>OW152817.1:14061286-14754570 GCA_933534255.1 Iphiclides podalirius
AACATCGCAAGGAAACCTGCATATATTCGAAATAATATTAAAAAAAACTATGTCTGTTATATGGGAGCCCCAATTAAATATCTTTTTATTCTGTCTTTTAGTATTTGTTATTATAGCGGCAACAGAAATACCTTCACCATCACAATTCTTTTAGCACGTTTGGAAGATACATCATCATCCTCCTGCCCTTATCCCACCTAAGTAGGATCGACACGACATGTGAAACATGTCGTAAACGATTTTGGCAATGTTTTTTCCGACCGGCCGCATGCCTGAGGTCAACCCTCCTAGGGAAACAAACACCCAGATCTGGAACAATTATCTGTGGGTCACACAAATACTCATCCGAACTTCATCATGATTTTTGGCCAAGGTGATGGCGTGAAGTTGGTTGCCGCGAAGCAACCAATAACAACTTTTTGCCATTTACCAATAATTTCAAGTTATTTAAATTAGCCGATATCGATTGCATTTAATGTCTTCACGCTAAATAAAGTATAACTTATTACTGCGTACACACATATTTTTTTCTTTAAATAGAAACTTACCCGAGTAACGTATAACTAGTATCTCTGCGCACTACCATTGCATTCGAAAGTGCTCCCTGCGAAAAATAGGATGTGACGAACCAATAGTGTTATTCGCTCGGTGAAGCAATAACCTTAAGCTTAATGCTTAGAATCCGTAATGGTCTAGGGGATCAAGTTGAGTAAGTTACACAAGTGAGGCAGCGATCCGTGCAAGCGAGCTCACAACACGATTCGCATTCCCGCCTAGTCTCATTTATTACTCAAGCATTTTAATTTGAATTAAGCAAATGATAAGTTTTGTTAACAAATATAGGTATTAATACAATGGCAATATATGTGGGATTAGAAATCGTTAGATGAGACTAAATTTAGTCTCCTCTAACGAGAACTCCCGTAGCATTGCTGAGAGTTAGAGGGAGAGGGAAAACATTGATGGAAGATGTGGCCATTTTTATTATTAGTACTATTTTTATTATTATTTTGAAAAATTTTAGCTATTACGCAGTCAGGTTTTGAATTTCTATTTCTACGTACCCTCTACGTACGTATCTTTCGGGTTAGTTGACTTTTTAGTGACATTTAGTTGACCTAAAGGTCCAGTAACCTATAGAAGACCAAAAGGTCAACGAACCTATAGTTGACCTTTTGGGACCAATAAAATTGCACTGTGACTTTGTCGCAGTACATCGGGTACAAAGAGAAATAGAGGAACCATTGGTTTTCCACGATTGGATAGCTAAAATGAAAATGGGGTTTAAAAATTCAAAAGTCCATAATTATACTTGTTCACTTAGTGGCCAGTTTCAATATTCAATCTACAGATTTGGTTACTAGCGATATAGGTAGATATATTTGACATTAACTCTATAATACTTATGTGAAAATTCTATCTCCAGTAACCAAATCTATCTGCACATAGAGTATAGAAACTGGTCTATAGTCGGCCCTTTATCTTTATAATTATTTTTAACGATCAAAAGCACTAAAAGAAAAAATTAAGTAAGCAATAACGAATGAAAAATGTAGAGTTGTTATACCTCTTCATTTTACACTTTATAAAGCTACATACATATTTCATGCACATTAAAGTAATAATTTTAATATAAAAGGAGCGTCTTACCTTTATTGCACATTCTCAGACAAGATGTTATGTCGCTTTATGGACCCAAATTTGTATCTTATTATATCTCATACGTATATATTATTAATTGTATTGTTATTTCAGTCAATAAATTAACAATAGTTCTTAACATAGTACCATCTATTAAATTTAGCTTTTAAATAAAAAGTAGCAAATTAATTCACGAAAAAGAAAAATATATTATTTACAAATAAAGATGAAAAAAAAAAATTGGAAAGCCGTGATAGCTCAATGTCCAGGCGCTCACTTTTCATTCTAAATACTATTTTCATCAGCCGTTTCAACATGAATGAAATTGTTAATTTTAAGCGCTGATTAATCATGTGCTCAGCGGTGAAACATCGCGAGGAAACCGGCATAATTTAATTCATTTGAAGCGCGATGTAATCACGGTGGCTCAGCAGCAGCCTCGGCTGTTGCACGAATGGGCAGGCTCATCGGGTAAGTACCACGACCTCACAGAAGACCGGCGTAAAGTGAAAGTATGACAAATACTTTCGCGTTTCGTTTCGAAATGATGAAGCCCAATTTTCAAAAGGTTGTCAACGCATCTTCGGGTGTAGCAGATTCATTGATTCACTTACACCAATGAACCGTCTGCTCGTTTGACAACTTTTCACATAAAAAAAAAAAAAAAAATAGACGACGCTTTTGCTCAGCAGTGGGATAAATATAGGGTATTACTTTACTTTACAAAAAGGACACCCCAGAGGCAGAGGGTTTAGCGGTGTCCGTTTATATTATATTGACCCGAACTTTCGCTACAGATTGTGACTGACTCTGTCTGACTTAATTTTCCTCAGAAGCAGAGCAGTAAGTGGTTACTCCACCACTATTTTAGTTGTTTACTTTACAAATTGTATCAGTAAGTTAATTACTGTAGAAGTAAATTACTCTGTCAGTTCCATTGGGTTGTGTTATAGGGAACTATAATGTCCTTTGTTCATAGTGATAGTAATGGTAAAGTTATGATTAGGTTTAACTTAACAAAAAGGACGTGTTATCATTAGTTATGAAAATCAAATCATTGATTTGGTTGTAACCGTATAGAAAAAGTTTCCGTAAAAATTATTTAACTTGTAACAAGGATTTATTTAATTAACTCGACTTCATATAGGCTAAATACTACACAGAGGGATTAAGTAACAACTTGATTGGTGGACGGAAGCTATTTTTCAAAAAGTTGGTAACTTTTATGGAAATAAATATTTTTCGTTTTTTCCATGTTTGTCCTTTTGATGAATGATTGCGTAATAAAATTTTTGGTATATCCTTAAGTTATTAATCAAGTGCGGCGCTTGTGTTTTTTTAATTCTCGACTATTAATGGAATTTATGGTCTGTCTGTATGTTTCACGTAAAATTATCAGAAGTGAGATATTATTTTTAATCAACAGTGTATTCGAGTGAATACAAGAACAATATACTTTGATCACTCGTAAGCAATTTAAACGCGTAATTTAGTAAACTAAAACTTATTGGACGTAGAAATTATCTAATTAATCGAACAAATCGAGCGGGCTCACACGGCCTAAGCACGGGTGACTAGCCATCAATCTTCTCGATTTCGATTAAAAAAGCACCTTGTGTTGATGCATTAAAGTTTGTTATGCTTTCACCGTGCGAAATTAATTGACGGCCCATTGCGTTAAGGGGGATTCACTAACAACGTAAGGGCGGACAGCGCTGTTGATATAGCGTCTCTTTCCATACACTCGCTTGCACAAGTTAAGCCTTTTTAATTCAGCAGTTGAAGAAGTGTTGATATTTTTTATAGTCTCGTAATAATATTTGACATTGTAATTATATGATTATGCTATCAAAGCTAACAAGAAAAACAAGACATTTATCAGTTACACTTTAAGATATACTGGCATCCATCAGCGTTTTAAAATAAAATTATACATATGCGATAGGCAAATGACAATTGTTTCGTTTTTATATCATCCTCCAAAATCAGGTGCTTACTCATCAATCTTAGAATTGCCTATTCTTAATAATTTACGCAGAATTTTAGATTAGAACTTGGAATTAATAAAACCATGAAGCGTATTTTAGTTGATTAGGACACTGCTTTAGAAATCAGTCTACGTATATCCGCCTTACGGGGATAAGCATGGGTTATGTCGAACTATCACCGACTACCCTATGTTTCATTCAGACAACCTCACTACTCAGGGTAGGCGCCTTCAAACTAACATGCACCTTTCTACTCAGCCTTTTTTGTACAGGTGGACTTATAAATATTAAAATTAATAATAAATAAATAAATAATTTAGGACACATTTTTTACACAAAGTTTTTTAGTCCCAACCCCCTAAGCAACGCTTGTACTATGAGTACTAGATAAATGATTAATAAACATACTTTTCTTTTGTAAATAAATACATTTTATAAATATAATAATAAACACCCAACACTGTAAAAACATTATCTTATTACATATCACACAATATTTTTCCAGTAGTGGGTATCAAACCCACACACTCTGGCGCACTTGTCCATGGGGTCGCAGTTACGTCGGCAGTATAAAAATAATTCTTAACATTAAAGATTTAGTAGAAAAAAAAAAATCAAGTTTGTATTAAAAAGGACGAAAAGTTTCTCGCCCCGACGAGAGTCGAACCCACAACTTCCGGATTCGCACCCGGTCGCTTCAACCACCGAGTTAAACGGCCGATTGCCACACCGACAAAGATCTCCACGTCTTTTATCTACATAGCTTTTATATTTTATATAAACTAATAAATTTTCGTAAAATTAAACATTCAACACCTAATGGTGAAGACTTACCTAAAATTGAGGCTACATCGATTCTCAATAAAGGCTAATTTAGCTTCACTCCAGCTAGATTCCAAAAGCTTTTATGTCGCATGAAACGGAAATGCCCGTTGGCCAGGAAACTATTTGAGAATCAAAAGTATATTACTCACTTATTTCAGCTATGTATTAAGACAGTGATTCTCAACCTTTTTTTTGTTGCGGCACATATTTAACGATTTCAAAATTTGGCGGCACACAAAGAAAAAGATAAAATTATTTACTTACTACAACACACTGCATAAATAGTTTATGACAAAAATTTTAAATATACGAAATAAACTAATATATACTACAATAATAACTAAACGTTTATTAAGGGATTAATTACAAGCTAATAATAAAAATATTTTTAATGCGAAATTTGAGCTTGATGTTTTTTGATAATTTCATTTATATTTGGTCGTAAAAATGACAATGCTACTCTCATATCGTCTTCTACATTTAACAATCATGATCTTTTTTTTTAGTTTTAATGTTGGCTAATGCCAAAAAATATTTTTCTTTTTAAATGATATAATTTAATAATATTAACATTATTATATATTTGCAAAATTTGGCGGCACACTTTTAAAATTTGGTGGCACACAAAAGTGCCGCGGCACAGTGGTTGAGAATCACTGTATTAAGATCTAAATAATAAAAATAATATAAATTGAAAGCTATTCCAGCGCCTTGTATGATGTTTTTGCAATATTATGGTTTTCTGTGGGGTTATTATATAAACAACCATTATACACATATTAGCATATAAACAACCATTGTGTTAAATCATTATAAATATTTATTTTTCTTACAATCCGAAACACACCTAGAAACTTTTTAATTTATAATGTTAAAAGCATTTCGCCCGCGACGTCATCCTCGAAAATTCTGATAGCTCGGCTAATTTGCATCATATAAATATAACTTATACTAAAACCCTCTCCGGAAAATCCTGCGGTATGAGTAATATACTCATTGAGTATTATTCCGATGGGTTCAGTAGTTTTCGCAATATAACCGAACAAAACCGGCACTCCATTTAAGTATAGATTACGACACACTAAACTGATTAGATGGCTGATTCATCATTTGTGATCGAAGGATTGAACATCATACTGGTATTCCTTAATTAAAGATTTTTCGTTTAACGTTCATTGATAACGTATACCGTAATAATTTCTTTTATTTACGCGATTATAACATGTACCGGACCGTGAATGCTATGAGGCCTTCGAGTTTTCCGGAGTCATTAACCGGATTTTATCGCAGTTTAGTTTAAAAATAAAAATAATTCGCGATAAAGTCTGTAAGGTAGTTTTATTAAATTGTCTTAGATGCAAATATCGTTAAGGTATTGTTGTCACTTTGATACTTGATAAGCTTAGTGGCAAAAGTGCAACACTAGTATGGGAATCCTATCTGAACTATAAAATTTGTAGAAAAAAGTACGAAAAGTTTTCCCCCGCTATGGGAATCGAACCCACATCTTCGGTATTCGCGCCCTGACGCTTTAGCCACTAAGCTAAACGACTGATTGCCACACCGACGAAATTTTAAACGTCCTTTATCTACATTGTTTTTTAGCATTTGAAGTAATGCTTGGCGCATCCATTTTTCTATCCTTTTCAGCATACAAACAATTTCGAGTATCGATTTACAATGAACTGCCAGGGATTCAAAACTTGGAAAATAACATGTAATTTAAAGTTTACGTTTGTTCATGTGAAACATGGGCCAACGTTCAGGTGATTCACCTGATCTTTAATGATTGCCGCCGCCAATGAAATATCCATTAATATAACACCTGATGAGTGGCAGATGCCTTGCCAGTGGCCTCCAGTTACTGCAATCACCAAACAGTACGTAGAAGAATGGTGCTTCCACCTCACGCTTTTCACGGATTTCCCCGGACCCTGCCAACTAGATCAACAGCACAAGCTGTTAAGTACCACCGTACCTGAACGAAATGATTGAGCTTCAATCTCTACATCCACGCAGTATTCTACAGCAGTCTGAACTACGTATGCCGACTTGGAACGGGGGAGGAGCACAGGATGCCGTTGCACGATAGTTTTTCATTCTTTCATTTCTTAGAATTTTGTAATCTGACGGGTGCGTGTGTGCGTTTTATACGACTTACCGTCGTATAAAACGCACCTCCTTATGACTCGGTGGTGCATTTGTTAAGTTATTTGCTTCGGTGTCAGGGATCGTGGGGTCGATCACATATTTGTGTGACCTGCAGATCATGTCTTCCCACTCACTGTTTAAGACATAATGTTGCTAAGCGATAAGATAAAGATGAATATTTGTGTTGTGTTCTCATGTTGAATGATAAAAAGCCCGTTTAGATTTTACTCTATAAGTAGAATCGAAGGACTTTTTGTGTACGCACGAGTGTTACGTTCCACATATTTCCAGATTATCATGAACCAACTGAAGGTGCACGGACGATTGCGGTACAGGTCATAATGTAGTGGTCACCTGACAACAGCAGCTTAACGGCGATACGAATCTGGCCGCTCTTGGCTGTATCCCAAAGCGATCCCCGCGCGTTCACGTTATGGAGAACATAAAACGTTAATAAAATTAGACTGGGGAATGCCCGATACTGTTTTGTGCATCGATCATAAACCGATCGGTCGCAAAGCAATAAATCAAAAATAGAACAGTAGGACAAGGAAACAAGAAAGACAAGCAAACAAGAAAGACAAGGCTACGTGACTGAAAAAATGAAGTAATAATGAAACACTTATAGATATTATTATTAAGTTAATAATTGAAAGGTGACAACAACGAAACTCTAATGATATCATCAAAATTAAATAATCATTACTACTTTTTATTATAAGTAAATTATGCCCAAATTTGAGTGACATAAAAGTAATGCTTGTTTAAACTAACTACAATAAAGAATAAAAAAAAATCATAATAGATCCAACTTCCACTGTGGCGTAGCATTTGATTTCGTGGGTATGTGGAGGAGGCCTATGTCCCGCAGTGGAATCGAACAGGCTGAAATAATGATGATGAAGTAAAAAATAACAAGGGTTATAAATAGTATCTTATGAACACCAGGAATTATGCCACACCAACTAGACGAAATCTAATTAATGCTAACTAGATGCTGGCGCCCACGAAGGTAACTAGTAGAAGTAGTAAGGAACTAGAAGAAGATATTTTGAGTCTTACGAAAGGAAAAACGTATGCTCCCTATAAAAGAAAGAATAAACTATGTAGGAACGAGTAGAAGAAGATGATACGGGATACAAACAAACATCAAAGACCACCGCACTTTATTTGATGGGGGGATTTTCTTATTAATAATGGCAACTGAGGGGAGAATAAGAGGTGAACCCATCAACTCTTTGATAGTAAGACAATTGATCTGGATGTCCAAAGAGTTGAGATAAATATAATAACAATTAATATCATCCAATTCAAGTGTCTCCTCAACTCAAAGCGTAGATTTCAGCCGATACCGATAGTTCGAAGTAAGTTTCCGCTATCTGTATTTAGCATCCGCCACGGGAGCATATAGTATTATAGATTGGCAGATTTTGCATAGCATCATTGAAACGTTTATAGTTATTTTTTTTCTTATTATTTCACAAATATCCATCGCATCTAAAACGTGGTGAATCAATCCATTTTTAGGTGCGGTGATTAGCACTATAAAATTAAACACTAAATAGCAAATGACAACTAAATTGCAGCGGGTTTAAACAGAGGGTGTAAAGTAATTTGATTTTAAAACTCCGGCTTGGCCACTGACAAACCACGGCTACATAAATCCACATTAAAATAAATGGTTGTTAAGGAAACTGAACCTTATTCCATTAACTTGAACGATATTACTCTACCGACTATAATGCCAAATAACCATTTTCCTTCACTTACCTGACATAATGAAATATGATAAAAAAAGTAATCATTGAATAGTATTAAAATTGCGGTTCGATGTGAACATGGTTTTAAGCCGAAATTGAAACTTATTAAGTACTATTCTTTTCCAAGTCGCACTGTACTTGTTTGCTGAAAAAAGACGTAACAATTTTTTGACCGGTGTTCCGACTTTTCTCAACTTTCGTTTGCAAATCTGCGGTGGGTGGTATCAATATTGGATTCTATAACCGCAGACCTTAACGTAAATTGTCGTGGGACTTCACGGCCAGGTGCAAATTATCTAAACCACGAATATAAGGAGCTGCAAATTGTGACCATTTTCTTGTTGGCTTAAGGACATTCAGCGAAAATCTTCAAAAATTATTGAGCTATAATTTTCACGACGTAAACTAATCATTAATAGCGTCACAAAGTTTTGTAACGCAAACCGTAATGAAAAATAAAATAACCATCCCGCCTGTTAAAAAGTAGCACATGTCTATCGGTGAGTTCCTTTTTCGAATTCCGTGAGTGCTTTTTTATTATTTTCTTTTATTTTAAATTATCACTATCAGAAAATTTCGTTACCTATGCCTCACGTAAATGAACCAACAGGCTGTGGCTGAAGCTTGCCGACAAACTAAGCCGAATTTTAGGTAGGACAATTATAGAAACAAATGAAATGTTAATATGTTGTGTCTACGTTAATTCCGTTGGCCCAAAAAACGTAATTATTATAGACAACTGCAAATATAAACGCCGATCGCCATGTTGATACTCTGCTCTAACGAACCAAACGAGACGTAGAACAGTTTTCTGTTACTACTCAGGGCCACGCGACGCGATGCTTAGCCGATTCTAAACTCTGCTCCATTGCAACAGGAGCGAAATTGGAAAGACGCGGTCGGTAACGCAATTTAAATACAATTACCAGCAAGAAAAGTTGAAAGAACAGTGTGACGTCTGTTTTTGTATTGGTCTGTGCCGCCACTAACGGTTGAAACAAAACTAACAGCTCTGTGTTGCTTGCATTATCACAAGAAATATTTGGCTTTTTATATTCTTAAATTATAAAATGAAGTATTTGGTTTAAATTTATAGTGCTGGCACTTTTTAGTTGTCAATTGGCGGATGGAATTACTTTATTAGTGTAAGTGTAATAAATACTAGTATTAGTTGTATTATAATTAAGACATTATTAGTTGATTCAACACATCAAAAATTACATCTTAATGTATCGCCTTGATTGGTTTTAGGTATATCAAATCTATCGTTTTACGAAGGCCACTAACTGTATAGGTCTGCAATGCTTTACATCAGGTGTTTATTCATTTATGACGATTAGTCAACCTTTAAACATGAATGATGAAAAGTGTTACAAATGTCGAACGAGATGTTAAAAAAAATCGAACGGTTTAGATACGGTTTAATTTGTATAGCAATGAAAAAACTATAAATGTCTTAAATACTATAATAATTTAACCATGGACGACGGAAATCTCTCTCTCTAATGATCACTCAATATCCCATAGACTGCCATTTCGCTTACCACCATTTCTATAAAAATGTATAATGTTTGTTGCGACGCTTTCAATCTGCTATGACGTAAAGGAACAAAAGGCATTGTGAGAAACGTAGCTGAAATCTCCTCATTTATCCAGTTCATCATTTGCCTAGTTTCGATGCCGCTAGTGTAGACTGATGTAATTACTCACCACATCTGTGATTGTATGCTCGTCTCCGGGCCCCGACGGTAGCTCCACCATTGTTTCGAGCCACCCGCCACCTGTGAAACAAACATGTGCGAACAACTATTATAACTGACAAGGTAAAGATCAGACCAATTCAAGTGTGGCAGAGAATAGCTGCAGGTTCTGTTGTAACACCAATAGGTTTCGTCCTTAAACGACCTTGGCATTAAAAGACCGGCGTGAAGCAGAAGTAATAATCTTTTGCGACTCCACTGGAAATTAAGGTAACCGGGCCCCACTTTTAAGAGTTAGCAGTATTGTAGATAAACGGGGGTATTTGTTTAACATCAGGATAAATTTGAGGATATTTGCTTGCTTGGCAACTTACCGTCAAAAAGAAAAATAAAGTGGAGTAAATCTTCTTTTTGACTCTTTAAAACGTAGCACTTGGCTTGAAAGCACTAGACAACCTATATCTGTTTTTCTTTCTGGGCTTGAAGCAATAGTCTTTGCCTATATTTTATATTATGTAGAGGCTAAAAGGAGGCTAAATGTTTCAATTTTGCAGACTTGAAAGGATCGAAAACATGAAAGTTCGGCTAAAAACTGCTTTTAACTGATGAAAGTTTGATAAAATACGGTTTTCCGAATCTTCAGTATTCGTTTTAAAGAAATATTTTATTTCTTTAACGCAATTGCGATCCCGATGTAATTCAAACGAAACATCGGCAATATGCCAAGGCTAGTTTAAATCCGTAGCCTTAATGTAGAGTATATCTTGATATTCTATTCATGCTCTCATGTGCAAATACCTGATTTGCTTTTGAATCTGCATTACTTGATTGGGATTTCCTAACCCTATGGAACGAAATCAATTGTGAGAAAAAGGAACTGCTCTGGGCTAACTGTTCAACAGATTCTATAGGCGTTTAGTTATTTTTTTTTACTATTAAGAACATCTTGAAGAGACCCATAGAGCCGTATATGGTACCTGTACAATTGCAATTGTACAAAGGAAGTCACTAAAATGTCTTGTTCTTATTTCTCATATACTTTTGTTTACTTTTTTTTGAGTTATGTTTAATTTTTAAATAATTAATTTAAAAATGTTTAATACTGAAATAGAAGTGATTTCAAATTTTAAGTGTACAGTTAAAATTTTATTATAAGCTTCGCTGCATCCAAAGCAAATACAAGACATCTGTAAACGGTCTTAATTAATTCGATTACTTCCAATTGGAATATGGCCAACTAATTGCTTTACTACAAGTTTAGTGTTTATAATAAAATAAAAAGTGTAATGAATATACTCTATCGTTGTTTTTTATCGAATAAGTAATTTCCTAAAGACGACTTTAGTGCTCCATCCCATAAAAGGGATGTTACCTTTAATTTAGCAAAGAGCCGCAAATGTCCAGTGCTATAAAACTTCGAATTAAACATGACGTAAAATGTAGACTTGGTCTTTTTTGAGAGGTATTTTTATATAAGCCTAAATATAGATAAAATTATAGGACAGTTTCTTTTTTTTTTATGTGAAAAGTTGCCAAACGAGCAGACGGTTCACCTGATTTTAAGTGAATACCGCCGCCCATGGACATCTGCTACACCCGAGGGTTTGCAGATGCGTTGACAACCTTTTTGGAAATTGGGCTCCGGCTACCTCACTCACCAGACGAAACGCAAACTGCGTGGCCCTACCACCGTACTTCATCAACTACTTGCACGTTGCAAATATTTTTATAAGGTAAAATTAAAAACAGTTTTAATCTAAGCACGCATAGGAGTGAAATAGGTTTGTCACATCGGAAAATCATTAGTAATCAGTTAGTAACTTCAAAATAAGGTGCATTATATTCTTCGCACAGAGGTCAACTTGAGTCGTTATAGCCCAGTATTCGGGTGCTAGCTTTTAAGTCAATACCCTCGACCATTCATTCATTCGTCATTTATTTCAGCCCGTCCACTGCTGGATATGGGCCTCCCCCACAGACAGCCACGAAGCACGATCCTGAGCCACCTGCATCCTCGACTTCCCGGAGTTAGTCCTACATTGAGATGGCCAGTACGAGGCTGCCACTTGAGAACCTTTCTTCCCAAACAGTTATCGGTTCTACGAGCTACATGGCCGGCCCATCGTCTTTTCATCGTCTGTTCTATTCCTCTTAGCTGTGTTGGTTATCTTTGTTCTGATATGGATGTCTTCGTTGCGAACTGACCAGAGCACCCTGAGTTTAATTCCCGGTGCTAACACCAATGAAATTTGTTGATTTTAAGTGCTCACTTATCATGTGCTCGGCGGTGAAAGCAATCATCGTGAGGAAACCTGCATATTTTCGGAATAATAACAAATAAAATCGAAGATATGTGAAATCTGCCAGTACGCAGTGAGTTCGCATGATGTAGTATGACATAACAGCCATATAGTGGGACATATATAGGATATATACATTCCATATAGTGGGACATATATGGGTAGTAACATCCCATGAACACATGAATAATTGTCTCAATTCATCCCAGTAAAATGTCAGTATGTATCGCTTCTTTTCTTTAGGAAAAGTTGATCTCGTCAACTTTGTTAGATATCTTTTTTTTTCTTATTAAAAACATTGCCATTACTTTAGGATGATATTATCCTGTGCTGTAATGACGTTTTACAAACATAAATTTTACGCAGACAAACACCCAGATGCGAAAGAACTATCTGTGGGTCACGAAAATAGTTGTCCCGTGTGGGAATCGAACCCACGACCCCTGACGCCGAAGCCGAATACTTTGGCAACTGCGCCACGGAGTCATCAAATATCTAATCGCGGTATCTAATATTCCTCGTCTGTTATTACAACGTTCGCAATTCATTATCAATTTCTAGGCACTCTGTAATTAAGTAATTAATTACACGAATGTCTGCGACGAGCCTTTCATTATAGATAACGTAATGAGTATAATGAGTTTATGATTAAGGCCTAAAGGAGATTCGAGATTTCAGATGAACTCAGATTTTTCTATATTTCGATCTACTTCTTCACGGATACGCAGTGAGTGGTGTCAGTATTTCTAAAAAATTCTATAGGCCTGTTTCTTAAAAGGGGGCAACGCACCTCCAACCCTACAGGTGCTGCAAATGTCAATCGGGCGGCGGATATCACTTAACATCAAGTGAACCGCTAGGTCGTTTGCCACCTTCTCACATAAAAAATAGATAGTTTGTCGTAGCCAAATGGCTGTGTTTTGCATGTGGCATTACCCATCCGTGCAATATATTAGTCAAGCGTCCACTTTCGAAGTCATACATATGGAATTTATCGTCTAATTAAATCACATAGTTGTATTATCACAGGTTCATTGCATTTACTATGGCTAATCTACGTTTTCACTTGTTTTCTTTATGCGATCGTTTTCACTTGTTATATTGATATTAGGTGATATTACAGATATACAGATTACCGTAATGAGGGTCTGTCAACCCTGGTCATCAAATAATATATAGAAGTTTAGATACTTTTACGCAAACTTGGAATGAGTTCACGCAGCAGAGGTAGAGGCTGCTATTTGGCTACCTAAGTAACTGTTATGCTAAATTATATTCGTTTGTTTGTATATTCTTTATTGTATTAAAAGTTTGTACAAAGGCGAACTTAATGCTTAATAGCATTTTCTTCTAGTTAGTCTTTGGTGGTTGTATAGAAAATTAATTCGATAAAAAGAAAAACATTGTGACCATGTTAAACTATTTCACAATGTCTCAGGCTTTATTTAAGAATAGCAAGTTAGCCACGACCTAAGCAACGTAGGCTAAGAAACCTTATTTCGTATCTATAAAATAAAAAGTATTTAACATAGCTTAAATAGTACGATAATACTGGTTGAAGGTAAAAAACACAACTGCGTGGGTGGAGACATCACTCATCGTGAACGAGCCTTTGATAAGCGGCCTGAGCTCCAGTCGATGATAGTGATGTCCCTATCTGCTGGTGAACGCGTGAAAAACCCGACATCGATAAGCTGAAATGTCAACATTACGCGAATGTCGAGAGGCCATTTTTGTCACGTTTGTACTCTGCTCGAGTTTTGTCGATCACACGCAATGTTTAAGTTTGCCAATTCCGGAAGTTGAAATTTTCCCTTGCCGTTCTACTATCACGGGTTCTAGTATGAGTGAAATTTAAAAAAAAGTTATAAAATTGTGAAACATTATTCGTCTCTCTCGTGTAATCGACGCATTCTCATAGTACTTTGAAATTGCAGATGCTTTCACCACCAAGTTCATGAATGTTAAAGAGTATTTATGTCATTTTATATTACAATTCTATCTTTGTAATTTGATATATTAATATGGGTCACTATCTTTCAAATCTATTGAATAATTTGTAAAAAATAAAAACCTATATACTCCTTTATAAGGCCTCCTCTGTACAGATGGTATTAGAACATAGTCCAACAGGTGACACGCTGTCGTACAGATTGCTAAAGCTATATACCGAAGCAATAAGAATGAAAATAACTTGGAAGGCCCGTCGAAATATTCATCGCGGTGTATTCTTTAGCATCGTGATGAGAGATTATTCATTTGTCGAGATGTACGGAATCCATGGTTATTGAACCATTAGTGCCAACCAATTAGCCTTTAGATTTATTTTTTCATTGTATTTCCATAAACAAATTGCTTGACCACGCATATGATTTATTACTACGAGTATTTCTAAGAGAATGATAGAATCGTGATAAGAGATTTTCCATTTGCTATCGACTTGTAACGAATTCGTCATGTATATTTTCAAAACTTGTTTAACTATTCCTATTCTATTTGTCTACAAAAATTAATTCGGTGAAGTATATTGAAAGACGAATCGATCATCAATTATCGTCAAAACACCAGTGGATGGATACCCGCCGAGTCACTTGAGTTTATATTGCTTTCCTAGATGCCTCAATACGATTGAAACAACTGCGTATAATTAATCTCTAGAACTTTCTTAAAAGAAATGTGTTTATTTTTAATAATCCAGTCTAATAATGGCTATTGAAAGTAGAACCCAACAAATACAATGGGTTTCGTCTGTAATCGGGGCCCCAAAGGAGTCAAAGGAGACATCAAAGGATGTCTCTACATAATATGTCTGGTTTTTATCTCCTTTTACAGGGTCACGCAACAGTCATCGCTTTTGTACGAATAGGAAAGTTCGTCCGGGGAAGTACCACGACCTCACAGAAGACCGGCATCTATCCGTCCGTTTATCCCTTTATTAAAAGGTTCATTCTGCAACCCTAAATGTCTTGCAAATGTCCATGGGCGAAAGTTATCACTTAAAATTAGGTGAAGTGCCAGCTCGCTTGCTACCTTTTCACATAATAAAATGTACGATAGTACCACCTATTAAAATTTTGTTTACGTGAAAAAAAAAAGAGTAGTAGACAGATTTTACCGTTAAGATACCTTTCATTGAAAAAAATAATAAAAGTAAAGTAACAGCCTATACATGTCCCACTGCTGGGCAAAGGCCTCCTCTATACAGAGGGTATCAGGGCATAGCGCGGCCCCACTGCGGATCGGCGGACTTCATATATTTTCGAAAAATATGTTTTTTTTGTTATTATTTCGAAAATATGCAGGTTTCCTCACGATGTTTTCCTTCACCGCGGAGCACGTGATAAGTCAGCACTCAAAGTTAAAAATTTCATTGGTGCCGGCACCGGGGATCGAACTCAGGTTGCTCGCGTATATTGAATTAAAGTCGAGCGCCCGGACACTGAGCTATCACGAATATAAAAAATAATATTTGCACGTTATTATATATATATATATATATATATATATATATATATATATATATATATATATATATATATATACTCAATACGTCTGTCTGTTACCACTGGGTGAAGTGACAGGCACAGAATACGCAACTTCATTATTTTGCTGATGTATTCATGCTTACAAATCGAATATTTACACTATTATAAATATGTATCGATATGTATGTATGTTTTTCACACATAAATACAATTAATTGTTATTCTTTTATGTATTTCAAAAAAGTTTTCCGAATAAATCTAAAAATTACTTTCGAAATGTTATTTAATTTACGATTCTGTTACTTTCTTCGTCCAGTCGTTATGGATGGTGGAGCCCAAAGAAGACGTTAAGATTTTCGTCGCTGTGGCTATCAGCCGTTTAGCTCAGTGGCTAGAGCGACAGGCCACAAATGCCAAAGACGTGAGTTCGATTCCCACAGTGGCGACAATCTTTTCATACTTTTTCTACATGTTTTAATCATTACACTTCTTCCTTACTTCTTAAGATTATTTCGAGCTATCATTTATGGATAAGCTTGAAGTCAACTCTAAAAAACAAGTCTAATAAGAATAAAATACTTTGAATAGGTGTTTAATAACAAAGTTTTTAAGTCTTTATAAAAAGATCTAAATTATCAATGAAATCTAGAGAATTCGTAGAAAATTGGATGAAAAGTTTTGCGCCGAAATGAGGATTTGACCCTGCGTCCTCCGGGTTACGTGCCCGACGTTTTAAACACTGAGCTAATTGGTATATCTTAACACTAACGAAAATCTCAACGTATTTTACCTACATTGTTTTTTCGCATTTAAGCAGTGCTTAGCGCAACTATTGCATGTGCCCTTTAGAGTACGCAAACAATTTCAAATGTCGTTTCATTGGTATTTGAAATAAAAAAATTATACAGCTAATCTCTGAACTTAAGATAAAGCATTAAAATTTGTAGAAAAAATGGACGAAAATTTATTTATTTATTTATTTAATCTTTATTGCCAACCTTCAGTAAAACAAGGTAACAAAGGGCGGACTTAATGCCCAAAGGCATTCTCTACCAGTCAACCCAGGATGTGGTGAGAGTTTATGGAGTGGTAAAATTTGTCGCCGCTGCGGTAATCGAACCCAAGACTTGCGGAATCGCACCCGGATGCTTTAACCACTAAGCTAAACGGCTGATTTCTAAAACGATGAAAATGTCAACGTTTTTTATCCGTTATAAATGAAACTAATTTTACGGATTTATCGCGTTTATTTTTAATATAGACAGTCTGTCCCATGACCATGAACGCTGTAAAGGGTTCGAAACGTCGGGAACTAAAATTAAAAATACACGCGATAAATCCGTAAAATTAGTTTCATTTATAATGTGTAATCGCGTAAATACAAGAAAAAAAAAGTTTTTTATCCGTATTATTTTTTGGCATTTGACGAAATCTCATCCTGCTACGGGTGCTACGGGTAACCGGGGTCCACTGTATTAAAAGGTAGCACCCTACGGGTGTTGCAAATGACCATGGGCGGTGGTTATCTCTTGACATCAGTTGAGCCGTCAGCGCACTTGCCACCTTCTCAAGTAAAAAAAAACATATAAACATCGGAATTGATAACCTTCTCCTTTTTAAAGTTGGTTAAAACTTACACATTTATTTATTATCGGTGCCGCCAGTAGTATTAAAGCTACCCTCCAAATTAAATTAAACCTGCTTCGACTTCGACTTTGACTTCCTCGGTCGAGCCTGCCCATAAACGCATGAGCAGATGCGTTGCGTGACCCCACGGATACTTTTAATGTAAGATATTAACAACAGCAGTGACTATTTGATGATAGATCAGTTGCCGCTGCTATTCGTGTTAGAACAATCTATGCTCGATTATAAACAAGCCATACGCGACGTTGGTCACAGAGTGCAGCAAATCGCGCTATTACAATCGTCATCTGAGTTCGAAATGTTTCTTATGGACGAAATTTCTTCTAACCACAGCGATGTCGGAAAGCACATAAATAACGTATTTCGGTAATTTGAACGGGAGAAAAAGGCGTGCCAAAATCGTGAAATATTTGTTTGCGTCTAGAAACTTTATCTGGGTGTTTGTCATGAGACTATAAAGGTGTTTTGTTGTTACGTTTTCTAAGCTATCCGGCCTGGATTTTTTTTTTCTAGAATCCTCCGGCAGTGACAGTTTTAGTAATGGTTTTGTTTGTGACAGAGGGATTAAGTTTATACAAACATATTATATTGGTGGGGTTGACAGTTCTTTTTAATCGCGCCCAGATATTGATCTAACTTTCATTTAAGTTTGTTTTCGTAGATTGACAGACTTGTACTAAGTGATAATCCTAAATTGAGAAAATATAGTAGGAGCTGTTTCTTTATGTGTGTGCAGATATATAACAAGGTTATTTAAAATCAAATTTTATAATTGGTTAATCGAGAACAGTTTCTACAATGTAAATGATTTAATGTCCAAGAAATATTAAATAGTAAACACGATTTTTATTTTTTTATATTTGCATGCCTCGTATTGTAGCGGCGAGACATGATGTGCCATACCATTTTTAACATCTCTATACCAGAAATTATAATTTCTTATTAACACAATTAGAAACATAGATTTTTTCATTATAAGAATTTAGAGATTAAAACAGTTAACTAATTAAATTTCGATATTATGATGTGTTATACATGCTTTTAAATATATGATCACAGTTTTGCTTAAAAAGTAGAGAAGGTTTTAAAGTAGACAAGAAAGTATTATCAAATAGGTTGTGTCATCGATGGAAATTCCAACCTGCTTAGCGGCCGACGTAGGTCAACTCTCAATACATTTTTCCGCCGCGCCCTAAGAAAACATAACCTCTTAGCAGTCCCAACATCAATTGCATTAGTGAATTTGAGCGTTATTAAAATTGCCTTCTATAAATAATTTTCATTTCAATTCAATACATTTTTAACCGACTTCAAAAAAGGAGGAGGTTTCTCAATTCGACCGTATATATATATATATATATTTTTTTTTTTTTCGGGGATAACTTCGTCATTTATGAATCGATTTTGATTCTTCCTTTCCTTTTTCCTTTTTTGTTGGAAATGAGATATCCCAAGGGTGGTACCATGATGAGGCAACCCAGATCTGATGATGGGATCCGAGGGAAGTCGATGGCACTCCTCAAATGTTATTATATTTTATAGTTATAGGTGTTGACAATGCTTTTATTAGTTTCGTCTTTGAAGTCGGATTTTATTATTTATTGATAAAAACACTGCAGTGAATGTAATGATGAGAAAAATTATTAGTTCATAATATTAAGGGTGAATTTAGTTAAAAAATTTCAAAACTTTCACGGTCAAGTATTAATTAGGTAGGGGAATTTGAGAATAAAGTGTTAATTGTCTAGAAAGTTTCCGAAAATTTCATGAGAGTGGAGGTATAATGTAATGTAAAGTAACACATCCTACACATGTCCCGGAATTTCAACTCAGGTTGCTCGAGTATAATGAATTAAAAGCGAGTTCCCGGACACTGAGCTAGCACAGCTCTTAACGTAAATGGTATAATGTGCTTCCTTAAATTACATTAAAAACTTCATTTGCAATTAACCTTTTTTTAGTAAGCGGTCCACTGTTTTACATCTGTGTTACAGAATTATCTGGTCCGCTTTGATTACCTGACTCACCGGGTGATAAGCAACGTATAAATGCTACTTCTACACGGCAGTCTTTTATGTCGCCGTGGTGATATTGTTTATGACAGATCCTTGATATTCTAATGGCTTACCGCGCGGCATTTTGAATGAGCTGAGGTTAATTTATGAAAATATAGTTGTGTGATAGTGCTTAGTCTAGATAAACATAAACAAGTATATAGATTAGTGATAAGATTAATAGGTAACATTCTTTGTATATATAACATAGATACCCATTACAATTAAGTGTCTAAGTTTGCATGGTGTTTGCTGCGTGGCTATAACATGTGAAAAATATTACTACGCACATGATATGATCTTATGGAGAGTTTATAAAATTACTTAAGTTACTTTGGTTAAACTTAGTTGCAAAATTAGAAATAGAGAGGGTAAGAAAGAGATAAGAGTTGTAATTGAAGGGAGTACCTACGTCAAACAAAGCAATTCGTCGTATTGTGTTTGGTTTAAGGAGAAGCCGACCTTATTAGAGAACAAAGCCTGTTGTCATTCGTGGACTCATATACTTCTCAGGAATACGATATACATTAAGAGAAGACTCGGCTAAAACTCGCTTAATATTCTGTAGTGTCAATCTTGGATTAATTTCAATTAGTTTAAGGCCATTGTGTTCCCAATTTTCCTCGTGTAAGCGACAACTTTATTTGGACTCCTCAACATAGGCACGAGACGACGAAATTGTTATTCGGAAAGGGATTTTATTAATTTCTTCGCAGAACATTTTGCTGTATTACCTCGAAAATTGTTTTGCGATTCAGATGACTACATTTTCTTTTAGGATTTTTGAATAATATCAGTTTATGGGAGGTTTTTGTTAATGTAAAATTATGTCATACATCATCGATAATTAGGATTAGGAATTGTCAGAATGCTTTCTGCGAAGATAGACGATTATAATTTTATCGTCTCATAGAAGGGGTGAGTTTTAGGAATGTTATCATGATATATGCAAGGGTTCATGCACTTGGCTGTGAATTTGTTTCTGTCTTCTTATGTTACACTTATGGCATTTGCATTTTTTATAGCTTATTGTTAACTCCGTAACTTATCGTTAACACTATTTTATAACTAATTAATTAAATATTCGATAGAATATTAATATTATTAAAGAAAATCACTTTCCTTTTAAGAGTAATGGCTGAACGTTGATGGTTTACTGTATACCTAAAATTTATAAGGAACCATTCTGAATATCTCAGATATTTAGAAGAATAGCGACCTTCCAGTCATCTTCCTCCTCAATAGGATCTTAACTTTTCCTTTTATTCATATTTTCAATAAAATCTATGTGCGTTATATATGAAAAGAACTACTAACGTTGCATCGTATTGCTAGATCAGTTATTGTCACAAAAATATTGTATTTTAAAAATATTTACCATCATTACTTCTTGCTACATACCTCGAGGTCGGTTGTCGGGAGACGGCATTGTGGCGTTTGATAATTTACATGTGTCATCTGAAAGTAAAATGAGTCCAATTAAATAAATACTTGAGTGACCGTTTGTACCATCATCAATAACAATGGATAAAATAAGTAAACATTTCAGGGTATATTTTTACTATTCGCAAACCGAAACTAGTACTATGGATACTAGGCAATTGATAAACATACTTCAGCATACTATTTTTTGGTGAGTTAGTACATATCAAAGATATATTAACACTCAGTATATGGAAAGTATATTTTCATCGCACAATATGTTTCAAGTAATTGAACACACCCTTGGCGCAAGAGACAGGTGCCCATTATCTACTACGCCAATCGGGTTGTCAATGTTTCACATAATTTCTTTAAAATGCTTCTTCAAATGGAAAACTCAATAGATAACAAGCCTGTTTCTATGAAAAAAGGGTTTCTAGTTTCTATCTGTATCTCGACGGCTGTTTTCGAACAGTATTTTCTCTCCTCTCTAGCTGAGCTCTAACTCCGAGCTTTGTCAAAATACTGTGTGAGCGCTTGGTAGGCCGTCGGCATCTTTGGAATGTGATTAGGAGCAGTGCACATAATATCTTATAAGGTCCCTATAGAAGGTACAAGACCTTAAATAATTACGCTTAATCAAGCTATACTATTTAGCTTGTGAGTCCCGCACTGCAATACCTCATAAAACATTATTATTAACCGTTTACTGTGTTTACGTGTGTAATTTGTAATTTTTTTTTATGTGAAAAGCTGCCAAGCGAGCAGACGGTTCACCTGATTTTAAGTGAATACCATCGCCCATGGACATCTGCTACACCCGAGGGTTACAGATGCGTCGACAACCTTCTGAAGGTTGGGCTCCGGCTACCTCACTCACCAGACGAAACGCGAAAGTATTTATTAGACTTTCAGTTTACGCCGGTCTTCTGTGAGGTCGTGGTATTTACCCGGACGAGCCTGCCCATTCGTGCAATAGCCGGGGCTGCTGCGTGGCTCTACCACAGTTAAAACGTAATTTAATTTTATTATATAATACAATATGTACGTATGTATTATAAAAAAATATTCATAAATTAGTTATTATATAAAAAAATATGCTAATCAAAACAGTACCACGATTAGTAAGCAGTAGGCAAGCCTGTAGATGAGGTTTGTTAACATAAGAAAAGCATTAAGTAGGTGTATTAAGGCAGTGTATTAATGTATACCTTGTAATGCTTATTAGGCTTAATGTGCAAGGAAGAAATTATATAACATTAACGGCGATTATATCTAGTTTTTAAAGGGTATTAATTATTTATTATTATTCATATCTACTATTTTCGCCAGCTTTCCTCAGTAAGGATAGATCGATATTTCGTCCTATTTAAAATCTTTACGGTAGATTTTTTTAAAAACCAAATAATAATCAAAGAAAGCTCACATTATAGTTTGAAATGTCAACGCGGTGATAATTAAAAAGCAAGAAACAATAACGAGCATAGACTAAACAAGCACAAATCGCATAAAAAAAAATAACAACGCTAGTACTTATTGAGTGTATAAAAATATCGTAGCATACAATGGCATCGGGTGGCTTTTACCTTGAATGTAGTTTCAAGGTAAACGCGCTTATCTGTCATACGCTACAGAGGTCAGAATGGCGTGTTCCTTGCGATGGACGGTGACAGCCCTATCTATCGATAACACGGTCCAGATAGCGTGGGACGGCCCCTATCAAGACTGACGACCGACCTGCAGGTGGAGAATGAGGTGAGTCCACTCCAGGATTATGCACGTGGAAAAAATTCTGCAAGAACTACTTCCACATAGCCTCTTCAGGGATCCACCAAAGATTCAAGTCCCTAATCCGTACTATAATAATATAAACTAGCTGCTGCCCGCGACTACGTCTGCGCAGAATACGCTGAAGGCGTAAAAATATGTATATAAATTATAGCCGTTGTTTTATTATTTTACTGATATATAAGTTATATTATTGTAAAGTTTCATTAAAATCCATTCAGTAGTATTTGCGTGAAAGAGTAACTAACATCCATCCATACTTACAAACTTTCGCGTTTGAAAAGCGTTCGCGTATTAAAAAGGGCATAGCGTGCTTTTTATTAATTAAAAAAATACATTTATTTAAGGGCTTCAACGCGGGCGGAGTCGCGGGAGAAAAACCAGTTAGAAATAAAAATGGAATGATGAGATAATTTCAATAAACAAACTACTCGCTTAGCAGTAGTTAGAGTTTAATGACCACAGCGACGTTCCATTCCTGTTCTGAACAAATATAATTGAATGAACAACAGAACACAAACACAACAGAGCAGACCACATTGGGTCTTTTTGGGTGTTGATTTATTAGCAATTTCATGTCTACATACAAGATAATCTTTTTCCAATGCGGACAATTATTTTTACAAAAGAAGAATGAGAAAATAATGGTCACTCATGAAATTACTCAATTTTGTCCATTACAATATAATGTTTCCGTGTGTTCTATATGCATTATTTTGTCACAGAGGTAAATCATTGAGGAACAAAACTTAACCAAGAAATATAGCAATTGAACATTCGACCGAAGTGATGAGGCTCATCGCTTGTATAATATTGTTTCAAGTTTTAGTATCATAACCCAAAAATTAATACTATACATTCATTATTAAAGCAGTTAATGATTTCTTGCCTTTACGCGAATACTCTACATATTTAAGTGAATCAATTTTATGGGCTTTGTCGTGTTTAATTTCTTTTGGAAATCATGACGTTGCAAACACTTTATGTCATCTGAATTAAGTAGCCTATAATCATTCTGGACATTTCACTACAGTCCTAAAGTCCTAAAATTTAACAGCCTGCCATGAAGCAACTGCCATCTTTTTTTTTATGTGAAAAGTTTCCAAGCGAGCAGGCGGTTCACCTGATGTTAATACCGCCGCCTAAGGACATCGGCTACACTCGAGGGTTCCAGATGCGTTGACAACCTTTTGAAAATTGGGCTCCGGCTACCTCACTCACCAGACGAAACGCGAAAGTATTAAAGTGGTACATACCCGGACGAGCCTGCCCATTAGTGCAACAGCCGAGGCTGCTGCGTGGCCCTACCACCGTGGAAAGAAATGAGGAAACCAGAAAAATGGGAAATTCATAGAAGCTAGCATACCCTCCAATCACTTGGCATGTTTTCACTTTATCTCGATACATAAATTATGTAAGACCAGCCTAGTTTAATGGAATAGCACGTTGCGTTGAAAATTAAACAAATGATCTTAAAACCTTGTCGTGAACAGTCCGACACTGCGCAGTCTAGTTGTGCAATATGTCTGTTTCGTCGCATGGTTGCAAAAGACATTACAAATTTTAACAAGCACGTTCCAAAGCCTTAACCATGATAATATGTAAACATTGAATTTATTATTCAGTAAATTATGGTGATAATAAAGTAGACGGTGGACATTTTGCCATGTATTGTTTGGATTTTTCAATCTTGGCCGAGGCAATTTTTGGTTATGCTATTGGCCACAAAGTCATACGATGAGCTACAGTCATCTTATATGTTTGAAAACCAATAAAGGTGGTAGTTTGAAGGATTGATGATGATTTGTTAGGTGGTGTTCTGTCTTTAAATCAATTTATTATTAGAATCGTAACACATCTCATGTAGTATTTTTTAAAGGCCCATTTATTTAAACAGTTTTCAGTACTTATTAAATAACTCGGAGGAAAATACCGTGAATCTTATTTTCATGAATATTAAGTTGCTTCTCATTTACATTGTTTACAGTCGAAGTTATGTGCTCAGAAATTTAACACAGCGGAATTCAGTCTTTCTCAAAGTGAATACATTTGAAGTCGTTTTTATCCAGTGTGGAAGTTGTACTCATATCTCGCTAGGTCATGTCATGTCTATAACAACACAACGCCAACCCATTACCAATATACAATTCTCGAGTTCGTTGGAAATATGTGCAGTTAACTTAGATTAATAAAAGCTGCTATAAAAGAAAGTTGCTCCAAGAAGGTTGCTCCTAGATGGTTGTTCGTATAATTGACCTTGCAAACATCACTCGTTAGGTTACAATTTACCAGTAAGCTTATATGTGAGTAATGAAATATCACCACAATACATAATATTAGAAGCTATTTTCCTATGCAAATAAATAAAGTTCGTATTTGTATAATACAGTATCGGTGGCACAGTGTCTGAGCTAACAGCCTCGACGTCGGGGTTCGCGGAATCCCCAGACGGTACAAGTATTTATGTAATCCACAAATAATTTCCTTATCTGGGTGTTTTTTTCCTACGAGAGTTGCCGTCAAGCGGGCGGTCGGTTGTAAAAAAATAAGCTAAAGTAAAAGCCTATATACACGTGACCCACGGCTGGATAAAAGCCTCCTATGTACAGAGGATATTAGGGCTAAGTAACAGCTTATACACATAACTAGCTGACCCGGCAAACTTTGTTTTGCCATATGAATTATTTGTAGGGACTTTGTTAAATTGAAAACATAGAAAAAGAATTCTCTGAACTCACTCATAAAATGTTTGACAGTTAGGAACAGTTTGTATGGGAAAATAAAATTGTTCGTATTTCGATTTTCCTGGACACCACAAATATTTCAAAACCAAATCGGTCCAGCCGTTCTCGAGTTTTAGCGAGACTAACGAACAGCAATTAATTTTATATATATATATATATATATATATATATGAAAACGAGCCGTGTGGAACATAATTACACAGAGGGTATTAGGGCACAACCACACAAGACCACTGCTAGTCCACCAGACTAGAGATACAGATAGATGGTTTATAATTGATCGTAAATATGTCGATCGCAATAAGTCTCGTTGAAGAATGGGTTTAGCAGATTATGCCAAAATAATGTCCCTGCGAAAACAAATAGTATTTTCGAGATCCCTCTAGTATCAAATGATTTTATCCACGGATCTAAAAGTGAAAACGTGATCCAATAAAAATAAATAATAAAGAGCCGAATGGCCGAAATTCAATTGAGTTCATAAAGTAACGGTATTCAACTTTATATGGATAACATTTTCCCGAGCTGAAAAGGCAAAGGCAGTTTAGTCCGTTGAGCCATGAACGTAATCAAAACGCTCTCACTTGATTAGTTAAAGTGTTTCCTTTATGAAATAATTTTATCTGCCTTGCGTAAAATTTACTCTCATTTTCCATAACACTACCCTTAATTCTATATATAGTATGAGGTAAAAATTGTTCGTCTCCTCTTAACCTTAAATTATCGCGGATTAATATAGCCATACTTTTTATTGAAATTATGCTTTTTACTGACTTTATTTATAAGAGATCTGAAGAAAAGGTTGAAAATCTGACCTATTTGACAGTATGCAAGCCTATGTTATTAAGTTATTTTAATCTGCATATATGTTACTTTACATTTTCTTATATGACTTTAGATGTAACTTAGTAACATATATATTCATTGATTTGAGGTATATAGTAATTGACATGAGTTAGATGTCTGTCTGTGAAAAGTCAGAGCGTGTAAGCTGGTTATTTGAATTAAAGAACCATGAGATTTTCTTACGCATGACGAAATGATTAGCCTTGTAAAAATGAAGGCAAGTCAGAAACTCTCCTGCGATAAAAAAATTTGTTCATCTGGTAGCGATGATAATAAATAAGCAGTAAATTCACTTTTAGTGTCATGAATAAGACATTGGATCTATAAATAACATTTTCGCGTTTTACTGCGGCGAAACGTTCCGTGAACTGGAATACCAATATAATAAAAGTCACGCGTTATGATGGACCAGAGGAATCACTTGGCTCGCAGAAGTAGAAGAGTGGAGAAGTAGGATTAATTTGGAGAAATTTGAGTCCATAGCCCGTGCAAATGGGGGTGAGTACGAATACGCCTGACGTTCCAGGGCGTTTTACGTAGAGGGCTGAGTACAAAGGTGCACCTCACGTCTCAAGGTTACGAAGAGAGGTGAGTAACTCTCCTAGGAAGCGCTGATGCCTCATTGGTACAGTGTGACAGTTTTAGTCAAGGATTGCCTCATATAACCCACTCCTGCCCCCGTAAAGGCGTGAATGCGCAGGTATCAGCAGCACAAATCTGTATAAAAAATGAATGTTGGTAAGCGCATAACTCAAGAATGGCTGGACCAATTCGGCTAATTAAAGTTTTGTATGTTCCTTAATGTCCACGGAAGGTTTTAATACTATAAAAACGAAGAGTGAAAAGTTGTCAAGCGACCGGGCGGTTCACCTGATGTTAAATGAATGCCGCCGCTCATGGACATCTGCAATACCCGATGACTTGCTTATGCGTTGACAATCTTTTAAAAATCTATGGGTCCCGGTTACCTCACTAACCAGACGAAACGCGAAAGTTTAATACTTCCACTTCATGCCGGTCGTCTGTGAAGCCGTGGTACTTCCCCGGACGAGCCTGCCCATTCCTACAACAGAAGGTGTTGCGTGGCCCTACCACAGATAACATTCAGCAAATTTACTTGACACAATAAATCGTGTTGTTTTAACACAAAGTGTAGGTAGAAGTTTTTGATAATTTCTAAGCCTAAAGATTCATCATCATCATCATTTCAGTCTGTTTGAGTCCACTGCCGAACATAGGCTTCCTCCGCAGACTGCCATGAAGAACGATCCTGAGCCACCTGCATCCATCTACTTCTCGCACACTTGCACAGGTCGGCACTACATCTAGTGGGGGGTCATGCCACACTGCGGTGGCCAGTACAAGGTTCGAGAACCTTTCTTCCCCAACTATGGACTTCCTCCTGATGGAAGTCCAAAAGATGATTCTGTTTTTAGGATTTCTCAACAGCGAAAATCACTGCTCTACATTAACGTCCAGTGTCCAGTGACATCTTGGTAAGCAGTTCAGTTATAGAAACAACAATATATTACCATCTGCCTGTCACTCAAGGCGGCTAAAAGATGATTTTGGAGTCATGAGTAATCATCCTGATTGGGGCCATTGATACCATGTGTCGTGAACGCAGTAGAAGGGCAACAGGTTAGATCCCTTGACACAGCGCAGAGAGGCTCACATTTCGAGAGTTCCAGGTTCACGAATGACGCACTTTCATTCACCGAGACAGAAGACAGGTTATCTTAATCTTCAAAAGAGAATTACTCTTATACTAGACTGAAAATCGATGCTTTAAATGTAAAATAATATGGTTATAATTATTTCACAAGTTCGACTATTTAGTGATGGGATAGAACTACAAAAATACCTGGTCGATATTTAAATCTTTTTAACACGAGCTTTAGGTAGTCAACTTGAATATTGTCTGATATATTAATAAGTGTTGATGGAGCCAGAAAGAATATGAAGAAAATAAATTGTGTCTTGAAATAGAATATTTATCATAAGCCTCGGAATATTAAACAGGGTAGTGTGCAGCTCTTGTGTTTTTAGTATATGATCAAAATCGTAATAACTTTGCATAGTTAGATATGAAAGGTCCTCTTCATCCTGGTGAGGTTCAGAGAGGACAATAGACACGACCCGGCCACACCAAGGATCAAGTCATTGATTATATGATTCAATAAATATTGCCTTTGTTTGCTGAAATACAACGGTCGGGGGTATTTAACGTATTATTTCTAAAGCAGTCTAAGTAAGGACACCCAATTTAGTTCCCAATGTCCATTATTACAAGCATAGTATGTACCTGTTATATAGAAGGTATTAAGTGTGCGCAAACGAAAACTATGTTTTCTTTATCGCACACATTTTTATTTATTTTTTATTTTTTATCGATCCAGATGATTTCGTTCTTTTTTCCCTTTTTAATAAAGTGCTTTCTTTTGTGAAAAACACCAGTTCATATTTTCTTATTATTACATCCGTCGGTATGATCGAAAAA
Organism: Iphiclides podalirius; assembly: GCA_933534255.1. Classification (NCBI taxonomy): domain Eukaryota; kingdom Metazoa; phylum Arthropoda; class Insecta; order Lepidoptera; family Papilionidae; genus Iphiclides; species Iphiclides podalirius. Next base: position 14,090,138 of record OW152817.1, read on the forward strand.
TATTATTCATATTTCATTACTCAGTAATTTGTATCTAAATGTAATTTACAAAATACACGATTTGCCAAAATAAAAACACTCCTCCTCCCGGTACTAATAATAACGGCAAAAGAGCGCAAACACCTTCACTAACACCTTCCCAAATTAAGTGCAAACATAGCTTCAACGTACCTCATGAAGGTAAGCACCATCTGGATACATTACAACAACGTCTAAGATTTCTTTTCAGATTGTCCGATGAATATGATGTAATTTACTTTAAAGGTCGAGATTTGAAAAACATGACTAACCGCAAAATAATATCAAAGGTTTTAAAAATGAATATGCCTTTTTATATTAAGACAATATTTAAAATAAATTAACCGTGACATTTATATTAAAATACCAAGGGGTATTTTTATATAAAAGAGTCTCGTTTCACTTGAAACCTGACGATGACCTGTAGAGACAAAAGCGCGCCAACTCGTCCCACGTGTGATAAATTACACTCTATTGTAGGGCGACGGCGGCTGTTTGATATGAGCTGTCCACAGATAACGAAGATGGAGTACAAAGACCAAAGCTTTCAAAATATTGACTGTGCTTTTGTAAAGTCGTTAATGGTTTTTGGGGCAAGCCAATCTTTTGGTTCATGATTGTATTGGATTATTTTATTTCTTTTACTAAATCAATGTGTTTTGTCAAATTACCGGATATTTATAAAATGGTATCGCGTGACCAAATAATAAATCGAAATAGATCATCATATATAATGTAAAAATTACGAAATTGATCTTCGGCTTTTTATTGAGTCTAAAGCTTATCGGATTTAAGCCCACGATAATTTATTATTAAGACATAACTTCACCATAGCCTTGTTAACGAACTATCAACTGAACCAAAAAAAAATGTAAAATGTATGTTAATATCACACACGTTCTATGACAAAAACGAAGACGTTCGATAGAATAAAAAAATATAAAATTATTAACAAATTGCATTACTTTTAATTATTGATTTAAAATAAGGCATGTCCTTTCTAATCTATATAATAGTATATTTCGCATGCTACCAAATTGATATTGATGTTAACCTCTATACAATTCAAATAAAAGATGGACATTTTTCCAATTTGTGGATTGAAATTAACTGTCATCTGCACCACACAAAATGGAATTATACGTCACGTCATCTTGACAGAAAACTAATGGTCTGTGGAATCTGTTGAGCATTGTTCATTATGAACAATGCTCAACAGATCTAGTTCTAGTGGCTAATTTAGAAAATTGATGAAGAATGGAAGAGGAAAATTGAAGGTTACAGATGCGAAGGTTGTCAACGCATCTGTAACCCTCAGGTGTAGCAGATATTCACGTATTCACTCACCATCAGGTGAACCGTCTGCTCGTTTGGCAACTTTTCACATAAAAAAAAAAATATATATAAGGCCACCAAACTCTTAGGGCGCTTTGGCGGACGCTTCATGGAGTGACTAGGCTCAAGGGCTCCCGAGAGGGGACCTTGGCCTAGGCCCGAGAGGGCCGGACCTCGGCTCGATCGGTAACTATAGTCTGACTAGGGTGGAAACGCTTTTTTTGGCAGGATGTGCCACTGGTGGCATAAGGGGCCTTTACAGATCGTGGTGGAGACGCATTTTACATTTGACTACATGTGATGGTAACGGGCGACAATTAGCCGACGACGTGTCAGCGGGGTGTCGTCGGCTGTCCGGCCGATGATTAACGAAGCAACGGGAGTTGGTGAATTAGGGACAATTGAATTAACGGCCCCAAGTGTCTTGCGTGCTGGCCCCTAAACTTATAATAATAATATTATTTATTTAAGATTTCTTATCAGCTCGGATGATCGACTGCTGCAGAGCGGAGCTCAATTTTGTTGTAGATAAACGGATTTTCTGTTGTGGAGCCTCGCAGTAGCTTCGTGGTTGCACGATTATGCAAACTCCGGGAGGTACCACCGCTTCTCGGGAGTATTATTCTATAGCGTTTCGTCTGGTGATTGAGGTAATTGGTGACCAAACATAAAAAATGCAGAGCGCAATTAATTCGTCATTGACTTTGTGAGGAGCTGGCAAGCAAGCTCGTGGCTCACGTGATGGTAAGTGATAACCGCCGCCCAATGAGATTTGCCCAATGCAGATGCGTTGCCACCTTTTAAAAAGCGGGCCCCGGCTACGTCACACACCAGAAAAAATGCAGAAGTATAAACCTGCAGTATTATAACGTAACTAAAAATAAAATCTTGCCGATTGTGCTTCTGAAAAAAATTTTGAACTCCTGTACCAAATTGGAAAACTTGGTCGAACAGTAAATTTAATCAGAGTTTTATTTAAGAAAAAACACAGTAGTAATAACCTAACATGGACATTTATTAGTATTTTTTGAGATTTGTTACATCTCAAAACAACCTTTGCTTTTCAACTTTGATTTATAGACACATTAATTATATACCTCGTTTCGTCTGGTGAGTGAGGTGATCGGAGCCCAATTTTCAAAAGGTTGTCAACGCATCTGGAACCCTAGGGTGTAGCAGATGTCCATGGGCGGCGGTATTCACTTAACATCAGGTGAACCATCTGCTCACTTGACAACGTTTCACCTCTCTTTAAAACACCTCTCTTTTTAATTGCGTCCATGTACTATGATAAACTGTTCGTATTTTGAAAATCTTCGGACACTTAAATTGGAAAACGGTATTCAAAACTTTGCCGATCCATAAAATATATAACGTAAAACCTAAGGGACGGGACGTATTTACTTGCCCAGCAAATTCACTTAAATCAGATCGAAGACCGAGTTATGTGTTAGTGCTTTTAGTTAATCAGGCTCTACTAGTTAAGTTGCTCTACAAATAACTTACTTTAATTAAGTGAAAAACTTTTGGGTAGATACGGAATAATGTTGAGTCGACTTTGTCTAACTTATACTACCTTTTAATTATAACTGTTGACGAAAATCTTAGTCAGCTTATAAGAAGTTCAGTCGACGAGTATGTAATACTTGTTTACAATTTAAATACAATAATAAATAATACTAGTTTACTTCCCCGCTTCACACGGGTCGCCAAATCAACCTTTCGCTATAAAGGAACTTATTTTTTTGAAAGCAATATATTTATCAAGAATTTTTTTTAATAAGCCATTCAGGTAATTTCATAAACTTTCACGTTGAATGTCGTATATGTTATCACTAAACATCGATGCCTATTTTTACCAACAATATCTATGAGAAAGATACGTAATTAGTTCTAATCCAAAGTTAAATTGAATTAAATAATTGTGTAAATCCTCGTTATGAGCAATACATAATCTGCTTAACCTTTTCGAGTGTGCAGACATGATGTTATGTTGTGTAATTGTGCAAAACAATGCATATTTATGCGACAGCAGCAATCGCGGTTGATTTGCTGTTATTGTTTGAAGAGTTCCGTTGTCTATCTCCGAAACGCTTAATCGGATCTATATGAAATTTAAATGGGAATATTTCGGCATAAAGCACTTTCGAAAAAAAGATTTACAGATCTGTCTATATTACATGACGGAGTTATGCCCGAACATACCATAAAAAAAGCAAATAAACATCCGAATTGATAACCTTTTTGAAGGCGGTTTAAAGGCGGAGTAAAATTATGAACGCAACTATTTTCGACCCATTATTTTTTAACATTTATTTATAAATTAAGCATTAACACAAACTAGTTATAATTCTGTTGTCTTATTCAACCGTAATAAGTTTTAAGGTGACATCTCTTTTATACCAGACAAGTCACTGACGTGATATTACCATAATTTTATGAAGATAGGCCAATAACTCAAGAAGAAGAAAAAGAATAGTTTGACATTCAAAAATACTTTCTCTAAAATACATTAGGATCAACAGAAAATCGACGTAATATTAGAATGCAAAGGTTCGAATAGCATGCACTTTGAACCTGTACTTTGATTGGAATACTGTTAAATAATTACTCATTACCTCTAATTTCATACTGGAATAAAATTTGTGCCTTACTGAAAATTTCACTAGCAGGAATTAATGCCAGGGTTTATGAATGAATTTGAATATTATGTTTTAAGGTATTTAAGGTGAATAACATGAGAGATACTTAAAACAAGTGAATAATAGATAAAAATTGACATGCACTTTTTAGTAAACATTAAATTAATTAATTACTTACCATACAACAGTTAAGGCTGGATAACTTCAGTAACCATTAAAGTTCGAGTGACTTTAAGACGCAAGTCATCGTAACTGATAAATGATAGCTCAGCAATGCAACTTACTCGGATTATAACCGGTGACTTAAAAAACTAACACAAACAATACAGAAACTCATTATTAACATTATTATATTCCCTGATAACTATATGGACAACAAGATTTCTTATCCTCATATTCCTACAAGCCGGGTCGACAGACGTCATCCTGTACGCATATCGTTATAAAAAAAATTGTAGTGGGCCGAATTGTGAAGCTAAACCATTCTCGAATCAATCTGGGGACACAAAAAAAAATTCATTAAAATCTCTCCACCAGCCTTTTAGGAGGAGTTTAGTGACACACGTACAGCAGAATTATATATAGATAAAGACTGTAATGAGAATGTTTGTAAAATAACGGTCAATAAAATATCCTGGTTTGAAAATGAGGGCGTTAGCGCTCTTAACCCTTCAGATACTCCGGGACGTTAGAGCTCAGGAGCTGTTGAACATTGATAGAAGCACATCTTATTCCACCGACTTCAAAAGAGGAGGAAGTTCTCAATTCGACTGTATTTATTTTATGTTTGTTAACTCATAAGTTTCGACTGGATGGATCGATTTTGATGATTCTTCTTTTATTTGAAAGCTGGTGCTTCCCATGTGGTCCCATATTAATTCATTGGCATTGAATCTTGGGCTCCGGAGATACTTTGGGAACTCCCGAAAATCAATTATAAAATGAATACAGAGCGAGATATCTTAAGTCGGTTTTGTTTTGGTATCGCAAAGGAACCGTTCATGCCGTACATTTTATTGAAGGTTTCACGTGTGTCCCTCCTTTATTGGGAAAGCAGAAATACAATTTTGCTTGTTTGTGGTTCAACTGTTATTTAACCTATATCCGGTTCACCAACTTGCTTAGTCATACGGTTGCGCAAAGGTTGTAAAGGAATCTTGAGAATTGTTGTTCCAAATAACCCATTCCCCAACCATCTTAAGGTGATTTCCTGATACATGTAACATGGGATATAAATATATAAAAGTATACAGATATTTATATTCACCAAATCTCAAAATTGATGACTTCGTCAATCAAGATTTTTTTATGTGAGAAGGTGGAAAACGAGCTGGCGGTTCACCTGAAATGTTAAGTGATAACCAGCACCCATTTACATACATACATTTACAACACCCATAGGGATCATTAAATTAGTTTAAGTTTGTTTAAACATACATAATAAAACAATTGAATCAGTGAATAAATCGTAACATAATATAAGGGTCTGTAATGTACATAAATTATTCTCTGCTGACGTGAAAATAAATTCAGAAAGTATTCTTTTTTATTTCACCGAAAATAAAAAAGGTTGTATAGTAAAAATCTTTCAATAGCCACATCCGCTTACATCGGTTTTTGATTATAATATAGACATTACAAATGAATCATTCACGCCACAATTAGCGATTATTATTTAAGCTTGCAAAACAATACGTTCGTAAACGATGTCAGGAGTTTATGAATGAGCGACGTAATTTTTAATGAATGAGTTGTTTGTCACGTAATGTCGTGTGACGTAATTGGGTTTCTCATTGGGAAGTTGTTTATCCTTAACGTTGCAAACGGAGAATTCTGTTAGACCCAATTTTCTGGGCGCTGGGAACGGCGCAGATATCATGTTTACGACGCTCCGTTATGAGGCAAGACCCTAAAGGACGTAGATTAGCGTCCCTCAAACTAGTTGTTACATTAAGATTTTGTTTATTAATATTGTTAATGGAGTTGCAACAAGAAAATGTTTTGCAGACCTAGAGAAAAATCCATTAAAAAACTCTTTCTTCGCTTTCCAAAGAAAATGCAATTCAAAAGAAACATAACATTAGAGAATCTTACAATAGATTACAAGTAAAAAGATAGAAAAACTGTAAGAATAAACAGATTTTGTTCCAATTTTCGTAATAGATATAATGTTATCATCTTTTTAATAACTAATGCAGTAGACTCCTTTTTAACTTGACATAATTTAAATAAAGACACAATTTTGGCATAATTTTTATTGTATAATATATAAAAATACTATAACACGTCTGTATCCTCTTCCCGTTAACTTTAAGTCTTAAATATCGGACATCTTTTACACAACGTTCTCTAGTCCCAAACTAAGCAAAGCTTGTACTATGGGTACTAGATAAACTGATAAACATACTTAAACATACTTTTTTTTTGTAAATAAATATATATTACACATATATAAACACCCAGACACTGGAAAAACACGATGTTCATCACACAATATTTTTCCAGTAGTGGGGATCGAACCCACACCCTCTGGCGCAAGAGGCAGGGTCACTACTCCCCACGCCAATCGGGTCGTCTATATTGAGTCTATATTGAATAACTTTGTTTTATATTACGTTATAATTTATTCAATAATCTGATCATATATCCCAGGCCTTCAAAACAACATAATATACCCTGAACAGAAACACGTCATAATAATAAAATCTGTCATCAACCGTTATTTGAAACTGTGTTAACTTATTGTAGTTATTTAAATAAACATATCGTTGAAAGAGAGTATACACAATAATAACAGCGAGCATTTAATGAAAACTGTATATCATGAGAATTTATAATCGCTATTTAGATTAACATCACAATTAAGCTGCAAACAAACAAACCAGTTAGCGAAGGGATTATATTATGTATAACTTTAGACGTATAGTAACACATAATTTGGCATTTCGACTCCTGAGTAAACTTCTGAAACAATTAACTCATTTATAATAGAAAAATAGAGTTATAGGTGGTACTGAATTGGTCAGAAAAAATGACAAGTTACCTTTACTGAATTATAACTTTTTTAGGTAGAGCTTATTTAGATTAAGACAACGTTTGAGGGTTATCGGTTTTTAGAGTTCCGTACCCAAAGGGTAAATCGCGAGCCTATTACTAAGACTTCGCTATCTGTCTGTCCATCTGTCACCAGGCTGTATCTCATGAATCGTGATAATTAGACAGTTGAAATTTTCACAGATGATGTATTTATATTGCCGCTATAACAACAAATACTAATAAACAGATTAAAAAAAAATAAGTGAGGCTCCCATACAACAAACATTTTTTTTTTGCTGTTGCGAGTCGCAACTTACGCATGGCCGGTTATTTTTAAAGAATTTTGTTGACGAGCTTTGAAGAAGGTGGATTATCGCTACGCCTCACACGACTTTCAAAAGTGTGATATATATGTCTACCCTCCGTCAGCGGAACTTTCACGGATCTGGCAATTACACGCGACTCTATCACAGGGAATATTCAAGTGCACGTTGTTCACCCTCATAGGTTAGACAGGTATAGTTAACACGTTATCATTAAAATGAGCCCCGTTAACTACTAAATCGCTACACGTGACGCCATGTTGCCTTTCACGTAGATGGGAAACAACGTTGTATAAACTGTTAAAATTCCGTATAATGGGGATTTCAACCTACGACCTCGAACCTACGAACTATCGAGTCGATATGTGCGTGTATGCCACCTCTACCCATTCAATGGGGTCGTCAAACAAAACTGATACAGTTGAAACACGTATCTTAACAGATGTTTCATGATAAGGTGTGCGATGGCATAATCAGTGATTGTTGTATGCCTAATTGATTTGGTATTCGTAAACGACGCTCGATATATAGGTTCTTCATTATAGATAACAAATAAAATAAAGCCTCGCTTAATAGCGGACATTATTTAGATAATATTATTATATTATGGAAATATGCTTCCATGTTCAGGTGATGTGATTAAAAGGTATACTAGATGCATTGTTATAGATATTTACTTAAGTTCACTTACGATCCCTTTGGCAGCTATTATCGAGTGAACAGAGAATAAGGAAGGGCCTAAGAGCCTCCTTGTAACGCAGTTACCTGAGAAGAATCAAATATTTCAGAAACTTGACATTCGTGTTGAAATACCAATAAAGAAACTTTATCGCTATTTTCTAAAGGTTACAATGATGGACTCATTGCACGATATGGTTTTCTCTGAAAAGACTATCTTTGCCAATATAAATTATATATTTTTATAATAAGTGGAACTATTAGACGAATTCACATTACATACTATCATAATGGTGTTTTAACTACAATAAATAAGACAGAAAATGATGCGGAGCAATTTGGACTAAACGAATGTTTGCAAGAATGTAAATAAATGGGTAGAGCAACTACAACATTACGTAGAGTTTTTTGAGACGACAGAACTTCAATAAATGTAAAATCCTACCCCGTGGTATGATGTGAGCCACAATATCCTGATGTAAATTACCCTGATTTTGTTTAAGAAATCTGAATTTTAATTGCCAAGTAACCAGGTGCCCCGTAGAAATAGTGATAGAAAGTCTTTAAAGACTTTATTTTTCAGTCGAGAGTCACATCGCTCTTAATATTACTTCTTCTTTCTCTTGTCCGTAACCTATCTAGAGGTTCGGCACAACACGTTTATGTTATTGGCCGGTTGCCTGCCTGACGTCAACACGCCATGAGAATAAACACCCAAATCCGGAACAATTATTACACAAACACTTTTCCCGTGCGGCATTCGAATCCACGACCCCCACCGAAGCCAATAAGTTCAGTTTTTAAAACTCATAGTTAACTTTAGTCCTTTTTAATAATTAGTACTACACATCAATTAATACTTAATTGGCATTTTTCGTTTGCAAATTTAACAATAGAATTGATGGCCACACAGTAGCACCTGCTGTTGAACGAATAGGCAGACTCGTTCAGGAAAGTACCACGAAATACCACAAAATATCGTAATGAAATGGAAGTAAATTATTACACTTTCGCTGGCCAACTCTTTTAATATTAGTGTTGTCGAAGTCCATGAATAAACATAAGGGGAACCTACCATACTAATAAGACTACTTGAGAAGTTAAACGATAATAAGTTTTATAACGGTCTATTAGTTTTAAATTTAGACCACTTTTAGATCAGATTAAATTTTGTTACCCGATGTTTAAATGCATATATAAAAAGTATATATATTATTAGGGAAACAGTTTAAAATTTCGTTACTGCAATTAATTATTACCTTTAATGCTATATTCCATCATTACGTTTTAGTGCTGTCAGCCACTAAAGGGTAGGGAAGAGCCAGAGAGAGAATAGAACAAAAAGGTCGATCAGTTGATCCATACTCCTTTGCTACATTTAATTATATGTAAAGTGCATATTTGCAGAGTTTACCCACAACTTACGGGAAGTAAAAGGAATATATTAAGATTGCGCTAGGTGATGTACCGATAACTGATGCCGAAAACCCATGATTGTGCATGTCAATTCAGGGTATATTTGAATCAAATAGTGCATGTAAATTTAGACCTTTTTATTACATTTTATACCAACTGTGCCCGCGACTTCGTCCGCGTGGAATTTTAAATAAGGAAAAATCTAAAATAAAAGTAGCCTATGTCACTCCTTATTACATCAACTATCTGCCAGTGAAAGTCCCGCTCAAATCGGTCCAAACGGCTGGATTAGCCGGAACAAACTGACAAGCGGGCAGACAAAAATTGTGAAAAATGTCATTTTGGTATATGTAGCGTGTATACATCCATATGCATTTAGTAAAAGGCGGTTATTTTAATTTACAATTTTTACATTACAAACAGACACTGCAATTTTATTTATCTGTATAGATTTGATTCGGATATACCCTATATCTGAATCAAATATTGTCGGACGCGATAATGATGACGATTATGCAATCCAAATTTATAAAAGAGATAACTCGTTCACTGAGAAATTCCTTATTGTAATGTGTAAAAAAACCGCCCAAGTGTGACTCGGACCCGCGCACGAAGGGTTCCGTACCATTATCTATAAAAATTGCAAAATAATCAAGTCCGTTGTATGGGAACCCCACTTAAATATTTTTTTAAATCTGTTTTTTAATATTTGTTGTTATAGCGGCAACAGAAAAACATCATCTGTGAAAATTACAACTGTCTTAATATCACGACGTTTCATGAGATACAGCCCGGTGACAGACGGACAGAAAAATAGATTCATGAGATACAATCCGGTGACAGATGAAAAGACAGACAGATAGACAGCGGTTCAGTAATAGGGTTCCATTTACTCTTACCTTTTACCCTTTGGGTACGGAACTCTAAAAACAGCCTTCAACTCGCCGGGGTAGAAAGGACAATAATAAAAAAAAAATTGCAATTGACCAATACCAAATGATAAATATATGTAGATGTATCTTGCCCGACGTTAAAACCCGGTAAAGTTTTGGATCCTAAATGAAAATTCTGTTGTAAAAGTTATCAACAATCTGATTGTCCGTCCGAATATAAAATTTTAAGTAGAAAAGAAATTTTAATAATGCCTAAACACAGTTTTACAGAAGGATTCAGTCAAGTTTTATAAACATTTTTAATCTTAAAAACTCCATAAACAGAAGCGTTTATTACAGACTCACCGAACTTAATAAAAAGATTAACAGTTACTATTTTAGTGATTAAGTGCATTTAAATTGCTAATAATATAAAATATTACCAAACAAAAGATAAGACATGTCATAAGTTTCTACCAATTATGTTAACATCCTCATTTATTATCTAACCTTTCGATTGAATATAATTCATAAAATCGATTAAAGGCTTTAGCCTGACCCATTGTTAGATCTGACCGCTCGATAACTTCATTTTTATTTAATATCAAAACCAATTATAAAAGTATTAGTTAAATATTATATTCCGAAAAATATTCAAAAGTTATTAATATTTCTAAAAAAAAAAAACAATTATTTCAGGCAATAAAAAAATTTAATTAAACACACTACAACAAAAGTAATTATAACTACAATGCTCACCCGAAAAATAATTCCAAAACACCACACCACTGAGCGTGATACCGGCAATTTTAACCCGCACGTGTATTCTTAAAACTGGTGTGCAGTATTCAGCCTAGGAACGCGTTCGAAATTCAAACACAGCGAAACCACAATTCTGTTTGCACTTAATTACGCGCGGTTCCAAGTTCAAAAACTTGAACGGGAAAAGCGGGTGGCGTCACCGTGCTACCTCAGAGCGGGCGAGCGGTTGACTGACGTCCGGCGCCAAACAAAACCGAATGCCTGTTAGGTACACACCGTAGGGAAATTCGTTCACTACCAATATGGGAATCAAATGTCCCAACACATTTTAGATCACACAAGGTTCGAATAAAGCTCTGATATAATGACACATAATAATGAATTGAACGATGATAAATGACTTATAAAAATCATGTTACAGCATCCCCCGAAATTGTCATATTGTCGGTATTAAAATTAACTATGCAACCATCAAGAATACAAAACGGTTTCCTATCGCCGTTGTTGCCGTTTTTAATAACGAGCCTCGAATAAGCGCGTCGCTTAAAGCTGTCCAGGCGGTTGTATGATAAAATATCGCTTACAATGTTTTCACGCCCGCGTCCCCCGATAAGGGGATTATACGCGCTTCGTAGATATTTTGTTTCAGGTCGCCAACTGGAAGCTTCCCATATTTGGATAATAACCTTTTTGCTTGTATACGTCATTTCTGAAACGTTGTTGCTACAGTAACGTTGAACTTATGTGATAATGCAAAATATTTACGCACAAGTGTTGTAATATTGAATTATAATTCTATATATTTGTGAGTTTTTTTTTGCAATGTCATTTTTGCAATCCAGATATATAGATAGAAATGTTAGGAAAAATTACATTAAGAAAGTAATGCGAAAAATAAAAGCGGTTCTGTGTGAGCTTTCACATAGACATGAAATGGAACGGAAAACGGAAAGTACACTTTCACCAAGTGTGTCCTCCCGTTCGCGACCTAACACTTACTGAAATATTATAAAACCATTCAGTGGAAACGGAATATTCCCGACGTAATAGCCCTTTATTCTTGCCCAGAGCTCGGTGCATTTCAAGACTTTAATTCTAAAAAAAAAACGGAAAATCGCGAGTTGGACTCGCGCGCGACTTCCGTACCGTTATAGATAAATACTTGCCATATTATATAGTATATATAAATAATCACGTCCGTTCTATGGGCCTCTAGCCCCAAATAAAATAAATATTTTTTTATTCTGTTTTTAGTATTTGTTGTTAAAGCGGCAACAGAAATACATCATCTGTAAAAATTTCAACTGTCTAACTATCACGGTTCATGTGATACAGCCTGGTGACAGACGGACAGACAGACAGACAGCGGAGTCTTAGTAGTAGGGTTCCATTTTACCCTTTGGGTACGGAAACCTAAGATCAGTGAAACCGAGAGTGCACGCCACAGAAATTAGCGTTGAGGTCTTCAATCTTCTCTATTTAGACGGTACATATTCTGATAATTGACATCATTGCCACAGCTTAATGTAGGTAAAGACTTTTCCTCATATATTTGCTAGTCATATATGCTACTAGTTATCTTAACAGGTTAACTTTATTATCCTTGTATGCAACGGTGTTTTGTAACATCGCATTAAATAGCACTCATTTTCCTCCCGTAGGTACAAATTCTTCAAAGTAAGTAATAAATGATAATGAGTAAGTTACTTATTCCGTAAACATGTCCAAAAACTAGTTTAACATTTAAATTTTTTTATGTGAAAAGTTGCCAAGCGAGCAGACGGTTCAACTGATGTTAAGTGAATACCGCCCATGGACCCGAGGGTTCCAGATGCGTTGACAACCTTTTGAAAATTGGGCTCCGGCCACCTCACTCATCAGACGAAACGCGAAAGTATTATGCTTCCACTTTACACTGGTCTTCTGTGAGGTCGTGGTACTTACCATTAGTGCAATAGCCGAGGCTGCGTGGCCCTACCATCGTTCAACAATCGGAGGGTTATAAATGCTTTGCAAAGTTAAACGTTTTAACAAAGTGGGCCCCGGCTACCTCGCTCGCCAGACGAAACGCCGCCCTTCTGTGAGATGTTGCTACTTCCCCGGAAGGGCCTGCCAGGAAAAAAATATCAAAGTGCGGCTCCAACATACACACAATACAATAGACATAGGTTTTTTTGCCGTTTTTATAATGTTACGGAACCCTTCGTGCGCGATTCCGAATAGCACTTGGCCGGTTTTTTTCGAATTTATAAAGATGGTATGCCCCACTAAGAGAAGTTTACAGTTTGCTGACACGTTCAAATAGCTTTGCACAATAAATATTTGAAAGGGAGATGTTTGTCTTTGCTACTGAGAAATATTATTTTTAGTGATACTATTTAATGAAGATGAAACTTAAAGGTGAGAAACTCATAATTGAATAATCACAATCATACCAAAATAAATGCTATATCGTAAAAATAAACGGTAATCATTTTATATTTATCACTACATAGTACAAAACAAACTCGTCCCGCTGTCTGTCTGTCCCTATATATGCTTAGATATTTAAAACTACGCAACGGATCTTGATGTTTTTACTAGATGGAGTGATTCAAGAAGAAGGTCTTTATCTAGTAAAAAAACCGCACCATCCGTTGCGTAGTTTTAAAGATCTAAGCATACATAGGGACAGAAAGCGGGATGACTTTTGTTTTATACTTTTTTTTTTTGTATGCCAAAAGTTGTCAAACGAGCAGACGGTTCACCTGATGTTTAGTGAATACCGCCCCCCATGGACATCTGCCACACCCGAGGGTTACAGATGCGTTGACAACCTTTTGAAAATTGGGCTCCGGCTACCTCACTCACCAGATGAAATGCGAAAGTATTTGTAATACTTCCACTTTACGCTGGTCTTCTGTCAGGTCGTGGTACTTACCCGGACGGGCCTGCCCATTCGTGCAACAGCCGAGGCTGCTGCGTGGCCCTACCACCGTTAGATATGTCACCGTTAGATATACTATGTAGTGATGAGTAATAATATATTACATAAGTTTAATTTCAGCATTAATTAAGAAAAGGTTAACATTTTGGTCAGTTTTATAAAAGCTAGTATTATAATTTTAAAATACATGGGAAAGATTTTTTTCCCGAGTCCGGCTTGACGTCGACTTCTGGGACGTGTTATATATTTTACATACAATTTATATATATTAGCTTCTTTAAAACAAAACTTGTCATGCTATCTTTTTGAATGTATTTTTAGTAAATAAGAAGCCGATGTTAAAGAAAGTAATAACTACTACTAAGTTTCAAACAATTACACCGTTAAAATATATCAGTGTGCTACGGATTGTAGCACTTTCAGAATAAACTCGTAGACTATCTACGTGGAATAGTACTAGAGAATAGCTTACATAATAAACATTTGCAAACTCAGCACATTTGTATAGCTCTAATTACTACGTAAGCACTTAAATTACAAATTATGCGCTTTGCGCTGATTCTTAAGAATTTATTTAAGTAAACATTTATTTATTTACTTAAATGTTAATTTAGTAGTTAATTAAATTTTTTTATTGCACAGTTCATAAAAGGGTTACTTTAACAACATCGTTATATAAAAAACAATCTCATCTTTTCTTCTCTCTCCTTTCTTAACTATCAGGCACAGGCCTGACTACAATCTCATTTATCAGTAACATTCGACAAAATATGATGTAGGGTGAGGCTATCTCTGCTCCGTGCTCCACGTAGAAGGTTTAATATAAAACGATTACTTAGAAGTAGAAAATCTTTTCAGTTTTTATTTATTTTGAAAAAATTCATTACATTTCTTAAAATGCACAAAACGCAAAAATCCTCGAAGATGATGAATATTTCATGAAATATTCAGTGTGAATGAATGACGATTCATTATTGCAAGTCATAAACAAACCGGTATCATTAAAATTGTAATCAAGGGCCTCTTATCCACGCTTGTATCTTTAATAAACGTTGATAGAGAAAAAATACTAAGCCTTAGCCAGAAAGGCGAAATTGCGTCTGCGAGCGTTGGAAGTTGTTAGGTTATGTACATATCTAAGTATGTACTTAGAAAAGTCACCGGTGATTGTGTAACGAAAATAAATGAGGAAGTGGTGAATGTGACAAATGAGATACATCATATTATCTGTTGTTTTATAGTCTTAGTAAGTTTTCTTTTATACATTTTATTTCCTTTATAGGTAACAAACGACCGGGTAGTTGATTATAAGTAATACTAGCTGACTCAGCAAACGTTGTTTTGCCAAACAAATTAATTGTAGGGTAGAAAAAAAAATTACGGGTGGAACATCCTTAACATTTAGGGGGATGAAAAATAGATGTTGTCTGATTCTCCAGCCTGGCCGATATGCACACAAAATTTCACGAAAATGGGTCGAGCCGTTTCGGAGGAGTTCAGTTACAAACACCGTGACACGAGAATTTTATATATTAGATTATCAGTTGGATTATGGCAGTAAGTAGTCGACTTATCGCTACACTCTCTGTGGTTAAGTCATAAGTTTAAGTACCTATCTTTATAGAGGTTTTCTGTGACCTTCCCACTTCCCTAGAAAACCCAAAGTACGCATGCAACAATAGAAACTGCCGCGTGACACTACCTAAGAAATAAGTTATTATAATGACCCACGGCCGGGCGCGAATGGTACTAGTGAAGTGTGTCGATTGATCCCATTTTATAATTTGCAAATAAGTCATCCTACCTTTTGCAAAAATACTTACGTAAAATATTCCTTCGTCCCGAATGTTTTCTCTCAATGTTTTCCTCCCCACCGAGCACTCGCTGGATAATCATTTAAAATTGCAATTATAAATTTCATTAGCGTCGGTGTCGGGATTTAAACTTAAGTTGCTCGAATAATTAATGTAACGGCCTCTAAGCTACCAGCTCTCGTCTCTTCATAAAATTACGTACTCTATCTATATCTATTATAGCGACGTAATAAAATTGGTAAATAATCACCACCGATTTTCTCTCGAACGGGAACGGGGACCTAGCATGTTGGCTTCGAACGGTTACAGTTTTTCGACCCAAAACCGATAGGGTATTTTCGGTTGACCTAGAATTGTCAATTTTTTTTAAATATATAAAAAAATAAATAAAAATAAATATTTTAGGACACATTCTTACACAACATTTTCTAGTCCCAAACTAAGCAACGCTTGTACTATGGGTACCACTACGCCATTCAGGTCGTCAAAAAAACAAGGTCTTACAGCACAAGTAAAGGGATAATTCCGAAAAATAAAAAAAAACATTTATGATGTTTACAAGTTTTCGCGAAAATTTCAATTTGCCCATATCTTTTTATCGTGTTTACTGGCAAATGGACAAGAGAGTGATCTTCCAAGGGTTCCTTTTTTACTTTTTAAGATACGGAACCCTAGAAATAATTTTCGTAGACACTCATGAGTACAGGCACTAAATGGAACGCCAGCGCCGTCAGACGGCACTTGCCAATCTATGAAGAAGTTTCTTCGGGTTGAGGTTTACGTCGAGCAGTAACTGAGTTGGTTTTGCCTGTAGCAGTCGCAGTAGATGGTTATCTAGGAACCGTCGTGCGTTCCGTACTGTCGTGCACTCAGGTTTATTTTTGTTGATCGAGTATTTAATATTGATTCATGGAATACAATCGTTTTGATTTCATTCCCGACTCAACTCTACCCGGTATACGTCTACTGAAAAACATGAAAATGGGTAAAAGTAAACGACACCGCATTAAGTCGCCAAAATGAATAAATTCTTTATTTCATGATATGAATCCTTTTAAATAAAATAGGATCGTGCAAGTGTAGTAGTCTGTCTTGATGGTTATCAACTCAATACTGTTCGCTTTCACAAAGTCTTCTACGGGTAATTTTTTGATCCGGTTACTGTCAGCTATTTCCATATAGCTACACCTACCGCTTACGGATCTTCAAGAATGTCTCTCTTATTACCCGAAAAACCGATTTTCAGTCATTAAGTGATATAGTTGGACAGAGGTTAACTGTGGTAGGGCCACCCAGCAGTTTCGCTGTTGCACGAATAGGCAGCGCCGTCCGGGGAAGTATGTGTTGCATTCTGATCAGGTGATTGAGGTAGGCCACTTTATTGAATGGTGACAACGCATTTGTAACCCTACAGTGGGTTATGCAACTGCCGTCGGTGGCGGTTATCGCTTAACATCAGGTGAACCGCCAGCTCGCTTGCCATCTTCTTACAGAACAAAAAACCCGTACCATTAGGTGAGACATTTCTTATACAACTGGTATATGTATGTTGTCATCATTAAAAAAATAAAAGATGTTGTCTCCGTCGAAACCTGGCAGGCGGGCGACGTCAACGCACGTGGAAGATATAAATCAATCATCATTTCCAGCGTGCACGAACAATTTTGGCTCGGATTCAATGTCGATCGGTACAAGATGGGCGTGACGGCGTGCAGGCGCATTGAATGATAAAATTGACTGATACATTATTCAAGAATTTCATGGCGCTCTCATAAGCAAACACAGAGACTCGGTAATCGTGTTTTCTGAAAACAATTTTTCTAACGCGTTTTTTACGTGCTCTACTCATCATGTCACATTAATGGTCACTTTACGAGGACGAAGCTTGCCGTCTGGAGCTCACAAGCGAAGAAACATATTAGCTATCTCTATCCACCCCCTTTGACGACTCCGTGGCGCAGATATTAAAGTATTGGCTTCGGCACGAGAGAAATATTTATGTGATATCTCGACGTTTGTCCAACAACGCAGAATAATGTTATTACAGTAATAGGGAAATTTTTTCGAAGGGAAGACTAAAATAGATCTTTACTTTTATCTCTATATATTTTTGGGTCAATATACCACATTTACGACGACAGTAATAGCCTATCATTGAAACGAATTAGTCAGCATGTGAGGATGCGCGTAGAACTTACTTCGGATCGGCAGTGTCGTCCAATACTTACATAGGTGCTTGTTGCAACAAATGTTTGTGAACATATAGACTGCCGGGATATAAAACTAGTGAACTGAAACAATAATTTAGACTCCCAACGGCGTCCGGTACTAACAATTTCGTTTTGCGGCCTTCTTTAATTCATAATTAACTGTTTTTGTTAAGCATTACTTAAGCATCACTGAAAGCGGTGATATGTGCCGAAAAAAAAAAAAGGTCTCTTCATTTTACATTCTTGGTAAGAACAAAGTAATTTTAAAACACGTATAATTATTTATTGTGTCTACAAAGGGGAAGACTATTCATTGAGGTATTAAGCAGTATAAATGGATCTATTCACGGTCAAAATATGGGCTCTCAAGGGGCATAATAAATGATTGGGACGCAGTTAGTACCCAGGGTTTACTGCGAGATCAAGGCATCAAAAACGGAGTCAATCTCTCAAACAAAGAGAATTTAAAATACACTTAAAGTATAACATAAAATTCCGTTATTTTAACGAGTAATATCCCCATTATATACGACGATCTACCATCAAAGAACCGATATAGTATGTGTTAAATCAGACCTTTCGCGAGTCTGTCATGACTATGGCCTTCTTGGGCCTCCTCTTCTCGGGTACTACGACACTCGGTTCGGCCAATTATATACTACAATTGAACTCAAAGGGCTGTGTTAAATCAGACCTTTCGCGAGTCTGTCATGACTATGGCCTTCTTGGGCCTCCTCTTCTCGGGTACTACGACACTCGGTTCGGCCAATTACATACTACAATTGAACATCAAAGAACTGTTATAGTCTGTGTTAAATCAGACCTTTCGCGAGTCTGTCATGACTATGGCCTTCTTGGGCCTCCTCTTCTCGGGTGCTACTACACCCGTTACGGCCAAATGGTGCTGTGCCGGTGCAATTAGCGGAGCCCACATGAGCCCCGTACGACGCTCAGTGTGCTTTCTTGCCACCTCCTCTCAATAATACAGAAAGATTACATCAATCAAAACGTGAAATATTCATAATATATTGAGGACTCCGTGGCACAGTTGCCAAGGTATTGGCTTCCGCGTCGGGAGTCGTGGGCTTGATTCCCACACGAGACAATTATTTGTGTGTCCCACAGATAATTGTTTCGCATCTGGGTGTTTGTCCGCGTGAAAATTATGTTTTAAAACGTCCTTACAACACAGGATAATTTTATCCTAAAGTGTGGACAATGTTTTTTAACCAACAAAAAAAAAGCATTTGCTCCTAACCTCTAAAAACATTCGTACTTTTATCGATAGCTACTTTATCTATTACGCAATGAATTAACGTTTCGGTGAAAAGTGTACATTGATACGACAGTTTCGTATTATCGTTCGCAAACAATCTACGTACAGTGAATACACAAATATGTACGTACGACTACGTGATCATTGTTATCGAGACAAACACATGATCAGCGTTGGAAACCACGCTATGAATAAATTACACCGGTCCTAATTACGTTTCATACATTGCTCCCAATGTGATACACGAACAACCGTCTTGTTAGTGACAAATTAAAGTAATTGTAACAGTACAACCGAATCCAAGAAATCGAAGTATTTTTACGTTACACAGTTTTCCTGCCGACAGCTGTGGTAGGGCCACGCAGCAGCCACGGCTGTTGTACGAATAGGGAGGCTCGTCCGGGTAAACACGACTCCACAGAAGACCGGCGTGAAGTGGAAGTATAGTACTTTCGCGTTTCGTCTGATGAGTGAGGTAGCCGGAGTCCAATTTTATATAAGGTTATCAAAGCATCTGCAAACCCTCGGATGTAGGTGATTCAATTAACATCAGGCGAACCGCCTGCTCGCTTAGCGTCTCTTCACATAAAAAAAACTTACTTTTGAAATACTACTACTAGTACTAATACTAAAGTAATTCTGTATAATTCCAATAAAATAAACATTCCATCCAACAAGACTACCATTCCATCCAACCCGCAGTGGGGCCACGCATGGACTATGCCCTAATACTCTCTGTGCAGAGGAGGTGTTTTCCCAGTGGTTGGACATACATAAGATGTTACTTATTTTTACATTCGCTCTGTTCTGGCGCCGAAAACCGAACTGGATTTGGAAAAAAAGGCAGGTAAGTGGCATGGTAATTAAAGACTAGGCTTGATTCATTGCTTCTTACTTGCCACCCTCTAGAACTTGTTTGGTTTAATGTGACGCGGATACAAAACAAAAAAAAAGTATTTATCATTTTAACATTTAAGGTTTTAATAATAGTTTGTAATTTTTTTTGTAAAATCGACATACACCTTTACGCAAATTTCCAAACTTAATTGAGACCTTGCATCATCATGATAACGACGACCGCACGTTGATTAAGCGGTTGTATGGCAATCGTCAAATGTCAGTTAACCAACCTTTTCCTACAAAACGAAAAACTTGCGAAATATAACGTTAAGGATTAATACACCTTTGAATCATCACAAAATATTCAAAATTGCCTCAAAAAATTGAGACATTACCGTGGAAAATGAAGTTACCATTTACGTGCCAAAAAAAAACTTAGCTTTTTGTAATATGAGTAAATATTACGTTCACGATAGCTAAATGTCTTTATTTTACCATTTTTTTTCACCGATTCGAAATGAAAGCATAGACAAAACGTCAATTGGTTATAAAACTTAAAAAAATCGCTAAACATATAAATTTAATGAGTATACAAAAAATGGTTAGTGTTCATTTTTTTTGTTTTTTTCAACCGGTAATGAAAGCTCGTTTTATAAACTTTTAAAAAAATCGCTAAACATATAAATTTAATGAGTATACAAAAAATGGAAAATTGTACGGTGAAATTCTCACCCCCTAATTTTGTTACGCTCTCGTCCAAAACAAGTGGAGATAATAAAGGAAGAAAAAAGGCCTTATTCAATTCTCTCGAAAATTTTCCAAATTGGACAAATACTTACGCGAGAGCAATTCGTTAATTTGATTGACTTCTAATAGGAAACCCTAACAACAATTCCATTTAAATATGGAATGCGCCTAATATGGGTTTCTAAATGTCTTCACAAACATAACTTTCACAAACATAACCAGTAGGAATTTGTAACACCGTCCCATTGAGGCAGAAACATATCTTAGTAAAAGTACTAATATTGCTATTTCAAATTTTAAATGTTACCATATAGATATTATTAAAATTAAAAAAAATAATAATAATATAAGAAATTGAAGACCTATGGGGCTTAACAGTTAGTGGGAAATCGATCTTATACTCTTTGACTTTGCCCAAATACTACATTACATTTTTTTTTCACCATGTGTATGAGAATTTGAAAATGGGTTCTTCGTGTTCTGCGCCTGACACTGTGACAACTGAGCTAAACGGCATATCGTCACATCGGCGAAAATCTCGACGTTTTTATCTAGATTGTTTCTATTGTTTTTCGCATACAGTAAACAACCAGTTTTTCGTATGTTATTTTACAATGAAATATTTAAAAACTTCACACAAAGAAAATAAAATGTAAGTAAATTTGTAGTATTTTACTTTTGTTTTGTTTTAATTTCGAAAGCCTCTACAAGCACAGGAGTTTTATTTAATGAATGGCATCAAATCGGGATTGCCCAGAGTCCCTATATCCTTCTTTAGAATACACTTCATAAGAAATTTTTCTCTCAAAGTGCCGAATATTTCTGAAAAGTTAAAACATGCGTTAATGCATGCGTCGAGGAAGCCTTTATTTTTAACTAGCTGTTAACCGCGACTTCGCCCGCCAGAATATGTCGCAGATGGCTGAATTTTTCCTACTTAGTTGACAAATATCATTACCAATATTTTGGTCAATTCACACAATATCTTTATAAATTATAGCCTGTATGTAATTCTGATGTATAAGCTATGCTATATATCATTGTAAAGTTTCATTAACTTCAATTCAGTAGTTTTTGCGTGAAAGAGTAACAAACATCCATCCATACATACAAACCTTCATATTTATAATATTAGTAAGGATGAATAACCTCCATTACCAAACTTCTACATTTGCAGTAAGTTAAATTACGTTAGTCATACACAGCCCTAATGGCTACCGGTTGAGTAAGGTAAAGTCACAAACTGTGTTGACTTATGTTATCAATCCTTCGCGAGTATCCAACTGAAAACTCATTAGTATATTAACCGCATTTTAATCTTTGTTCTTTCACCCTTCAAACGTAGTTTCGTCTACGTGTTTATTCTTTTGCTGGCTTATCTGCTGATGGTACATATTCACTGCTTTGATTTTTACTACGCAATTATTGATAGAGTATAACAAAAATTGGTGTGCTTAAAGAGTACCGTTCTCTAAGAGTAATATTAGCTTTAACTCGAGGGATTTGTGTACTTTGAAGCTATACTTTTTTTGGCGCGTTTGGAAAAAAATGACTATAACATCATTGCGAAGAGCGCGCGACCGACAACGCGAATTAATTGGTTTCAACACAGTCGCTTTGAAAACTACTTCATTCACTTCACGGTTTCACCATGAAGTGAATGGAGCAATTAATAAAACTTATTGACTTACACCTACAATGCCAAGTTATTTAATTAAATCGTTATCAATTGTATTTATTGCCTTGTTCATAAACGAAGAGTACTGGCACAGGGAATAATTTTTCTGCTTTGTTTTCTCTTTTGTTATGCTAAAGAAGTACAACTTCTTACGTGTATTAAGTATAACTTCTTACTGTTAAAATTTGTGCACTTATGTTAAGCCATGGAGGCGGCTGTCTTTAAATCCATCCAGCTGTTGCGATACAAAATTCGTATTTACGTTACTAGCCCGATATCGCACGTGAAAGCCGCGGAAAGATAAAACGTCGTTTATTTTGTCGAAGCTCACGCAGAACGATAGCGGGACAAAAACAACCATGTAGACATAGCGCCATGTTTGCTAAACGTGACAGATTAATATCACCCTAACAGCAAAATGCTCGGAGCACTGTTTTAAATCTCCCGAAACATTTACATAAGGGCCAATTTTGTCTGGTACAGATATTCTTCAGCTAGGGTTAAAAGCGAACGGGTATATTTTCTTTAATAAGATAGAAAAGTTTTGCTGTTTGCTTGCACGGAGCTATATACGAAAGTTGTTTCATCGAAACGTGCCATGTTGATATGAATCGCTTTGTAGACTTATCACTTATGATTAATAAAATAAATCAGTTTTTGTTGATTAACACTTGCAGTTCGTCATTCACTCAACGTAGTATCAAATTCGGATTAAAAGAGATTTTTTTTTTCAGTCATCGGAAACTATAATAAGATTTAGGGGTAGATAAGGGTTTTTATTTGACACGTGTTTCCATTTCTAATTCTAATTTCAAGTCTCTTTTGTCTACGGACAATAAGTACAATATATACTGACATAGTAACAATAACGGGTGGATGAATTAAAGTGTCGAGCTTCAATGAGATTTACTTTTCTCTGATTTCATTGCTACTTTTTTTGTTCTTCGGGAACGGTGGAAAGGTGAAAATATCTACCTCTATCTACCCCGGACCGGTACTTACCTATGAAAGCTCTTTTTTAGAGTTCCGTACCCAAAAGGTAAAACCGGACCCTAATAATAAGACTCCTATCTAATTATCTGTCTATCTGTATGTCTATCTGTTTGTCTGTCTGATTGTCTGTCCGTCTGTCACCAGGCTGTATCTCACGAACTGTGATTGTTAAACAGTTGAAATTTTCACAAATGATGTATTTCTGTTGCCGCTATAACATCAAATATACTAAAAAACAGAATAAAAATGATTTAAGTGGGGCTCCCAACGGACGTGAGTTTTTTTTTCCGTTTTTATAAATAATTGTACGGAATCCTTCGTGCGCGAGTCCAATTCTAATTTGGCTGGATATTTTTATTTCGAACATTTTTTACCAAACCAGAAAAAAATAAGCGGTCACATACCGAAAAATATTTGCTTACAAAATTTACGGGCGGTAAATTATGTTTCGGTGTCGAGAACAGGAAGTTGAACCCATAAATTGTATTATCATCTTTGGAGCCACAAAAAGCTCCCGTAAGTTTCAGATATTCTTATTATGGTTAATGCGGGTTGGAATATTTTTTTTGGAATGAGCGAATTTACGTTGTATTTGTTTTTTTTTTTTAATTGAGGAAGTGGTAAACGAGCTGGCGGTTCACCTGATGTTAAGTGATAACCGCCTGCCCATGGACATTTGCAGCATCCGTAGGGTTGCAGATGCGTTGCCACCTCTTACTAATGTGAGCCCCGGCTACCTCACTCACTAGACGAAACGCAGAAGTGCAACACTTCTACTTCACGCCGGTCTTCTGTGAGGTCGTGGTACTGACCCGGACGGACCTGCCCATTCGTGCAACAGCGAACACTGTTGCGTGGTCCTACCACAAATAATTTGTATTTTATATGAAGTTGGTTAGTAAGTTCAAACGACCACTGCGACCTAGAAGGTCTATTTTAGTCTTCCCTTCGAAAACTTACCCGTACAACTTCCCAACAAACCCTTCGACAACTTACAGTAATATAACATTATACCTACTGTATTTTAAGGACATTTAACATACATAAATCTAACGTGGACAGACACCTAGATCCGAAAAAAATTTCTATGGGTCACACAAATAATTATCTCATACTCGCTGCTGCCCGCGACTACGTCTGCGTCTGGAGGGATGGCAATCAAGTGCTGGCCAGTTCTAAATAAAGAAAAAAAAAGAAGAGGCTGAAGGACTAACATTCAGACAGAAAGACAGATATAAAGATGTAAAGTAAGATGTAAAGTTTCATTAAAATCCATACAGTAGTATTTGCGTGAAAGAGTAACAAACAACCATCCATCCATACAAACTTTCGCTTTTATAATATTAGTAAGGATGAGGTCGAAATCACGACCGCCGGCGTGCATGCCGATACCTTGTCAACTGCGCCACGGAGTCATCGATATTTAATTTGCTTAATTCTTCAAAATAAATGAAAACACATGTAATCTTCATTTAAAAATGTACCTCCAGTATTCGCTATGAAAAGGAAAAATCATACAATTAAAAAATATTACTGAAAGATATAATTCACTTTAATATTAATACATGACCTATTAAATTTCTGATTTTAATATTGGATGTTAATATTGGTACGGGGTGGAATGATTGGCCAATGTGAAGATGTAATATCTTTATCTTCACATTGGCCAATCATTCCACCCCATTTAGAATTCAATTTATTTTTGGGAAAGTATCTCCTTTGATATGTTATTTGGTACATTTATTTAATGACGCCTGTAAAGAATTATGAGTATATGACTCTAGGTAAACCACACTTGCTTTGATTACCTTGTTGACATTCTAATATATGGCACCGCATCAATTCATGATACGTTCATCATAAGGGTTTTAATATAGCCCCTGGAGACCGATTTACACGCAAGGATTTACAGTTTGACATCGGAAAAACATTGTAACAAAGATAATTAAGTTCAACGTTGTTTTTACAAAAAGATAAACGTTTCATCTTATGATAATTAATGCAATGTATGTATGTACATATATACACAAGACATATATATATATATATATATATATATATATATATATATATATATATATATATATATAATATATATATATATGTATATAGTTTTATTTTATATCGTATTCTGTTGGCAGTGATATATCTTCAGACGAGCTGGTCTGTTCAAGCACAGGGAAGTTTGTAAGCTGTCGGTTTGAATCGCACAGAAAAATTGACGTATTATGTAATGTTTTCATAACCGTTTATCCCTTAACAACTTTATTAATTAATTGGATCATTACTTTATTAATCTATAAGCCGTAAACCGTTTTGTACAAATTAAACTTCGTTTTACCGTTTACGTAATGAATCCCCATAAACGAAGCGAAATTTCACTAACTTTCCGATCTCGGGATTTACTAAAGCCTTCGTTCGAACAAAAACATTCGTGATTTGCACGTGTGGCATTTTGCGAACAAGGTAGCTGTCACCTACGTCACATAAGAACTGAACTGACAAGCGGTAATGGATTTAGCTTAAATTCACCGCTAGAACAAATTGAAAAGCAACAGGCTTTTAAGCCGCCCATGTTTTTAAACGCTTTCATTCTCCGTTGGTAGGTCAGATAGCTATGCAATTTTATAGACACATAATATTATAACTATAGCTTTTTTCTGTTTTTTTTGTGTGTTAGAAGTCACTGAATAAATTTTAAATCTTCGACGCTTCTTCTCAGGTCAGTGGCTTTTCCGAATTCTTTTCCGAACCCCTGTGGTAGCGTTTTGACAATCAATAAGTAAGTGTAATGCTTTCATATTGAATGAAGACATTTGAATTTGTATTTGAATTTGTTCGAGCGTCTGAAGGAGCCTATTCAGAAACGCAACGCCCTTTAAGTTCATTGCCTAGAGTCGTCTCGTTAGCAGTTCACTTGATTTAGTTATCGTTAACAATCTCACTAATTGATCCACCGGTGCCAGACTGCGTTATTGAATTAGGGTATCATCGAAAGGGGCAAGCGACTCGGGTGGATGACCCTCACCTTTAGAACAACCAATTAGACTTGTATCGACTTACGTGGCTAGGTGTAGGTCGGAGTAGCCGGCTGCCGTGTCGAGGGTCTGAGCTTCGACTTCCGGCACGGGTACGGGTAACGCACGCTTGTAGTGACGATTACAAATATTTTCAAGCAATTATAAAACCTCTGGGTATATTAATCCAACGCAAGAACTAATACACAAAGAGCAATAGACAAAAGGGCGATTTTCAAACGAAACCGACAATAATTCGAAAAATTCTCAGCAGAAAACCGGACGGTAATTTCACAAATAGACGTCTGTTATAAACTCTATATTCTTCCAGAAGATAGGCGTGTAGTAGAAGTGTTATACTTCTACGTATCATTAAGAGAGTAAGATAACCGTGGCCCAATTCTTTGAAAATTGATAACTCATCTGTCGTGCAAAGATGTTGTAGATGTCCAGTCATGGCGTATTTTTATTACTCATTTGCCGCCTTCTTACATATTTTTTTAAACGTTGGCCAATTTTTCTAACATATGCCACGCTCGAATAATACGTTGAGTTATCTTATACCCCGTAAAATATTAAAAAAAGATTTTGTTATTCAGCTAGTATTTTGAATATTAAAAACTAAAATAGAATAGAATATCTGATGATGTAGATGATTTAATAACATTACCCGTATAAAATTTCATTCCAACTTAAGTAAACGGCAGTAGACAGTATCCATTAAAACTACTGACTAACCTTCTTATTCTTGTGCAGTTTTATTAGTTCTGTGAAAAGAAATCATACAACTCGTATTTTTCTTACACCGTATTTTTAAATGGAAATTGGCGCGAAAGACTTCAGTGTTTTATAAAAGGAAGGGGAATGTTTACCTCTTTGTCCGTTTCGAAATGGATTTTTAATGCAAACACATTAACAATTGTGACTGACATCAACGGAAAGAGAAAATACAGCACGGAGTCGCTCAACAATAGTAGAATGGAGCCTTCGTGAAGGGTTATGGCGTGGCAAAATTAATGATTCGTTACACTGATAGCGCATGTAAAGCGAACGAGAAAGTACTCTGGCTCTCGTTTTCTAGCACCGTACGTAATAATTATATAGTTCAATTAAAACATGAGAGCCGTGATAGCTCAGTGTCCGGGCGCTCGCCTTTAATTCAATATACTCGAGCAACCTGAGTTCGATCCCCGGTGCCGGCACCAATGAAGTTTTTAAACTTTAAGTGCTGACTTATCACGTGCTCCGCGGTGAAGGAAAACATCGTGAGGAAACCTGCATATTTTCGAAATAATAACAAAAAAATATATATATTTCGAAAATATGTGAAGTCCGCCAATCTGTAGTGGGGCCGCGTGGTGGACTATGCCCTGATACCCTCTGTATAGAGGAGGCCTTTGCCCAGCAGTGGGACATGTATAGGCTGTTACTTTACTTTACTTTTTTCTTCAATTAAAACTACGTACCGTCTGCTCTGAAAACCGTGATAACTCTGTGTCCGGACGCTGGGTTTTAATTCAAAATACTGCTGACCCGAGTTTTAATCCCGGTGTCGGCATCAATGATATTGTTAATTTTAAGTGCGTACTTGTCACGTTGTCAGCGGTGACGGAAAGCATCTTAAAGAACTTGCACATTTTCGATGTAATAACGAAAAATATAGTATATATATTTCGAAGATATGCGAAGTTCGCCAATCTTTAATGGGGTCGGGTGGGACATATATAGGCTGCTACTTAACTTTTTTTTACCTTTCCCGTCTACTATGACTGTACAGTTTTCTGTATTTTTTCCAGTTCTTTTTTCAAACTGAGGACCTATTTCGTTATACCCCGCTATTTATTTCGGCTAAGTCACCTCGACAACACTTTTTGCAGTTCGAATTATCATCTAGGGACCATTTTTCATCCCAGCAGCCAATGAATAAAAGCACTTCCGTATCGCAGCTGAAGTAAATAATTGCACGAGGCAGATCGTTTTTCTTTTTTCCTTGCGGATGGATTATGCGGGAACTAAACACCTGCTCTGTTTACTGTACAAATGTGCTTATTTTCTTCGATGGTCCACCAAGTTTTCGTATTAGTGGTTGGCAGTTTCTAGATCGTTTGATTGGATTTGCTTCTACTTCCTTTAATGTGTTACATAGACAATGGCTTATTTCAAATCATTTTGAGTTTACCATTTCTTTGTCTGGCAACTGACTAAAATAATTAAATTAATGAATAACACCACAGCAATATGAGGTTAGTCTTCAAAATAGTCACATGACTAGACAATGAACAGCGATTCAAATTAGCTTGATGATGTTGCTTAAATGATAGGTACGTTTTCATGTGAGAAGATGGCCAGATAGCAGGTAAAATGCGTTTGGTTTTTTTTATGCGAGAAGGTGGCAAGTGAGCTGGCGGTTCACCTGATGTTAAATGATCCACCCATTAACGTTTGCAACACCAAGTAGGTTTGCAAATGCGTTGCCACCTTTTGGTAAAGTGGGTTACAGCTATCCCACTCATCAGACGAAACGCAGAATTATAACATTCCAATTTACGCCGGTCTTCTGTGAGGTCGTTGTACTTATCCGGATGGACCTGCCCATTCGTGCAACAGTGAAGACTGTTGTGTGGCCCTTTTTTTTATGTGAAAAGTTGTCAAACGAGCAGACGGTTCATCTTTTGTTAAGTGAATACCGCCGCCCACATCTGCCCCGAGGGTTACACATGCGTTGACAACCTTTTGAAAATTGGGCTCCGGCTACCTCACTCACCAGACGAAATGCGAAAGTATTTGTCATACTTCCACTATACGCCGGTCTTCTGTGAGGTCGTGGTACTTACCCGGACAAGCCTGCCCATTCGTGCAACAGCCGAGGCTGCTGCGTGGCCCTACCACAGTTAAGTGATTACCGCCACCCATGGACATATACAATGCCTGTGGTTTACCACAGGTTGCAAATGCATTACCAATGCATACCTTTGGTGTGTGAGGGGGTTTCCTCGGTCACCAGACCGCAAAAGTATATGTAAGCAGATATCTAAAAGCAGAAGTATCTTTCATTTATTCATTTCTTTTCTATAAATATTCACTGATGTATTAACATAGTTTCATTACTATATATAGATAGATTAATAGCATCATATTTTGCTTTAGATATATGGTGAAATAGAGATATTACTTCAAAATATAAGATAATTTACCATACGGTAAATGTCACAATGGCAATCCCATTGAAGGAAACGACATCATTCTGTCGAAATGGAAGTAAACAAAGTTGACGAAATGAAACGTGCGATGAAATTAAAGCTATCTATTATATATATATAATATATTACAAAGTGTATTGTTGTTCAATTGTATGTTTGTTTTTGTAAGTATCTTCTTACAAAAATTATGTTATTCGATTCCATCACATTACTACTGAATTTCACAATTAATTTCATTTAGAATCACAATGAATAAAATTCGACTTATACTCATGGTCTGGTTTAAAAATGATCTGATTTTTTTCGACGCACGTATTCCCACTGTTAAGCAATCTATACAAACGTTTGTTTATAACAGTCAAACTATTGCAGTATTTGTTTGTATTTGTATCCCACTGCGTGATTTAAGGAGACTTTAATAGTGATTTATACTGAAGAAGGGACCACCCGCAGAAAGTTTTTCTAAAAGACAGAAAAATAAAGGATGCAATAAAACATTAATATCCCTGGAGGGTGACATTATCAATGGATCAACTTCCAAATTGTGAACATTTATTAGTAGTAAAGTACAAAAATACTTGTGAGAACTTTAACCCAAGAAATAATTCTGGATTATGTTAAATATTACTCACCAGTTTTTATTTCAATTATTTAATAATTGTTGCATTACCTTCCAAATCGCAAAACACAAAAGGCAGTTAATGGCTTAAGGTATTCTTTAACTGTGCTGTGGTAAGATCTTCTGGCAGGTACAATAACTTAAAAATGTAAAATAAATAAAGTACATAAATAATATCATTAACCCTTTCTACGTATATTTAAATATATAAATAATATAAAAATGATATACATTATGATACATATATGCACCCAAATAACACACCAATATTTTTACATATATAAAATTCTAGCTGAGTCGAGTATAAAAAAATAAAGTAAAGGCTAAAGATGTCATTTGTCAATTGAAGACTTCTGGAGCTCATGCACCAATCTTTAAAAGGATACTGAATATGGGTGCTTGTATAACGTCGGAGTGCTTGTATAAATTCTGGAGTAGTATATAGCCTTGACAGTATAGTTACTTAAAAGGCAAGTGAAATGTGAAGAGACAGTTATTTTGATATTACTTAAATGCCAAAGAAACTTTTTTTTTATTTACAACTGGCCAGCACTTGACTACCATCCCACTGTAACGACCTATTAATAATAATAAATATTATTATTAATTAGTCATAATAAAGATCAATTAAGATGAAAGTAAAACATTTAAGAACGTTTAGTCACAATAAAAGTTAATAATATATACTTAAATTTAAGAAATATAAGTGTTAGTATGAGAAAATAATATTACCAAAAATTGGTAAAAAATAGTTAAAAATCACTTAAAATACTCAAAAAAGGATATTCATTAAAAATATAGCAAGATACGATCACTATTATGTCCATTAAATACAATTCCATACTTAGTGATTTCTAAGGGAAGTATTATGTACCGTGCGGGGACACATTTGTATGACCGCACATATGTACAGAGGTCGATCGCGACTCTTAGTACTATAGTCAAAGTACATTGTATGAACGTCCCATACCAATATCATATGGAAGTAAGGTCTAATGGATAAAAGTAATAATATGTGAAGGCTCAGAGAAAAAATTATGAATATGTAAATATAATGAAAAGCAATGAATGACTTGGGACTTTATAAGACATATTAC
This sequence comes from Iphiclides podalirius, assembly GCA_933534255.1. Lineage (NCBI taxonomy): Eukaryota > Metazoa > Arthropoda > Insecta > Lepidoptera > Papilionidae > Iphiclides > Iphiclides podalirius. The sequence continues at coordinate 14,121,637 of OW152817.1, forward strand.
TATGGAGTTGCGTGGTACTTCTGTACGACGATATGGTCTACGGTAAACGTGGAACCATGAATGGATATGTCTTCAGTGGTGGACATATCATCGATAGCTGGTGGTAGTTGGCGTCTTAGTGACCATCACTATGATACGTTGGCTGTCATTCGGCATAGTAAGAGTTTGGTGGTAGTTGGCGTCTTAGTGTGTTGCACTATGATACGTCGACTGATCATCTGAATTTGGAGAGTCTGGTGGTGGCTTGCGTCTTAGTGTATTCCACTATGATACGTTGGCTATTACTTGGCTTGGGTGGGGGTCCGTTGGTGGTTGGCGTCTTAGTGTTTACGCTATGATACGTCGACTATCATTCGGATCGTGAAAGAGTATGTTTGGATACTTCGTGTGTTCCGAGTATATTCTAAACTTTGGAGCCGAAGTTGATTGGAGTTATATTGGTGTGGTGTGAGGGTGTGCCACCTACGCGATAGTCACATTGATGCGTGCGGCTATATGCAGTAACGCGTCTTATGGTAGTTGCGGGGTGATCTGCGCCTAATATCATTGCATCGTATGATTCTGCTTGACGGAGGTTCGAGGTGATGATGTCTGCTGTGTATGCGGATAGGCTGTATGTTGGCGTGTTGACCTGCGATAGTTGTATTGATGCATGTTGCATTTAGTGACATTGCGTCTTACGATATTTGCTTGGGAGACGACGCTATTCATAATGGCCGAGTCTGCGTCTCGGTTTGATGCACATCTCAGTAGTTTTGTCCAAGTCGGGTTCCTGATGACGGAACTGCAGACTGTCTGACCTCTTTATACGTTTTATCATTATTAACGAATCTCAGTAAAGTTCCCACCGTTCGGACGAATAATGGCAACTTGCTGGTGGGTGAGACAAACTTGATCGAAAATACACTATACTCAACGTCAGAGACACTGACAAATGTTGCCAATTATAAACCCTTCTGATGGCTAAACATAAAAATCACAACTATGGCTATATCTGACTATTTCAATGGTTGGTGGAGCATATGCGTTTACCTCATGTGGATGGTAGCTGGCGGGAGAAAACCTCTCAAGGCTGCGGCGATGCCGTGCAACGTTTTAACCATACCCTTGGGGTGAGCAGTGACTCATAACGCGCTCTGCGACGAAATGTCGTGCTAACCTTTTTAATGGTGGTGATGCCAAAACACTAACAATCACGTCTGCAGTCGCGGCGATCTGGCAAAAGTGGTGGCGCTTACGGAGGGCTTATTATATCATAGGGCCAGAGTGCCTGATCTTTAACACATGCCCAAAACCGTATTGACGTACATTCACGAAGACTGGATTTGTCGTCGGCTTGTATGACGTTTTACACGCATTGACATGCGCGACTTCGGTCAAAGTTTGTGCTTACGCACTGCCAAGGGGCCAAGCCCTCTTTATGCTGGTAAAACAGCTTTGCAATGGACTTCGGTCCTTTCCCCAACTTTTTGTCCCCCTTCTGGGGGGGGGGGGGGTGCAATATGTTGGTTGGCGCTCACCGCACACGGCGTTGGTGAGTGTTTTCATGGAGCCGTGTGCCTTCCCTACATTTTTTTAAAAGTAAGCAACCTGACATTATATATCCAAGATCCACCTAAAAGAATCAAGTTACTAAATAAACACAACGTAAATGAGGTCCTACCGAAAATGACGATCACAATAATATTTCATACGGCTAATTATTACCTTTAGAAAGATCAATAATTTACCCTGGTCACGTAATGATGTTATATGATTTATTCATATAATGGGGGAAAAAATATATAAGTTTAATTATATATATACATGCATAAAGGGGGGAGCGAGTTACACCACCTAATGGTAAGTGGCGATGCAGCCTTTGATGGTAAGCGCGCTAGCTAAGTAAAAACCTTTTCTGGCAATTCAGCTGGGATTTAAGCTGGGATTATAATATTATACACGTTCGTACTTACGAAAGCAAGCTCTTCACCTTGTTAAAATCTTGGACTAGATCTGGGTCACTCACGATGAGGTGATGCACAATCTGCTCATTTGAATTAACTAAAATGAGTCAAACTAGTTTCTATACTATTGTAAATGACAATTTTGTGTAATATATAAACTAGGGAACCGCCTCAGCTTACACTAAATATCCAAAGAAGAAGAAAAAACCGGTGCAATCACTTCAAATTTTACTACTGAGCTAATCTTAAGAATGCCTGAAAATTTCATCAAAATCAGTCTAGCCATTTTTGAATCTACGGAGAACATATATAAATAAACACATTTATATATATAGATCGTTTACCTTTTTAGAATACCTTTAATAACAAATTAAACCCCAGGCCTCTCATGAATTAAAACAAATCAAAACCATAATAGAGATAGAATATGCGTAGTATTAGCAAAATTATCTTTATTGACCATACTTTATGAAAAGTACTGAATATGCCGAATTAAGCCGATTCATATATTTGACTCACAATGAATGTGATTCATTCGTATTGCTTATTTTCATTCATATGACAAGAATATCGAAAACTTATGAAATTTATGCAAGCGTAATCTCGTATCTGTTTGTTGAATATAAATTACTGTTTATTTACTGCTGTTATAGATGGTACATTGAATCTAGGGAAAATATTATTATGTCGGAGATGAAACTTAATTGTCGCATCTCTATATGTAAATTATTTAATAGATGATTATCTTTGAATAGTAAATAACTTTTTATTCTTAGTGAAAATAAAATGAAATGTTCATCTTTACAGAATTTGATGCAAACACCTTAAACTTCTAACAAGTTTTAAGTTTGTTTAAGTCTTACTGTACACGTTGAAAAGGCTAAGTTTTTTGGAAAATTAATTAAAATTATATTAAACATATTCATTATCGATTATAAATTTTATATGTATTCACTACTTTTTTGTTTGAATCGAAATAAGGTAAACAATAAGCAATTGGAAGGCAGAAAAACGTGTAATAATTTAGCAGTATGGTGAAAAACGTTTTTTTATTGTTTTATGGTTATGGATAGTGCAATAACCCTAATGAAAGATGTAAATATAAACATAATTCTTTTCACTGTTTATACTATAATTAAAATATAATCATATTTAAACATTAAATTAACTTGTTATTGTCAAATGAAATATACTTTTATTTAAATTGAATGAAATCATTGATTTTAAAGTTTTTTATAGTGCTAATCTCTGCACTTAAGATTGAACATTAAAACATGTAGAAAAAGTACGAAAAGATTGTCGCCGCTGTGGGAATCGAACCCACGTCTTCGGCATTCGCGGCCTGACGCTCTAGCCACCGAGCTAAACGGCTGATAACTACAGAGATGAAAATCTTAACGCCTTCTTTCTACATTGTTATTTAGCATTTGAAGCAATGCTTGGCGCATCTATTGTTATATCCTTTCCAGCATACAAACAATTTCGAATATCGTTTTACAACGATAATTCGAACGAGAGATTTCGCCATTGCTTTTTATAAATTTTAAAGTTTTTTATAGTGCTAATCTCTGCACTTAAGATTGAACATTAAAACATGTAGAAAAAGTACGATAAGATTGTCGCCGCTGTGGGAATCGAACCCACGTCTTCGACATTCGCGGCCTGATGCTCTAGCCACTGAGCTAAACGGCTGATAACCACAGAGACGAAAATCTTAACGCCTTCTTTCTACATTTTTATTTAGCATTTGAAGCTATGCTTGGCGCATCTATTATATTAATCATTGAATTTAATAAATATTAAATAGCTTAACAATTTCTGTTACACGCGTCGTTCCGATTTTCAATTTGCCAGAAACTTAGTACAGAACCATTTCAGTATGGAACCGGCATGTTGATGAAAGCTTTTTATTTTAATCAAGCCTCGGAAACTATATGCTAGATTCCGTATAAATTGGTGATTCAGACGCAGGTAGACTACGCGGTCACTCTCCATTATGAGAGCAATTTACTAATAATTGCTCCATTCGTTTACACCCACAACTCTGTGAGATACAATATATACATGTAACCACAACCTCATGTATCTTTTATTTTTATAATAAATAATCTTGACCTAAGTAATGGTATTGCCATTTTATTGAATTTATGACGCGCATGTTAATATTAATTTTGCAGTTCATGGTGTGTGCAAAGAGAGTGTCAATGGTATTTTTATATTATAAATAGCTGTTGCCCGCGACTACGTCCGCGTGGAATAGGGGAAGGGTCTATATATGTCCCTTCCCACATTTTATTATATATATAATAAAAATGTAACTTGTCTCTGTCTGTACATGGAAGAAATTTGAGAAAAACTATTATTGAAGATCCCCCTTTATCAACGCAATAGATAGCCAAAACAATGGTTGTTAAAATTGTTGTCTGTGTGTATGTGCGTTTGTGCGCGTTAATCTCAGAAACGGCTTAACCGATTTGGGTGCAACTTTCACTGATGCATTGTTGTACTTCACTTAACATTTAGTGTTCGTTTTATTCAAATCGGTTAATAAATAAAAAGGTTATATCAACTTAAAAAAAGTAATCGCTACAGCTGAATTGGATGAGTTTCATCCAATTCAGCTGTAGCGATAGTTAACTATAATTATATTATGGTCTGTAAAATTATGATGATTGTTAGATTATATAAATTAAAAAACCAGCCAAGAGCGAGTCGCAACTGTGCACGACTACTGGTCCGATTAGAAAAATTCTTGCACTGTTAGATAGCCAATTTATTGAGGAAGGTTACTTTTTAAGCACGATATAAAATGTGGTACAAACGGGCCGAACCGCGGGCGAAAAGCTAGTGTACAATAAAATATCACTTTAAATACCACATTCATAGTTTTGCTTTCTAGGAAACAACTACTATGGTTCACACAAATAATTGTACCGTGTGAGAATCGAACCCACGCCGAAAGCAATGCCTTGGTAACTGCGCAATGGTCAGTGATGTAGCGAGTGGTATTCGCGAAATAAACACAATTTTGTCTGCGTCACACCCAGTGATGATCTCAGCTTGAATTATGTGCCTTTGTAGAGAAGTTACGTTTATATGAAGTTGAACATGGAATCCGCCATTGCACAATTCTACACCGACATTGCGCGGAATTTTATATGCAGAAAGGCCACTTGCAGTAAGCGAACTTAAAAACTCACACGGCTAATATGTGGCTTTGTCATTGCTTGCAGTGAGCATAATGCGTTCACATAACCAAGAATTATAAAGGTTGATATGCAGCTGCATCGTTATGTAATTTCAGGGTGAACATTTTTTGGACTAATTGAAAGGGTTGGTGGTTTTTTAAATATGAGTTTATTAGATAAATTATCGCATTTTTTGCCTTTATTAGAACCTGCGTCTTCTCTGATGCTTTAGACTAATGAACTAGTCACTCGATGATCTCATGACAATCTCTAACTACTTTTATCTTGCATTTTTAGCTACGCGCCATCACTTTGTGATCTTTTTTGAGCGTGCCGTCACTTTAAAATTGAATTTTACATTGAACATTTGAATCAAAGATGTTGCCTTTGCTATTTCAATTTAGAATTTTTTGAGCTAGTCCCCAGTTAAAATAAAATGTAATAATGATAATTGTTTTAACGATTATCAGTTTGAAACAACATCAACCGCGTGTCTACCGAGTTTTAACGTTTAGCAAATAATTACCATCTAGTTCTGTTTAAACTCTGCTAGCTACACTACAAAAAAAGAATGATATAGGTAAACTAATAATGTACGTTTTGAGGGCATGATTATACCTTTTTAAAATAAATTTTATGTTAATAAGTAAAGCTTAACACTTCCTTGAACTATAAAATTGTCCATTGGACCAAGATAGTAATAGTCGATAGTAAAGTCACCGAGGTACATAATCACATTATATAAGTATAGCAAATAGGTTCAAAACACGCAAAATGCAACGCGCATAAGCCATGACATGAACATGGGAACTGGACAAAAAGGAGTAAATCACTTATTCCATTATTGTTTTTAATTACATTATATTGAATATAATTAGAAACTTAGCTCTAGTAAATATTATGTTATGGAAAATGTTGTTGTGTCATCGTTGTTAAATGGTTCAATTGTAGGTTAGGTCCTAAATTATTTTTAAAATTTGATTCCATGAATCATCAATGGCCTCAGAATTAAAACCTAGAACCATGTTAGAACTAAAACCCGGACACTATTTAGTTATGACAATAAAAATATATCAGTAAGGACTAAAACCACAACAAACCATATTCGAATAGCGTAGGGCATTACTGCTGTTTAATTTCTTTACGTTATTCTTACAAAGTTACGTAGAAGCAAGAGTGCTACGCGTCGTAGCACATTGCGTTACGACATCTACAAAAGAGCCTTAATAAGTAAAAACTCATTCATAGAGCATATTATAATTTTGATAACGATAATGTTTCGATATTAATCTGTATTTTATATGAACTTTCTAATATTAATTTTAAAGGGATAAGGTAAAAAAAATTCGGAGTCTTCTCTTTTATATACAGACCATTCTTAAGCACATCTAAACATCTAAACAAATATTGTGTGATGAACATGGTGTTTTTCTAGTGTCTGGGTGTTTCTATATGAATAATATATATTTATTTACAAAAGAAAAGTGTGTTTAAGTATGTTTATCAGTTTTCTAGTATCCATAGTAGTAATAGCTTTGCTTAGTTTGGGACTAGAAAATGTAATGTAAAAAGTCCTAAAATATTTATTTATTCCCATCTTGGACGTGTACTCTGAACATATAAGTATAACAATGATAATATATACGGTACCGGATTTATTCATTTTTTTTATATATCATCCTGTAATTGGGTATTGTCATTAAAAAACTTCCATACAATTACGATTTTGACATTTCGTCTACAAGGCGATTGAAACACTGATCGAGCAGTGATGCTAAAATCTTTCTCATGAGCATATGCTCATTACATATAAACAAACCTTTAAAATATTTCCGCAATTATTTTCCCGCATTTCGAGTTTTATGAACACGAATTATCAAACTTATTTAGGATTTAGTGATTATGTGTCACTAATCACTCAGTGAGCCCCGATAATAATTACCAACCTAAAACCAACGCTCATATATGTACAAAGATAAAGGTTGTTCGCTACACTTCTGTTAATCTGAGCAATAAAAATATAACTACCATTTTATCAAATTTATCTGTTGGAGCAGCGGGCTGCTTTCGCTTTAAGTCTCGCGGGGAATCTAATAGAATCTTCATATTCAGCACGAACCACTAAAGTTGATTGAAGATTCGATTGCCTCTAACGATCTATTGTTTGGACACGGCCCCGCATCGTTAATCAGGAATGACGAACCTTATTCGCAATTTTGTTGCGAAATTACATTAATTCAGTGACATAACATACATATTACATCAAACATTTGTTTACTCTTGACTATTCAATTGGCGAAGTTAATAGAAAACGTGTCCCTTGCCCCAGAGAGTGTGGGATCGATTTTCACTAAAAATATTGTATTGAAAATAGTGTTTTTCCAGTGTCTTGTTGATTATGTTCTATCTGTAATATGTATCTATATTATGTATTTATTAACAAAAGAAAAATGTTTTAGTACATTTATTAGTTTAATTACCTATTAACCACAGTACGGGATGGCTTAGTATGGGATAATATGTTGTTGTTTTAAAGATTTACCCTGAAAATATTTTTTTAATTGTTATTTTGTATCACAAGCTAGCTTGACTTACGTGGGAACGAAGCTGCCACGAGGTTTTACTTCACGAGAACTGTAAAGAACAAAAGGATGGAAGGTCAACTGAGTTTGGATCGCCAAATCAGTTTGGATAGTTAAAGTTGGTGGACATTGAAATTGCATTACGAGGTCTAACCATCGGATATGCCTATCGTCAGATTGCAACGAAGGCAATATAGAAAGTTATATGCTTGACCTGTTTGTATGTTTCTCCGTCCAGACGTCCCCACTTAATTAGTAAATTTGCTGAACAAACTTTGATAAATGCTATTTGTTTAGACTCACCTTTATTGCGAGAGGGCCACTGGGTATATTGAAATCATAAAAAAATCAAAAAACCGAGCTTTGGCGTTAAAATGCAAATTTTCAAAACATATATTAAAAAATATGTGTAATTAAACATATATAAACAAATATTCAATGACTAGACTACACATTTATTGCGATTTCCACTAACTTTATTTGCTAATTTACAAGCGGCCTTGTGATAAAATTATTTTTGAATTTTCCTAGACTTACTAACGGTATAATAGAATAACCAGAAGAGAGACTGAATGTGTGTTAATCCAATTCTTAAAAAATTAACATGCTGTAAGAAATCTTACTTTGTTAAGTAAAGGAGAATAAAGACTGAAGACTAAAGTTTTAGTTGCTCTTTACTTCACTTCAAATTGCCAATCGAAGGCTGTTTTGTTTTAAAAAAGGTTCATGATTAATTTGGACCTTTTATAAAACAAATCCAATGTTAAATGAGATTCCACGTGACCCGTGTACGAAATTTTATATCCAAGTTCTTTAACCTTCACGTCCAAAATCTCAAAGAATCAAATGTATTTGAGGAGCCAAATCAAGTTTTTCTCAAAAATGTATTTAAATAATCTTTTGAATAATTTGATTTCATAAAAATTATTCAGAAGATTATTCAAAGCGTTTAAATCAGAACTGTTAATATTCTGGAAAGGGATGACTTTACCTTCACCACGATTGACAGAAACGTAAGAAACAGGGCCGTACTCAGATTGTATTAAATTAAAATCAAAATACACAAATCATCTCCGATGGGCACGTCGCCCTATAATATTCGACTGCCGTGGAGTTGCCTTAATTAAACTGCCACGAGACTCCCATCTCCAGCTAATTACATTATGACAAACGAGGAACAGACAAAAAAATTACGACGGATCGCAAGGCATCTTGCAGTCCGAGACTTAATTTAAAACTTAGTTTTTCTTGATTATCCAAATTCAGATCCGTATATGATTTTTTCTAAGTTTTGTGTTTATGATGAAGATATTGAATTAATTTCACTCTTCCATTACTGCAAAACACATTTCTACGTTGTGTAATCCTCATCATCTAAACTGTACAATCTACGTCCTAATTATTTTCCTTTTACAATACAATGTTCTAAAAGAACACTATTAACGCTGATCAACAAATAGCGCCACGCATGTGAAAACTAAAACGTCCATTTCAAATTCAAATATCTTCATACTTTATAAGGACTTCATGAGTCTAGTTTCTGTCCTACGTCTGTCTGAAAATTGTTCTGTTAAATTGACGTTACGTACAAATATTACTTAAGCTTCACTTTAGTGGAGTAAATTGTACTCTTAAGTTACGACTTAGTAGCCAGCTACATTGACTATTAAGATATAACTTACAGCTCTTATTTAAAATTACTCCACTTATTTAAGAGAGGCATTACAAAGCTGTCACTCTAATAATTTTTTGAGCGAAATCTTAAAACAGCGAGAAACGAAAAATATGTTATAAATTATAACTTAATGAACGAAATTTTTTGTTTCTTTTTTTTTTCTTTCGCTTACCTTAGGATAACATTATCCCGTGTTGTAAGGACGTTTTACAAACATAAATTTCACGTGAACCAACAACCAGATGCGAAACAATTATCTGCTGGGTCACACAAATAGTTGTGCCGTGTGGGAATCGAACCCACAAACCCCAACGCCGAAGCCAATACCTTGGCAACTGCACCACGAAGTCCTCAAAAATGTCAATTTCAGGACCAACAAGACAAATTGCTTAAATGGATTCACGTAACAAGCTTTACAGAAACTTTAAAAGCTCGTCTTTAGGTACGTCAAACAAACGTCTTGTATTCCGAATTAATCTAATCAGGATGTTGTTGTAAGACTTCTGCTTTCTTGTCAGGCTTGTTACTTGTTCTTAGCCGAATGTTTTTAATTAAAAAGTACATTAATGACATACATATTTTGTTACGAAAAGACTACCTTGACTTAAAGATAGTAGAAGGCATTCAAAAATTACTAAATGCCTAAACAAGTCTATTCACTATTTATCACTAAAATGAAAACGACATGCTAAGATTGAATTTTTTTATAATCTCAATTTAAAAATGATGGTGGCGGAAGATGTATGCTATCAAGCCTTTGAGATCCGTATTTTACCTAAATGTACATTTATAGTTGGCTAATAACTAATGCATTCAGAAAAACGTATGAAAAATACTCTAAAATAGACTTAGACGCACCCGAACGCTTTACCAAAAAATAAATTTGATTCTGATCGCGCACACCAGCATCCAAATAATTTCAGAGTGGAGTTATTACTCATATTTTTATAGTTAGTTATTATTTAATCAAGCGTGTCGCAGTTAAAGCAGTGATTACGGCCATGAGTCACTGCATTAAAATAGACAGCTCTTCTAACCAGATAAGCACGAAGATTTGATGACTCCGTGACGCAGTGGTCAAGTTGAGTTGGCGTCGAGGGTCGATTCCCACACGGGACAACTATTTGTGTGACCCACAGATATTTGTATCGCATCTGGGCGTTTGTCCGCGTGAATTGTAAAAATGTTTGTAAAACGTCCTTATAACACAGGATAATGTTATCCTAATGTAAGGGCAATGTTTTAAAAAAAGAAAAAAAAACAGATGAGAGAAAATGGGACTCTTATTATGTGTCGAACTTTAATTCCTCCCTTCCCTTTAACTAGCTGGACATAGCTCGACCCGCTAAACTGATTTCAAACAACATCAGTCAAAGTAAACCTCTATAAAATAACGTAATAACATCTAAATTCCCCTTACAGTCCCATCGGGTTACGGACGTGATATTACAATTTGAAGAAATCAGCATAAATTAAAACTTAAATGAGGGATAGATAATTTATACAAAAAGTTTTAGTACGGACGGTGGGCGATTCGACAATATATGATTAATGCGCAATGCAAATAAGCTATACTTTTGCATACAAAATAAGGCAAAAAATTTCTTTTGTCTATTTATTTATACTTACATTATTGCCATTGCCTTTCGAATGTTCAACTAACTGTGGCAACGCAACTGCAACCCTACGGGTGTAGAAAATTTCAATGGGCGGCGGTTATCACTTAACATCAGATGAACCGCCAGCGCCCTTGCCACCTTGTTACTTAAAAAAATTGTGATTTTTTATGTTGGCCCCCTAAGTTACGCTTTTGTAACAAGCGCTGTCTAGCAAATGTTTAAATTTCTAACGATTAAACGTATTTAGAGTAAGAGCCGTGATAGCTCAGTGTCCGGGCGCTCGCCTTTAATTCAATATATTCGAGCAACCTGAGTTCGATCCCCGGTGCCGGCACCAATGAAGTTTTTAACTTTAAGTGCTGACTTATCACGTGCTCCGCGGTGAAGGAAAACATCGTGAGGAAACCTGCATATTTTCGAAATAATACCAAAAAAAATATATATATTTCGAAAATATGTGAAGTCCGCCAATCCGCAGTGGGGCCGCGTGGTGGACTATGCCCTGATACCCTCTGTATACAGGAGGCCTTTGCCCAGCAGTGGGACATGTAAAGGCTGCTTTACTTTTTTTACTTTAAACGTATTTATCACAGCCGCCTAAACTTTGCATGATTACTCCACGTGCGGTACGCTCCGAACAACGCGCCATTAACAACTACGTCTGAATGACCCACTAATGGACTCATTTTAGATGTTCCCGCCTGAAACACTTAATGCCCTAGCCGGGTTTAGCAACTAAACTCACTTCTATGCTGCTAAAAGCAGATTAAGCGTTCTCTCACTAAAATATAAATCACTTAACTAAGAGAACTTCTCTTCAACATAATTTCTTGTATTACACATTATTAAATCACTACATAGTATAAAACAAAGTCGTACCGCTGACTGTCTGTCGCTATGTATGCTTAGATCTTTTAAACTACGCAACGGATCTTGATGCGGCTTTTTTTACTAGATAGAGTGATTCAAGAGGAAGGTTTATATGTATTATACATTGCGCCCGTGAAACCCCGAAGCCGGGGCGGGTCGCTAAGTAAACAATATTTACGGATTTATCGCGTTTATTTTTATTTTATTTTTCCCGTCGTTTCGAACCCTTTACACCGTTCATAGTCACGATACTATGTACGGTGTAAAGGGTAAGTCTTTTGCTTTTTTATTTATTCTAAATTGTGTCGTGATTCCAATCCTGTATCAATTTTTGCATATATACGACGACGGTAATCAAATACATTCTTAGAAGTCATAGGAAGACCGGCGTGAAGTGGAAGTGTTCTACTTCTGCGTTTCGTCTGGTGAGTGAGGTAGCCGGGGCCCACTTTATTATAAGCAATCATCATAAAACGCATCTGTAATCCTACAGGTGTTACAATTGTCAATTTACTTTTTGTTTACGGCGGTTATCTCTTGAGATTAGGTGAACCGCTCTCCCACCACCTTTTTACATAATAAAAGATTTTATTCAATATTACGTTTTACTTTAAGTTTTATATTTTTTTATGAAAATTTACAACGTAAAAAAGTGCGTTTCGCCGCCCATAATCACTAAATCTAAGCTTTATTGTTATTACGTATAAATTAAAAGTAACTTAATACTCGCACCAACGTCACCGCTACTTGTACCAATAAATATCACTGGAATTAAAATTGTTAGCATCAGAAATTCCATCGAGACCCATGGGACGAAGCCGCGCTTGGAGCAACGAGTGATAGTAAAATTATAACTTTATATTGAGGTATAGTTGAGATGATTTATTAAAAGAAAATGGTACTCAGTTAAAAATAAAAAGTGTATTATGCTTAATTTTGATTATATTATGATACTATGCGTTAAGGAAAGTTGTACATTAATTAGCTTTGTAGCCTCATTGAAATGAAGTGATAAAAACCTTCATTTTGTTTTTGTTAGACATGCATAAAATCCGGCCAAGTCCGAGTCGGACTCGCACCATTATCTATAAAAATGGCAAAAAAAATCATGTCTGTTATATGGGAGCCCCGTTTAAATATTAGTCTTTGTTGTTATAGCGGCAACAGAAATACATCATCTGTGAAAATTTCAACTGCCTAACTATTACGGCTCATGAGATACAGCCCGGTGACAGACGGACAGACAGACTTTTTACCCTTTGGGTACGGAACCCAAAAATGGAGCCGTGATAACTCACTGCCCTTTATTCAATACACTCGGGCGACCTGAGTTCGTTCCTAGTAAATAATGAACTGATAGTTTAAAAATTACGAAAATAACTGAATAGTCCCTATTGAATTGTATGTCAATAAAGTTGTCTGGAGGAAGAATATTGGTTATGTTTGCATTCTTCAATAATGCCTTAAAACATCAAAAATTTCTAAAGATTCAGAAAGCAAAGGAGATAGTTGCCGAGATTTTCGCGTCGATAAAGATATCAAAAGACGTCGAACGATGGTTCGAATCCTGGTACCGTCGAATTCGAAAATTTAAATATTATAGTCACATTTATGTGGTGTTCTGAAAGTGACTTCCGGAAATTTTGACTGGGCGGAAAGTCAATACACATCCGCTGAATGCGAGTCTCGACCTCTGACATGGTGTCGGAACGAATGTTGTCACTTTCCACGACTCTGCCGGTATGTCAAGTATTATGAGAGTTGCTAGTTTTATTGATTTCAAAATTTTTAACCGACTTCGAAAATAAGAAAGTTATCTATTGGGATGTTTATATTTTTTATGTTTGTTCGGACATAACACACGTATTGACGGATTTGCAAAATTCTTCTTTTTGTTCGAAAGAGTTTCATTCCGAAATGGTCCAATATAAATTTGATATAGATCTGATGATGATTTTCGGAGATAGCAACGGAACTCTTCGAAATAAGACAGAATTTGACGATTGCTGCTATGGAATAAATATGCATTGTTTTGCATGTAACGTTGTAATAGTTACGTAAATCATTTTATTTGACGTCGGCTCTTTTTTGTTAAAACACTAAGTTATACTACGTGTTTATAGAACTAACTCACAAGTTAAAAACTGACTAATTGGGGACGGCCACACTTCAAATATGTACAAAATTATGCTTAGTCAGCCTGAAGTAACTGAGAATACAATATTTTTTTAAAGAAAAAAGGGGCTACGGAAAAGGAGGCTCACCTGATGGTAAGATCACCGCCACCCATGAACATCTAAAACACGTAGTTAAATACACATAACTATTACAATTATTAATTTACGAATTGATCAAGAATTAATTAGTAAAAGTAAAGTAAAGTATATATAGAGTAAATCCTATGTATAGGAGACAGTCTGGAGGCAGCTTATACATTTTGCCCACTGCTGGGCAAAGGCCTCTTCTGTACAGAGGGTATCAGGGCGTAGTCCGCCACGCAAGCCCCACTCCGACTCGGCAGACATCACATATATTCTATTTTATTTTCAATATGCAGGTATATATACGAAATTATGCAGGTTTCCTCACGGTGTTTTCCTTCACCGCCGAGCACGTGATAATTCAGCACCTAAATTAACAATTTCATTGGTGTCGGCGCCGGGGATGGAACTCAGGTTGCTCGAGTATATTGAATTAAAGGCGAGCGCCCGGACACTGAGCTATCACGGCCCTCAATATATATTATCTTTATATATATAATTCTCATGTACGTATGTATGTGTCACTGAACTCCTAAACGGCTGGACCGATTTTAATGAAATTTTATATGTGTCTTCAGGTCGATTCGAGAATGGTTTAGATTCACAAACTTATTCAAAAAATTTGAATTTTACGTGTGTACAGGACAAAGTCTGTCAGGTCCGCTAGTATACATAATAATAATATGCTAATATACATAATAATGTATATAAGTATAATTCGGTAAATAAGCACCGGTGACCGCGGAAGGAAATATATATCTCACGCGACCTGAATAATTCCAACGCTCAATATCTCTGCGGTGCGTACCGCGACTCTTACGATATTACGTTATTGAAGACTTCAATACAATCTAGCGAAGGCGTCTCCGTTGTTTTTTATCCGATTAAAAGGATGACTTCTATTATTGCGGGTATTTTACAGGTCACTTTTTACTTACATTGAATCTTCTCGTAAAATTACTGACGTAAGAATGTAGCAATTTCTTCTTTCGTTTGAAACTGAGTGGAAGAATTTATACACTTTTTACTCCATTTAGTTTAAATGAAACTAATTTTACGGATTTATCACGTTTATTTTTAATTATAATTCCCTTGTCATTTAATATATAAATATATTACATAACAAAACAATTCATATCTATTTTTTGATATCTTATCATCATCATCATCATCATATCAACCGTAGGACGTCCACTGCTGAACATAGGCCTCCCCCATCGACTTCCACTTCGACCGGTCGTTAGCGGCCTGCATCCACCGTGTCCCTGCGATCTTAGCTAGGTCGTCCGTCCACCTTGTGGGAGGCCTTCCTACGCTGCGCTTGCCATCACGTGGATATCTTATTATAAAGTGAAAACTTATTTAGGTGAGTTAAGCACTTTTTCGGTGAACAAAAATCATGGAATTCGCTTCATCGTCCGCGAACGCTTTCCATGAGCTATTTTTTTTTTAATAAATAGCCAAAAATATATTTGTAGTTATGGATATGATATAAATACTGTTATCATCGTTGGGAGTAGCTATAAAATTTTTTGATATTGTTTTGTTTTCACTTCTATCGGCAGTCTCCACGGGACTGCACATGTTTTTTTTTTTGTTTTGTTCTGTTTTAACAACGACAGTTTCGCTTGTATCACGACCATCAATTGAACTTGAGTACATTATTACATTATGATGTTAGTTTTTATTATGTCTGCAATTGTGCCATTTGCTTATAACGTAGTAACTAAATTTTCTATTTCATTTGATTTAGGTGTGTTAAAGTGATGTGGGCTTAAGGAGAGTTAATTAAAAAATTGCCGAGTGTATTTTACCTTGTCAGCATGATTCCCAGTGGCGTCGTTTTTCAGGTGGATTAAGCAATTATATGCAAATGCGTTTCCTAATGCAAATGTTGGCAACATCCCATTGATCCATACGCTATCTGCTCCGTCAAGCATACGTATTTGTAACTATTGGTCCAAATTAAAGAACCATAAATTATTCAAATGAAAGGTAATAGGAAAGTCAAGATTTTAAGAAATAAAGCATTTCAAAAAGACAAGGCACTTTCTACAGGTATATAGGCAAACCCTTGTTACATATCCAATGGTAAAAACGTTTATATTGGCCAACAAACTACGGCTGCCACTATATATTGTACTGTTTGTTTCTGACTATAATAATAATTAAAGTTCCATTACATGTAAGTACTGCTATTACATTAAACTAGTTATTTTAATACATATTAATTTAAATATACCCTATGTACATATCAGTGTATGCTAAGCAAACTTATAACTATATAAATGACAGTCATTTTTTTGTTACGTTTTCAGGCCAAAACTACTCGACCGATTATCATGAAACTTTAAAAAAAAAGATATTTATTTAAGGGCTTCAACGCGGGCGGAGCCGCGGGCGAAAAACTAGCAAACCTATAAAGTTGGACAAATATTTATCTGAACTTTGGACAAATGCAATTATTATATTACCATAGGTATTATTATAATTAATTGGAAACAGCAGTATTTGTTGAGACAGTTGTTTCACCACTTATAGGTTTTCTTTGTTCCCAAGAAAACGTATGGGCGGATCATTTTTATGCGAATAGTATACACATTGCTTAATAAAACGCAGTCTGTCCATTGACCATGGACTCTGCAAAATGGTCGAAACGTTGGAAAAAAAATTCTTAAATTAGTTTTTAACAATGGTAGATCGAATTTATTTAATAACTAGCTGTGCACGCGACTTCATCCGCGTGGAATTTAAAATAAAAAAAAGTTTAAATAAAAGTAGCCTAAGTTACTCCTTATTATATCAGCCAGTGAGAGTCCCGTTCAAATCGGTCCAGCCGTTTCAGAGATTAGCCGGAACAAACAGACAGACAGCAGACAAAAATTGTAAAAAATGTTATTTTGCTATATGTACATATACGTGTAAACATCCATTTAGTAAAAAGCGGTTATTTTAATAATACAAACAGACACTCCAATTTTATTTATCTGTATAGATGTATAGGCACGTAATCAATTAAAATCATGAATAGAAACAATGTATCGCCCATTTAAAACGCCACCCATACACACTAAAATTACTTCCCAATTAGCGAACTCCGCAACATTCTCACGCAATTATCAAACCTCTTGTGACGTCATGGTGTTAACTCACGATTGTATTCTCGCGTAGAGTTAGTAGAGTAACTCACCAAGTCATTTAACTTTAGAAAGGTTCATAAAATCTTGATCGTCACGAACGCTTAGAATAATTTTAAGATATATAATTTATGAATTCTCTTGTAACGTCGTTTGACTATTTTATATAAAGGATTTATTAAACGCTGTATATTCGGTGAGCAATAATACAAAGAATATAAATCCACGAGGCCCTATAGTTTTAAAACAATTAGAGATAAGTAAGTTTTGTGTTTTCACAATTTGCGCTTGAAATCCTAATATGCAGCTTTTCATTGTTAAATGAAACTATTATAGGATTCTATCTCGTTTAATTAGATTTTGAAATTAGCGACGTTTCGAACCCTCTACACTCTACGTTTTATGGACATGGGACATGGGACAGACTGAGTTGTTTCACGTCTTAGTAGTTCGAAACATCGGCAATCATCAATGTATAAGATTCGCGTAAACACAAGAAATCAATATGTAGCTTTTCAATGAAAAATACTAACAGAACCTCGAACAGCGGTCGATTCCTTCACTTGCCCCTATATGTTCTCGAACATATAGGCAAATAATACAAGACGCTGTCCGCGATAACTAATACGTTTCATGCACTCAATTCTGTATCCAAAATTTTATTAACTCCACTCATTGCGATGCCGCCACCAACAAACACAAAACTTTCCACACAAACGTCAAATGAAAGCTTCGATAAGATAGCTTAGACCATAGCCCACTCCACTGCACCACCAGTCGAGCCACTGGTCCTAGTGTTACTGACAAAGGTGTGTCATAAGAATGATGGCATTATCGCATTTAAATCATTCGTTCACATCACCGTATGGCACACAACCCAGAACAACTCACGGAGCCGGTAGCAATGAAATGTTTGATGACGATACTAAATGCCAGCGATGTCGCATGTGCGCGCTAAAGTTCTAGAAGCAATCAGTGAATGATTGATCTTTTGTTGCAGCCACGAGGCCCTCATATTTACATTAGATTTAATATATTCATTAAATGACTCTTTTTAATGTGAAACGCTGCCAAATGAGCAGGCGGTTCACCTGATGTTAAGTGAATACCGCCTCCCATGGACATCTGCTACACCCGCGGGTTTGTTGCGTCGACAACCTTCCAAAAAGTGGGCGCCGGCTACATCACTCAACAGACGTAACGCGAAAGTATTATACTTCCAATTCACGCCGGTTTTCTGCGAGGTCGTGATACTTCCTCGGACGGACCTGCTCATTCGTGCAACAGTGGAGTCTCCTGTGTGGCCCTGTCTATTAAAAGGTGGCAATGCATATGCAAACCTACGGGTGGTGCGAAGTCGAAAATTGAGCCAAAATTCTTGCTCGTTCAATTATAAATAAAAAGATCGCTCGCTACTCAACTGATGTCGCTTTTAAAGAATAAAAAAACAATTACTACTCGATTTTATGTAAGTAACAGCGAGTCTCTTTCGCTGTAAGCCTCGCGGGAAATCTAATACAATATACACACAGCATGAACTACTTAAGTTGATTGAAGACAGTCTGCACTTGACGACGGATATTTTAAGGCAGTGGTACATCCCCGAACAAACTACCGTGTGGGCTTACGGCGTGCCTCTTTTGAAGCAAAACCATACAAAGTTTCAGCTATGATTAACGTTTTGAGAGAAATAAGAGAAATTAATTTTACGGTCTCTAATCCTAAATAAGTTAACGAAAGTTATTGTTTCAGAACCAGCTTAACAAATTTTCTTAAATATGTTAATTTAGCAAGCTTTTCGAAAACTTTAAAAAGTTATCTTTTTAAGTTGAATAAAGAAAAAATATATAACGGACTTTAAGACATTATTAACAAAGATATCGTTTCACCACCAGTTTTACTAATTTTCTAAAATAGATTCGTGTTACAAGCTTTGTACAAAGTTTAAGAAGCTCGTACTGTGGTATGGAATATAAAAATGTATATATTGTTATTGTTGTTGTATTATAGCGACTAAATCACGATTTGGACATGAGGCCCATGTTTTAAGTGTCCACATCACGTATATTAATGGTCAATTAAACACAATATGATGGACGCCTTGCCTCATATGTTTGTTTCTTTTTTTATCTAAGAAGTTTAGTTTAGTAAGTGTAAGCGAACAGGCGTGTTTCCGTCGCCCATGAACATGTACAATAGCTTTGGGCGGCAAATGCTTAACCAACTTTCAAAAATAGAATGAATCGCAAAAGCTAACACTTGCACTTCACGCCGGCCTTCTTCCCTGGACAAGCCTGATTCTCCGTACAACAGCAGAAGATGCCGCGCGGCCCTACACTAATATTACTATAATTAATACTAGTAATAAGTTACTCGTTCTTCGGTGCATACTTAAACACCGCGTTTATCCCGTTATATAAATATCATCACACATTTCAAATATGTTTTTGAGGTATCGCGTCTATTACTTGCGGCTACATCGCTTACCATGAAGCTGGATAGAAAACAGTTTGTGCAATTGCTTATTAAAAGAATGTATCCATTCTTATGCTTATCCTTTATATAATCTTTAAATTAATTTTTAATTAAAATAGATTGTTCGCTGTCTCGTCTTTACCAAAGAATACTTAACCACATCCGATTTCCGTATTAAGAATATTTAAGATTATTCTCGAAAGTGAAATTAATTAAAACGAGTTTTGCCCTCAGGTAGATTCACGAAAACGTGGAAAACAAAATATTTGGTTCAAATGACCTTTTCATAAGACTTCGGTTCAAGTAATAGACAGGGATCTGTTTAGAAATAGTATTAATAGATACTGATCAAGAATCTACAAAGTGCATTACTTTTCACTTAGCGATTGACCAGATCAGATAAATAGGATACAATAGGATAGGTTTGTAAAAGTGTTTGTAATAACCAAACAATATAAATGTGTCTAACTGTACTCTTTCAATAATTATTAACGTAGACCGTAGTCTGTAGATCGCGTTAGTTCTTGATTGAAACTCGCTATTATTTTTAGGATATAATAAGATGCTGATAATAAAACCTTAAATTGGGCACTGCTGTCACATATCGCAGAAAAATGACAACATTATCTTTCAGTGGTTCCAGGATAAGTTAATATTATATGTATTTAGTGATAATAATGGGTGTAGTATTCAATATAGTATAAAATAACAAGGCATATTATAAAAGGGTTATTGAAATTCCTGTTCAAAGAGCTACCTAGCCGGTGAATAAAATATTTCGCGAATGTCGCTAAACGTCTAGTACTTTATTCCGTTCCAATGGAAAATCTTAACAGAAGCAATCCCAATCCGACTGAAGTGGTACATAGAGTCCCTTTGATACATTTGCCTGGCGTCCTTTAATCGCTTTTACGGCAAACCAGTCCCGAAATCGTTTAACGTTCTCAAAGCCGGCATCCGATTCGAGGGAAAGCCAATCTATTAGTCGCTTCGCGTGTTTCACAAAATCTAGGATTACACCATTTCTCGTGATTTGTGTTTATTTTACAAATTAACCAAGATTTCTTGATTTTATGCGAATATTTTACATTAGTGTATATCAATTTAAGTGGAACTCATTTACGGATTTTTTCGCGTTTCGAGCGTTCGTGGTCTGTCCCGTGACCGTGAACGCTGGAACGGGTACGAAATGTCGGGGATTAAAAATCGAAATTGACATGCGATAAAATTTCATAATTAATTTCATTTCAATCATCAAGGTTTCACGAGCTAAATTAATAATCAGTAATAAACTTGGGTGCCGGCGAAGTTTATTAGAAGTTTTTTTTTATTTTTATTCTCCATTTTTAAAAATAAACAAGAGGTCATTCGAATTTACGCCAGGTTTCTGAAACACTGATCATCGTTCTGATCAACTTTTATTTATTTAATCATCCTTTTGGTAACTTAAATGGTATACGATAAACCATTTGACAGCTGTTTAGTTAATTTCTACGATGATCAGAGTTTCAGAAACCTGGCCTAAATTTGCTCTGCAGTAGAACTCGAATTCTGTACGGGCAAATCAATCAATACCGGCAATAATTTTAACACGATTTTTTCGCGTATATGTTAGAATCCTTAAAGTAATAAAATGTAAAATATTTTTTATAATTTTACATTATTATACATAAAGGTATTTTACTACAAGTTTAATAAGAATTTAGGAATAACTTCCTTGACCTTGAGTGTGCGGATACTTTCTGCGCAAAATGTTATTATTATTATCTGTGATTTTGAGCCATAAAGTCAATCATTTAGTAACCGAGTGGATCATTCATCCAGTATCGGAAGTTTTTGCGTGGCAGCAGAAAAGATGGAAAGAGGAGAAGTCTAAATAAAAAAAAATGTCAATGTACCTCTAAACCTTTTGCAACTTTTGCAACCTGTGCCCTAGCGAAATGCTTCAACCTTTCTCTAAACTTGGTCCCGATTGTCTATAGAGACGTCATAAATACAATATTTTTTTTTTTTTTTTTAATTAAAAACATTGCCCTCACTTTAGGATAACATTATCCTGTGTTATAAGGACGTTTTACAAACATAAATTGCACGAGGACAAACACCCAGATGCGAAACAACTATCTGTGGGTCCCGTGTGGGAATCGAACCCACGACCCCCGACGCCGAAGCCAATACCTTGGCAACGGCGCCACGGAGTCATCTAATAATAATCTCATGTTAATAATGCAAGTACTTATATATCATACAAGTTTTTTATATAAATAATCACAGTCCAATTAATAAATAAATACCAGTAAGAACTAACTAAAGTTGGACGCTTCACAATGCACACTCGCGCCCACATAAAAGCACGACTTACCTGATGATTAGTTTCATTCAATGCGACGCCCTCGCAATCCACTCTCCAAATGCTGATTCGCGCGGTGATGTGAGTTCCATCCTCACATGGAACAAAATTTTGTGTGAGCCGCAAATAATTATTTCCTGGCAGTAATCTTTTGGAACTAGAATTTCGGATTAAAATTTTCGGAACTCCTTCAACACTCCAACTGATATTTGTAACAGCTATAGAACTATTTAGAACACACAAATAATGTTTCATTGTTTGTCCCCTATATCATTTATCCTACGCATTATCACGAAACACGATCAGTCTTTGTTCGCACGTCCGCCAAGAAATAAAAGTCAAACAGCCACTGTAACTCATGACGGGTAAGTTACGTCAAAAATGATAACATCACTAGAACTAAAGAAGCCTGTTACTCATTCTATTTACCGCAAAATATGTATTAACGTATGAACAGTACGCCTCACCACGAACAATATTTCACCTGTGTACTAAAAATAGACACTGCGTGTTTTAAAAAAAATTACGTCCAACATAACGACTGACATACGTAGGTAACCGAAACTGGCACTCAATTAGCAAACTGCAAGATTTCTCACGCACAAAGTTCAACTGGAAATATCGACGAGTTGACTTAGTAACACTTTAGTGGATATTCAACTACAACCTCGCGAATAACTATGAATAGTAAAAAATGTGGATTATATTTATATTAAATTAGATTTACGTATTGGTATATTCCTAAAGACATCTCACATGAACAGCACCGCTCGTCCTTATCGACCCATTTTTGGTGAAAACCAGAACCTTGAATCACCGAAACTAAATTTTTTAAAATCATAGGCATAAAGACTAATACAGATTTTAACTGTAGTACGGCCACGCAACATTCTGTTGCACCAATGGACAGCTACGTCCGGTAAGTAAAGTTAGTAAAGTATCAACACATCATACATGTCCCACTGCTGGGCAAAGGCCTCCTCTATACAGAGGGTATCAGAGCACAGTCCTCCACGCGGCTCCACTGCGGATTTGCGGATTTCACATATCTTCGAAAAAATTTTTTATTTTTATTTCGAAAATATGCAGCTTTCCTCACGATGTTTTCATTTACCGCTGAGCACGTGATAATTCAGCACATGAAATTAACAATTTCACTGGTGCCGGGGATCGAACACAGGTTGCTCGAGTATATTGAATTAGAGGCGAGCGCACGGACACTGAGCTATCACCGCTCTTCCGAGTCAGTGCAATGTGAAAAATCTTGTTGTCCAACTTGATAACTGCCTCTCGTGATCTGATCAATTGAATCAACTTAGCAGAAAGACATTTGCTGCGATGGATTTCCTCCGTCGTTTCCTTTCTTTTCTTCCCATTCCAATAAAAATTAAGTTAGCACAATCCTAAATAAACCAGAGCGTATTAAAAATTTTGCCTATTAAAGTTTACGCAAATATGATAACGCGAATTTCGTTCAAAGCTCAACTGATTACTCCTTCGTTTTCGACGGAATCTGCACACTGTCTCTCTTCTGTACCGTGTACTATTTAACTCTATTGCTCTCATTACTCGCAAGTTATTTAAACAGTTTACGTTTCTTGGCCATAATCGTCCTGAAAGAGTTCTGCGATCCGCTGGAGAACTAATTCTAGTACCACACGCGTATCAAACTAAATATTACAAGAACTCCTTTACAATCAAGACCATCTGATTTAATTCTTCTTTGAAAATCAACCACAAAATCAAAATCATTTATTTATTGATATACGAAACATAAGAATATTTCATCGATAGTGATTATTTTCCTCTAACGGAGAAGATAAAGGCGAAAGAAAATCCGTGTACCGAATGAAATTTACAAACCGTAAACAATAATATACACATCACAATAAAGTTAAATGAGGTAAACAATTACATACTGTCGAATCGATATCATCGAAACTATGTTTTATCGTCAACTAGCAACTCGCACGGGTGCAATGTACTATACATATAAACTTTTGATAAAAAAAAACAAATTTATACAAAAATACTAAACAGCTGCGGTGCCTTCGGTTTTCAAAAATGTAAGCATCCTCTTTTTTGTAATTTTTCATCACGCTCATATGACTACAACTACTAAGATACTCTCCCCACTGTTAACTTGTCGCGGTTGATGAAATTGCAATTACAACTGATGCGACAGCGGGTCGCTTTCACTTCAAGTCCCGCGGGAAATCTAATAAAATCCTTATGCTCAGCACGAACCACTAAAGTTGATTGAAGGTGGACGATTCAATTGCCTCTAATCATGCATTTTCTGGCAGCGACCCCGCTACACTAATCAGCAAATCGACGAAATACATTGGTAATAGAAATAAGACGTATACGCGACTTGATTTTATCTCCGATTTCTTTTTCCTTCGTCCATTATTTCAATGCAAATAAATATGTGCATTAGAACCCAAGCGAGAACGATTGTTTACAAATCATGGAAAAGACTACCCGAGGTGTATAGTGAACGAAAATATTTTGCAAAGTGATAATGAAACTTAAGATCCTTCATCATCCATTAACATTAATCTAACAGAATTAAATAAATGGAACAGGAGCGTAAAAGGAGGGTGGGATAGTAAAAGGCACATTTAATTTAATATATCCTTTCATTATTCACACTTATGTGAGTGTAGGCTTGCCTAGACTTCGAAAAATAGCATAATGAACCTAACACGTATACATATCAGATATCAGATAAATATCCTCCACACAGAGACAGTGGGACATAATGTTACTTTAATTAATGCACTGCTTTTAATCCACATATATCATGATAATATTCATGAGCCCGGTTCGAACTACATCTACACGTTAAACAAAAGTGACCTTCGTTTTGCATATCAAAGAACCCTATCAAAGTCACCTCTGGCCGCATTTCGAATTCAGATACTAGTTTACAGGATTATCTTATAACATGAACTAATAATATGAGTTGATAATGTTATTGTTGCTGGTATTATAAATTCTTTCTTTTAGAATTTCAACATCTTTCAAGTCATAGTGACTTAGAAGGAAATTAAACAATCAGCGTCAGCGTAAACCTAAACAAAACGATGGCACATGAACTAAATAGCTTCAACGGAGTTTAAGGCCCTAGAGAATTCAAATGTAATATTACAACTTGTAAACAGATCAACATAAATTATAATTCTATAGTTATGAACAGTTAATTTATTCCAAAAGCTTTAGCAAGAAATATAGGCAGAGATCTAATCCGATAAGTGATTAAAATTGCAAATAGATCTAATTACCGTTAGAAATCTATGTGACGCTTGAGGTAAAAAAATTCTTTCCATTCATTTTTATACAGCAACACCAAAGAACTGTATTAGTGTCACGCAGAATGCACTGTCGCACGAACAGATTTGCTGGTCCATGGAAGGATGATGGCCTAACAAATATCGGCGTAAGTTCTAAATTTCATCGGCTGAGTGAGAACACTTCTATGTTTGGCAGTACTCACAAAAGACCGGCGTAAATTCTACATTTGTCGGCTGATTGAGGTATTGAGTACTCTTCTACATTTGGCACCACACTCGGAACACATGCTACACATTTGTTAAGGTGTTGCAGGTATCCATGGGCAGGTTGTCACCAACTACCTGGGAATGGTCAACGATTATGCAGAACACGCTTGTTAACCATCCCCATGTAAAATGATACCGTATATAGTTATTAAAAAGTTTCATTTCTGTGGATGCAGAAGATCTGTGGCCACGCGACAGACTGCGATGATTGTTTTGTATTCGATAGTCACGTTTGTATAGTTAAACGATCAGAGCTTTCGTTATTCGCATTAAAGTTTATTCTGTATTGATGCTCTCTTGTTATTGTTACGAAGTCAAACATGTCGTTCACAAAAGTTTAATTTGTCCATTAGAGCGAGATAAATGAGAAAAAAATAGTGAGTTTTACAAGCTCTCTTAAATTTTGAAAAGAACATAACACAGTTCATTTCGTTAAAGAATACAGTATCATTTTTTTCATTTTTTTACGTTACATTTTGTATCATGTATGTTCATTAACGTCCTCTTATATCTATTTATTTTATATTTCTTACAGATTTTGGACTTACACATGACATTATACGAATGGTTCCCCTCTAACTGAGATCATTCCTCACAGACAACACAAGAGGAACCCACCCTGTACAGGCCTATGAGCTACGGTTAACGTAGCTCTTAGGCCAGAGAGGGTCGTTCTAAATGGGATCTCTGAAACCACTTCGGATGCGTGTGGATGATTGTGAGTTGATGGAAGCGCTCTCCCTATCCTATGCAACCGAGATGCATGGGGTAAGAGGAGTGTAGAGTGGAGTGGTGAAGCCACAGGCTCCACCACTCCACTCTACACTCCTTTTTCTGTTTGTTAGCACTGACTCTCCTGGCTTCCATGACATCTGAGAAGCGGATTAAAGTCATTGCTCGTACAAAAGAGACCGAGTAGAAGGGAGTGCTTAGAATATTGTTCAGAGGCTGGAATGAAAGAATTGCGTAGCCCCTTAAAATCGTAAAAAGTGGCGTGTGCCAATGAGATTTTCGTTTCCACTTTATTAAAAGATGGCAACGCATCTGCAACCCTACGTGTGTTGCACATATCCATGGGTGGTGGTTATCGCTTAGCATCAGATGCGCCGCCAACTCGTTTTTTTTTATCGTTTCACATAAAAAAAGGATTCTTACCTCCAAAAGCACTGTCTATCGCATCTGCTACGTTAGGGAATTAATCACTTCGGTGGAAAATGGATAAACATAATGATTTTTCCATCTCGTAATCATTAGTGTTCGCGAGTACTTTAAACAATATATAATAGTAATAAATTCGGTGAACGAACTCCCGTGACCGCGGTAGGAGATGAAATATCTCGTGCGAATTCTGCGGTACGGAACGCAGCGCTATTGCAATATCACGTTATTGGAGACTTTAATACGGTCGACGAAAGGCTTGTGCGTTGCTTTTTATCTGATTAAACGTACGACTTAAATTATAGTGAGCGTAAAACGGGTCAATTCTATCGTTTTCTGAAACGCGCATTCAAAAAACGAGGAGATATATTAATTGATAAACGGGTTGACGACGGACTGTAGTGACTTCTTTCAATTTACTTTAACACTACCAATTGAGTAAACTATTTATTAATATTTAAACATAATTATTTGATTTTCCACCTTTGAGAACACTTCACGTTTTAACCGCCACTAATGAATGGTGAACGGAAAAAACTTGTTACATCATATTATAGACTCGAGGAGAAGCTGCTTTAAAGATTGCCTAATCAAAGTATTGTGGTTGTATTTTCAGAATTATCACCCGCAAAATTTTATGACCGAGAACGATCACTTGACGTCAGTTACAAAAACAATTTCGAAAATAGCACAACTGCGGAAGAGTGCAATGAATTTGCGAGTGCCACACGGGTGAGTTTTCACTATGGAATCCAATCAGGCGGTCGCAGAACGAACGACTGTATTCGACGAAAAGGCGCTGATAGCGAAAATTCTAGCTGCGAAACCAATCAATTTAGGTTTTGGTCCAAACAGTTTATACAACGACCACGTTGCTTGTTTTACGATCGTCGATTTGATTTACCTTCTATTAAAATTCCTTCATATAAGAAACGGGCCATAATTGTTTAGTGCACATTTGAAAATGCTAAATGGCGTGAATACAAATAAATGATTAATTTGCTCTTCATTAATTTAATCACGGTCTTTTTATTTTCATTTTTCAAAAATTACTAATCATGAGAAAACAGAATAAAATCTTTAAAAATTGTTTCGTTACATAGTAAGGGCTGTTGCTTAGCATCATTTTGAAAAATATTTTCCGATTATAACTAAAACATTTTATTTAATATTATTTCTTTTAATTTAATTAAAAGTAGAAATAATGCTAGTGCCATCTGTTGAAAAACTTTTTCAATTCAAAATCAAATAGAAGCTTGTGTTGAAGACACATACAGCAATAATGTCAATTAATTAAGTTTTAAAAAAATAACGTCGCTTCTGAAACATACTTGTGGGAGGTTTCATAAAATTTAATAATAATATAAAGCCGTTTTATGGTGCGATATCGTTTCTAACGGTAATAACTTCTTATATGATGTGGTATTTACCACTATTTTTCAAGTACAACTGAGAGTATCTCTCACTTTTAGCATTTTATATGTCTGGATTCTCTATGTTCTATTTAATGCTTGATGTTTTATGTTAATTTAAAATATAGTTGTTTCATTAATATAGAACCGGTTTATTTTATGATTTATCGATAAATACAAATGTGTTCTCCGTTGATAAACATAACAATATCTTTAATAAATCACACAATACCGTCAGTCTTACAAATCTAAGTCATACGAAGATGTTACCGAAATTGTGACTTAATTAGCGCACTCCGTAAAATTCTCACGGCATTATTGAACACCTCACAGGAATGACGTCATGCCATAAGTTACAATTAAATAAGAGTAAATTCTATTGAACAAGTTAAATGAAGCAGAAGAAACCATTAAATATTTCTGTTACATGTACCTTTTTTCCCAAATTTCTTGATTCTAGGTCAACGGGAACCACTATTAACCTATAGTGTACTTACGGTTGATCTAAAATTGTTAATTTTGCTTAATATTTACAGCACAAGTTAATGGAAAATTCCGAAAAATAAAACAGATGCAAAACTTTTTTTTTATTTTTAAACGATTTTTATACAAGTAATCGAGACTATAGACCTCAGTATCTGCTATAAATTTCAACCTGCTAGGTCCACCCGTTCCCGGGAAAATCACTGGTGACACACGGATAGACAGACGTAAAAGAGAGTGATCTTATAATGGTTCCTATTTATATCTTTTAAGGTACGGAACCCTAAAATTTACTTTAATGTTTAAAATTATTGAAATACGAGCTTATAACAAAAACTTACCCCGCGCAACTGTTGAGCTCCAAATCTAGATTGTTTGTTCACCCGTTTAAGGAAATGTTTACGAATAAAAAAATTGGATTGTGAAGGTAGTCGTGAGCATCGCAGCTTTTCCGTGGGAATACACGGAAAATATTATGATGCAATAAAATGTCCAAATCCAATTTTATACACAAAGAAATTAATATTCACTATTAAAAATATTCCGACCGCACTTCATTTTCAACTGCCCGCTTAGTTCCTTTTTCCTAGAAAAAATTTTCCCTGTCACAGATTAAAAATAATATCAATAGAGTATCTTTTTGAAGATCATTTTGAATACGATTTTAGTTGTAAAATTTTAAAATGATTACTATTTTTCCACGCGATGCTGTTCAAATACGCAGCATTTTGCAAAACAGAAAACCGATATTTGAATTTCATTTGGATTGGACCTCTTTTCTCGAATTCCTATTAAATAAGTGTATTATTATATCTACATTATTCTGTATAAATTACATATTTCTACCACTATTTGGTAAAATCAATATTTGAAACTGCACATACTTAAGGCTCGTACGTGAATTAAGAATAAACACAGACTTCAGCAGTGGACGTCCTACGGCTGATATGATGATGATGATGATGACAGACTTTAACTGATAACTTCGACTTCAACTCAGTAGCACTTCAGTTCACGTTTAACTACACTACCACACACGTTACTAGTCCCCGCGGAACTGACATCTAGTGTACCTACTGTCCCTAATAATGATGGGTCAATCGCAGCATCAGCCCTACATCTCTAAGTAACTCCGAATGGGTTTTTTCAGCATCGAATAACAAGATCTACGTCTTATTATTCAATATCAGTCATTATTCATGTGCTGTCATCATATACAAGTGGCGCAAACGCTTGCACTTTAATTCTAAGACCGACTTACATTGGTTGATATGTTGTTAATCAAGATGAAAAACCGCATCTTGTGTAATTGAAGTCATGAATACATACAACTGGTAGAAAGGCAGAAAAAAAGCCCCTAACCAATAACATGTGTTACAAGGGTCAACTTTTAAAGTTATTAATGAAATAATTTGCTAAAAACAGACACCAGAAAATTGTCTAACGACGGCAGGTTAGATTGGCAGCAAAAAGAACATCCGTAACCGTATTCAGATACATTTGAATTTCACTTAGAATAGTGCGGTAGTAATATAAGTGTGCAGGGACCGTGAATAGTGGATATCCATAATTTCCATAGCCCGCCTGTGTTGGGATTAGTTATACCCGATCTGAGCTCGTATTTTCGAACCCAAATCGCATGCACCAATAAGTTGGCTTATTTTAGATTCACCACGAAATAGTAGGCGTCCTCAAGGCAAGAGTAAATATGTTTTTACTGAGCTAGCGCGCTTACCATCAAAGGCTGCATCGCCACTTAACATCAGGTGGGATGGCAGTCAAGTGCTCGGCAGTTCAAAAAAAAAGTAAAAGCTAACCGTGTGTTACTAGTTACTATATTTATAGAAACTTAGTGAAAAGTTTAAACGTAATAAAGGAAGGCTTATTTCTGTCCCTCTGGAGAGTTAAGGCCAGAGAGCTTGTAAAGTGATTGCGTTTTTTCATTTATATTATAAATTAAAATATTATTTAATTCATTGACATTGTTTTGCTATGTCAGTTTGTGTGTTTTGTTATAAATCGCTGCCGTCACCTTTGAGTTTATATCGAAGGCAAATTTTACCAGCATATGTATCTATAATGTTTCGGTACAAATAAATGCTTATTTTCTTTTTATGTGAAAAGTTGCCAAACGAGCAGGCGGTTCACCTGATGTTAAGTGAATACCGCCGCCCATGGACATCTGCTACACCCGAGCGTTTGCAGATGTGTTGACAACCTTTTTGAAAATTGGGATCCGGCTACCTGACTCACAAGACGAAACGCGAAAGTATTTGTCATACTTCCACTTTACATCGGTCTTCTGTGAGTGAGGTCGTGGTACTTACCCGGACGGGCCTACCCATTCGTGCAACAGCCGAGGCTGCTGCGGGGCTCTACCACCGATATATTATTGATGATGATATATTATTTTCTCAAAAGATGTATAATGTATGATATATAAAGAATGTTATATACATTATTCACATAAAACTATGAGAAAATTTTAAATAATATGTAAGTAAAATAAAATTTAAAAGTGTGGATAATCGCAGATATGGGATAATTTAAATAAAGTAAAAATTTATGTTATAAAATTATGTTTAAAAGGCCAATAATTAAGTAATTTTTTTGGACTCATCGTCATTACGTGAATTTACATCGCACGATACAATTATAGAACATAATCTAACGCATTATATGTGTAACATGTGTTTGAAAATCCAAACTTGTCTGGTGTACGAGTTAACCTGTCCGACTTAATTAACCCATTGTAAATTAACAATTGTATTGTTCCGTTGAATGCTCACAAAGATTAGGTCCAAACAGTCTATTAGTTGTGACTTTACCTTGATCTCGAGAATGGCCAGGCTAAGGGCAAATGGCACTCAACGAATTAAGCAATACGCTCGTGTTTCCTTCATCGCGATTGCTTCAATCGACGTGACAATTGTATTCATGAACATGATTTAGTTTTAAAGCCAGACCGGAGCGCATGCTCAACTTATTGGAATAGTTAAGCTGAGCATTTAATGAGGAAGTTATTTGACTAGTAATATTTTCAAAATAAGTTTATTAATTAAAAATAAGATATTTATAATAATAAACCTAATTACATGTCCTTGTGGCATGGTGCCAAGAACAGTGGTTTTATTTCCTCGCTGAATATTTAGTTATGCGTAAACTTTGAGCGAGAAATTAATCTGACCGTCCTTAAAACCTGATCGAGTAAAGATGTCTAGGCATGTCCGCAACGTAACCAACTTATTAAATCCCAGAATATTCCTAAATACTACGTAGAAAACTATCAGGTAGTGACTTCTGCATCAAAACGTTCAACAGAATGGCAGTTATTAACAAAAAAATAACAATCCTATGGTGATGAATTTATAATAAACAATTATGAATTAGAGCCAAAGCTTTATAACTTGTATTCCCAAGATCTAAAGATCTAATATACAAGGCCACCACAGCTATTAACGGCACTCCTGCTTGATCCCATATTTATTAGACTAATTTATTAAATAAAACTAGCAGTACTTGCTTAGTTAGGAAAATACACAAAGTTGGTTATGCAGGTAATCTTTTATTTACGCGCATTCTAAACACACATTTGAGGCAAAGAAGGTCGAGATCGATGTCATTATTAAACGGATAGAGACGCTAATATACGTGGTCACGTCTGTACCTTTACATCTAGCTCAAGGGACGGCACAGGAGTAATAATAAAAAGGGCGAATTCTAAACGAACTGACTGAGGAAAACCAAGCGATAATTTCACAATTAAGTAAATGTCATGTAAAGTAACGCATAGTCTCTACCACGCGATCTGTAGGTTGGCGGACTTCATATATCTTCGATTTCAGCCTGTAGGCGTCCACTGCTGAACATAGGCCTCCTCTAGGGATTTCCTATTTACTATTCCTTAATACTCTTTTTTATTTTCATTATTAATGAGACTGACTTAGCCTGTTTTAAAGTGAAACGTAACCATACCCTAATACGTTATGCCTTTCTTAAATACGGAATATGAGGATATATATAGCCAAATGTGAGGATTCGACTGCAGAACATTTCGTAAATATATCAGGCGTTCATCTCATAAAATGCTGCGAAATGTATTAGGATTGCGCATAATATAAACAAATGTATTGCCGATTGTAAAAATGTATTAAATCCATCTACTCATCGAGAGAACATACTCGTGAGTGACGGCGTGACGTCATTTGAGCTCGCTAATTAAGTTACTGTTTCTGACTATAATGTATGTCATCAATGTAATTGGCCCTTATTCTTAAAACATTTTTGCAGTTAATTGAAGGAGAAAACAACTACTAAGCAACGACGACGTGAGTTAAATCAAGGGAATATTTTGAATTATCGATGTTTTGATATTAATAGTTGCAAGTTAAAACACTATTTATTAAACGTTCTCTCTCCAAGACAACAAAACACACACCGAATAATTTAAACCATCAATATACAATCTAAGTAATTATAATACTGCTTTTGTAATGACTATAGGAAGAATAAATTTACTTAAAAACAACCACAGAGTTACTCGACGAAACTTTTTTAGGGTTCCGTACTCAAAGGGTGAAACAGGACCCTATTACTTAGACTCCGCTGTCTGTCCGTCTGTCCGTCTGTCACCAGGCTGTATCTCATGAAACGTGATAGTTAGACAGTTGAAATTTTCAAAGATGATGTAATTCTATTGTCGCTATAACAACAAATACTAAAATACAGAATATAAACCACAGACATCACTTTTTTGCCGTTTTTGTAGATGTGTAATGGTACGGAATCCTTCGTGCGCGAGTCCAAACACTTGGCCGGTTTTTAAAGAGTCAGTTAACATTTAAAATTTGTAGAAAAAAGGACGAAACGTTTGTTGCCGTTTCGTGGATTCGAACTTACGCTCTTCGAGATACGTGCCCGACACTCAATTAAAAGATTAAAAGAACAGTCTACCACTATTGCATGGAATACTGTTAATGTAATATGTGGCGAAGCGCGATCTTGGAACGGATTCACAAATAATTGCTTATTCTACCTGAATAACATCGCCTGTTTCTTAACACTATTAAAAATGCGTTGTTGGCAATGTGTAATTAACTATCCTAAGGCATATTAACTAACAGGATTAACCCTTTATGCACTTCAAATCATATGTCATCGAATATGAAAAAAAGATAAGATATCATCAGTGAAACGTCTTAATTAATAAAAAAATATATAAACTCGAAACGAGTCAATAAAACGGCAACTTTTTGGTGTACACCCCAGATAAATCAAAAGCTAATGCCACTGCATATCAAACTGAATACATGAATACAATGTTGCCAGAATTCGTTGATTTCCCGCTCAAAAATTTCACTAGGGAAGCGATTTTGTTCCAATCGATTCTTTCATTTTGCTACAGCTTGATTGGATTTCATCGGGTAGAGTCACTGGAGTGGCACTTGCAAATTCATTGCACGTTTTCGCCTTACTTTTACCTTTGAAATTGTTTTTGTAAATAACTCGTGGTCGATAGTTGCCGCAGTGGGACTTATAAGTCTAAATATATATAATTTATACCTCGCGATTCAATAAAGCGTGCTGATGCAGTTGACTCGATAACGTTCCCGAAAAATAATGGTTGCTCTATCGACGTATTTAGCACCGAAAGAAAACCAGAGAACTGTATGAATATATGCGTAAATAAGTTTTATTTAATTAGAGATGGTAATTGATATAGTAAATTTTGTGCATCGCGTTTAACTTTTTATCAATCGAATAGATTGATAAACTTTTAATACCTCAATATGGAGACATAGGTTTATATATTCACACATAACCACATATCGGATCGTCACATATCGTCACATAAAACTTTTTGAATAAATTATCTGTTTCCCACTACAGTTATAATTTATGCTGATTTGTTTATAACTTGTATAATAACGAACAAATCCTATGGGCCTCAGACTATGTCGAAGTTTTAAGTCCTCACTCGATTATCATGCATAGCTTTACTGTGACATTGCTTAATATTTCTTGTGAAAAAATTGTCAATTTTAGATAATTTGTCGAAATTACTCATAATGATATTTTATTTTAATTTAACTTTTAATTCAATTAATTTTAAATCCCGGTGCCGGCACCAAAAAGATTGTCAATTTTAAGTGCTGAATTATCACGTGCTCAGCGGTGAAGGAAAACATCGTGAGGAAACCAGCATATTTTCGAAATAAGAACAAAATAAATAATAATTAGAAGGTGAGATCAAAGTTCACGTTTGCCAATCTGCGGGGGGGTCGCGTGATGAACTATGCCCTAATACCCCTGTACAGAGGAGGCCTTTGCCTCTTTTGGCTTCTTTTTAATAGCTTAAGTTACATCATTAGGAAATTCGTTCCTGTTCATAAGACAAAATCTACTTTTTTATTATATATCGAACAGATAATGGTTGCCACTCATCGAAATTAATAATTTCGATTGATACGACGTCAGAATTCAAAACCATCTCTAAAATCACTATTTAAAATTAATACTTTCCTAAGCACATTCATATTATACTTGATATATCTTTATTAATCGCGCCTATACGCTAAACTTTTAGCCGTTTAGGTGGATAATGCGTCTGGACGCGATTCCGGAAAACGTGGCTCCAATCAGTGGTGGCGAAAAACATTTCGTCCACTTTTCTATAAAATTTAATGTTTCTTCTTAAGTGGAAGTTTAATGGTACAGGACTTTTCGGGCGCGAGACCGAATCGCATTTGGCTGGTTTTTAATTTTATTCATTTTGAGTACGATATAAACAAATAGTTCTAACTATGTAAGCACTAACCTGGATTTATCATATTAATTATAAGACCCCAAGCTGGTAGTTGCACTTAATACTTTCCCTATTGAAATTAG
Source organism: Iphiclides podalirius (assembly GCA_933534255.1). NCBI lineage: Eukaryota > Metazoa > Arthropoda > Insecta > Lepidoptera > Papilionidae > Iphiclides > Iphiclides podalirius. The sequence continues at coordinate 14,157,244 of OW152817.1, forward strand.
CTTTCATTGTTTTAATGTTGGTTCTGACAGTGTGTGACAGAGCGTAATATGTTATCTACGTCTGTGTTCGTTTCATATCTGTTAGTTAATTTATTGTAAAGAGAAGCCATAAAGAAAGAAAGAAGAAATTATTATATTTTTCGACGATTCCCGTTCTTTTTTATGTATTCGTTTAAGGTTTTCGATCATTAAAATCCTTTACGATGTTAAAAAATAATTTCGAATGTTTACTCGAACATTTTTCGTTCTCAAATTTTTTATTCGCGTACTTTCACTACATAGTATAAAACAAAGTCGTCCCGCTGTCTGTCTGTCCCTATGTATGCTTAGATCTTTAAAACTACGCAACGGATCTTGATGCGTTTTTTTTACTAGATAAAGTGATTCAAGAGAAAGGTTTATATGTAAAATACATTACACCCGTGCGAAGCCGCGGTGGGTCGCTAGTTATTTATGAAAGACCCAGCAAAAATTTCACGGACGAGTACAAGCGTAAGATGGTTGCAAGATATTTTTTTGTATTCAACACATATTTCTAAGCCACAGCTGTGAAGCAATCTCAATGAGGTGAGTTTATGTTGGCGGCGTATCAGCCGCACAAGAACGTTGGATTGCATCTTGTTATCTGCTACTGATATATTTATATTCGAGTCACGTAGCAAGCAACAGCCTAATACACACCACTTGGAGATCAGGCCTATTCATCACGGTTATTCAACGTTATTAAACTAGTTTTTGTTAAAATATCACTCTTATGGAAAATAACGTCCACTTATTCTGCCTTATTTGTATACTAGCTATTGACCCGTGGCGTTGATGCGGTTAAATTAATATCTTTCTTTAAAATATATACTTCTTTAAATAAAAAAAGAATCCTATGCCCTTTTTAATACCTCTAAAAATATGTGCACAAAGTTTCATGATAATCAATTCTTGTTTTGACGTGAAAGCAGAACAAACAAACTGATATTCACATTTATTATAACATAAAAGTAGGGATAGTTTGTTAACATAGGTAAACTTTTTAAGTTCAACTTTCAATATAGAAGAAGAATTATATTTATTAATTATTTAGAATTATATTAGTATGGATTTTTTATATTTTTTAAAAGTTTTATGTTTACTTATATTGTTTTATGATAAATAGAAAATAAGCGCAATTTAATAACATTTTATTTATAAATAGCGCTTATTTTCTACTTCACTTGATGTTAAGTGATAACTTTCTATATGATCACCGCCAGCTCGCCTTTCTTTTTCTTTTTTTTTTTCTGCCCTTACTGTAGGACTAAAGATCCTTTGTTGTAGGGAAGTTTTACAAACATAAATTTCACGTGGACAAACGCCCAGATCCGAAACAATTATCTGTGGGTCTCACAAATACTTGTACCGTGGGAGAATCGAACCCCCGACCTCTAGCGCTGAAGCAAATACCTTGACAACTTCGAACAGAAAAGAAAAGATAGTTCCAGAATTTATATTAGGGACAAGAAAGAAAGGAATATTACTAGCGAACGGATTTGGCATACATAAACAATGTTTATTGCCCGTACCTGAAGACAAGCTTACGTTTTTGCAAAGATTTTTAAGATAATACATTTCAGAAAATTACTAGACCTAGTTCTGAAGCAAAAAGTTTCACTAATTAACAGGATTAGAATCCGTAATATATTTCTCCGTTGTTTCTCGCCAAAAACTCGATGAGAGACGAAAGATTGTAAAGTTTTGCTTAAATAAGACGAGTCAAGTGCGATTTTGTAAGTCATTTCATTAATAATCTGAGTAATTGGCTACTAAGTCGTTACTTGAGATTTACAGACAAATTACTTAAACAGTTATCCTTTTAATCGGAATTTAATCATATTGTAGCCGTTAACAGTAAGCTATTAGAACCATTTTTCTATTAAAGGAAAAAAATATTATTATATGAATTTCCTTTTCTTTCCTTTTCTTTCCATTGTATGTATGTCATATATTGTAAAGCAGTACAATTTTTAAACGCCGCGCAATATGGACATGCGTCAACTATATTATTAAACATCACTGAGTGTGAGATTGGCTTAAATAACATAAGTTGAAGTAAATACTTACTCTTAATTTATTTATTCTTCCTAACACAATCATTACACTTTTTTTTAAGTAATTATTATTATTACAGTTTAACATCTGGGGATCTCTCCATATTACTCTATTCTTATTAGTTATACCCAATCACATTATATACATAATGATATATTATTATACCGGTTATACGGGTATATACGGTTATACCGCCATTTTTCTCCATACACAAATTCCGAATTCCTTTTTCAACTGACATTGACTTTCTTCTTTTTCATTCATTGAAAATTAATAGTAGACCGGATGGCACGGATAATAAAAACTAATAATCTCTACCAGGGCTGATAAAAAAACAAAGTAGAAAAATAAATAAAAATAAATCTAATACACATATTACATGGATTTTTTTTGATAAAAATGCATGTATTTAAAATAGGGTTACTGTGGAGTAATGATATATTTTTAAGAACCAATTGGCGTAGTGACGTTACGAGCACTGGTAGTGAACTATCTCCTGTGCGAGAGGGTGTAGGTTGCATCTACAATACTGGAAAAATATTATCAGTATCTATATTTAACACGTATTATATATATATATATACACGTAAAATTTACATAAAGAAAATTGTGTCTAAGTATGCTTGCTTATCTGGTAACCCATATTTACAAGCTTTGCTTAGTTTAGGACCAGATAATGTAGTGTTATAAAAATATGTTATGAAATGTACGTTAACTTATTTATTTTCATTAATTCTCAACTTATTGAATTGTGATGAAACTTAGGGACGATAACGGAAAGATTTATGTCTAGTAGCTCCGCGCTTTCTTTGTCGTTTCAAAGTTTTTCATAAGTTAAGCTGAGGATGGATTCTCAATGCCATTTCATTAAGGTGACGACCGCGCCAAACGGATATTACTAGGATGAAATGGCGATTGGAAAGAAAATTTGTATCTTTTTCTCGCTTTTAATTAAATACAATCGGGAATAGTTTTATTTTATTTTACACTTGTTTTAGTACTTAATTTCCCTTTTGTATGTCCACGGGCGGCGATATCACTTACCATCAAGTGGACCCGCACGCACGCTTGCGATCATTCCAAACAAAAAAATAAAAAACAAACTTCTACGACAAAGATTAAACAAAGACTCTTACAGATACCGCACTAAATGGTAGATCAAACTGATTGTACCCTCCTTTACTTCTGCCAGATAGATACAGCCATTACAATTTGATAAATGCTTGCCACCATCAGCTTGGGATCCTATCATCAACAAAATTTAATGTAGGCCCAAATGAACCACTTCTGCAAGACAAGATACAATTAACTCTCTCTGCATAGATTGGACACAAAATCAATAATTTAACCGACGGTACGGATTTTAACTATGACATTCAGACGTCCAACGCTCTAATCTGTCCTGTCATGAACGCTGTAAAGAGTTAGAAAATAAATCTCTAAAATTAGTTTCATTCATTACAATGTCGTTGAATTCGCGGCAAGAATTAACCTTACTAACCTATAGTGTTCATGAGCAGTGACTGCTTCACTAAACCACCAGAATCGCCAACCACATTACGTGATATCGCCCTCTCCAACTGATTGACATTGGATCGTAACTGGGAATACAGTAATTCGAATTCAGGAACAGCACAGAGACCGTTGCCAAGTAATGTTACCAAGATCGTAGGCAATTGAGTTTTTACATTTCCCAGGAGACTCCGCGAAAGTAAGCCACATATTTTACCACCGATCAAGTTGTAGTTATTTTTTTTATTTTCTAACAACGCTAAGATAACATTTGAAGAAAAAGTAACTCAATAAAATAAATAATTATGTTCTTGTTGTTTTTAGGATCATATCAATAAGTAACTAATAATGTCGATAATATCAAAAGCGATCTTTATATTTCTATATATACCAGAGGCGGATTATCCTTAAGGCAAACTAGGCATCTGCCTAGGGGCGCAAGGGTACCGAGGGGCGCACGGGCGGAATTGTTAAATAAAGAAAAAATATATAATATAGCATAAAATTAATTGCGCCAGCAATTAAGCCATCTTCTTAGAAAATGAAAACTATTATTATTGCTTAGAACCTCAAATTGCTTCAATTTATAATAAAATTTATAACAAAATATAAATTTAACGGAAGGAACTGACTAAAACTTACGCCAAGAAACAACAGATAGTACATGATCTCTAATTGAAGTTGGAAAGATACGACTAAAAATGTACGTCGCGTCGAGCGCGACTAATGAGTATTGGTTTTTTTTCTTGGCAGGGTTTACTGTTAAGCCTTAGGGGACTAGATCCGCCGGACTTGAGGTAGCCGGGCGCTCGGGGCGCCTAGCCTGAACCACGGCGTATTATTATTATGGTGACTAAGCTCGAGGACTCCCGAGGGAGCCTCGGCTCGGGCCGTCACGCTATTATTATCATTATCGGTTTGGGAGGCCACCAAGCTCTTAGGGCACTTTGGTGGATGTTCCATGGAGTGACTAGGCTCACAGACCCCAAAGACCTCGGCTTTTTTTTATGTGAAAAGTTTACAAGCGAGCAGACGGTTCACCTGAAGCTAAGTGAATACCGCCGCCCTTGGACATCTGCTACACCCGAGGGTTCCAGACGCGTTGACAACCTTTTGAAAATTGGGCTCCGGTCACCTCACTCGCCAAACGAAACGCGAAAGTATTATACTTCCATTTTACGCCCGTCTTCTGTGAGGTCGTGGTACTTACCCGGACGAACCTGCCCATTCGTGCAACAGCCGAGGCTGCTGCTTGGCCCTACCACCGTAGAAGGCTTGGGCTGTCACTCAATACCCGTTTAGCATTCCGATTCGAGGTGCCTGTGAGGGCCGGACTTTGGCTCGATCGGTAGCTATAGTCTGACTGGGTGTAAGTATCGGACGTTCCTGTTTCTAAAATTGTGACGACAAGGGTGCGGCGCCAGGGTGGGAGCTAAGCTGTCAGGCGCGAAAAAATGAGTGGAAAGTGACACGACGCTCAACTTTGTTGTCATTGGTTATGCGCGTTTTTAGGCCCCACTTACATGATGCAAGTTTCTTGCCTGTTTTATACAATTAAATTGAAGCAATAAATGACTTGCAAAATCTAAAAAACACATAACATTCTTGAGTAGTAATTTTAAGGCGCTGTATGCAGTAAAAATAGGTTTTTCAAAAGATTTTTTAGCAAAATCTACACATTTTATAGCAGCAAAAAAAATATATGTTAATCTTGATCGTACATTCTAATGGAACATTGTTTCCAAAACATATTCTCGATAGAAAAATCATGAAACTACCTCTAAAAGAGAAATTCAAATCCAAAAATGAACGTAATACATCAACAAATCTTAATGAAATTAATATCAGTGGTGTAGAATATATTAATAAAAAGGATTGTTGTTTTAATTTGTTGATTGATGTAAGATATTTGTAAATATTAGTTTAATTCATTAAAATTAATAAAAATTAAAAAAATTGGCCAAAACACCGCGCCACCGCGGCGTTGTTTCGACTCTCTTCCAATTCCACACGTTGAACAGAGAGCATCCCTAAATTTTTTGTTGTACTTATTGTTGATTATTGAAATATTTCTTAATTACCATTTAATTTTTGTTGATTTTTAATACGAAATATTATTGTATTTGTTCAAAGTTGAAACAGTTGGAGAACAATCTATCAGTAAATAAACTAACTTTTAGTATTAACATTTTTTAACGTCATCTATTTTTTTATTAAAATATTTAATTGTTCACCCTAAAACGAAAATTTATCTTATACACGAAAATAATTATTTCATAATTTTTCCTATTAATTTGTTTATTTCCAAAATTGAGCCATTTTATAAAATAAAAACAAAATAATTTGTTGGCTAACAAATAAAAAGTGAAAATAATATAAAAATACAACTCCACTCGATGAGGGTTTGAACTTGAGACTACACCTACAGCAACAGTTTACCGTTGTGTATGACGCTCGGACCAACAGGCTACGCGAGGTCTGTGGAAAGTGACAAAATTTCGATTCTTGTTATAATTGCTGTCGTTTATCGATACAAATAAAGATTTTATCGATAGTTTTTTAAATTTCATTTTAGTTGAGAAAGTAATATAACATAGTAAGTCTTGAACATTTAGAGGTTAAATTAAAATTCCTAATACATAAAAAAAATGTAATAAAAAAGTTGTATTCGTAATTTCTGCAAAAATTTTATGACCCATTTCTTTAAAATCACAATATAAACCATAAAAACAAAAAAAATAATTATTATAAGTAATTTGCCTTTATTAATTTATTTTACTTTAAGATGTATTTTAAATCAATTCCTTTTCCATTTAATTAAAAAAATAATAATAAACAGGAAGAAGATTTTACTAAAATTGTTGATTGCTTTCTCATACTTTATATTTGTTTGTTTATTATTATTCCTATTATAATATAAAAGTAAAATACAATCATGGTCTATAAAAGATATTATAGTGATCATCTATGTGAATTTTCAAAAGCCTTCCATGATACTATCGATAGTATCCTACGGCCCACCACTACACACACACTAAGAAATGAATGACTTGGTCTAACGGCGCGTCGACGAAACTCGCGCGCGGCGCGCCGCTAAGCGGCGTTACCCCTCCTCCGCTTCTTCATACTTCACCACCCAAATAGTTAAAAATTCACTGCATACAGCGCCTTAAAGGTGAGCGAAAAAGGTGCTTAATTTTCAAACATACCATTATAATTAAATTTTTTACTTTAAATAATTTCTGAAAATAATTCAATTATTTCAAATTATATGTAACTTTACCTTTAAGTTACAAGAGTGCCTTTAAGTTCGCTTTAAGTTTACGTAAGAAATCTGATCGTGTTGAAAATTAAACCCTGTATCAGTCAAAATCAAATCAAAATAATTTATTCATCGACAAGAAAAATACATTTCACTAGCTAGCGACTACGTCAGCGTAGAATAGGCTGAAGGCGTAACATTCTGACAGAAAGACAGATATACATAAAAACATGTATAAAAATTATAGCCGATGTGTTAATGTAATTAAATAATATGCGATCGTTATTACTTTAAATTAGAGGTTTCATTAGGCCTCACGGCTACACAGTTGAAGCTAGACATATTTCTTTTTAAACATGAAGTCATTCAAATTATCATTCCGTTAGAGTCCACCATAACATACGACTCCCCCACCGACTTCTCATCGTAGGGGGGGTTTTGTGGATACCATGTGCTGGCGTAAAAATAAGCCACCCCATGGCATGCGGCGGATGTCGCAAGAGGTGACTAAGTAATAAAAAAAAAACATCTGGTTGCCTCCGATAGATGGCGGGTAAAAAATCCCGTCTTTCCTGATTTTAAATACTCAGGCCAATAACGAGCAGCAGTGTTTAAGGTGTGGAAAGTACTCCGGTTGAAACCGCTCACAAGACGTGGCAACTATGGCAAATACCAGTCATAGAGTATTTATTTAGTATTTTCCATTTTTAAATACGATTTATGCTATTACTTCACGACCTTTAATCTGATCTGATGATCCTTCTCTCGCATGATTAACATGATCTAACATAACATTAAATATTAATTTAATATATTATTTCTATTGCATCTAAAGGTTTCCTTTTATGACATATTGTTATTTTTATTTATTTAATTTTTTACAATTTATTTATCCAACATTTACAATATTAAACCTATTTAAAAATACATATTATGTATTAAACCTAGTCCAGGGGTCATGGTGGTATTAAATTAATTAATTAATTAGTAAATAATTTGATTTTTTTTATGTTTAATTATAAAGTCGAAAATTAGCAAAACTAAGTTGGAAAACGCTTAAAGTTGGAAAAAAAAAACATTATCTTTAATTAACGAACACGAAAGACACATTTAATTTTACTCCCTGACTAATAATAATAACAGTCATATATCGATATGGTAGTAAAATTTCTTTTGGTTTGATAAACTAAAAAATATATTTCAGATTAATACCAAAAAGATAAATTATTTATTCACGATATAATTATATTTAGATTTACAACGAAAGAATACGGGATTGTCTTTGATATGGAAAACGGAGGTCGGTTTGCTATAGCATGTGGGGCTCATGAATATTATTTGAAACCAAGTGTCACTTGTTTTGCCGCGAGGTCTACGGCGCTTTGTTGCTTGGGATTTGCGTCTCATTTAAAAGCAACACTGTTAATTAAATTTATATCTCAATGATGGGAACCCAGTAGATTGTATCAAAGTTTATTTTATTGTCAAATTTATAATACGCACAATTCATTTAAATTATTACTTTGTCATATTAAGGATATTTCCTTACAATGTTTCCTTTATTGTTTGACTTATTTCATCGGTGGTTTTCACGTAGTCAACCAGCAGCGTAAACTTAAATATAATTAATATATTGCAGACAGAGTAACATTTTATATAAATATAAAAGTGTAAATATTCATAATTTCTAAGGACAATAGCGTAGCAGAGCTCTAGTTTCGCTAAAGCAAAAATTTATAGTTTGATAAAAACAAAGAACTAACTGCTGTAGATGAGACCAGCAGTGCAAAACCTATTTGAATCCACCTAGTTGCCACAATTTTCTTATACTTACATTAAAATTAAGAATTTTAATCTTAGCTCTTCTTTTTATTCCAAAACACAAATAGTAAATGGGTTATTTAAGGTACTACATTTATAACATTAAGATATTACAGCTTACAACCAAGTTAGTTAGAAAGTTAATCGTAATATAATACACATTAAGAATTAGAAAGTTAAAGCTTAACATTACTTGATGTTAAGTGATAACTTTCTAAATGATCTCCGCCACCTCGCCTTTCTTTTTCTTTTTTTTTCTGCCCTTACTGTAGGATTAAAGATCCTTTGTTATTGTATTTCTCCGTTGTTTCTCGCCAAAAACTCGATGAGAGACGAAAGATTGTAAAGTTTTGCTTAAATAAGATGAGTCAAGTGCGATTTTGTAAGTCATTTCATTAATAATCTGAGTAACTGGCTACTAAGTCGTTACTTGAGATTTACATAGTTAACTGAAATAAAGAGAAGCTTAAGTAAAATTGGAATTTTCTTATTATTGTAACAGTTAAAAGTTAATTCATAAACTATCTCCTTTATGATTTGAACCACACACGTGAGTCACAGGCATATTCAAATTTATGCCTCTTATGAAAATTCACTCGCACCACTATAAATCCAGCGACAAACTGTTATGAAATTACTTAAACAGTTATCCTTTTAATCGAAATTTAATCATATTGTAGCCGTTAACAGTAAGCTATTAGAACCATTTTTCTATTAAAGGAAAAAGATATTATTATATGAATTTCCTTTCCTTTCCTTTGTATGTATGTCATATAATGTAAAGCAGTACAATTTTTAAACGCCGCGCAATATGGACATGCGTCAACTATATTATTAAATATCATTGAGTGTGAGATTGGCTTAAAACAACATAAGTTGAAGTAAATACTACACTCTTAATTTATTTATTCTTTCCTAACACAATCATTACACTTTTTTTAAGTTATTATTATTATTACAGTTTAACATCTGGGGATCTCTCCGTATTACTCTATTCTTTATTAGTTATACCCAATGACATTATATACATAATGATATTACATTATTATACCGGTTATACCGGCATATACGGTTATACCGCCATTTTTCCCCATACACAAATTCCAAATTCCTTTTTCAACTGACATTGACTTTCTTCATTTTCATTCATTGAAAATTAATAGTAGACCGGATGGCACGGATAATAAAAACTAATAATCTCTATCAGGGCTGATAAAAAACAAAGTAGAAAAATAAATAAAAATAAATCTAATACACATAATACATGGATTATTTTGATAAAAATACATGTACTTAAAATAGGGTTACTGTGGAGTAATGATATATTTTTAAGAACCAATTGCCGTAGTGACGTTACGAGCACTGATATAGAACTACCTCCTGGGTGTAGGTTCCATTTACTGGAAAAATATTTTGTGATTATCAGTATCTTTGTAGTCCGGGTATTAATGTATATTTAATATGTATATATACATATATACATATATACAATACATAAAAATTACATAAAGAAAATTGTGTCCAAGTATGCTTGCTTATCTGGTAACCCATATTTACAAGCTTTGCTTAGTTTAGGACCAGATAATGTAGTGTTATAAAAATATGTTATGAAATGTACGTTAACTTATTTATTTTCATTAATTCTCAACTTATTGAATTGTGATGAAACTTAGGGACGATAACGGAAAGATTTATGTCTAGTAGCTCCGCGCTTTCTTTGTCGTTTCAAAGTTTTTCATAAGTTAAGCTGAGGATGGATTCTCAATGCCATTTCATTAAGGTGACGACCGCGCCAAACGGATATTACTAGGATGAAATGGCGATTGGAAAGAAAATTTGTATCTTTTTCTCGCTTTTAATTAAATACAATCGGGAATAGTTTTTATTTTATTTTACACTTGTTTTAGTACTTAATTTCCCTTTTGTATGTCCACGGGCGGCGATATCACTTACCATCAAGTGGACCCGCACGCACGCTTGCGATCATTCCAAACAAAAAAATAAAAAACAAACTTCTATGACAAAGATTAAACAAAGACTCTTACAGATAATGCTACCGCACTAAATGGTAGATCAAACTGATTGTACCCTCCTTTACTCCTGCCAGATAGATACAGCCATTACAATTTGATAAATGCTTGCCACCATCAGCTTGGGATCCTATCATCAACAAAATTTAATGTAGGCCCAAATGAACCACTTCTGCAAGACAAGATACAATTAACTCTCTCTGCATAGATTGGACACAAAATTAATAATTTAACCGACGGTACGGATTTTAACTATGACATTCAGACGTCCAACGCTCTAATCTGTCCTGTCATGAACGCTGTAAAGAGTTAGAAAATAAATCTCTAAAATTAGTTTCATTCATTACAATGTCGTTGAATTCGCGGCAAGAGAATTAACCTTACTAACCTATAGTGTTCACGAGCAGTGACTGCTTCACTAAACCACCAGAATCGCCAACCACATTACGTGATATCGCCCTCTCCAACTGATTGACATTGGATCGTAACTGCGAATACAGTTATTCGAATTCAGGAACAGCACAGAGACCGTTGCCAAGTAATGTTACCAAGATCGTAGGCAATTGAGTTTTTACATTTCCCAGGAGACTTTCCGCGAAAGTAAACCACATATTTTACCACCGATCAAGTTGTGGTTATTTTTTTTTATTTTCTAACAACGCTAAGATAACATTTGAAGAAAAAATAACTCAATAAAGTAAATAATTATTTTCTTGTTGTTTTTAGGATCAATACAATAAAGAGAAGCTTTTATCATCTCGGAATTACGTTTCCACAGAAATACAATATTCAAATATACAAAACCCTTTACGTAAATTGGTTTTTAAGACAGCTGCTTGGGATTGACACGTCATATGTCGTATGAAGTAATTTAATTTGAATATAGTGGTTCGTATGCACGGAATATGTCACAAAACTTTGTATATATACATACATATAAATATGCCAGCTTTTTCGCCAGCGCGCGCCACTGCTGACAGTACAGTACTGATGAGTTGACTAATACAAGTAAAGTAAAGCTTTTCGTGTCATCGTATTCTAGATGTGAATAACTACCGGGTAAGTACCACGACCTCACAGGATACCGTGAGGTGGAAATGTTATACTTTTGCTTTTGATATGGTGAGTGAGGTATGAGGTGAGTGAGTGGCCTATTTTATTAAAAGGTGACAACGCTTCTGCAACCCTACGAGTTTTTCAGACGTCAATGGGCGGCGGTTATCACTTACTATCAGATGAACGGTCAGCTCGTTTGCTCGTTTATCACCCACGGTGAAGCTAAGAGGAGTCCACATTGGCCCGGCCTGAGGTGTAAGGCTGGCCAGAAAGGGCTGCTCGGAGTGGGTACTTTCATGTGGGACAGGTCGAGGGTGGTAGAGGTGGAGCCATTCTCCCTGTCGTCTGTCTCTGAGCCGCGGGGGAGAGGAGGGTTAGTATTGCATTGGCCGCACTCCCTATCTTATGCAACTCGGCGGGGCTGCACCGTTGATGCAGTGGTGGTGGGGCCGCGGGGGGATGGGAGTATCGGTATTGCGGTGCACCGTTCTCCCTACCATTGAAACATGGTGAGCGGCGGAACCACAGACAAGGTCCGCCGCTGGGGGCTGAGTGGCTATGGTCAACGAACTTGAGGGAGTTCATTAGCCGTGAAAAGTTGGCCGAATTTAGGACTATGACGTTAAGGACCGTTGTATTTTATTATTTATGTGAAAAGGTGGTAAACGAAATGGCGATTCATCTGATGTAAAGTGATAACCAGCGCCCATTGGCATTTGCAACACCTGTAGGGTTGCACATGCGTTGCTACCTTTTAATAAAGTGGGTCCCGGCTACCTCACTCGCCAGAGGAAACTCAGAAGAATAATACCAATAACTCCACTGCACGCCGGTCTTCTGTGAGGTCGTGGTTCTTACCCGGACGGACCTGCTCATTCGTGCAACAGCGAGGACTTGTCGAGAACGTTTTGCAAAAAGATTGCATTTGTGGAGTAATGTTACAGTGACAATTTTCAAATTAATTCAAATTTTCGGCATCGATATAAAACTTAGCTATTACAATTGAAACACCTGGATTTTGAAAATCATCAAAAACAAGATGTGGAATTTAGATTCACATTGCAAGTTGCCATCATTATTTATTTTTCAGATTCAAGTTTTTTATATTTAGAACTGGAAGTGGATAGGTTCTCATTAAAGCGATGACTTCGCGGTAGTCGGATAACACGAGGATGAAGTGTTCCTCGGAAAAGTTATTTATATCGTTGCTCACTTTTAATTAAATACAATCCGAGTACGACCCTGTTTCTTTATTACGTTCCAGCGAGCTTACAGTATATATGGATGTGTCTTTAATTGTTTGACTTTTAGTTAGTTCTTTATTTATACATACCCATATGGAAAGAAATTAATGGCTACACAAAGGGAATTGAGAACTTATTTGGAATTTGTATGGGAATGAGATCTTAATTAAACATGAACTTTGGTATGAAAGGCACGTGCATTTTTAAATAACAAACGTTCAGACTTAAGCTAGAAAATGAATTACTAAAGCCCTTCTTCTGTCTGGATCGTTCGCTCGAGTCAGTAAGATTGGAGCTATTTGAATGTTAATTTTCATATAAATAAATTAATAAAACTAAGAAATCTAGCTTAGTCTCTCTTACAGCTCATAGAAACAGATGTATGCAAAAAAAGATTATTAATTAATATATTTTAATACATTTTAACATAACTTTCTAATAAGAAGGATTTATATTAGAGAGGGGATTCTGACATCCCGCAACAATGTTTCAATAGAAACGCGGTTTATGTATTTAATACGAAAGGCTTTTCATAAATTGTTTTTTGTATAGGGACCTGGATGTGACACGTTCTACTTTGTACAAAGTAATTTAATTCGAAAGCTCGTGCGTGTCCTATCAAGCGTAAAAGTTTTTATATATAAATAAATACTTATGCTCGTTAGCCCCGACTAGACTTGGTTTCATAAATTATATCGTACAAGTTTGTTAAGCCTTTTGTGTAATGAATTAAGGAAAATTATTTTTGTCATAATATTATGAACTAGTGTGTACTAGATGCTATAGGTATGTGACTTCATAGCGCTACACCGCCTACGCCGCGTAGCACAGACGTAACATTTTTATAGATAATGTTCGACATAATATAAGTGATATCGACGATATAATGGCTCTCTTTCATTTTTAACCGACTTCAAAAAAGGTGGAGGTTTCTCAATTCGACTGTATATATTTATATTTTTTTATGTATGTTCGCGGATAACTTCGTCGTTTATGAGCCGATTTTGAAGATTATTTTTTTGTCGGAAAGGTGGTATCCCAAGGTACCATGGTAAGGAAACCCGGATCTGACGATGGCATCGCAGAGAAATCGAGGGCAGTCATTGAATGTTATATTTATTAACAACGTTTTTAATTTTCTGATTGAAGTCGGTTTTTTTTTTGGTTAAAAATTACACTTGTTTAAATAATTACCGAGACTCTTTGCTATAATAGTAATTTTACAATTCACTTGACATCCAGACCGTTGCCTGGTTCTTTTCGTGCCTTATCTGTGTGTCATTTCACGTTTTCGCAAAACTATTTACCGTTATTATATAATATAAACAGTTAGCTAGCTTACTAAACATACCGTACCGTTATAACGAACTAAAATAATTAATTGTCGAGGTATAAAGAACGATATGGGACCCATCTTTTTAGTCCTTATATATCGAGATGATTTATTCACACATGCCGTATGTGTAATTTTCCTCAATAGTAAAATTTTCCTCAAATTAAACGCACATGGATGCTTCATTTCAATAAGCAGTAAATAAACTCCGTGATGGATACTAGGAGAGGATATAAACACATTGATCAAAAAGATAAGTTATTTCTCTTCCATATAATTCGTCATGAATTCCGTTTCATACTTATTGTTGCGTATATGTTTTTTGATACTTGTTAGATGGTTCCTGTTGCATAAATAAAAACGTATTGTTCGAATGAGTCAAGAATTCAAAAACTTTAATATCTAGGGCTTCGTCCATATTGTCCGTTCGCACGCAGAATAGTCAATTTTAAACGTGATAATTATTCTTTTCAGCTGATATGCAGCTATTTTTGTTTTGTTTATTATCGTCCTCATCCGCTTTTTATTCGTTCGTGATCTAAGGTTGCATTATTAAATAATTGTAGTGATATAGTATCACTTGATTTAATTTATGAGTTTTATTAAAATTGGTCTAGCCATTACTGGCGGTAGGGACATCTCGTGAGTGAAGTAGTCGGGGGCCCGCCTTATAAAAAGGAGACAACGTATCTGTTGTCGTATCTGGTACGGGTGTTGCAATAAGCGGTGGAAAAATGGTTCTCCTTCCGCGAGGATCCTTCACGCAAAAGAGCAAAAAAACCCGCGGGGAGGAACATATAGCTGACATAAAACAGTATATCACAAATCGTTATAATGTGTGACCGCGTAAAAACAAGAAATTAGATATGTATTTTATATACTCTTATCCTATTTATTACCCTGTATATTAATACTGTATATAACTAGCTGTTAACCGCGGCTTGAAGCGGGGCCAATGGGAATTAACAATGAGTTTTAAACACCAGAATATCTCGCAAATGGTTGAATTTTTTCCTACTTAGTTGACACTTATCATTACCTATATTTTGGACAATTCGCACAATATCGTTATGAATTATAGCCTGTGTGTTATTCTGATGTATAAGCTATATTATTGTATAAGTTTCATTAAAATCTATTCAAAAGTTTTTGCGTGAAAAAGTAACAAACATCCATCCATACATAGAAACTTTCGCGTTTATAATATTAAGTAAGGAAGTAAGGATATTAGCCGTGATAGCTCAGTGTCCGGGCGCTCGCCTTTAATTCAATATACTCGAGCAACCTGAGTTCGATCCCCGGTGCCGGCACCAATGAAGTTTTTAACTTTAAGTGCTGACTTATCACGTGCTCCGCGGTGAAGGAAAACATCGTGAGGAAACCTGCATATTTTCGAAATAATAACAAAAAAAAAATTTCGAAGATATGTGAAGTCCGCCAATCCGCAGTGGGGCCGCGTGGTGGACTATGCCCTGATACCCTCTGTATAGAGGAGGCCTTTGCCCAGCAGTGGGACATGTACAGGCTGTTACTTTACTTTTTTTTTAAGGCTATTAGCAAGGTACCTAGGACTAAGATAATAGGGCAAAGTAATTTTGTTGTTTGTAACA
Source organism: Iphiclides podalirius (assembly GCA_933534255.1). Lineage (NCBI taxonomy): Eukaryota > Metazoa > Arthropoda > Insecta > Lepidoptera > Papilionidae > Iphiclides > Iphiclides podalirius. Next base: position 14,173,191 of record OW152817.1, read on the forward strand.
TTATATTATCTCTGTAAGTAATTTATTTACATAATCTTTTGGGAAAATAATTGTGTTTAACATTACTATGGCAAAAAAAATAATTTGTTGCAAATTGTTAAAATATAAAACTATTTACATTAATTATTGCTGTTTTCATTCGCATTTTTCAACTTAAGACGAATGGAACAGCTTCAACTGGACGTAAAAAAGTAAAGTCCCACTGTTGGGCAAAGGCCTCCTTTGAACAGAGGGTATCAGTGCATGGTCCACCACGCGACCCCACTACGGATTGGCAGACTTCATATATCTTCAAAATATTTATTTTTTGTTATTATTTCGGAAATATGCCGGTTTCCTCACGATTTTTCCCTTCACCCCTGAGCACGTGATAATTCAGCACTTAAAATTGACAATTTCATTGGTGCTGGCACCGGGGATCGAACGCAGGTTGCTCGAGTATAATAAATTAAAGACGAGCGCCCGGACACTGAGCTATCACGGCTCTTTTTTTTATATTTTTCACCTGGACCATCTTCACGAAAATACACTTCATTATATAACATCATCGTCTCAGTAACGCCAGAATTCAGTATTCCATTGATACTTTCATTTGTAGTACTCAGCAACAAAAACATTGTTACCAAGGGCTATAATCAAATTGTTAACGAGCATTGGAAGCGTATAGGTCAGATGTTGTACAAATCGGTGATTCGTACGCGTTGCTTCCATTATGCGTTGCGGTTGATTGCCATTATAAGAGCCTCTTACTATTAATTGCCCTTTTCGCTGATATCCACTTGGCTGTAGGATAAATGTACATAACAACAACAGTTAATTGAATATTTAGTTTCTGACGGTAGTGCAAAATTTATTATGCAGTAGCTAAATGAAAAAACGGTAAGCAGCACAGTTTTCGTAGTCACTAATATAAGATGGCTAGAAGTGTATTTATTATTTTAAAGAAATTTCGAAAATAGCTGGCAACTCGTAAATCATAATTTTACTAAATTACAAAAATCATCTATAAATTTGTATTTTATGGATAAAGAAATTTATCCACAATAAGTCAATACAATGCCACTTACATGAGAATATTATGCAATTATAAAATAAAGCAATGGTCGCCAAAAAGTTAACAGCTTTATGTCTCAAACCGAATGCGAAAAGTTATCAATTATGTAATGAGATAATTGAATGCAGTTTTTTTTATATGAGTAGGTAGTTTATTGTAGTAGCTATGTTGTAGCTTGTAGTAGCTATGTTCCTTCAAAGGAAATACTTTTTTTTGCGTAATTTGTTCGTACTTTTGGTAATAGGACGCTAGGAAGCTAGGACGACGAAGACTGGGTTTACTTATTTGTGATTTTTTTAAGATCAGTGGTCATTGCGGTCTGTCTTTACAGGTTCATGTGATCAGTGGCGAATTGGTCCTAAGAGCCAGCAGCAACGATCCAGCCAAATGGACTATCGACGAGATCACGAGTGATTTGTAGGAGGAGATCTGTCCAAACTTCCCGCAAAACCGCCCATTTTATTCCGAAAATACTAAATGTATCTCTCGTGGAACAGTCTGCTCGCCAAAATGGAAGGTTTCAATGATTGGAAAAATTCCTGCTATCAATTATAAACTCATAAGAATTCGCCCACCCACAAAATATCTGTCTTGCATATGAACAAATGAAGCAACGAGTTAGGTAGCACTGACTACGCACTAACAAAACAATATAAATGAAATAAATTACTGGGAAAACATTCTCAAACGGGTTAACTGCATGAAAAAAATCACGTACTTCTGAGAGCTATAACTAGAAAACTTCTAGTTATAACTCTCAGACTGAGATCAGGGCACATGCCACTGAAAAAGTTTAGTTATATAATGAAAAAAAAGTAGTTCACCTAATTGTGAAACTTGTGGAATGTATGAGGATGTCAATCATATATTAACAGAATGTGTGAAGTATAAATTAGCCCGTGATTACTTAATCAAATTATGAAAATTAAATTTATTAGATGTAGGTACTTTCCATCATATTTTGTCTAAACCTAGCTCTAAGGCAGCTTTTTATTTATATAAATTTGTACAATTGCGTTTTCTTGACAAAGATTAATCTTAGAAATATAAGTCATTCAGTGAACATATTAGTTATAAGGTTCAATGGGACTGACATATGCATATAACTTAACGGTGGGAGGGCCACGCAACAGCCTCGGCTGTTGCACGAATGGGCAGACGACCTCACAGAAGACCAGCGTAAAGTAGAAGTATGATAAATACTTTCGCGTTTCGTCTGGTGAGTGAGGTAGCCGGAGCCCAATTTCCAAATGGTTGTCAAATCAGTAACCCTCGAACCGTCTGCTCGTTTGATAACTTTTCGCATAAATATATATATATATATATATATATATATATATATATATATATATATATATATATATATATATATATATATATATTTGTGTAAAAGTCCCTAAATATAATGAAGAGCAAAAAAAATCACGTTAAAATTCAATTAAAATATCTTTATTTCAATATATATTAGCATTACCCTTACTTATTGTCAAATAACACTACTACCGGTTCCCCTTTACAGTTTCGAGTTATCGCTAAAGTCTGAGCCGTCTTTAGACTAAGCACATTATTCGTTATTCGAATCCAGGCTCAGGATAAACAAGTTCTCTCTTTACAATAAAAGACGAAAAATTCATTCGGCTTGTGGGAAAGAAAGTTTTGAAGACAACTGTAATGGAGTTATTAACAGCGAAATATTCTTTCTCTGATCGACTCGACGCCGGATATGTCTCTCGTAGATCAGCTCAATTATATAATCAGATAAGTGAAAAGTCCAGCCTGTAGAACTGTAGAACATTTTCTCAAGTTCATTCGAAACATAGGCCATAAATCACAACAAATGACAAACCTTACTTTAACTTTGACTGAATTGGGAATTGACATCTCAAACTGTCGAGAGCACTCGTATAATAATCCTGCTAACATGTCATGGCATAGACCTACAAGTTAAAATAAAGGAATTATTCCTTTCCTTGAATTTCCCTTGCCGAGTATGTTTTTCACTTGTTAGAGCCACACAGTAGATTCCGCTGTTGCACAATTCGGCAGGTGCGTCCGGAGAAATACCACGGCCGTACGGAAGACCGGTGAGAAGTGGAAGTATTAAGTGTTAGCGTTTCGTCTGATGAGTGAGGTGACCGGGGCACACTTTTTTAGTTTGCCAACGCATCTGCATACCATCGGTTGTTGTAGATGTTCATCGGCGGCGGACCGGCGGTATTCACTTAACATCACGTGAATCGCCTGCTAGCTTGACATCTTTTCACATAAACTATGTTCCGTGTTCAACACACTCGCTCAATTTAGTAGATGAATGTGCAGTTGTTTGGCAATAATTGATATATTGTCAGAAGAACTCAAATACCACGTTGTGGTAATAAATTATTTTACAATTTTGTTTTTTGAATCTTTTTTACTAACCTTATGAAACTAAGCGCGTCAAGTCGAAAGAAAGGACAAAGTATTGGTACATTCCACTGACTTAGAAAGACAATTTTTCATAACAATGTCTCCATTTACTTGCCCAAAGCAGTATAAAAATGAGGATGGGAACAGTAAGTAAGCAAACTGTCAGTTTGTTGAAATGGTTACGAACTGAAGTAAGAATCAAACGTTAAAACCATTTACGCAAGCATGGACGATCTTGCTTTGTTTAGCATAGAATCTTATTTTGTGAGGAAATCAGATTGTGAATATTTTATTAATGATTTTGCTGCGCTGAAGTGGAGACGAGTTTTGTGACACATTGTAAAACATTTGTTATATCCTATCCTATATGAGAATAAATCTGTGGTTAGACAAATATAACCTATATTAATTGATCTTGGTCTCCTGTAAAAACAATCAGATTTTATACACTTCGGTCCTGAATATTTTTCAATAATCACGGACTAGCAAAATAACTATAGTTATTTATTAAGACTACTCTCTATGCAGAGGAGACTTTCCTAAGCAAACACTTTAAAAAGTCTTGCAACTAATGAAACTCTTCTAAAAATCGGTATGGATTTATTATATATAACTGTAACTCCTTAAATAACTAACTCTTATAACTTAAATAACTCTACAATCATTTAGCGATATATTTATTTTCATTTTAAATAATCGTATGCCTATGTATATTTGTGTGAACTATTAATCGGCCTTCGGTATGCTTATCTTGTTCTTATTTAAACATTAACTAGCTTTTAGTCATCCTACAAGCGTAAAAATAAAATATGTCTCTTTGTGTAGGTAATAATGTGGCGAGCGAGCAACCGGGCTACTGGGATGTTAAGTGATTACCTACTGCCACTCATGGACAGTTAAATCACCTATGAGGTTGCAGATGCGATGCGTTGCCAACCGTTAAAAGCGATAACCACGGCTACTTCACTGAGAAGATAAATCACAACACCATAGACTTCAACATACGTCGGTCTTCTCTGCGACTGAGCTATTACCTCGTGAAGCACGCCCATTCTTTCAACACCAGAATTCATGTCAGTGTTAAAATGTCAAAAACATTCAATCCATACTTCCATACTATATATACGAAAGTAACAGTCTGTCAGTCTCGCTTTCACTCCTAAAATACTGAACTGATTTAAATGATATTTGGTACACAGATAGTCTAGAGCCTGAGAAAGGACATAGGCTATTTTTTAATTGGAAAAAAGTGTTATAAAGGTTTGAAAGATATTTATTTAAGGGCTTCAACGCGAGCAAAGCCGCGGGCGAAAAGCTAGTCTGCTATAAATATAATGTACTATAAATGTACTGCCACGGAATATTAATTCAATACTCAATTAATTAGACAAAACTTTTACTTACAGAATCTTCAACCCCCTTGTCTTAGCACTTTGTCTTATTTCCTCTAGCTGAGCATTCTTATTTACAAAAAAGAAACGAACACAACAATCTTAACAAATACCATATTCTGAACACTTCAACTAAAAAACGGTAATAAAATATTGCACACACCGCTCCGCTGGCACAAACAAACGCAAATGTTTACAAACTCCGACAGGATGTTTCGACGAGACTGTGGACAACTACACCTCCATCCGCGTAACAAGTCCTCGCCTGACTGACGTAGTGTACCCAAGAATGATGACAAAATCGCAGTCAAATCTTTCGGTTAGATCATCGTTTCCACTTTGTTCATATCTGCACAAGCAAATACTCTTACAGAAAATAATAGCAACGTTCCAATCGATCTTTCTTATTGTTATAAATCATTAACAATACAATTATATATTGTTGATGATTTATAATAAATGTACGAAACAGAAGTGCGTGGGCGCGTAGAAGTAATGTAACCAAATGAAAAATCATTTCGATCTGAACTCACAACTCGAACCCTAATTTGCCGTATACAAATAACTTTACATCTTTTGGATTTATCCTTGGAAAATTCATTACGATCTGATCTCACGACTTGAAACATTATTTAACGTATCGAAATTAGTTTTCCTTCTTTATTTTTCTTATACAGCAAATACTTGACAGCTGTTGCTATTTTTTAGGTGAATCATTGGTTAGAAAAGACAAAAAGTTCTTACCATTGCTACCAATACTATCGGGAATTAAAGTAATAATTAGTTAATAATTTTATTTTCATATGTTTTATGGTATGTAAAGGTGGCAATGACTCGGTGGCCCAGTTGTTAAGCTCGAGTTTTAGATCCGGGGGTCGTGGGTTCGATTCCCACACGGGACAAGTATTTGTGTGACCCGCAGATATTGATCCGGATCTGGGTGTTTGTTCCCACGGAGGGTTGACGTCAGGCAGGTGGCCGATCGTAAAAGTCTTAATTTATGTAATTTAAAGCTAAACCCACTTATAGCATGATTTATATGTTGTGTCGACCCCACCTAAATGGAATAAAAGCAGGGAGATGATGGTGATTAATAGATACTGTAAAATACTTATAACTATTCGGCTGTCTTGATAACTATCCACAACACAGATACACTCCGTACGATCACACACTGACTGTCAGTTGACTTCCCCCACTATATACCTCATGACTGTACACAACAGATACTTGAACTCGAATCATGAGCTAAGGGCAAGGTTACAACAATAAAACGGTCATTTCATCAACTTTCCATATATTTAATATAAACTGTGTAAATACGGGCGTCTCACAATATTAATGGGCAACAGTTAACAAGCTGAAAAACACCGAAAGCGTTTCTTTTACCACAATGGCAACACTAATATGACTACACCTTAACCCTATATTTAAATATAAACTTAGGAAACGTGCTTTGCAAAGATTTGTATTATTTAAAAAAAAGGTTAAGGATATCGTCATGAAAAAAGATAAAAAATATTTTTAAAAATGTATTAAAAAGTACTATTGTTACAAATTATTAGACTGCATAAAAATACACTTATTATTGGGAAACTACAGGATTAAATACTGAAAAACTATTGGACATAATTAAACACTTTCTTTTTTTGGATACAGACATATCAGTTTGGTAATTTGCTTACTTGACTAGCAGTCAATTACATTGTATTGTGCAGCCTAACATTTAAGCAATATATCAAAGTAAATTACGCAAAGCAATTTCAATTAAATGATTTAAAATAACAAATATAGGTTCATAATGCACAAGAAATCATCAGAATGAGAAAATTATAAGTGCGTCCAATTTTTATCAACACTGTATTAAATTCATAAACGTTTAATCTTTCTTTCTCCTTCCGTAATATCTTAAACTTAAACATATCACCAGTAGAAACTTGATTTAAACTATTTTACTTATAGCACCGTAACACAATGTTATTAAATGAAAAATATGCAAAAACGTCATTAGCCTTTAAAGCGCTCTAAAACAATATCAAATAGGATATGATTAAATTTATCGAGATGGATGTCGCATTGCACTGCGAAAGATCAGGCGAAATATCGCCAAGCACTAAATATAAAATATTTCTTAATTATCTTTGAACAATATAGAGAATAAATACGTATTACAAAAACATTTATTGTTTCAATGAACACGAATTTACAAACATTCCTATTGTTGTCATAAATGACAACAATCAATTTTAGACAAAGTTTCTAAAACTTGCAACGTATGTAAAATATTTTACTACAATTATTGCGCAATAAAATTAAAAGAAACTAACGTTTTTGGTCATTCAAGTTTAATCCTTATAGGAAGCATAGACTAACATAAACAGGCATGATTTTAGATTTTTAAATAAAGTAATAAATTATTAAATTGCACAAATTCAGACGCAAGCTTTAGTAAGCGTATAGTAATTTATGTGAGATTCATTTAAGACTAATATATTAGACCTGCAAAATAAGTTTTAACGCGTTTACAACTCTAAAATAAAACAGGCAATTTTTAACACAGCCATTTCGGCAAAAAATCCCTAAAAATCAATTGCCACATTAGCTTAAAAACTCTTAACTCTTTGTAAATCAATATCATTCCATTTCAAGTAACAAGGCTTGGCAGTGTCGAAAACTGGCGTGGCTTCTGGAAACCGAATCAACGGAAAAAAACTGAATACCACCAGAAGTCATCAGTTAGAATAACTATAACATATTTATAATTCGCAGTCTGTTTATATTTTATATAAAAACTTTTTAGAACATCATATGAGACGAAATTTTAAAAACCGAACTTTTATTGATCTTTATGTCGAAACTTCTTTGTAAAGAACACTAGTTCGAAATTTAAAATTATGTTGTATTATAGTGTTTTATAAAGTGCGTGTGTAGTATTTTTTATATAAAATGACTGTATTTTAATATGAAGATAAAAATCTATAGGAATCATATCCGCAATTAAGTACAGATAGTACAAGCTATGAATAGATTATTTTCTCGAGACTGGAAAAAATGGAATGAATATTTTATATTATCATGATAATTAAACACAGTTTGCATCAATTATAATAACTTATTGTTTTCACAAAGTAAAAAATAATGTGACTAAATGTAGCGAGATTATTTTCGACTATTACAGATGTATAAATAAATTCTATCTTTGCTCTTTCACAAGACATCTTAGCTATATCTAAGTATTTTCATTGGTAAAAATATGATCGTTCCGGTGTAAATTACAACAAAAGAGTAACTTATGGGCTTTCCATTGACACGTGGCTTAGATCGGGTAAGGGAAGGGTCCTAGTGATCATTATTTAGTAATTTTAGTTAAAAAGTGAGATGAATTTGTAAACGATTATCATGTGATACAATATAAAAATAAATGGCTACTCTCGAGACTATACGAGCACAAGTTACGCATCAGATCACAAAATGTTTTATATATGATATGGTTTTTCTATAATAAATAAATATAATCACGACAAGTATGGAAACTTTGACGTGTCCTTCGTTTTGTGTCTTTTTTTTAAATTAAATCGAAAACTATTTTAGAAAATATAACAAAAAAAACGCCAAAAAGCCAAAAAAAAGTATGCATATTTTACTTGTCAAGTTATCCACACCTCCGTACACAAAATTATATACATATATTTGTCAATAGGCTATTTATGCGGCTTGCCAGAAGTTATGAAATTAAAGTAACATTCTTCATATTTTTGAAGCGATTTTGAATTGTCGTTGTTGCTAAGATGGATACGAAAAGATTTAAATTTTCAGTTATATTGCGGTTTCGAGTTTGCTTCCTTGAAGATTTTCGAAGCAATTTTTATCAGTCGCATATTTAAGGCTTACTTACATATGCAAAATCACTGTTAAAAATAATGCATTATTTTTTAAAAGTGATATAGTCTTGGATGACAAATGTTCAACAGAACTCGATTCAAAATGTTAAAAAAATATTTTTTAATTTAATACCCGATCTCAGTACGTAATGTGGCCTACATTTACCGACCTTCTTTATCATATCTCATAACTCTCACACTAAACTACACTCGAATGCGCTCTTTCTTGATATGAATCGATGTGATTACGCCATTTTGATGTTTTCTTAGCCTTAACGTTGTCATTTTAAGAGGCAATGGACTCAATAAGGACATGACAGGGATATCATTGATTTTTTCTTAATTAGACCGCAGTTTTATACATATTATAAAGTGTGGATCACACTGGCGCTGTGTTCTTCTAAAGGGCGCTCCACACCGGCACCGGCTTGATTTGAGCCACACGGCATCCTATGGATTTTTATGCGACTCGAAAAGGCGCGTCGCCTCGGATATTATGCGTTAATGTACTTTTAAATGAGGGCGCGTCACACGTGCGCCGAAAAACTGCAACAAGGGCGCTTCACAACTGCACCAGTCATGATTTAAGCGACGCTGCATACTACGGATTTTTTAATACGACTTGAAAAGCGTCGTCGCTTCGGATATAGATAATATGCGTTAATTTACTTTTAAATAAAGCCGCGTCACACTTGCACCGGTAGATGCTTTTTTTTTTTAATTTGGCATGGTAGATGCTTATACGACGCGACAAATGCTTCAGTGCAGTAAGGTATATATAATACACTTTTAACCTCACCTCGTATGGAGGTGAAGAGGGAGGGTAAAAAACATCACGTCATCGATTAACGGACGGCCCCTAGATAGTAAACGGCGCGAAACACGTCGAAAGCGGTGACACAGTTCGAGTTAAAGGCGCGTCACACGTGCGCCGGGCTGGGCGAGCCGCCCGGCCGCGCTGCGATGTCCGCTATGTTCTGGTGGTCGCCGTGGGCGGCCAGGTCGAAGTCCGAGCCGGAGAGGGAGGCGATGTGGTTCCAGTCGGCGCCGGTCCTGTCGTCTGTTCGTTGGGAACGGAAAAAGGAAACATATTAAGCCTCCGCCTGATTAATGTTGGCGGCTTTTAAACAAGCTACCCGCCCCGGCTGCGCGCGGGTAATCAAAATAGTCTACTATGTTTCTCTACTGTATTATACAAGTATTATACGTATAAACCTTTCTCCTGAATTACGCTATTTAGTAAAAAAAAACCGCATCAAGATCCGTTGCGCAGTTTTAAAGATCTAAGCATACATAGGGACAGACAGACAGCGGGAGGACTATGTTTTATATTTTATTTAAAATACTTGTGCGCTACTCTACCAGTACAATTCTCCATTTGTTTGGATTCTAATAATTGGATGTAACGAGTAAAAATAAATATCACGAAAAAAAAAATATCTCCAACAAGCAATCGTCTTCGTACTTTTATAAAAAAAATTAACAAAATTTTTTTATGTGATTACGTGGCAGGGGGAGTGATAACCGCCAACCATGGACGTTTGCAACACCCATAGGGTTGCAAATGCGTTACCACCTTTAAATAAAGTGGGCAGGCTTTAAATAAAGTACGTACAGCAATGAAAAATTGAGAGTTTAAGGAAATAGTGAACAAAAAACGAATTTCGCTTTTTTAAGCAATTGTGTGACAGAGAAAGAAAATATGATCTTGAATGGTTGCAGAACTTCAGTGCGGTTACCGCCTGGGAGTACATAATTTCTTACCAAACTACCTAAACACTAATTCTTCTGCAGGGCTCAAACTCACTTAGTATCATATCTTTTGGCCTTTAATCACCAAGTAAATACGAGACTTCGTACACATTATTCTGGCTTATAATTAAAAGACCAGAAAAAAAAAAACAAGGAAGTTATAAAGAGCAGAAAAAAAAATACTAAATTTCAGATACCACACCATATACTATTATAATAAGCCAAATGTTAATAGCAATTCTAACAAGTTTTCATGTTAAATATTCGACTTGCATTGTTAGTTAATTTAAACTAAATCAAAACTATTACAAGCTTAAAAAGCTCTCTCATTAACAAAAATCATACATATCATTATATCGGTGAAATAATCGTGTTATTGTACTAATATTATAAACGAACTCAGACACGTCAATTACCACTCAAACAGCATTAATTTCGTCACCCGACAAAATCCCTCACTGTAATGGACGTCTCTGAGTAAGTGCATCAATTAAAGTGCTTAAACTATATTATTCGCATGCTGTCAGTCGAGAACCATGTTTGAAAATCACTCACACTAATCTCCCTCCCAGAGCACGAAACTGCCGATTGGCGGTTTACTGCCAAATCTAAGATCTACTGATTCAATAGGGAACTTCCCAAGCGCCGTTAGCAATGCGACCGAACGCGAAAGCCTAGACGGATTAATACTAAACACTCGAGGTGAGGTGTCCACGTGAAATGGTAGGGTTATTATCCGTCGAAGCTTCGCCGTTCGGCCTTTAAGACTGCGTTGGATATTTATAATGCGCGTAAATGATACCGTACTCGGCGGTAAAGATTGGACTTTGACCATTGGAAAGAGACAATCGACCAATTCCGTAGAGCGTTATCTCTGTCACACACTACCTATGTGCGGCTTGTCAGTCGTTGTAAAGTGTGTGACAGAGATAACGCTCTACGAAGCCGACATTAATTAACCGAATGTCTCTTTCCAAAGCCCGATGTGCGATATTTATCACCGTGTAATTTTTACTACTAGTTTGCGAAGCGTAAGTATTTGTTCCGTATCATCGATTCCTTTGTGTGAATATTATTATAAAAAAATGAGTGCGTGTAACCATTACACGCGGTTGAATTAAAACTAAAAAAAATCTTTAACTTAATAATAATCATATTATTAATATATTAATTAATAATAAATTATTAATATTTATTCCATTTTTAAATGTGTAGTTCAGATACATACATACCGCTCAAATATAAAAATCGGATGCTATTTACACGCATTGAATTAACGTCGTCCAAAGCATACAGTTACCTCTTAGTCGCGCCTAAAAATAGTTACTTTAAAAGTCGTCCTTCAAAGGCAGAGATGTAGAGCAATATGCAATGTCCCTTCGGCAGATTTTTGTGCAATCGTAAATAAAATCTTCTGTCTAATTATGTATTCTAATGGAAGAGTGTACTAAGGTGAATTCTGTACAAAGTTTATGAGCAGCAATGGCATACAACAATGTTCCCGGAAAATACTTTTAACAATATAAAACCGAGCGTTTCAGTTAATTATGGTTAAAGAACAGTCTTCAACTGAATTTTCTACATATCATAGTCTTGTTAATTCTAACATCGGTTATACTTTATAATACAAATTTAGCTTCCGTGTGTTTGTGACCAACAAACTGAAAAGCTAGCCGATGAAGTGACTTGGTGTTTGTTCACAACATAGCTATAAAAAGTTCTGATATTGAACAGGAGAGTGTTTTATATATCTTATATAATTGTGAATTTATTATAAAATAGTTTTTGTGTCCTATATAATTTCGTTTAGTTATCTAGGAATGTGCAAAATAAATCGAAATTTGTGTTTAGATAAGTCTTTTGGAACCTCTCCGATTCGAATAAATGAAACCTAATAAATATGAAAATAGATTTCATACAGATGGCAAATGTGTAAATATGTGTACCACAGATAGGGTTGCCAGGTGATAGCACAATGGAGAACATGTCCTATATTATCAATTTAACAAAATATAAATTGATGTAAATCATTACAAAAAAATCTCTTCTTTTATGAATGTTCTGCTTATTTAAGGGGAATTAGTCCTCTTTTATCAAATTATCATCTGGCTACTCTAATTACACATCAATGAAATTTCATCGATGCTAAGATCAACAACTAAATCATCCAACAATAGACCCGTAACGATGTTTGCAGTTAAGTGTGGTCAAAAAAATTCTTCACGCGCCCCCTACACAAAAATCGAACTCTCAAAAAAAAATAACGGCATCGATTGAGGATTATCTGTGGTTCAAACGCACAGAGATGACTCCGTGGTGCAGTGGCCAAGGTATCGGCTTCGGCGTCGGGGGTCGTGGGTTCGATCCCCACACGGGACAACTGTTTGTGCGACCCACATATAGTTCTTTCGCATCTGTATGTTTGTCCGCGTGAACTTCATGATTGTAAAACGTCTTAACAACACAGGATAATGTTATCCCAAAGCAAGAGCCATGTTTTCATAAAAAAGAAAGAAAAGAAAACTAGAAGATAGAGATAATAATTAACACCAAGTTGTTTGAGTATAAACAATGTAGTTTATAAATAATATCCCCACAAATTTCACTTACGCTTCACAAATCATATCAAAATGGACGGCGGGTGGTATTTTTAAAGATTGTTAAGTAGCACTCGGGTCTCGCAAAAGAAATAGGGACATTTACAATCAATTCTGCTAAATCTAGAACAATCCCGCAAACACACAACACAGTCTTAATTACGGCCCTCGTTAGCTAGTACAAGTTTTACAAATGCAACTCTTTTAATAGTTATCAATAAAAATATAGTAATAGATATCGTGAAAAATTCATTCAATTTACTATACAAAGATGATTGTGTATGTACTACAAAAATATTTCATGTATACATATCAGGTAAACCACCTGCTCAAAGAAAACCCTGAAAACGCGACTAGTTTTAGTTTATATAAAGATACTTCGCCATCACAGGTCTCCAAACGCGAAAACATTTGATCGTAAGAATATTTTTCAAATGTTTCCTTCAAGATTCTTGGTAAAAGAAACAAGCCTCAGATAGTACCTCCTAAAAGTAAATGTATCATTGACAATAATATATGTTTCGGGGAATATTTGTAAGGGATGATAGGGTATGCAAAGCTTTTTCGCCTGTATGTTGGTTACCTGTTTACTAATTTTCACATAAAATGATTTCTGATGAAATGACTTCTGAATTCCAACACACGTGTTCCAATTCGCGCCCAAACGCTTTAACTAAGCTAAACTCCTGATTTCAACGCAAACGAAAATCTCAACGTATTTTGTATACATTGTTTTCTAGCATTTCAATTTTTTTTCCTTAATTTATTAAGTGTATTTGACAGTTGCCTGATACCATAGTAGGCGCAAGCGTTGCTTACTTCGGGACTAAGTAACCTTGTAGAAAAACGTCATAAAGTATTTAATTATATAGCAGATCTTGAAAGGACCAGCGAACGAGGGCCGTTGTTAGTCGGGCGAACCAAGCGGATACGCTACCGTGCCGGATGGAACGCGGCCCGCTAGAGGCGGCCAGCACCTGTCGGCTGCGCGTGTGCGTGTGCGTTCGCGCTCGCGCTCGCGTGTGCGTTCGCGTTCGCGAGTGCGTTCGCGCTCGCGAGCGGCTCTATGCGCTCGGCGAGCGTGCGCGCCCGCGTCTCGTCCAGTATGAAGCTGTTGATGACGTACGCCTCGCGGCGGATCCGGTCGCGCAGCTCGCCGGACATGTCCGGTATCGCCCAGCGGACGATTATCATCACCAGCGCCACCACGTTCTGCGGAGGAGAGGGGAACGTTCATGACGATATTTAACGGGCATTGGCCGAGGGCGTTTCGAACGGCTTCGGGTTGATGACTCCGTGGCGCAGTCGCCAAGGTGTTGGCTCCGGCGTCGGGGGTCGTGGCTTCGATTCCCACACGGTACGACTATTTGTGTGATCCACAGATGGTTGTTTCGAATCTGGGTGTTTTTCCACATGAAAAATTTATGTATGTAAAACGTCAATGCAACACAGGATTATATTATTATAAAGTAAGGGCAATGTTTAAAAAAATGAAATCACACGTATACGCCGAACTAATATCGGTTAATGACGGCTCGGAAAGGCGTTGTAGTCGTAAGCACTGGTGATTACGAAGCATAGTTGAAAGTAGCAGCGTCAGTGACGACATATTATTTTCAATCTACGCGACCCTTGTTATTATAATATGCATAAAGTTATCAGCAGCCAGAGCCACCTCCGAGTCCTAGGCAATAAATACGTCATCTGCGTTATATTTCGAAAATACGGTTGCTTTAAGACTTTTTAGTAAATCTAATTTACGCATTTTATCGCATTGATCTGTCCCTTTGTTGTTTCGAACCCTTTGCAACGTCCATGAAAGCTGGAAAGGGTTCGAAACGTCGTGATTTAAAAATCAAATTAAAACACTAAAAAGTCCGTAAAATAGTTACATTTTATTTGTAAAATATTCGTGTAAAAACAAAAAATCAATATAGAAACATAAATTCGCCTATTTATTTCTTAAGAGATGAAGTTCCAAAAAAAACTATTTTAAACAACTGAAGGGATGGATTCACCAATACTTGTGTCATTTACATATTGGTACTATGTTAATGTTCTAAATAATACTATATAAACAGCGTCATATTACCTCGAAAACGACCACGAAAGCCAAGCGGGCGCCCATTATGTGCCAGTACCAGTTTGAGTGGGCGTAATCATCGCCCTCTTTGTAGTACCAATAGCCTGGGTAGCTGAAACAAACAAGTCATTAACTTCATCAACTCATCAGTGATCTACAAGTATATTAATGATTAATGTACCGTGTTTGTTAATGATTATAATCAAAATAATATATCAAAGTCAATGAAGTCCTCAGTAGTATTATATAGTTCGCGTAAGGCATACTTCACATACTATTTTTATTATTTCTCTTTAATGTTTTAGATCTCAACGATCTCACATCTGTCCAGTACATAAAAACAAAGATTTTCATGTATTGATTTGTAATATGCAAAAGAGACGTCCTAGCATTTATGTCCAATCGAGCTGCTACGTTAGCACCACTTATAAGGGACTTAAAAGAGTATTAAATCTCTTTTGATTAATATTAGACTAATCCATTATTAATCAAAGTGTATTAAACACGCCCCCCCGCCCCCCAATCTATTTTTTTATTTATTAGAAAGGGAGGGGGAGCTCGGTTTACCTGCACATAGTCTGGTTGTACTGTGTCTTGATAGGCGGGTGCTCTAGGACGGTAATGTTGAAATCCGCCAGCGTGTGGTTGACGTACTGCTGCAGGGAGCCGGTGGAGTAGTGGTACACCAGCCGCGGGATGAACTCCGAGGTGAACGCTATTATGAAGCCCTGCGAAAGTTGCTCCATCTTACGGCCAATTCAATGATTGTTTGGGCTTCTTAGGGTGGTAGGCGAGCGGACGGTTAAACTACACAGGGAGATTTTTTGAGAAGTGCCCAAATTTACACATGAGGTTCAGACTCGATAGTATAATCGTTTATTGAAATAAAACAAAGTTTTTTTTTTCTTCAAAAAATCCATTTTATTCCCAAAAACAACAGAACGTGTTGACAATACGGTAGTCATTCATAAATACCTAAATTTTACCTTGTGTGCGTGTTAGTTATGAATGACAGCGCGTAAAATAAATGAGTTGCGTATAAATCACGCACTTTCAGATAAGTTCAAATGAATGTAATTAATTACTTAAGAGTGATTTTAAATATTTATCATTTTTTATATAACATTATTTATGTCTAGAATTTAATAAAAAAAATGGATACACTTATAAAAGCCACCCTGTATATTACAACAGTATATAACATTACATCATCATCATTTTTTTAACATTGCCCTTAGGATAACATGATCCTGTGTTGTAAGGACGATTTACAAATATAAATTTCACGCGGACAAACACCCAGATGCGTAACAACTATCTGTGGGTCACACAAATAGTTGTCCCGTGTGGGAATCGAACCCACGACCCCCGACGCCGAAGGCCATACCTTGACAACTGCGCCACGGATTTATTATTCATCATCAGCCTGTTAGTGTATGTGCTGAACATAGGCTTCACCAAAAGATCGCCACGAAGCAGGATCCTGAATCACCTGCATCCATCTTATCCCGCACACTTGTACAAGTTATATACTATTGCCAGGATTCCTGTTTTCAACACCCGTGGGGATTTCAACTGTGTTGGCAGGTTCTAAGTGGTTAGGCCCGGGCTACTTCTCACATTGAATTTTTATTCGTGCATAGAAGTATTCAGTATACTCCTGCCTTTCGTCTGCAGTGTGAGATAACTGGGACTCATTCCCTGCACAGCTAAACGGCCAATGGCGGAACGGCAGAAGACCCTGCGCGGCTCTAAACGGCCAATGGCGAAACGGCAGAAGACCCTGCGCTTCTCAATGGCCAATGGCGGAACGGCAGAAGACCCCGCGCGGCTAAACGGCCAATGGCGGAATGGCAGAAGACCCTGCGCTTCTCAATGGCCAATGGCGGAACGGCAGAAGACCCTGCGCAGCTAAACGGCCAATGGCGGAACGGCAGAAGGCCCTGCGCGACTAAACGGCCAATGGCGGAACGGCAGAAGGCCCTGCGCGACTAAACGGCGATTGGCGGAACGGCTGAAGACCATGCGCGGCTAAACGTCCAATGGCGGATCGGCAGAAGGCCCTCACCGCGGCAGTACTCACGTTCGTGATGACGCTCAGCTTGCCGATGGAGTCGAGGATGCGGTACCAGACGCCGATGTCGTTGACCCGCTGCGGCACGGGGCGGCGGTAGCACGTGAGGAACTTCTTCGCGTCCAGCCGCATCTCCAGCACGTTGTTGATGAGCGCGAACAGCGGCGCGAGCGGGAACGCCGCCACGAAGATCGTCACGAACCCGTACTGCAGCACTGTCGGACGCGAGACGTGATGTGACCAAGTGGCAACGAGCTGGCCGTTCACCCGATGTTAAGTGATAACCGCCGCCCATGGACATTCGCAACACCCGCGGGGTTGCAGAAGCGTCGCCACCTTTAAATTAAATGGGCCCCGGCTACCTCACTCACCAGACGAAACGCAGAAGGGCAACACTTCTACTTTCCGCCGGTCTTCTGTGTGGCCGTGGTGCTTACCCGGACGCACCTGCCCATTAAACAAGAAACTTACAACGTGTAGATAAAACTCTGGCGCGAAACGTTTTCGATCTTAGCTCTATCGATATTGGGTTCAAGTTCCTTATTCTGTGTTAGTCTCAGTACCTCAGATGAAAGAGTGTAGATAAAAATTTTAAGCCGAAAAATTTTCACTGCTGCAGATATACGAACCTACGCCACGAAACGACCCCGTCCTGTGGCGGGGGTTGATTCCCACCCGGGATAAAAATTTTACGACCCTCAAATAATTGCCCCAGAACTGGTTATGTTTTTCTAAAACAACTTACAGGATTATCGTAAACGTAAGTAATAATGTTTTAAAAATTACCCATTTCGAGATACTCCGGAAAAAGACCCATGTTCCCGAAATCGACGAGTTTGAAATCCTTCACCCACTGCATTGGACTTTTGATTCTGGAATTTGGAAAGTAGTCATGCGCTTAAAGAAACTGTGGTTCGCCGCAAGTTTAAAGTAAAAACATCTTTTAATGCGCCCAAGAATCGTGGACATAAAACCGTAATCTCTGCAGTATAATTGTGGAGGAAAAATAATATGTATGGATAAAAGTTTATAGTTATAACACGTCTAAGGTAAGTCCTTAGTGCTTAGAATCCAATCTTTATACACTATCGAATGGATTCGATTCTTGGTTTGGTATATACTATATACTGATTTTTCAAAAATTCTCTTAATTTTCATCAAGAACGACCCCGACATGCCTTTGAGTATTCGCTATTCCTGTTCCTAAAAATTCTCCCTGTATATTAGAGAAGGATTAGTTTTAGAGTACCGGTTCTTCCGTCCGATTGTGCGTATGATGTTCCACCACTTGAGCAGGTAGGGCATCATCATCTCGACGACGGTGTTGATGAACTGCTTCCCCACCATGATGATGGCCAACTGGATGGATAGCTCTAGCAGACAGCCGCCGGGAGCGCACTGAACCAACAGATTTGCATTTAAGTTTTGTGTCGAAGGTTTTAAATAGCATTTTTTTGTTTTTATACAACCACTGCAACCTACAAGATCTATTGTAGTCTTCCCCTCGAAAACATTGCCCCTTAAGCAGTATAAAGTTATCCTGGGTTTGAGAATGTTTTTCATACATAATTTATTAGACAAACACCCAACATCCGAAACATTTATGTGCGTAACACAAATAGTTTTCTCGTGTGACCACCAACGCGCCCGGGCGCCGAATACCAAATAGGCAACTGCGTCACGGAGTCAAGTATGTCTTGAAGAAGAAGGAAAGTTTGTACGCTGTATGGATTACAAAGAAACGAAATTTCAGCCATTATAAAAGAACTACACCTTACCTCCTCTTGCCTGTGCCCGAATAGTCTCACGTAGTCCCCAGGACGGCCCACAAACTTGCCCTTGAAGAAGGCGATGTAGAATATCGACGCGTAGTAGTTGACGAACTGTAGGAGGTAGATCTTCAGCGTGAGCGAGTCGTCGAACTCCGTTTGGGTGCGCAGCAGCTCCTTCTCCGTCAGCCATTCGGCCAGGAACTGGTACACCTGGAAATTGGAGGAGAGTGACGCTGGAATTTGAACTTTATTCCTTCGCGATAAGGACGAGTCGAAGAGCACGAATGGCCTGAGACGAACCACGGTCTCGCGGAAGACCGGCGTGAAGTGGAAGTATTATACTTTCATATTTCATTTGGTGAATGCGGTAAACAGGACCCACCTTTTTAAAAGTTGCTAACACCGGGAACCACTTTTAAAAGTTTGCTATGTTCTAAAATTCGAGATGTTTATGGGCATTCATATTACTTAACATCACATAAACAAACCAATTATTTTTTAACCAACTTTCAACAATATATGTATAATGTGTATTTATTTACAAAAGAAATGTATGTTTAAGTATGTCTATCAGTTTTCTAGTACCCATAGTACAAGCGTTGCTTAGTTTGGGACTAAAGAACGTTGTGTACAAAAATGCATCCAAAAATATTTATTTATTTATTTATTTATTTAACTTTCAACAATATGGTGCTTCCAGATGTATATTTAGTTATATCTATATTTTTAATTGCCAAGTCAGAGTATAAAGTCGAAGATTTTGGGACGCCATGCGAAATTGTCGCCAGTCTTAGTTCGAATGGTCCGCTCCGAACTCAATGTTTCCTACACGCGACTCACGTAGTTGAATATGCAGATGAAGACGAGGTTGATGCAGGCCGCCGTGGCGGTGGTGAACATGATGGGGTTGGAGGTGAGCAGCACGTTGTCGTTGCGGCGCAGGATGCTCGCGCCGAGCAGCGACATGCGGTATAGCACCACGCCCAGCACCGTGGCCAGCGCCAGCAGCACCAGCAGCGCCACCACGCTGAACGACATCAGCGTCGCGGGCAGCCGCATCCGCCAGAACGGCACCATCGGCTCGCGCTCGCCGGTCACCACGTTCAGCTGCGGACGGATTGAGACCTTAACCCCTCGAATATAAGGTTCAATGTTGCTCAACGACATGGGTCGCGGGGAGCCGCGTCCGCCAGAACGGCACCGTCGGCTCGCGCTCGCCGGTCACCACGTTCAGCTGCGATCGGATTGAGACCTTAAAACCCTGCAAATAAGGTTCTTTGCTGCTCAGCGACATACATCACGTTCTGCATTGAGACCTTAACCGCTCGAATATAAGGTTCAACGTTGAAGCATCCGCCAGCCAGAGCGGCACCGTCGGCTCCCGCTCGCCGGTCACCACGTTCACCTGCGGACTGATTTAGACTTCATGCGCTCAAACATAAGGTTCATTGTTGCTGATCTTCTGTGAGGTCATAGTACACGGACGGACGTGCCCTGCCGGATATGCCCCGATACCCTCTGTACAAAGGAAGCCTTTCCCCAGCAGTGGGCAAAGGCTGCAGGTGCATACAGGCTGATACTTTACCTGTCTCCTTTTGACGTGAGCCAGACGGGCGAGGTACTGCGGCCTCGGGTGCTCCTCATATACGTCGAAGCCGGTCAGGTCCCATCTGTGGGTCATCTCCGCCGAGTACCGCTTCCACAGCTCCAGGAAACAAGCGGCTGTGAAGACGCAGAAAATTATGCCCCATTCCCACGGTGTATGGTATTGTTTAGCTTAGCATGAAATTTACAATGTAGCAACACCAAAGTTTGTAACTAAATCGGTACGTGCGAACAGAATATTGATCAAAACAAAAGTAAATGAATGAAATTTTCAAGATATATTTTGTACAACGTTATCCAGTCCCAAACTAAGCAAAGCTTTATACTATGGGTAGTAGGAAACTGATAAAAATACAATAAATAAAAATGGAACATACTTTTCTTTTGTAAATAAATATACATTATAGATATTCAAAAACCCAGTCACTCTCGAAAAAACACCATCTTTCGCAACAGTTGGGATTGAACTCAAGCCCGACACAGAAAACAGGTTCACTACCAATGACGTCAAGCGGATCGTCGAAATAAAGAAAGGTGGTAAACGGACATGCGGTTCTTCTATATTCTTTACCCGACGCCGAGCGATTACCTCTCCCATGGAGTTAAAACGCCATGGAAGATTTATAGCTGTAACCCAACTTTAGGTACCCGTGGGGTACCTAAAGTCTTAAGAGTGACACTTAAGCGGTGGTGAAAACGAAACTAGCACTTAATCAATAATCGCAAAACCGTTACAGGAAAGTTGAACGTCTCATAAATAAACAGAAGAAAAAACATGAATAACACTAAATTTTAAAGTTTTTATAGTGCTAATCTCTGCACTTAAGATTGAACATTAAAACATGTAGAAAAAGTACGAAAAGACTGTCGCCGCTGTGGGAATCGAACCCACGTCTTCGGCATTCGCGGCCTGACGCTTAATGTTGTTTAATGTTCAATCTTAAGTGCAGAGATTAGCACTATAAAAAACTTTAAAATTTATAAAAAGCAATGGCGACATCTCTCGTTCGAATTATCGTTGTAAAACGATATTCGAAATTGTTTGTATGCTGGAAAGGATATAACAATAGATGCGCCAGCATTGCTTCAAATGCTAAAATAACAATGTAGAAAGAAGGCGTTAAGATTTTCGTCGCTGTGGCTATCAGCCGTTTAGCTCAGTGGCTAGAGCGTCAGGCCGCGAATGCCGAAGACGTGGGTTCGATTCCCACAGCGGCGACAGTCTTTTCGTACTTTTTCTACATGTTTTAATGAATAATACTAGTTGTATATTCATTGAAAGGATACATTCGCGAGAAAAAGTCTCCACGAACATGTCATACTTTACGGTATTAGTTCAAAATGGCGCCGCTGCCAAAAGCTGCACAACGCATTGGTACGCCACAACCAAGTCTCCAGACAAATGAAACCACGCACTATTTCCAAGGGCGTAAGATTCAGATTAGGCGGGATAACTCCATGTTCAGGGGCTCACCTTTAATTAAATATTGTCGAGCAACCTGAGTTCGATCCCTGGTGCCGGCACCAATGAAATTGTTAAGTGCTGACTTATCACGTGCTCGGAGGTGAAGGAAAACATCGTGAGGAAGCCTACATATTTTCGAAGTAATAACAAAAAAAATATATTTCGTACATATGTGAAGTCCGCCCATCCGCGGCGTGGTGGACTTTGCCCGGATACCATCTTTGGACGAGGCCTTTGCCCAGCAGCGGGATACGTACGGGCTAGTTCTCTAATTTACTGCAAGGTCCAGATTGGCAGCGGAATGAGGCGGAAGCTCACCCCAGAAGCTCATGAATATGGCGAAGAAGACCGTGGTGGAGTTGTCGAAGAGGTAGGTGATGCGCGCCTGGCGGCAGGTGTCCCGCAGGTCCCAATACTCGCAGAAGTAGTCGCAGAGCGGGCACATCTTGATCGGTGACGAGTAGTTGCAGATGTCCTCACTGGAAAGGGCATCCACCTCATTATACGTTTTTTTTTTTTTTTTTTTATGCTAAAAGTTATCAAACGAGCAGACGGTTCACCTGATGTTAAGTGAATGTCGCCGCCCATGGACATCTGCCACGCCCGAGGGTTACAGATGCGTTGACAACCTTTTGAAAATTGGGCTCCGGCTACCTCACTCACCAGACGAAACGCGAAAGAATTTGTCATACTTCCACTTTACGCTGGTCTTCTGTGAGGTCGTGGTACTTACCCGGACGGGCCTGCCCATTCGTGCAACAGCTGAGGCTGCTGCGTGGCCCTACCACCGTTAAGTACAACGTACAACAAGTTTTGTTCTCCATTACACTATATACAGGGTGGCTTTTCTCAAGCTGCCCAAATTCACACAGGAGATTCAGACTCGGTAGTATAATCGTTTATTGAAATAAAAACAAACTTTTTTTTTTCCAAAATATTGCCATTCCATTCCCTAAAAACCAGAACTTATTGACAATGCGGTAGTCATTCATAAATGTGTCGTATACTTTTGAAACGAACTTGTGTGCGTGTTAGTTATGAATGATCGCGCGTAAAATAAATGAGTTGCCCATAAATCACGCACTTTTTGAGATAAGTTCAAATGAATATATTTAATTAATTACTTATTTAGAGTGATTTTAAATATTTATCATTTTTTATATAACACTATATTTATTAGTTTTAAGTTTTTACCATGTTTGGTCACAGATATTTATTCTCTGTCACTTTTCTGGTATATACCATAAATTTTCTTGTTTTTCTCATAATAATTGCTGTCGTCGCATACTTGGAATGTCAACTGAATGCTATAAGAATATCTTTGCTTTAATGTTTAAATACGTTGTCACTCTGCTTTGTGATGCTATGAATAAATAAACAAATATCCTGTCATGCAATTCGGGTCTATGTTATCTTAAAATTTGTCGCTTAAAAGGAAGTCGAGTGTTTCGCCGCTGTGGGAATCGAACCCACGTCTATCGGGTTCGCGCCCAGACGCTTTAACCACTAAGCTGAACGGCTAATTGCCTCACCAATGAAAATCTAAACGGTATCTACATTTCTACATATTTTAAGGTATCTACATTGTTTTATAGCATTTTAAATAATTCTTGGAGAGTTCCGTACCCAACGGTAAAACGGGATCCTATTACTAAGACCTCGCCGTCTATCTGCCACGGCCTCACAGAAGACCGGCGTGATGTGCAAGTATTATTACATAGCGTCTCATCCGTTCAGTCAGGTAACCGGTGCAGACATTTTTAATGGTTACTGATGGTCAGGAATAGATGTCTACGGGGGGCGCTAATCAGTTAACATTAAGTGAAGCGCTCGCTTGCCAACTTTTCACATACAAAAGACCCAAAGCTTAATGATTGTGTTTTTGTATTGTCGACTCGCGAGATTCTTGGTAAAATTGCCACCAATGACTAACTGCTTTTAGCACTGTCACCTTGTCACCCAATAGCCGTCTCTCAACCCCATTACGATAAAAATAGGCGAGTGATACCCATAAAGATGTACGCAATTCTCATACCTCGGTGTGTTCGAGTAGACCGTCGCGGCCGAATATATGACGCAAATGAGCCCGACTATGGAGGCCGGTATGAGCATATGCGTGTAGAAACCCAGCCAGGCGAAGTACAGACCTGTTGAAAAGTCACTCGTCAATATTTTCCGAATAGTTATATATATAATGAAATGGGACATTTGTAGCGGAGTACAGTCCTGTAGAATCGCTCCTAAATATTTTTTTATTATTTATATAATAAAATGGTACATTTGTATGTTGTGTGGAAGCGGTTGGGGAGTAAATCGCAACGACCACTGAGATACAGATAGATCTATTGTAGTCGACTGTAGTATCCTTTTTGTAAGGACGCTTTACAAACATAAATTTCACGTGGACAAAGACCCAAATCCGAAATCACGTATATGTGGGTGACACAAATACTTGTCTCGTGTTTAAATCGAACCCAGGACCCCGGCGCCGAAGCCAATACCTTGTCAACTGTGCCGCGGAGTTATACAAAATATGGTACATGGTATGGGTACATTATGAGAAGGGATGAAAGTCATGCGGGTGAAGAGCACGAATGTGTTTAGAAGGCCGTGAAATATTTGGAGGGACTCTGTGAAGAATGACATATCTGTAAAAGTGACATAATATGTTATGTTTATTCAAATAAATGTGTTGTATGTATGCATGTCTGTGCCTACGTCCCTGCCTCGTAAATACTAAGACCGTACCGGTTTTTATGAATAATATGTCGTCAGATTCGTCCCTTTTACCCGAGTGTCACTGGTTACATTAGATTTATAATGGCGGAGTGTTGGCGCCAAAATGTATGAAAACTACGAAACAGCAAAAATTTGCAGTCAGTTTTAATTTTTTTTTATTACTTACTTGTTTAAAACTGATGTCTCAATATTCGATCGCGCTAAATATTAATCTGAAATCCGAAATATTTGCCGGACGCCGTGAGACCAGTAAATACGTCAGTATGTTTACCGTCGTTATATGAACGAAAATATTTACTAAAATCCGTTCTTGAGGTTTTTTTTTAAATTCTGATACGGAAAAGTAATGAACATTTTAATAATCTTAGAACTACTGCAGGCGCTTAGACAAATTTAAGCTGTTTGATGGTAGGGCCGCGCAACAGTTTTCTCTCTCTCTCTCTCTCTCTCTCTTTAGAAGTGGAAGTTTTATACTTCTACGTTTCTACGTTTTCTGTGCAAAGAGGTAGCCGAGACCCACTTTATTGAAAGGTGGCAACCCTAAGGGTGTTGCAAAGGTCAATGGAGAGCGGTTATCACTTGACATCAGCTGAACCACCAGCTCGCTGACCGATTTCTCACATAAAAAAAAATAATAATAAGTTAGTAAATGTTATTATTTATTTATCCGTGAAAAATTAAAGAGAATTCTCACCTATTTTCACTCCAAAATAGTCTTTGACGTAATCCAAGGGCTGATACTTGAGACATTTCGAGACGCTCGCCCACTCCGTGTAGAGCAAATGCCGCATAGAGCCTGGTGTTTTTAAGTCACCCTGCAACAAAATTGACCTTCAATTAGCAATGGGAATGCACCTGCGAGGTAGTAAATGCGTGGCCAGTTAAAAGAAAGTGGGCCCCAGCTACCTCATTGGTCGGAAGAAACTCAAAAGTAATTTCCAGTTCAAGCCAGTTTTCTGTTAGGCCATGCCCTGTTCTTAAAACAGCTAGTTTACTTTATTTCTCTTTAAAATTATAATTAAATACACCGACAAAAACATTTATCTGTTTCATAATTATTAATTACACATACGATATAGAGTACAGATAACACAAAATTTAAAAAAAAATCGATACTTTGTTTTTAGCGGGTAGATAAAGGTAGCAATCAATCACTTTTCCTTTTATATCGATCATTATATAGATACCCCTATCAAACTAAGATTAGCAAACGCGTGTATATACTTATGAATACACGTAGGGAATTCTATTCGTAATAATTATACTTCTTTTTTTTTAAATAAAGACATTGCCCTCACTTTAGGATAACATTATCCTATGTTGCATTGACGTTTTTACATACATAAATTTCACGTGGACAAACACCCGTGCGAAACAACTATCTGTGGGTTACACAAATAGTTTTCCCGTGTGGGAACCGAACCAACGACCCCTGACGCCGAAGCCAATACCTTGACGACTGCGCAACGGAGTCACCATTCTTTAGTGTAACAAAAGAAAAATAACCAAGAAATTTATCCAGTGTGCCAGTAATATTTTGTTCGTGACAAAAGTCATAAAATGAATAATTAATAACGATTTAATTAAATAACTTGGTAATTATAGGTAAATAAAAAAGTTGTAACTGGTTGTCATAGCAACACCATGAAGTTGGTATCGCTTAAGATGTCGCGCATCGTGAAAAATTCACTCTGATAATAACTAAAAGAAACACGCCAAAATAAGTACAACTTCAAAAACGGTTTAAAGAAACGCATTAAGGCGCTGTATGCAGTGAATTTTTAACTATTTGGGTGGTGAAGTATGAGGAAGCGGAGGAGGGGTAACGCCAACGACCATTCATTACCTCGTGTGTAGTGATGGGCCGTAGGACACTATCGATAGTATAATGTAAGACTGTTGAAAATGTACACAGATGGTCCCTATAATATCTTTTATAGACCATGATTATATTTTACTCTTATATTATTATAGGAATAGTAATAAACAAACAAATATAAAGTTTATATATTGTAAACTTTATATTAACGTTAAAGTTAAAACAATTTTAGAAAATCTACCTATTAATTATTTTTCCTGATAATTTAGGAAACGGATTAAAATTGATTAAAAATACATGTTAAGGTCAAATAAATTAATAAAGGCAAATGACATTTATTACAACAAAACAATAAATAAACGAATAATTATTTATTTTGATTTAAAGTAAAATTTTCTCATAAAAATTTAAGCAATTTCATAGTCTCCTCGGCAGAAATTACGAATACTTTTTTGTTACATATTTTCTTAAACTTTATATCTTTAATTTATCCTTTAAATGTGAAAGACTTACTACGTTATATTAATTCTTCAATGAAATTATATTTAAAAAATTATCGATAAAATTCCTTATATCGATAAACGACAACAATTATAACTAGAATCGAAATATTGTTCCCTTCCGCAGACATCGTGTAGCCTATTGGTCCGAGCGTCATGGTTGATACATCTTTCTCCAATTTTAATTTGTTAATCGATTAATTATTTTGTTGTTATTTGATAAAATGTGGAAAATACAAAAATTATAAAACAATTATTTTTCGTGTTCGTAAAAGAATAGGTTTCGTTTGAGGGTGAAAAATTAAATATTTTTATAAAACAAATTAAAAACAACATACAATATAAGACTTGTTAAAAATTTTAAATTATGAAAACTTGGTTTATTATCTGATAGATTATTCTCCAACTGTTGAGTTCTATGTTCAACAAATACAATAATATTTCGTTGTAATTATTTATAAAAATAAAAAAGCAACAAAAATTAAATGGTAAATTAAAAAAAAGAAAATCACCAAAAAATATAACAAAGAAAGATGTAGGGATTTGAGCCCAATCCCTATAGAATGATGGTCCTTTACAACTGTTCAAAAATAATACTGCTAAAACAATTCGAAAACCGACTAAAATTTATTAAATTCAAACAAAAATTTCTAAATTTAAAATCAGGATTTTTTTATTTTAAATAATTATCTGATAAAATAAACCATGGTCAAGAACATCAAATATAACATAATTCATTTGAAATGAATACGTTAAGAATAAAATCAAAACAATATTAAAAAAAATTATTAGAATACATAAAATATTTATACCAGACACATAGGCCTTGGCCTGAAGTCATCCAAAGCAGCACTGAAATATGTACGAATACATATTTTTTAGTTTCGTGTTTTCGAAAGATCTAATAAAATTATAACCCTCAATAATAAATAAATACGGAACATATTTCGTAACGGTGAGCGGAAGACGAGCGGCATAGATCCATCTAGCAAGGCGCCTCAGCGCTCTCTGTTCAACGTGTGGAGTTGGAAGAGAGCCGAAAAACAACGCCGCGGTGGCGCGGTGTTTTGCCCATCGCGTTCGAATTAATTTTAATGAATTAAATTAATATTTAGAAATATCTTACATCAATCAAAAAATTAAAACAACAATCCTTTTTATTAATATATTCTACACCACTGATATTAATTTCATTAAGATTTGTTGATGTATTACGTTCATTTTTGGTTTGAATTTCTCTTTTAGAGGTAGTTTCATGATTTTTTTCTATCGAGAAAATATATCGAGAATATGTTTTGGAAACAATGTTCCCTTAGAATGTACGATCAAGATTAACATATTTTTTTTTGCTGCTATAAAATGTGTAGATTTTGCTAAAAAATCTTTTGAAAAACCTATTTTTACTGCATACAGCGCCTTAAAAGTAACAAAGAGTGGACTTAATGCCCCAAGGGATTCTCTACCAGTCAACCCAGCATGTAGTGAAAGTTTATGGTAGATGCAGCGGGGGATATAAAAATTACAAAATATTAGTCAAAAGATAGTAAATTATGATACATAATTATAAATACATATAGAAAAAAAATAACCGTTTTGATTATACTTAAGGTATGGATAAAACATATCTATACAGATAAATAAAATTAGAGTGTCTGTTTGTAATATTGAAATAACTGCTCTTTTCTAAATGCATATGGATGTAAACTCGGTACATATACCAAAATAACAATTTTTGTCTATCTGTTTGTTCCGGCTAATCTCTGAAACGGCTGGACCGATTTGGACGGGACTTTCACTGACACATAGCTGGTGTAATAAGGAGTAACTTAGGCTACATTTATTTTAGATTTTTTTCTTATTTTTAACAAATCCCACGCGGACGAAGTCACGGGCACATCTAGCGTTTATATATAATTATATCCGTGGGGAAAAAAAACTATTTTTTCTACGAACTCCGAGTTTACGACGCTTACATCGTGGAGCGGGTAGGCAGCGCTGTACGTGCTGTTGGAGATGAGACGGGCGATGCCGAACGCGAAGTCGTCGCTAGGCCGCGCCGAGAAGCGTTTGCGGTCCAGGATGAACTGCACGATCCTGGAGCGGATCGACGGGGTCCAGAAGCAGTCGGACGCCGTGTCGAATCTGAAAAGGAATATCCTCACTAATCCTTTGTTGGGGCTAACTCCTAACACCGGATACGATGTTATAAATGATAATAGTACTGATAAGAACACTTTATTACTAAATTGATACAGTTAAAATGATATTTATGATGATTATGGTAATTAGGTATGATACTTTGAGAACGCGTGGTTTGTTTGATGGCCGAACGTGAACTGACTGATTGTCTGATTGATATTTTAATGCTTACAACGTATTGATGAACTTTAGGTAAAAAGTGCAAACAAAGCTGTTTGGTTCAATATTGAACCGAACATCCTTACTAATATTATAAACGCGAAAGTTTGTATGTATGGATGGATGTTTGTTGCTCTTTCACGCAAATACTACTGAATGGATTTTAATGAAACTTTACAAATATATAGCTTATAGATCAGAATAGCACATAGGCTATAATTTATAAAGATATTGTGTGAATTGTCCAAAATATAGATAATGATCAACTAAGTAGGAAAAATATTCTGGTGTTAAAAAAAAAACTCATTGTTAATTGGCCGCACGGGCGAAGGCGCGGTAAAGAACTAGTTATATAATACAAAAATAATAATAGAACACTCTTTAGTGAACCTTTTTTTCGCAAATAAATTATTATTGGCGTTACCGGTAAGTTGGTTCGTTTGTGTACATCTTGTATCAGCTGAGAGCATCAAAATAATTTATTAAAAGCATAGACTTTGGTCTTGAAATAAAATATTGTTGACCTAAAACTAATATGGAGTCACACCACCACCTGGTGGAAATTATACTCCTTTTTTTATGGTAAGCGGTCACCGTCGCCCATAGACAACAACCTCTGGCAAGCTCGGAGAAGTCATAATTGCGTTGATGGCATTTAAGATAGGAATAGACTCTCTTCTTGAAGGTCCCTAAGTCATATCGGACCGGAAATACCCCCACAACTGTTTCCACGAAGCAGCTGTGCGGGGCAGAAAATTGCGTAAATACACGATGGCCAACTAACAAGGTTAAATAATAAAAATCACTACTAAACATTATCTAAAATTGATTACTAGTAGAGTGGATGGTCCTTCGAGCCGGATATTTCAAAGCATAATTTGACTGTTTCAAGACATTTTTTGGCACTTAAGGATAAACAAAACCTGATCTGATACTCACAAATATTCCTTGTCCTTTGAGTATATGGCGGTGAGCCGATGCTTCCTCTCAGGGAACTTTTCGGGATCAACTCGGATCTTTGACATGCATTTGTCCCAGCAGGCTTCAATGTTATCTATAAAGCTGTTCGTTTTCTCTTGGACGTCTCTTAAAGCCGAAAACTGCAAGATGACAAGAAAAATGAATGATTAATTTTTGAATCCAATGATATGGAGAGTTAATATTTCCTTTTGTATAGACTGATAAGCATAAGCCTTTTGCAGTAACTTCTACATCTTATACTCCTAAATAGTACAATATAGATGAATTTAACAAAAAAATTTGCGTCTTTATGATTGTTGTTAAACAGGAAAATGTTGCTTAAATATTAAATGTAAAAAGATAAAATTTCTCATATATTTTGAAGAAACAACCTCAAAAGTTAACAAATTTTCTTTACGATCATTTTTTGTTGTTGCCTGAAAGCTATAGAGTATGCTTTGTTGTACTTTATGCATGCTTGTCCTTTAAAATGCAGAAGTGGCACCGAATCAATAACTTTTACATTGCCTAAAAAATATTGTCATAGTTTAAAAATTTCGTTTAAAGTTACAAATCAAAATACACAGGTTAAAAACGGGTAAAATTACAGTTAGTCTTGAATGTGAAACGTTAATATATACAAATTAATAATGGATGTAGGATCATGACGGTGATTGGAGAAAGACCATGCAATGAGTTCATATAGACACTTTGTCAATATCTACTTGTCTGCAATATATCAAGTGCTACAAATGTTCAATTTTTTTACCCAGACAGAATACAGTTTTCGTTAGTTTCGTCTAAATTTCATAAAAAAATCGAAGGTATTAAATAAAAACGATGATTGTTTTGTATACAAGTGGGATCCAAAGAGAAATTTGTCAAAACTCGGAATAGAATACGCGACATAATTTGGAGATTCTTTGGCCATTACGTGTGTAAGGAATTGTCCGTATATATATCTCCAGTGCGAACAATCAGTGATAAGGCATTTTGATCACACATGTTTTTCTTTGATGGGTCTTTTTCTGGATGGGTGTAGGGACGAAAAATATTTTTTTTACAAGTAAGGGTTCAAAAAAGCTTGAAACAACATATTATACATGGGGACGATACAGAAGTCCCAATCCTAATTTACTTGACTTCCACGAAAAACCATCTGACAATTCTATCACAGACGGGTAACGATAAAGTCAACAAGGAAAGAAATAAATTCGACGATGCGTAATCGTCGAATTCATTTCTTTCTTTTTTAATTCTTTCATTTTATGTTGGTGGTGAAGAGCACGACAGGTTTGTGCTCGTTTAAGTAATTTGAGCTTTTAAATTGATTAAATTTCACCAAATTGGTCATCACAGTGCATATTAATACATAATGAAATTTGATAATTACCAATACTGTTAAATACTAAATATTTGACAAAAATTAACAATAGCAGGTGCCATTAATTACGAATTTCTCACTCAGGCTTTTTACTCGAGTGGAAATAGATCAAAACGATACTGATGATGTTTTTGAAGACAATGTTTTATATACAGCGTGTCTTTACAATCGCGACAATAAATGAACACATGTCTAACACTACTTGCCAATAATCATAAAAAAATATTAACGTTAAAAAAATCCATAATTGAGAAAAAATATTTTTCAAACAACCTAATTAAGTAACAAAATTTGTAACATCCTATACAACTACTACTGACTGATTCATACATTCAGAGACTTCATTCGTTGCCACAGCGTCGCATTACTCTCCTTCTAACAGTATATTTTGTCTCTTTCAAATTCATTCAACCCATTCAAATGCTTTGTGACCTTTACAAATGAACTTTACGTTAAAGTTTTATTCGTAAGCGTGTTCTAAAATTGTTTGTTTTGTAAAATTTAATAACTCTGTAAATATTGATGTTTAAAGAATGTAAATGTTTAATACAATTTTAAAAATTTATCCTCTATATCGTGTTCATTTATTGTCGCGATTGTAAAGACACGCTGTATAAAACGTATATAGTTGTTCAAGAAATCGTGAGCCTAATGATGATATGAGTGTCTGAACACGCGCAACCCGCCATAGACAAACAAAGCAATGACCTTCTGGAAAGCGATAATTCAAGTAAATATGCGTCTAATTACCATAAGTTAAGCTACTTATTCGATAAACTCTAGAATAGACTTTAAAATAGGCCAGTGCTAAATCCCAATATAATGACGTTAATCTGTCAAACGTCACAACATTTTCGGTCATTTTGTTTATCTATGATATCCAATGTTAGGGTCAACCACAAACATTACGTATTAAAAAAAAACTCAAAAACACACAAGCCTTCGAAATTACTGTTAGAATTACATAAATTAATTAGTTATAATATGTACAGATATATAATAAACTTTGTTACGAGCATGACATATAAAAGCGGAAGATAGTGGTTATTGAAAAACCACATTGTATGATAAATTATGCTTTGTAACAAAACTTTGGGAAATATTATGTAAAAATTTTGTTAAAAAATAAACGTCCTGTGTAGTCTTTTTTAGTGCCTTTTGATATCTCTTTCACTTTGCAAAGTGTTACGATGACCTTTCGAGACAGTTTTTCACCTAATAACAAAGCAGTTGTCTATCATAAAAATAAATAGTTATTACTAATTATAAACAACCCGATGACAAAAATGAGCATGCAAAATACCGACATATCAACGCTTTATGAATTGTAAAAAACAAATTGTATCTACGAGTATAAGTTTTGATGACACCTCTTTAGTATTTTTTCGTTTATATCTTAAACTGGCTAGTACTATCACCCTATCACCTATGAAGTAATTAGTACAATACTAATTCAGTGAAGACTGTCAATATTTTATGATCGGCCACCATATTCAAATAGGGTATACGATAAGAATTTTCGAGGGTTTGTAGAGCACAAACTATACTAGACAGATTCTTAATAGTAACTACTTAAATAGCAACATTTAAATCGGAACCATTAATTACGTAGCATACCGATTAAGATCAATTCATGCATTTGTTAGCAGTTTCTAGAGCGCATGCAAGTATAAACACTACCAATAGCTTTTATTAACCACGAACACTTTACAATCGCACAATTAACCTTCGTAATTGAAGAACAATAAAGGCATAGAAAATAATCAACATTAAAAAATGTTCAGTGACATCATATAAAACTCATAATAAAATATAACAAGTGCAATGATTTAAAAATATACAATAAATCTGAAAGAGATGGAAGCAATAAATATGGAGATTGAACCACAAAGAAAATTAAATAAAATCAAGTTTGTTTTCATTTCTGGTGTACATAAAACAGAACTCACTGAAAACAAATTTTAACAAAAGCATAGTAAGGAAAAAGACGGAAAACATAAGCATTTATATGGGTTACATTTTATTTTTAATCATCTTTTATTACTACCTTCATTTTTAATTATTCTATGGTATTGCCTTTTCAGTCATCTGAAACTGAGACTGCTGGCAATAAATTTAATAAATATCCATATCATATAACGAAACACAACTCCAAATAGACTCAACTATATTCGTATCATAAATTGTAAAATATAAAACATTACATTTCCGTAACCCCCCTTTAGCGGTTATTGACAGTGACAATTTTAGTTGTATCCACAGCCATAATTATGTTACTAGAAGCGCCATTGTTGTTAGCAAAAGCAAGCGGGCGCATCCGTGGAGACATCTGCATACCTTCGACATATACATGGCCGCATTCAGTATCGCATTCGTTCTCCCACTTTTTCTTATCTTACTGCAGTCCTATGAACGTACATACGGGTTAAATAAAACCTCTTTGCCGATCATGGGGCGCGGAGGCGTGTGCAAACTGACATGTGTCACTCAAACGTTGCACTATTAATTGTTTATTTGTGTGAAATAAATGTGCGTCTATGGAATTTTGTGGACAAGCCAATGACAATAGATGGTAAACACATATCACATTGTAAAATATGAAGTTTAAATAATCTAACTTTAAGATTCATTAATGTTTTTTTAATATCAAAATTTCAATGTCAAAAACTCATTCTAAGGTATTTTCGAAAAAATAGGATTTTTAAAAGCCAAAATATCATAGGCTATGACGTTAAATAATACGATAATCATTTCACACATAATATGCCAGCTAAAGCCTAATATAACTAAAGCGAAAACATCATCCTACATTCAACTTCGCACATCGATAAAAATTAAAAAAATAACTTAGTTTCATACGTACCTTCATTGGCATTCTAAGTTTCAGTATTTCGCTGTAGTCCCTCAGAACCGCTAACGGTGCATGTATCTATGGAAAATATTGAAATAGAAAATTCAAAAGCTGTCCCTAATTGATTTCAAGCTCTATGTCAGTACCAAAGATATGACCATTGTCTTGACACAAACAATGATTACATTGTCTTTCATTTTGACAGTTAAAAATGCTTATGTGATAAAAAGTGGAATAAACCA
Organism: Iphiclides podalirius; assembly: GCA_933534255.1. NCBI lineage: Eukaryota > Metazoa > Arthropoda > Insecta > Lepidoptera > Papilionidae > Iphiclides > Iphiclides podalirius. Next base: position 14,208,124 of record OW152817.1, read on the forward strand.
TTTGAAAAATGCATTAAAATTAAAAAAAAGGCGTGAATAATCAAAACACTTGTACCAAAAATAATTATGGCATAATATCAATGTATTGTTAACTCGCGTGCTTATTTTAGCTTTATATCTTTTGTAAATGTCACCCATACATTAAGATCCTTCCCCCTTATTCTCTCTCTTGACTTTATCTCCCACTAGGTGTCTAGGGGTCACTGTCCTCTATCAGTCGTCATCTCAATACTCACCCCATTCACAGACATGTTGGCGCTGACAACACTGTTTACCGGATATGACGTTATCTACTCGAGCTAAGGGACACATGGTCGCGGAGCGGTGGTCACTTGGATTTCGACTGCGTTCCCGGACGGTGATATAACCAATATTGCTGCTTGTCGTTATAATAGTTGTTAATATTCAAGTTCAGTAATAGTTAAAATATTAGGATCAAGGTAAAAACGTTAGAACTCTTATAGACATATCATTCTTCACACAGCCCCTCCAAATCTTTCCCGGTCTTCCTATAGTTTTACTCCCTCCAATTCGTACTCATCAGACTTCTAGATTAATATCTTTCACCGTCTTGCAAGCAAATGTTTGCTCTTAGAAAACAACTTCTGGTTTATCTCCGGGATAAATTTATATGCAAACACTTGTCTCGAACGGAAACCGAAATATATGGATCAACTGCGCCAAAGTGAAGTCGAAAACCAATGTATACTATCTATATTATCGTATAACATTATTATTTCCAACTAGCTGTTAACCGCGGCTTCGCCCGCGTGGCCAAAGAGAATTAACAATGAGTTATAATAAAAACACCAGAATATCTCGCAGATGGCTGAATTTTTTCCTACTTAGTTGACACTTATCATTACCTATATTTTGAACAATTTACACAATATCTTTATAAATTATAGCCTATGTGTTATTCTGATGTATAAGCTATATTATTGTAAAGTTTCACTAAAATCTATTCATTAGTTTTTGCGTGAAAGAGTAACAAACATCCATCCATGCATACAAACTTTCGCCTTTTTAATAGTAGTAAGGATAAGGATGTGTATGGAGTAACGTCGGCTATTGACGATCTCTTTGGTATTCGAGTGTGGATGACGCCGTGGCGCAGTTGCCAAGGTTTTGGCTTCGGCGCCGGTGGTCGTGGGTTCGATTCCCACACGATACAACCATTTATGTGACCCACAATAAATTGTATCGGATCTGAGTGTTTGTCCACGTGAAATTTGTGTATGTAAAATTTCCTCACAACACAGGATGATGTTGTCCTACGGTAAGGAGCAGTGTCTTCGAAGGGAAGACTACAATAGAACTTTCTAGGTCGCAGTGGTCGTTGGGTCTTACTACTACCAACCTCCACACAAAATTCAATGGAACCTTCGACGTAAGGATAAAAACACCAGGACATTCAACATCTGGAACACAATACAATCATACAATGTCGCACCCGATTCGTGCAACAGCTTGCATATTAATGTGACTGAGAAAGTAGGACAGCTGCACGGAAGATCGGCGATAATAGCAGTATTTACACTTTCGTGTTTCCTTAAATTCCAGGTACTTCATGTGTAATCAGTAATCGCTCATCGAGCACACGCGCAGCCCTACCCATCGCGGTGGGCCGTTTCATACTCGAGGCTTCTGCCTAGCCCGCGAATTCAGCCATATACAGCGTGTCGTTACCATCGCAACAATAAATGAACACACATATAGGGGATAACTTTTTAAAGTTGTATTAAACATTTAAATTCTTTAAACATCGATATTTACAGAGTTATTAAATTTTCCAAAACAAAGAATTTTAGAACATCCGTACCTATAAAAGCGTAACGTAAAGTTGATTTGTAAAGGTCACAAAGCATATGAATGGGTTGAATGAATTTAAAAGAGACGAAACATACTGTTAGAAGGAGAGGCTTGTAATGCGACGCTGTGGCGCGAGTTGTATAGGATGTTACAAATTTTGTTTCTTTTTTACTTAATTAGTTTGTTTGAAAAATATTATTTTTTTTAATTATGGACTTTGTTTACGTTAATATTTTTTATGATTATTGCCAAGTAGCGTTAGACGTGTCTTCATTTATTGTCGCGATGGTAACGACACGCTGTATGATAATAACTTCAGTTGATAATAGGTTCGTTACCTTGACGAAGTGCAGCCCATGAAGGTCCTCCGGCGCCTCCCTCTCCAACTGCAGCCCCTCGCTCTCGAGGTTCTGCTCGAAAATCTTCCTCTGCTCGTAAGCCTCAGGGGTGGTGGCGTCCTCCTTGCCGGCCTCCCACACCAGCACGAAGTCCACAGAGCGAACGCCATCGTTGAAGGTCAGCGATGGGTTGTTGAGTATACCGCCCATCACTATGCTGTTGGTCACGATCTTTTAAGTGCAAATACTGGATCAACATTAACGTCATCATTACAGTCAAGAACACTCTTGCCCTATTAATACCGCAGCCGCGGTTGACGAAGCCTTGCTTCTGCTACCACCGACTGGGCTTAGCTAGTCTAGATTCAGTCCGAGCATTGGTGATGTACCCTCAAGGTTCGCAATGTTTCGGATCAGTAACCCGAAAGACAATAACTGAGATTAACAGTCAAACTCTTTGTCACCGCCATCAACAGTAACAACATTTAAAACTTAAGTACCAATCTAGATGTAGTCTAAAACACTTAAATTGCAACGACGAACAGGGCCGTGCAACTAGTGCCCTGTGATGCATTGTGAAAATAACGCAATACTAATCTATTTAAGAAGTTATTTAAAAAAAGTATCATTAATATTAATAGATGAATTATCCCATCCTATTTTGTATAAATTCACCTTTATGATCCCAATACAATTAATATATTTACATATTATTAATATAATTATTGTGTGTTTAATTCATGCACATTCTTATATCATACCAGCGTGTACGACACATAATATTTATAATACGGTTCCCACATTAACAATTTACATCATTTTCCCCAAGTTATATTTACTTAATTATTTATTCGTTATATACGTCATGCACAAATTATATTATATTATCATAGATGTTCAAAATTTAAATGGTAATTAAACAACTTCGCAATTAACATTCGTTTGCTGTGATACGGTCACGTAACCGCTTCGGCTGTTGCACGAATGGGCAGGTCCATCCGTCCGGGTAAGTACCACGAAGTGGAAGTGTTATACTTCTGCCACGTTTCGTCCAGTGAGTGAGGTAGCCGGGGCCCACCTTAATAAAAGGTAAATAAAAACTTAAAAAAAAAAACTTAAAAAAATCCTTTATGGATCCCCTGCCACTGGATCGGGGGAGTGGCAGGGGTATGTGGGAGTCCCGGTGAGAAACGGGTACCCACTAAAAAACCCACGTTGCACCTGTCTCTGTCGCATCTGTAACCCTAGGGGTGTTGCAAGGTGAACCGCCAGCTCCCATAAAAAAACACTGAAAATTATACTGTAGTAAACTCTATATAAATAAGGTTGCATTTAAAAAATATTGAGACAAAATAACGGGTCTCGGTCAAATTTTGACCTCATAATTTAAGCTTAATAACCGCGTAGTGAAAAAAAAAAAACAACCAGGAATCTATAAATTATTCAAATTCCATTGTGTATTACGCTTCCACCACCAATGAATCACTATTAAAACATATAGAAAGATCAAAGAAGGCAATAAACATCAATGGAATCTCTGCTCTTCATACTGAAATAATGTTGTGGCAAACATTACAATAAGCTTTGTGATTGATGGCACATTTTTTACAATACGTACTGTAAAATAACTTCACTCGATAACATAAGGCGATGAAGCTGATTTGACTTCGTAATTGATTATTTTTCGGATCTGCAAAATAGTACGATGGTATGGTATATCGATTTGCGACTTTACCTTACTACTTAAATAATTAACAGATTTTGCTTAAGGGATCTGATTACGACGAATATTCGGCCACTATTTACCCGAATAACGAATCGGCTAAATACCGATACATAATCCATAATAAAATTGAAATACGCTAGTGTTCGTACACAAGTAGTTTTCCGTCATACTCTCACACTTACACACGTGTTCGCATCTTGAAGGTCGTCATTTTGTTTAATACACCGGAGTAACATTCTTTTTACAAATATCTTTCCTGAAACGCGTCAACGGAATGTTATCTTTAAATGGAAGACATTGCCTCCTGGGAAGATAGGGTTATGAAAAAGGCATTCAAAGGCATTCAAAATCAAAAATATATTTATTCACATAGACGCTTGCTCGTTCTAATGAAATGTCCAAAATTTTACATAAAAATTAATTCATTCCAATGTCCCTCTATCCCTAGCTACTGCAACACAATATCATTTCATACCGTTAACTAAAGATTCTGATCGCTTACGAAACATAAGTCCTGTTTCAATCGCTGCTTTATATGCTTAGATGAATTTTCCTAAGCCGAGACCACAGAGCTGAGATCAGATGGTTTCATGATCTTCCCTACTGGCCAGAGTCTGTTGCTAAACGAGACTCCCGACAGAGACTGAGAAATGGACACGGCCACACAGAAACCGAGCTGAAAAATCAACCGAGGCTCTCTTATAGTTCATATATCTCTTCACCAGAAACTCTACTGCCGTTGAGAACGTCAATTGGCGATTGATAATCCCTCACCATCAGGTGAACCGCTTGCTCGTTCGCTCCCTGACCTAGCGTTGGTCCGAACCACAGGGTGGAACGGTCTCTCCAGCCCGCTCTACTTACGAGCAGTGGTTCGCCGATGACTTCCCGTTATTATTGGACGCGTCGCCGTGGCCGGTGGCTGGTTCGCCGCAGCCGCACTCTTCGGCCGAGCGGGTCGTCGCTTCGCTACCGTTGTCCCTGAAATAATTCTTCGAGTTACATCGCCCGTAGAGTTTTCCGCGCGTAGAGATGCACTACTTCTCACATCTACTCTATGCTCAGTGGTGCCTTCAAGGCGACATAAGGTTGGTGGTCAAAACTTTTATTATTACCTTTTTGGTTGTGTTGCCCTTGTATGTTTGTTGTTGTGTCAGTGGCGTTGTGCCAAATGAGCTCTTTTGTACAACAATATTTCCACAATGAGGACGAGCCGTGGGCGAGATGGTGAGCTGGAGTTATTTGAAGGTAGAAGCTCATCTGTGCCACGACAAAAGATAATGGAAAAGAATGTTTGTCAATAATTAAATTGTAATATCACTCTCATTTCAGTTCAGCATCAATCCCAAAGTCATAAGAGCATAATACATAATTATTGTTTATAGATTATTGCCCTCGTGTTTATTGCATTATAGGATTATAGGATTCATTGTATTACACTTAGAGAATTAAAGATAGAAATGGAGAATGAAATAAGCAACTTAACGATTTTATTCCCATGATAAATAAAACGCAGTTGGCACAGTGATAGTACTTATGCGGGAGGGTTAATCTCTCTTTTAGTGACAATTAAAACTTATATTGTACATTTTTGTAGATAAATGAACAAAAACTAAAACTTATATATCAACACGTGATCTCCATGTAAGGCGAATGGTAGAAAATAACAGAACAAAAATGTATTTGAAAAGAATAATTGCACGATAATTTACTGTACTTTTTTTATTTGACAGTTGCCATGCGACCGTCGACCACTTCGGCTTGTTGACTGTTGACAGATTGTTTCGATTACTATTTATGTCAAATACGAGCCCCACTCCTAATGAGTTCGCCCAATTAGTAAAGGCCGTAATAGCTGATTGTCCGGAAGCTGGCTTCTAACTCGATACACTCTCACTCGGGCAACCTGAGTTGGATCCCCGGTGCCGGCACCAATGGAATTTTTAATTTTAAACGTAGACATAACAATTAGTCGACGGTGAGGGAAAACATCGCGAGGAAACCTGCGTATTTTCGAAATAATAAAAGTGCAGTGGGGTCGCGTGATGGACTATGCCCTAGTACGCTCTATACAGATGAGGCTTAACCCCAGCTTTGGGACATCTATAAAATATAACAGTAAAATAAATATAAATTTACTTTAAAGTCAAACAGTGGGTGAGTAATTTTCATTAAAGCTCTTCAATCACGACAAGCCGTTTTTCTTGTAGTGATGGGTTAATGAAGTAATATTAGTTTAAAATTTAAAATTATTATTATTTTTCCATATATCAGTTTCAAGGACGGTGTTATGTATGTTATCTGTGGCTGCGCCCACAGCACTTGTTACTATGAAACATTAAAGTAGTGCGTTACTATTTACTAACCGTTAGTTTCACTAATCCCATACATCAGTGGCGACGAGTATTATTCTACCCTCGTGCAAAAATAAATAGTTGTAAATGGTGCAATTTAGGATTTTATCAAGTTTTGACCAAAATACCCACTCGTGGCAAATATATACAGGCCGGCTACAGCAGTGGCTTATCGTTACTGGCACCCAATGTTTTTCCATAAATTGAGATCGAACCCACAACCTCTGGCGCGAGGACAGGTTCACTATCCACTACGCTAATTTGTTCATAATTAGATAGACTGTTGCAAGAATGGGCAGGTCCGTCCGGGTAAGTACCACGACCCCACAGAAGACCGGGGTAAAGTAGAAGTGATACACTTCTGCGTTACGTCTGGTGAGTGAGGTAGCCGGGGTCCTTTATTTAAAGGCGGCAACGCCTTTGCAGCCCTTCGGCTATTGCAAATGTCTACAGACGGCGGTTATCATAGGTGAACCACCAGCTCGTTTAAAAGATTGGTTTAACTCTACTTCTTAGGCGGAGTTGGCTATGGCTACTCCAACACAAGAAATAATTATTCGCTTATTTAACGATTCATCGCTCTGAAACAGTGACCGATTGATGAGCAAGAATCGCCGAGCAAACTATCAGCAGCCGAGTGACGTCATCGATTAGCGCCTAATAATAGACTTTAGGTTAACGTACCGCCATGCCACTGAGGCTTTGCCGTAACTTGGGAGGAAAATTATAGTGGGAATTAAAACTTAGTCCCCTGCACAGAATTTCGTCGACGTGCATAAAATAATTACGTGTGTATATTTAAACAAGAATTGCAATTTATAATAAAACTAGCTAATGCCCGCGACTACGCCTGCGAAGAATAGGCTGAAAGCGTAACATTCAGACACAAAGACAGGTATACATAAAATAATGTATATAAATCATAGCCTATGTCTTATTCTGATGTATAAGCTATATTATTGTAAAGTTTCCTTAAATTTGCGTGAAAGAGTAACAAACATCCATCGTACATACAAACTTTCGCGTTTATAATATTAGTAAGGATTTTAAACGAAAACTGTGAATAGTTCTTTCTATAAATCCCATTGCAATAAAGAAACTATAACTAACGAGTTAACGATTCATAAAGTCCATCAAATTTCAGAACGACTATCAAATGATTATTTTACTGAATATGCAAACTTTTTAGATTCAGCGAAATGAAAAATTTAAGACTGCCTAATTATTAATTAAAAAAAAACAACTTAAAAAATGGAACGATACGAAAACAAATAACTATAGCCACGATAAGAAGATTATCGTTTGCTTAGATCAGATTTACGCAACAATATGTTATTAATTAAATTGGTTGTTATAAATTTCTCCACAGATTGGTTTATCTTTACCAATTAAATTAATTACGTAGTCTTTGTTATATCATAACGAGACTTCCCTAACCGTAATATGGACACTTTTTCGATAGAAGGTTCGAAATTTGGCGTATGACAGGCCTAGTAATAACACAAAAAAGAAATCACCAATAAAAGTACCTATAAAATTAAAGAATTTATCGTGCAACACTTATGTGCCTAGCCCCTCTTATTAGCATTACGTCGAAGTTCAAAATTACAAATTGCTCGTATCCTCATCGTGTTGAACTATTAAAAAAACCCGTTCGTTGATTTACAACTACATACGACCTTGATCGAGTTTAAACTCATTAAAAACACTTCTACTTTCACTTCGGATATTAGACGAACTAAAAGATCCACTATCGAACAACAATTAGCCATCGAAGAGCCGTCTCAAAAATCTCAGAGCTGGAGTTCGTGTAAATAACAATCAATCAATCAATCAATCAATCAACCTTTTGCAGTCCACTGCTGGACATAGGCCTCCCCAAGAGTACGCCACAGAGTACGATCTTCCGCTTTCCTCATCCAGCCACTACCAGCGACCTTTCTCAGGTCATCCAAATAACAATACGAGTAAGTAATAGCCATAAAATACAGAGGGCATGACGACCAAATGACGTCCAATAGTTTTTTTAGTTTACACGGTCTGCTTAACTGTATACGATCTTGCATGATTACAAATATATACAGAAAAAAAAGATTGCATCATATACTTAGCAAACGCAGAATACATAAAAAGTAATATAATAGCCTAAAGATTTGCCACTAACCGCTGGGCAAAGGCCTTTGTACAGAGCATATTAGGCGATAGTCCACCACGCGACCCCACTGCGGATTGGCAGACTTCACATATCTTCCAAATATTTCATTTTGTTAGTATTTCGAAAAATATGCGGATTATAATTCCCAATATATTCCTCACGATGTGTTCACTTCACCGTACACATGGAAACATGTTATAACATTAGGTACGAATATTTGGTGCTTATCGGTAGTATAGCTTGAACGACTTACTTTCGATTTCAGTTTAAATGAGCACATTTGCGCGTATCACAACAATTTCTCTTATTGATAAAAAAAATCTATTTTTACGGAGCATCGTGGCTCAATGGATAACATGATGACCTTTAATGGTGACATTGCGCCAAATGTAGTGATTAAGACACCCAGACAGGGCGAAAATTTATCGAAATTTGACCCGTATCTACGACAGGTCCGAGTCTGGATGCACTTTTCTACCCTGATTTTTTAGTTAACTAAACACAGAAATTATTTCCATGGGTGTAATTCGTTTTAGAATAACATAAATAAATATATTTCATAAGAGATTAAATCTTCCGTCTATCGTCTCATATAAGGTTAATCTCCTAAAAATCTTAAAATTCGTATGAATTGATTATCTCAATATGTATTCAATTAAAAAAATAACTTAATAAGCCCATAGTCGAAAACATAGTCTAATACAAAAAAAAACTAAAATCACAGGACTGATTACAAATATGCTAAATTATAATGCGAATGACTCACGGACTCACAGTGAGAGGTCACGCGTTCGAATCCTCTTATCAGTCACCGACAATTATATATAAATATATTTTGATCGCACAGAACACCCACTGTGAACTTTTATACCCGATATAGTCTAACGTTTTGAATCTTCTTCTTTCCCCAGCCCTTATCCCACACTAGGTGGGGTCGGCAAAACATTTTACGGTGGTATGGCTACGGAGCAACCTCGGCTGTTGCACGAATGGGCACGCTATTCCGTGTAAGTACCACGACCTCACAGAAGACCGTCGTCAAGTGGAAGTATAATACTTTCGCGTTTCGTCTGGTGAGTGAGGTGGCCGGAAACCGATTTTCAAAAGGTTGTCAAACGCATCTGTATAGCAGATGTCTATGGGAGGCGGTATTCACTTAACATCAGGTGAACCGTCTGCTCGCTTGGCAACTTTTCACATAAAAAAACATGGCCTTTCCTTCCACTCTCTTCTATCAGCTGTCATCTTAATACGCACCCCTTTCACAGAAATATCATTCTTCATACAGCCCATCCAAATATTTCTCGGTCTTCCTCTAGCTTTACAGACTCCAACTACATTCATATTCATCACTTTTAGTGACATGACTTTAATCGCTTCTCATAATGTATACATACCATGTCAACCTACCACTCCTTATTCTCTCTTAGTCACTAACGTTTTGAATACGCATGATTTTAAGAACATGCTCCATTTAAAATATAAAAATTAAAAAATATTTTATATTCACTAAGGGGCAGCGTGGAAATCGCTTTAAAAAGTTATCTAGCAAGAGAGTAAAGTATTAAGTTATAATATGAGCAGACGGTTCACCTGATCTTAAGTGAATACCGCCGCCCGTGATGTTTAGTGAATACAACACTCACGGGCTTGCAGATGCGTTGGCAACCTTTAAAAAAGGGAGCCCGATTTAAAATTAATAATTAGAAAATAGTTTATATTTAATAAAAGGCCACGTGGAGATAGCTTTGAAAAGTTGTTGAACATGCAGACGGTTCACCCGATGTTAAGTGAATACCGCCGCCCATGGACATCCACAACACTAAAGGGCTAGTAAATGCGTTGACAACCTTTAAACAAGTGGGCCCCTCAAGAAAACAATAAGTGGGCCCCGGTTACCTCACTCACCAGACGAAACTCGAAAGTTTAATACTTCCGCTTTACGCTGATCTTTTATGAGGCCTGCCCATTCGTACAACAATATTACACTTTCGCGTTTCCTTTGTAAGGTAGTCTGGTGCACTTTTTAGGGTTCCAAGCCCAAAAGGGTAGAACGGGACCCTATCACTAAGAACCCGCCGTCTGTCTGTCTGTCCGTTTGTCACCAGGTTGTGTCTCGTGAACCGTGAGCATCAGGTGAACCGCCTGCTCACTTGCCAACTTTGAACAATATAAAATATCATCAGATATTATTTTTTCAGTCTTAGAGAGGTGTACTTTAACACGTGGGCTACGAGAAAAGTGACAAGCTCATCGCGAAATATAACGCAAGAGTCACAATAGAGAGATAAGATCACGTAAAGCCGTAGAAGAATAAACTGAACAATTGTGATAACTTAAGTAATTCTTACATATCATTATTTTATTTAAAATAAGGATGTAAATGGATTATGATATGATATTATATTCATGGAATAACCAATAAAAGCATTACAACAAGAATTGTTTTTAACTACATGCAATTTGTCAAAATAATTTAATAAAAAATAAAGTTTTCATCTTAAAGGATGTTTTACTAGACACCACTTAAAACACTAAACCTTTATTAATCAGGTAAAAATTAACAACAGTTTACAATTGCAGCTAACCATGAAACATATTAAAAAACTAATTTCAATTACCGATATTAGCAAAATAAATGAACACACACGCTATTAATGCGACTTTAAGATCGAAATACGTTTAAGTGAATTAAACGAAATTTAATAATGCAACGTGTTAAATGACCTTCACCAACCGTACAGTTATAACGAATAACTATCGCTGTTAGATAAACGGAATGGTGTCATTAAAACAAATCCCATGCACACATCAATAACACAGCGCCACTGACAACAAAACAGACGAGAGAAACATGAACACAATTTCACATACATCATAAGGACAAAACGCAAAAATTTCTTTAATGGAATACATTATTCCCAATCCAATATATTAAAGAGTTAACCCATTGTATCGTATAAAAATGTCCCAATTAAAAATAAATTTTATCGACGGCCAATTAGGATGTGCGTCTGCGTTACCAGCGACAACACAGAGGCGGACCATAAACACACGGCTGTCAAACGACAAATGACATCTAAACTCACCGATCCGTGTTCATTTCCCGCGACAGATCGTCCTGGTAAGTGCTGAGAACGGACATCGCTTGCATGTCGGCCATCTTCTCCTGCGCCTCCACCTCCGTCTACCCGAAACAGGAAGAGAAAATCAATCTCCCGCCGACGACTTGTATCCGAGCGCGCGTCGCCGAAACATTCCCGTGTCGGCTGCCTTTCGCGGTTCAACGACATCAATGGGCACAGATAAAAAAGGGTCGTTTACACTTCCGTACGTTTTCGTGACGCGTCGCGCGCGCCCTAAACAACCTCCGAGTGCCCGCGTCGTATATCACGTAACGTAGCACCTCAATAACGGACCTGGCGAGCATCGTGCGCGTGCTGCCGCCTTGGCGGTTTAGCGCCGACTGAAGTATCAAGTCTACACTCACTCACTACAGTGAATCACCCGTATTTGACTTTCATCACGAGTTAAGGCTGACACTAAAGCCTCCGCGTTGCATGTTGTTTATTGACTAGGTAATTCCAAGCGGCACAGAGCTTGCTGTCGACCGGCAAGAGACCGGCGTAGTACTTTTGTGCATCGTCCGGTGAGAGGGGTGACCAGTTTTATTGTTATGTGAAAAGTTGCCAAACGATTAGACGGTTCACCTAATGTTAAGTGAATACCGGCGCCCATGGACATCTGCTAAACCCGAGGGTTTGCAGATGCGTTGACAACCTTTTTGGAAATTAGGCTCCGGCCACCTCACTCACCAGACGAAACGCGAAAGTATTATACTTCCACTTTACGGCGGTCTTCTGTGAGGTCGTGGTACTTAGACGGACGAACCTGCCCATTCGTGCAACAGCCGAGGTTGCTGCGTGGCCCTACCACCGTAGAGTTCTTACACGTTTGCAACCCAACTGCAACTGTAGTGGATGTTCATTAGCGGCGGTATTCACTGAACATCAGGTGAGGTTCTATATATGAAGGTTATTTTTTTAAAGTAGCTAAGAAAACGTCGTGGGCTGCGTACAACGAAACGTTTTCGTCTCAATCATACGAAAGGTATAGGTAGCATACGGGAGGCGACTCGCTATATCTTTACATAGAAACCGATTATATCATATGATAAATAGAGCATTAATATTCGATCGCACTATATTGGAACTTATTTTATTAATCCATGGGTAGATAAAATCGAGGCACTTACAATATCTATCGCACAAAAACAGCGTAAAAACACTAAGTCTATCTATAACAGAACAGCCACAGCACATTTACCAAGTCAAAAAATAGTTCTTATATATACAAAAGTTTGTTATCATATCTAGTATAATTAATTACAGTATACGATGTTAAATACACGCGTGAATTTGTATATCATACAGTGGAGTTTAATGAACGCTTTCTATGATCGAACGTCTGACGTGTCGTAGCGCGCTTTGGGAAATTAACCTTGATGGCATTTTATTGTGCGAATTTCTATACGAAAAATATTAGGAGCCTTGCACACTATGCAATTGTCGGATTATTTTTGAATAAAGTACTAACTTACGACCACAACCTCACCTCATAGTAAGTGCTCAATTATCCGAAGTGCTCAATGCTTTTGACGTTCATAGTTGCGACTCTAAACTACGTTAAATCGGCCGGAAAGACTGTCGCTAACGGATTGAGAAAGACTGATTAAGTTCAAACCAGTCTTGACGAAAAACAACGGGTAACGGTTGACCGTTTACTTGTTACAAGGGAACATAAGGACGGACATACAACATAGGCGAAGTGAAAAAGAAATAGAAGTAGTTTACGAATTAACCGTGAAATAAAACCTATTGCGTTTAAAATTTACGACTTCATAGGACTTGTATGATAAAAAGAGTCAGTGTGTTCAAGGAACAGACTTACGCCCGGTTTTCTGAAACTAATCATCGTAGAAATTAACTAATCAGCTGTCAAATGGCTTTTCAAATTTTATTTGATTTGCCAAAATTCTGATCATTAAAATCAGAATGATCGGATCAATCCAAAGAGTTAAAAATCCTTTTCGCAAATCAAATAACATTTGAAAAGCCATTTGACGGCTGATTAGTTAACTGATTAGAAACCGGGCGTGAGATGAACCACGTCCTAACATCATTGTCATCTTGGTCTAGGGAACACTTTCTTCGTTGTTTATTTTGATTCGAACTAAACAGAAGGAGCTTACTTCAACACCTTGCAGTATCAATGTGTATCGTTTCCGTTGAGTTCTGGAATAGATATATGACATTGTGACAAATCTTTGCAACAAGTCGATCTAGCAAATTTAAACAACCAACAACGCGCGAGGCTGTATAGGTTGAAATACGGAGATATCTTGTATTAGGTTTAAGGGCATCACTCAAGCGCGACCTCGACGATGTAAACTTCGATCGCATAAACATAAGAAGATTGTTAGAGTCACTTCTAAGGAACAAGAGACTCGTATTATAACAATAAGATTGAGTCACTAGCTAATATAGCAAACTGTACGTATGGCTGAAATTTTCGACCGTAGTTATTGTGTGTTACAACAATCTGTACACACGTATATTCACGCAGACAACCGCTATAATTCAATGTTACAAAGAAAATCCATAATAATTAATATTTTATAATCTATCGCTTTTGCTGCCTCTCCATCATAATATGAAACTAGAAAGGAGATAAATACCCTTACCTCATCTTAATCTTTAAACTTCGTTCATGTGAGATGCTTAAGTCAGTACAATAATGATTTATCATTCAAAAATTGATATGCCTAACAATTATTTTTGTTGCCATACAACAAATAAAATTCGACGAAAGACGAACAGTTCAAAAAGCAAACCCCCTGACAACACAATACCTACACACGATGCTAGTATACAAGGCCAATTAGTTCGCCCTCGACAACTAGTACGGCGAAACCACCACAGCGTGTACTCAAGACACACCCGTGTTCCATGGCGGTTCTCACCGATTTAAACCGACGATTACCACAGACAACGGACAACGGAGCCTCGATCCAGACCATAACATTAATAGATAACGTGCTCAAGCACAGCCCTACGGTAGGGCTGTTCCCAAAGCTGAAATTGGTATTTTTTTGTACTGCATACCCTATCTGAACTGCAACTGTTGAGTTTTTTGCCGGTTTCTTCTAAACAGAAACTGCTTTCCGAACCGGTGGTAACTTACGAGCATATTAATATCCTTGTAAAATTTCGACGTTCCATAAGAACGCGCAAGCGTCTGTGTGAATAAAGATATTTTATTATTATTATAAAATCTGTACACGAAACTGTCCCTACCCAAATTGGTGGGCCTTATTAAGCTCGTGGTATCCAGCTAACCTCGAGCTCGGCTTTCTATGATGCTTTAACAGACTACGGACTGATAGCAAAAACATGTATCTTATAAAGATAGTGTCAGCAGAAAAGGAGGTAGTATGTACTGTTCAATGCCGACCCCCATTTTAGCTACGAGAACAATGCTGCAAAATGGTATTCTTGTTATTTATATATTTGTAATACTGCTAATTTTTCGCAATGTCTTTACCGTATCAAAAATGTTATTCCTATTATTTATAAATAGTACCATGAGACAAGCGATGCTGAGTCGCAGACACGATTTCGATGAAAACAAAAACTAACAAATGTTCCATTCATTGAAATTCCATCACTCGGAAGCACGGCAACTGAGAGCAAGACGGAAAAATAGCGGCAAAGAGTTTTAGAGCCGTAAATGGATACAAAAACAACTGAAAAGCGACAATGCTCAAGCCGCCTTAGCCACTTATCTTTATTAGGTAAGTAACCCAAAGGGATTTCCATTTCAATGACTAAGTGTCGACACGCCCCGTTTTAGTATTTCCAGTTTGTTCACTAATACCATTTAATATAAGCGGTGCTTTAAAAAAACTTTCAAATCCTACTAATACATATATAAGCGCAGCTATTTTTCTTAGACCTTAATAACATTGCCTTAATGTTATTAAGGTCTAAGAAAAATATGTTCGTATCCGAGCGAATAAGTAGCACGAATGGACAGGTCCGTCAGGGAAGTACCACGACCTCACAGAAGGCCGGCGTGAAGTAGACGTAATACACATCTGCGTTAGATAACACTACACCCACAGTTAGTGCAACAACAAACACACTAGTTCGCCCTCGCCTCCGAGCACGGCGAGACCAACACAACGCGTACACAAGGTACATCCGCGTTCCGGGGCGGTTCTCACCGCTACCAGCCACCGATTAGCTAATTGCACAGTCGACGGCCATCGGGGTTTCGGTCCGGACCGCGACCTCAATGGCCTTTAGATGACACACCATGGTTAAACGCACGCATGAGCACATGCGCGGCCCTACCCACAGCGGAGGGCCCAAACCTGTGGGTTCTGGCTAGCCCACTGGTTCTGCGTCAGATGAAGATTTAATAGTCTCGGGACTGAAAGCAAGCACATCAGTTGATACATCTGCGTTTCGTCTGGTGAGTGAGGTAGCCGGGGTCCATTTTATTAAAATGTGGCACACGCATCTGCAAACCTAAGAGTGTTGTAAATGTACATGAACTGCCAGCTCGTTTGCCACCTTCTCACGTGAAAAAATTATTTTCACACACAGTTTTACTAACGAAAAACACCCATGAAAATACATACAAATCGTGACAAGAATGAATCTTATATAGTTTCCGATTTATTTTAAGGCCTCTGTTAAATTTAGACTCTCTGGCAGAGGGCTGCAGAAAGGATTTTTAGTTAATGTTCTTTTGCAGCGTAAGGAACATTTTTAATATTTTTTGCATCCTCTTGGATTTGTTGTTCCAATTAAACGAGATCCTCTATTTATAACGATCTCTTTAAATTTATTATTCGCGTGTTCTTACGAAATGGTGATTATCAGGTCTTTAACCACGAGACAAATGAACTCATATGAGTAAAATCGAAAAACGAATAATTCTAGAGTCTTTTAAATCGAAACTAATAAACACTGGAATTGTACGAAAGCATTATTTGTCGTTTTTAAAAACATTATAATTAGCAACAATTATTTCTACTCATTAGCCAAATCAATGAAAACTCATTTGTAATTAATATGATAAACAACCATTTCACCCTGTAATTTAGCCTAGGTGTACACAAACTTGTATGTGTTACCTATGCATATTCACATATACCTAAGTACCCCGTACACACATACCGAAATCGACCTACAGCGAAGTGCCCAGTGATTACGAAAGTTCACATGAATTATGCGATGCATTGTACGTTATTCCCGTGAAAGTGCCGACGGTATAAATTCAGGTATCGTGGGACAATTAAACATGTATCGACCAACTGATCTCGCTCAATCGCCGTAGCGGGAGGTCGTTCCATTTAGAATAAGTTAATTTTAAGTTCACTTTGTATTTCTTGGCTATTAAATACTGTAAAGGACAAAATCGCCTTTTAAAAACTCCTACCCAACGGCCGAATACGTATCTTATGTATTAATATTACAAATAATGCATGATTAAATTTAACTAAATAAACATACACACAACAAAATTTTCTACCTTTAACTTAGTGGCTAGAGCGTCAGGACGCCTAATCCCGAAGGCGCGGGTTAGAATTATATTAGTGTTGAAAAATTTTTCCCACAACTTTATACATTAAAATTATATTTCAATGTAGATAATACCTGAATTAACTTCACTTATCATGATTAGATATCTAAAGAAACAAATCAAAAGTAAAAAAACATTGTGTTAAAATATATCCTTAACATTGAATAATTATTTAAAATACAAGGCTGATCTCAACGCAAAGTAAAAAAATACAATGTGTATGACACATTCTAAGCAACACATTTGGAATTTTTATATTAGGCAGAATAGATTGTACATTGAACCTTAGTGGCATACAAATAAGATTTGAAATTCTTTTTACCTTCTCTTTGACCTTCCAAATAACTGCTTACGCGAATTCATGCAAACGAAATCACAATGCTTTAAACATATTACAATATCAGGAAAAAAATATAGTATATAAAACGGAAAAGTAGAAGTAAAAGTAAATAAGTAATTAAAAGTAAATATATTAAGGCCACATTAACAGCACTTCAACACAAAAATATTGCATCCAATTAAACTTGAATCCATTACTCTGTTACTTAACTGAATAACTTGGTTCTCAACAGGAGGTAAACAATGTAACAGTACGCAAAGTCTAATGGCACTTATAAATATCAGCTCTGTCTTAAAAGTTTCATTAACAAACCTCTACTACAAATAGAAAAAGACTTAATGCAATTGAAACAATAATTACATTCTCTGAGAAATATGTTTTTATTTTACCGAAATGACATAGGTAATTTGTTATAAAAGAAATTGTCATTTCTTCAAAATAAATAGCACAAGCCTGCCATTGATACAACAGCAGAAGCTGTTGTGTGAACCTACCACAAATATAGGGTGGGTACCATACTAACATTTAAAAAGCAAAATCAGTATAAAAAAAACTAAAAGTACAATGTCTAATTTGTTTTCTAAATATTTTTATCTAATGTTTACATAAATATTTTATCAGTTGAGGAGAACATAATATATATAACATAATTTATTTTTTGTTTTAACTACTTTTTTGCATAATGGTTTTTCAAAAAATTGTTACATTTGCAACTGACTGTTTCTTGGCAGTATGTAAATAAAGTTGTATGCAAAAATAATTATCTAAGGCTTAGCAACTTATTCCAGCCAGCAGCCAGCTACTGCATCCATGCAGGATTAGTACTTTGATTAGCTTATTTTCTTCACAAAGGTTGTTCTATGGTTTAGTTGTGAAGGCGTAACAGACAGACAGAGTTACTTTGAATCTTTCCCCTTGTATCTTTTTAAATTATAGCATTTGTGTTATTCTGATATAGAAGCAATATTGTTTTAAAATTTCATTAAAATCCATTTAGTCATTTTTGCATGAAAGAAAACATACATCTATATATACAAATTTTATATATCCATGCTTACAAATTTTTTCATTTATAATATTAGTAATGAAGAAAGGATAAATCATGTAATGTAAAATTTTGATTTCCATTATCTACCTATACAAATAAAATGATAGAAGTCTCCCAGTGTGAACTCAGCAGTAAAACTAACAAAATGTCATTAAATTATTTCTTCCAAATTGACACTTGGTTCTTATTTAATAAAAAATAATTTGTAAAAATAATATGTTAAGCAACACAGAGAAAGTTGCAGGCATCAGATAGATAGAAATATATAGGTAAAATTGCTTTTGGACTCAGAGCAATGTAATTTCAGGCAATGTTGGAAGACACCAAAATTGGGCAGTTGCCTAGAGAATCATGTATATATTAGTTGAAAATAAGTCTACCTCCCTCTATATAGGAATAATATATACTTAGATTAATGTACTTGTATCTCTATAGACTAGACTGTGTAGTCAGCAATATTTTTTATCGATAGAAACAATAATGTGAACAAAGTAATTGCGAACTACCTTAGCATTGCAGCATTTAATTATTTTTTTGCTCAAAATCGAAATGTCTGTACCTCTTTTTACTTCGTAAATAATTCTAATTTTGATTATCTTCGAATTTGTGATATTTTGGAATTAATATTATTGTAATAAATAAACTCTGTTCTCCACTTTGTGTGTCACATATTTAATGAAATAAATGACACATCACCGGAAAACTATAATGATTTAATTATTACATACAACATAAATGTTACTTAAAGCTGATAGTAAAACTTACTTCGTCAAAACCTCCATCTCCGTCTTGGAATAACTGTTGGAACGCGAGTTCATTTCTTTGTGAGTCGGACAGGAACGATTCCGTTTCAGCAGCGTCCGTCCTCTTATGGTGAAGTTTTACACCACCCGCGTAAATAGGAGTCGTTATCTTGGGTGTAAACACATTCTCTTCGGGTCGCTCTAATAAAGGTTTTGGTACATCATCTTCAAGTGATGGATCTCCGTCAGACATCACTCACTGTATGCAAATAATCTTAGGAAATTAAAGTCATACTTTGTGGCTTCTTTTCCGTTGAATCACCGAAAAATGTAAATTGTATGATACAGAGGTCAATTTCTCAGAAAGATTCTCAGTTGAAAATCAGTGATTTGGTAAATTCAAATATAAATCTTAAACAACACAAACAGAATTTTAAAGTTTACTCGAATGTAAAATAATTAAATATGAAATATTTTCTAAGACTAGTTCATTAACATGACAGTCTGACAGGACAAAGAGAAGTGACAGATCGCAATTCGCATGTAGGTACATTTTAATTATTCTTTCCTTTCATGTAGGTAGATTAAAACATGTTATTTGCGTATTTTTTTTTGGGGAGTTTGCTGTGGCCTAGTGGCTTTGAAAACTTTGTATAGTAAGAGAAATGATCTACGATCACGTCAGGAGAAAACAAATAAACTGGTGCACAAGGACGACAATGATGTATGATGATGTAATGTAACTATCAACTCCACTGTAACACCGCGACCTCTGTGTGGGAGATGGAAAATAAGAATGGCATCGTAAATGATGGGGACAGTACAACACGATCCTACCCCTCAGATGATGGTTCAAACCTCGGCTTGAACTATAAATCGATTTAAACATGTCCAGAAAATGTAATAAGGTCGATTAACGACCGGTTACAATATTCTATCTATCAGTAGATTTGGTAAATAGTGATATGAATTTGACAATAACTCCACAATATTTACATCAAAATTCTATCTCGAGGAACCAAATTTACAGATAGATTAATATTGAAACCGGCCGTTAACCGGCCGACAATAAGTTGGTCACTGGTGAAGAATACCACATGTGGGTATGGTGTCTTGGCTGGAAATCGAGAACCCTGCATACACGCTGTGCCTGGCGTGTGCAAATTTTTGAATGCAGTGTGTGCCGTGCTAAGCGTGGTGACTGTGTCAGTCAGTCAGGCTGTATTGTCAAGTTCTTGTGGCGATGTGTTGTCCTCTGGCTAGCGGAAGTGTTATATTAGATAACACTTGCTATAATTCATGGTCAGGTTGGTCAATTATTGTCTTTTATTTTAAATTACCTGTAATCTTAATCTACTCAAAACTACCTACATTTGTCAAATCTGGGCGTTATTTACATTCACGGAATAGAAAAAGAAACAACTATTTTCTCTATTCCGTGTTTACACTAACGCCCGGTTTCTGAAACACTGATCATCGTAGATGTTAACTAATCAGCTGTCAAATGGCTTTTTTAAATATCATTTGAGTTGCCAAAAGGATGATTAAAGTCTTTGAATTGATCATTCGGATCATTAAGAAAATCATTCTGGGCAATTCAGAGAGTTAACTATTTATCCGTGATAGGGTGGTGAAAGAAAGAAAACCATGAATAGATCGGACTGGAGATATTTACTCGACCAAGCTAACGTTTTTATTAAGTTCACGATCATCATCTGAGGCATTACAGCCGTAGGTGGGATGATGAACTTAATAAAATAAAACAATACTTTTATTTTAGTAAGAAGAAAGAGAAGAATCAAATATTAAATTATTGAAGTAGCAATCGGATTGCTGTACATGCACTCAAGCACTATTAACATTATGCCACGCTGCCTGTAAACTGTCATCGTCGACGTCAAATTCAATCTTTTGCCAAGCTAACTTTTAGAAGAATAGGTTGCCGGCGAAATTATTCTGTATTTCTTTGTAGTGTAAACTATTTTTAAATCTTATTTATGATATGTTTTAATATCTCGTAATTAAAATTTATTCACAATGACCGCAGAAACACAACCTAGGGTAAAAATGCCTTACCTCTCTTCTGAAAAACAGCTCACGTTTATAAAATTGGCTGTTTTATCAATGGCAGCAATTCTGTGTAAGTAATGTTTATCATTGTATACTAAACTTTAACAACTATTTGGTCAGCAGTACTATTATTCTTCGTAATTTACACCTATTCACCGGTAAAAATTTAAACACCGCTTGTTACCCACTTGACGTTGTTGGATAAGACACTAGTGAAGTTGAGAGCAATAACTTATATAAATATTATTATATTATTTACTAGCGACCCGCCCCGGCTTCGCACGGATGCAATGTATTGTATATACACTTAGGAAGGTTTATATCTATAAACCTTCCTCTTGAATCACTCTATCTAGTAAATTATACTACTAATATACTCTTATTAAAACATATTTCATATACATAAACATTATAGTAGTTGTATGGAAACTATTAAGAATCAGCATTTCATGATAAATGGTAAATTGTTTGTAATGTTTAAATAATTAAATTAACATACACTAATTTATAGTGCTTCTATAAACATATGTCTGCTTTTTTTTTTTACAAATTAAGATTTATCAATAAAATTATTGCCTAAATGAATTCCTTTGCTAAAAATACAAATATGTAAATACTGTTATTCCTAACAGTTCATTAGTGTTTTCACCTATGTTTGTTAACCAATTTTCTTTTTCTTTTTTTATCTTCAGTAAGTATTGATTAACCTTAGTGTTATTTATAAAAAATTCAAAGTTAGTATTAATAATGGTTCTTTCTTCTATTGGGAACAAACACTAGTTTAATGCATGTAACAAACTTTAATAGATATAATCTTACCCAAATTTCTTTCTTCCAGCTTTTGCTACAAGGTTGTTCTCAGTCCTACGTTTTGAAAGTGTCATCCATGAGTTTGATCCATATTTCAACTACAGAACAACTCGTTATCTCACAGAGGAAGGTTTCTACAAATTCCACAATTGGTTTGATGACCAAGCATGGTATCCATTGGGACGTATTATAGGAGGTGACTTGATGATTTTTTTAAATTATTTAAATTTCAACTGTAAATTTTTTATGTTACAAATTATATTTGCATATACAGCGTGTCGTTACGTAAAAAAGAAACAAAATTTGTAACATCCTATACAACTACCACTGACTGATTCATACATTCAGAGACTTTTATTCGTTGCCACAACGTCGCATTACAAGTCTCTCCTTCTAACAGTATGTTTCATCTCTTTTCAAATCATTCAACCCATTCATATGCTTTGTGACCTTTACAAATGAACTTTACGTTACAGTTTTATACAAAAGGATGTTCTAGAATTGTTTTAGAAAATTTAATAACTCGGTTAATATTGATGTTTAAAGAATATAAATGTTTAATACAATTATAAAAAGTTATCCTCTTATATGTGTGATCATTTATTGCGGATGTAATGACACGCTGCATATCCTACATCTCTTATAAAATCTTCAATAAAATTCATACCTTTACTGTTTTTTTTGCAGGCACAATATATCCCGGCTTGATGGTGACATCAGCCACACTATACAATATAATGCAGTTCCTAAACATAACCATTGACATTCGAAATGTTTGCGTTTTCCTGGCACCATTCTTTTCATCTCTTACAACCATTGTCACTTACCTGTTAACAAAGGAACTCAAGGTATGTAATACAATTAATTTCAAGAAAAATAATATTCAATTAATGTAGTAATGCAAATAATATCATAACAAAGGATTGTTCATGTAAAAATTATATTATGGTGGGAATACAAACACTATTTTGCTTTCCTGCTTGTTTGAGATTATTTTTCAAAGCCAATTAAATGTTTATTTAATTTTTTAGGATGAGGGTGCTGGCCTTGTTGCAGCTGCAATGATTGCCATTGTTCCTGGTTATATTAGCCGTTCCGTCGCGGGTAGTTACGATAATGAGGGCATAGCCATCTTTTGTATGTTGCTCACCTACTATTTCTGGATCAAGGCAGTTAACACTGGTACAATACTTTGGGCTACAATGACAGCTCTTGCATACTTCTATATGGTAAGAAATACTGTAAAAATTAAAATTGTTCTGCCTATTGAAAGTTATTTGCTATACAGAAATAAATACAACAAAGAAAAGAATTTAGATACACACTGTTGATTGGCGAATAATCTTCACATGTGCACCATGGGAACTTTACTGCATTAAAAGTTGTGCAGTTATAATCAGTCAATCACATATCACATAGGTGGAAGATTCACACAAACAAATACCATTATTTGATTGTTTTTGCACTTCCGCACATTTTAACTGAGATTATTTTATAAAATTAAAAAATATATTATGTTACATAATTTTATTCCATGGACTAGCAAATCTTTTAAGAAAATTTTAATCTTTTAGTTGGAACAAGGCTGCATATGTTACTTACTATACTATACAAGAGAATTATGAAAACCATCAGTTCATTACTTAACTCTATATTTAATATTTCAGGTTTCCTCATGGGGTGGCTACGTGTTCCTCATAAATCTGATACCACTACATGTCCTCGCTCTGATGATGCTGGGACGATTCTCTGCCCGTGTGTATGTTGCATATAGCACACTATACTGTGTGGGTACTATACTGTCCATGCAGATCTCCTTCGTCGGCTTCCAACCTGTGCAGAGTTCGGAACATATGCTGGTTAGTTTTGCATTTAAGTCAAATTTACCATTTTTCATGTTAAAGTTTCGAGTTTTATATTTCGAATACCTCCATACTACCACCTTTCGAAACTTAATAAATTCGGGGATATGTTAAAAAATTGAAAGAAAGGAGACTCTAGTGCTGTCCAGTTCTTTAAAACAGGTAACAAATAATTATGTACAATAATCTGCTTAATACGATTTCTCAGGCTTTGGGTACTTTTGGCCTGTGCCAGCTGTACGCTTTCGCCCAGTACCTGCGCGCCCACCTCTCCCCAGCCAACTTCGAGTTGCTGTTCAACACCCTCGTCACCACCCTGCTGGCCACTCTTGGCACCGCCGTGGTGGTGCTAACTGTCACAGGTCAGTCATCACCCATCGTCATCTCAGATGATTTTAAATTTTTCGTCTTTTTAATGTGATATGTGACATTGGTGAACCTTTTAAATAAACAAGTGTAAACTGGCAAGTGATTCCTCCAAGGGTCCGTCTGCGACGCCAGCGGGTTGGGTGTTAGTTGCAGGTCTTTAGAAACTTCACTGGAATGAAAACCATTGATAATCAGATGCTCATATTTGCAAAACCTCAAGCTAATGATGATAATCTATTCAATGATGCACATATCTTTAATAACCGCTAGAGTATCTGGTTTCTGATGTAAAACACTTGACCGATCAATTTTTTTTTATGTATGAAAGTGGCAAATGATCTGGCGGTTCACCTGATGTTAAGTGATAACCGCCTGCCGTTGTACATTTGCAACACCCGTAGGGTTGCAGATGCGTTTCAACCAGTTAATAATATGGGCCCCGGCTACCTCACTCACCAGACGAAACGCAGAATTGCAACACTTCTGCTTTACGCTGATCTTCTATGAGGTCGTGGTACTAACCCGGACGTACCTGCCCATTCTTGCAACAGCGAACACTGTTGCGTAGCCTGACCACCGCAAAAGATTCCAATTACAATCTTATTTCGTCGCGGCGATCGTAGCATTCG
Source organism: Iphiclides podalirius (assembly GCA_933534255.1). Classification (NCBI taxonomy): domain Eukaryota; kingdom Metazoa; phylum Arthropoda; class Insecta; order Lepidoptera; family Papilionidae; genus Iphiclides; species Iphiclides podalirius. The sequence goes on from OW152817.1 coordinate 14,233,032, forward strand.
TAGCATTTTAGGTAAGGTTAGTTATCACTACATCCCACCTACCAGAAACCGGAATATAATAAATAAATAAACATTTAGTGACAGCATATTTTTAATATTTAAAAGATGTTTCAATAAGATCTTTCCGTAAAATTTGAAAGATCTGTATCATAAAAGGCTTTCAATTTGCAGGCAAAATATCGCCGTGGACTGGAAGGTTTTACTCACTGCTCGACCCATCGTACGCCAAGAATCACATTCCTATTATTGGTAAGTTATTTTTAATTTCTTTCATTCCAATAGCTACTTTCATAAGTTACAATTGCATAATTTCGTTGGCATATAGCCAGAGAAAAGATGTGAGAAAAACAGAATCATCAATTGGCTGTATTTCAAGTAATAACTGTTGAAAATTGTATCACCATCTGTTGTCGCATTTATTGGTTCCTTTTATTCCGAATCTGCGACAAACTTGGAAAATAAAATTTGCAAATTCCATGTCTCACAATTTGGCGTGCCTTCTGCATAGGCCTCCTCCAGCTCTCCACTGAGCTCTATCCTCTACTCTGGTCCAGTATGACCAAGGGTAGGCGGATATCGTCTTTCCGTCTCGTTTTCGGACGCCCTTGTCTTATAGTATCCTCTCTTGGGTACCATAAGGTAACTTATTTGCTCCACTGTTAATGTGTTAAACTGATAATCTGACATCTTTGATTAAGATTATTAATCGCCTTATAATGATTACATAATTTTTTATGAAATCTCATTCAAGATCTTGTTGAGGGTGATGTGTCATAAGAACTTCCACTGAGCTTATCCAATATTATAAAGAAATTTACGAAGTGCGCTGAGGCAAATAAAAGAAATGACACTAATAAGTTGATGAATATATAACATGTGTGAGAATTGAGCAAAGTAACTTTAACCAACACCTAAAAATCTGTATGCAAATGTGAGCTGTATGTATTATTCGCAGCGTCTGTCTCCGAGCATCAGCCGACCTCGTGGTCCTCGTTCTATTTCGACCTGCAAGTGCTGGTGTTCCTCTTCCCCGCCGGCCTATACTTCTGCTTCAGCAAGCTGACCGACGCCAACATCTTCATAATACTGTACGGAGTTCTCAGCATCTATTTCGCGGTGAGAGGATGTTGCCACCAATGTAATAATACGATAATGAAATTCTATTCGAATTACCACCGAAAATTGTAAATTGTTGGAGTATATTCAAATAAGACTAAACAGTAGGTAAACAGTACATTTTAGTTGCAATTTTCAGAACTTCAAAATAAAGAAAAAAGTCAATTGCAATAGTTGTTGCAGATTTTTAAGTAATGTAATATTTTAGGGTGTTCTATTTTTTACATTACGTTTTCAAATAATTAAGTTATCATATTTGTTGAAAAAGCTAAATCGTACTTTGTATTAACTTATTATTTTATAGCACAAATATTCAATACTCAATTCTTGCACAAGTACACTATATGGTAGACTATGAATATTAAATTGGAAATACTTATTATCTTTGTATACTGACATGAGGTATTTAATGAGGCAAATGGTAAAAGTTATTCAATAGTTCTTCCATTTACGTAGAAAACAATAATCATGATGACAAAATAGCTTGAGTGTGTTGCAGGCGTTGTCGAGATAACCTCCATTGCCTCCGCATTATGATTCCATACACTTTGATCGCTGACTCTGTTAAACTAATCCTATAAGGACTCTCTTCACACTACCAAACTATTAAGACCCACTTTCTCTTGTCTTGCACAGGGTGTTATGGTCCGTCTCATGCTGGTGCTGGCGCCAGTCATGTGCATCGTGTCGGGCGTTGCCACTTCCAGTCTTCTGAGCCTTCACGTAAAAGACATAGAGCCCAAAGTAGAGAAGCACGATAAGAAGAAGAAACATGAGAATAACCTGGTCTTCCGCTCCGAGGTAAAATCGGCACACAATGCAGTTTTTGGATGAATGTTATTTGTAAAACTTCAAAGAACAAAAAGCTTTCAATTGCATGTGCATAAGCTTTATTACTTTATATATTACTTTTTATATATATTATTAGGTGGAATCGTCGTCTAGGAGTGGTTTAGACTATATTTTTACAACCAGCCACCTGCCCTATGTCAAACCTGCTTGGGAAACAAACACTCAGATCCGTTACAATTATCTGTGGGTCACACAAATACTTGTCCCGCGTGGGAATCGAACTCAGGACCCCGACGCCGAAACCGATAGCTTTGCAACGGCGCCACGTCTTATATAATAATATAGAATAAAAATACGGACTTTAGTAAAATGTGGCAACGCATTTCCAACCCTATGGGTATTGCAAACATCTATCGGTAGCGGTTATCACGTAAACCGCCAACTCGCTGGCAATATACATAAAAGGAAACAGCCATCTACAGCGTCACCAATCATACACGCATAATCGCTATGGCGATCAAGATAATCTATCCGTCCCTCTCTGTCAACCGAACAGGTGGGCGCGCTGTTCGTGTGCGTGCTGGGCTGCCTGCTCACCTCGTACGTGTTCCACTGCACGTGGGTGACGTCGGAGGCGTACTCTTCGCCGTCAATAGTGCTGTCGGCGCGGTCGAACGACGGCTCTAGAATAATCTTCGACGACTTCCGCGAGGCGTACACCTGGCTCAAGATGAACACGCCCGAGGTTAACGCCCGCCCGCGCCCCCTATCGATTGTCTCTCGATGGCGATGCGATTTGCCTCCGCCCCCCTTGCGATGGAACCCGTGTGTTGATAATCCCTCGATGTGGACACCCTCGTGACAATGCGATTTGCTTCGCAGACCTTGCGATGAAACCCGTGTCGAAACGAATCACCTTGACGTAGCACCTGAGCTTTTGAGCAAGTTTATGGTTTCTATTTTATTTTAAAATACACTTCGCCCGTGACTTCACACGACAAAACTGTGATATAAATATAGTTTACTTCCACCGCGTAGTTCCCGTTCCCATCAGAATTCAGTGATAAAATATATTTTATGTTATTCGCTGACAATGCAGCTATCCATTAGTGAAGGATTTTTGAAATTAGTCCAGTAGTTTTTGAGTTAAATCGTAACAAACAAACAAAGTAAAAATCAAATCTTGCCTCTTTATAATATTAATTAGATTGCCCGCACTGTAGGATAACACAAACCTGTGTTGTAAGGATGTTTTAAAGACATAAATTTCACGTGGATACACGCCCAGATACGAGACGATTTTCAGTGAGTTGCACAAATAGTTGTCCCGTGTTGGAATTGAACTCACGACCCCCGTTGCCGGGGCCAATAATATCTTAGCATCTGTGCCACGGAGTTGTCAATAACAAAAAAATATACACAACAATTATTTTGATACGTTAAAGCGTCTGCAAACTAAAAACTTAAAAATTAGCTTGGAGAATTTACCGGAAGCACCGCAATGTCTTTATTTATCTTGATTACCTGATACCTAGAAATTGGCCCCCTGAACAATGCTAGTTTGTTAGGCATGCGATCGTTGTACATACTAACACTACTAAATCATACACGTTTCTTTCGTCAGAAAGCCGGAATCTTGCTCCACCGTCGTAGCAACTAGTAACATGTGGCAACCCAAAACACGTCTGCCTTTGCCCACAGGACGCCAAGGTAATGTCGTGGTGGGACTACGGCTACCAAATCACCGCCATGGCGAACCGCACCGTCATCGTGGACAACAACACGTGGAACAACACGCACATATCGCGCGTGGGCCAGGCGATGGCCTCCACGGAGGAGCGCGCGTACGAGATCATGCGCGAGCTGGACGTGGACTACGTGCTGGTGATATTCGGCGGCCTGGTCGGCTACTCTTCGGACGGTGAGCGCTACCTTTCTCTCTCTCTCTATTACCACGTGGCTAGGTGGATACTAAAGAGGTTACCTTCAAATCTCCTTCCTCCGGGAAGCTTTATTTCCATAGGAGTCGGGAGAGCCAGTGTCGACAAGATGCATCGTTGGCCATGGTTTGTGACTCCGCTGCTCGGAGGATAGGGAAAACGGTGCAACGAAATACCGACACTTCAATGCCCCCATAGCTGCTGCAGCAGTGGGGCTGCTCCTAAGAGTGGCTAAAAGCAAAACCAACAAACTTCTCTTGCCCCGCATTCCCGCCTCGGATGCAGAAAACAGAGAGGCCTCTACCAGCCCCAATCTGTTTCTCACACTCATCCAGCCTTGGCTTCATGTGCATCAAAATCACCACTAAGCCCCTCCACCACAAATAGGCGAGAACTCGGCGGGAAAGGATTATATTCTTAAATACTTATGTATCCCACGATGTGAAGCGTAATACAAATTCAAAGTATTCCTAACATTCAAAAATGATTTTGTCAATTTTGTTTGTCAGGCAAGGTTTCTATACTTTATTTATCTAAAACTTAATATTATATTTTTGGAAAATAGGAGTGTAGTAGTACACTGCAACGGTCTATAAAAGGAACAGCGCTCGCCGAGTTCGGGAAACTTTCTAGTCAGCCGTTGTAGCGTGCGGAAGCTCTACCCGAATTATGCCCGGTACATAACTTCGTAACTTTCATAACGACTCGTTGTAACGACTTCATAATAGCACAATGTATCTAACGGCCGTTCGTTGAATATATATATAGGAACCGGCCTTTAGTAACGATCGTGTAAGTTACTTAGAACTGTAATTCGATTGTCGTTTCTATTTCTAAGTATATAATTTTTGTAATTTAGTTTTTATAATTGATAATTTAACATGCATTACAAGACTTCTCGATTTGCTCTGTAGGCCGTTTCGTAACATAAAACTGCTCTGGGCCCGTAGACATCAACAAGTTCCTATGGATGGTGCGCATCGGCGGCAGCACCGATCGCGGCGCCCACATCCGCGAGTCGGACTACTACACGCCCGCCGGCGAGTTCCGCATCGACGGGGACGGCTCCCAGACGCTGCTCAACTGCCTCATGTACAAGATGAGCTACTACAAGTTCGGGCAGGTTTACACAGAAGGCGGTGAGTTTCAAAACACACTCCACCTGAAGCAGTACTTTTATTACAATCCCCTTTTTTGGGTTTGGTACGGTTTGGGTGGAAAGTCCCCATGACCACTGTGACCTAAAACATTTATACATCATAACATTGTTGTCCTCTTTATTAACTATTTTACGCTGATTGCACAGTTAATTAAGTGAAGCATTGCTAAGCTCTTTTGGTTTTGTCTTGAAATCTTTAATTCAGTCCTTCAGGGTGATACTACACCAGAGGCTTGGAGCAGAAGTGTGGTGGAGCTGTTCTTCAAGAAAGGCGGTAACGCTCTCTTGAAGAACTATAGACAGATTTCCCTTCTTAGCCGCGTCTATGATCTATTTTCATCTTGAGTCGTCTCGCTTCCAAACTCGAAGACTTTCAGTCTCCCAAACATGCTGGTTTCGGAAAAGGCTTCAGTACCATAGACCACATACACAACCTTTCGGCAGATTATACGGAAGACCGAAGAGTATAATCTGCATTTGTGCCCAGCGTATGTGGACTATGAGAATGCCTTCGATTCTGTCGAAATTTTGCGGTAGTCCAGGCCCTTCAGAGATGCCAAATTGGCTGTCGCTATATCGAGGTGCTTAGGTGTTTGTATAACAAGGCTTAGATGTCCGTCAAAATACAGTCTAGTAGTACAAAACCTATCCAAATGTAGAAGGGTGTAATACAGGGTGATGTCATACCCCCGAAACTTCACCGCTGTTTTCAAGCTTCTGGACTGGAAAGGACGCGGTATTAACATCAATGGCGAATACATCACCCGCCTTCGATTTGCCGACGACATAGTCATCAGGGCAGAATTTCTGGAGGACCTTAGTACTATGCTCAATAACCTCAACAGTGTCTCCCAACGGTTGGGGGCCTTAAGATGAACATGAACAAGACTAGGATCATTTCAAACGTCCATATCACGCCTCTACCGGTTGTTCTTGAGAGCACAGAGGGAGAGTGTAAGACGACCCCCACTAGAGTGACGACCAGTTCAAATGTGCGGGTAGTCGATGGATGCAGGTGGCTAATGACCGATCAGGTCGAACTTATATAGATTTCGTTTTAAGTACCATTGCAATTTTGCCTTGATCCCTCCGTCCATCATAAATTTTAATCTATGCGACAAACATAAAGATTGAGTCTATATCTAGACTCTTATCTTTTCTTTGTGCCATCTAAAGGCCCATTTACATGGTGCCAGTTTCTTGCCTTGTTGTTGTATACAATTAAATTGAAGCAATAAATGAGTTGCATGGTCTAAACAACACATAACATTCTTGACTGTTGATTAAGACTTGCTTCAAGTTTTGTTTCAAAACTTTCCTTGGTGTAAACAGCACACACAATAATTTCTTAAGCAATTCTTGTATACAATTGCATTCTCTCTCCCTTTGCAAACATGAGTGCGATAAGTGAGGGTGTTTAATCGTTGCTGTTCTTTTGAGGCAAGAAATATTGGGAAAAGGTCGTAAAAAAAGTTGTACAAAAAATGAATTATAATATATGGATAATAATAAATAAATCTCAATGAAATATATTAAATCGGCATAATCTAACTTGAACGCTAATTATTGACCCATTTTTTTTAAATAAACAGCCCTTTTCAAAACGCTCAACACTTGAATGAAATATTTGTCAACGCAAATACGTGCAATACTTGAAGCAACACGCCAATAAATTGTACACGCACATACAAGCATGTGTTTAGACAAGTCAAAACTTGAAGCAATAATCGTCTAAACATTGCATTGGTGTAAACAAAAGACATTTGCAATTATTTCTTGTCAAGACTTGCATACAATAATCGCATTCCATTTTTTACTATATCTGCGTGTAAACTGTTGCTTACAATTCTTGATGGACAATTATTGCGCGCAATTTATTGCATTCAATTATTGCTCTTGTATGTACAAGAAAATGGCATCGTGTAAATGGGCCTTAAGTCTACCCAGTTAGTATTTAACAAGGGTTTTTTGTATTACGTTTTATCATATAGTTTACGTCGCTTTCAGGTCGGCCCCCCGGTTACGACAGGGTCCGAGCGGCTGAGATTGGCAACAAAGAATTCAACCTAGAGGTGCTAGAGGAGGCGTACACCACAGACCATTGGCTCGTGCGCATATACAAGGTCAAGCCTCTTCCGAACCGCGGTGCGTAAGCTGCCAGAAGACTGTGCCACTGACAGGATCGACAGTGCAGTGTTTATACCGACATCATTCATATACCATAGCTAATTCACAATTCACCTGATAATAATAGAACAGAATAACCTGCACATTTAAAATAAATGAAACACTGTACTATTCCAATTTCATCAGTGTTAATTTCATTTTAAGTATTAGAAGGTTTGAACACTTTTGAAGCCTGACTGTATTTAAGCGACCACATTAAACACAATATTGGTTATAAAATTATACTATTGCACCAATAATATCGGTTGAATAGTATAATTTTTACAGTGGTATGGTACAGTTGTCTGTTTATCTCATATATTCTATTTCTCGAAATTTCAGAGCTTACCATTGGTAGGCAGGTAATGAACTATTTTTTTTTAAGTAAGACATATTTTTTTTTATTTTATGAGTAAAATACTGTTGGTTAGGTCTAAATTATCTCAATTATTTAATTTAGAAAATGTAATTGATAACAGTGAATATTACCTAAACAATCCACTAAAATGTGTTCTAAATATAATATAATTATTCAATGTTGTTATTATAACAAGTTATCTTGTTAATGAATAATATGCCGCGAAATATGAAAGCAATTTTAGGATAATGTCAAATATATATTAACATTGATATATATTTAAAAAAACATATAACTTTATTTACCTTACATGTTTCTCAACTGATAGTTACTTTCATTTTATATTTATTTGGTCTTTTGGTTGTAAGGTTAAGTCAACATCGATGAAAATTCTCTTATAACAAATGAATTTGGTATATCGAACATTTATATAAAATGGCAGTCAGAATGTGCAAAGTTAATTCGGTAGTAAAAGCTAGATTTTATTTAGCCTTCAATTAAATATAATAGAAGAAATTTTAATCATATTAATAATAATAATCATATTATTGCAATTTTTGTTATCGAGGACTGATATAAGATTAAGCGAGAAATAAAAGTGATTTTGATAAAATATCAAAATATAATTATATCTGGAATACCTTAGATAATTTAAGGAGTAAGATATCACATGGTCACTATTAGTAATGAGCACAAATTAATGTCATAAATGTTTTTATATTGCTAACATGTTGAAAAGCCTTAGTGATAACTAGAATTTATGTATTTGCTTCAAGTGTAGTTTTGGTAATAATACTGCCGGATCCTGTATCAGTTTAGATATATTAAAGAAGAGCTGTAAAAATTCATTTATATTTTTTTTATTTGAAATAAATTTTATTAAATACAACTTGTTTTATTACCCACCATAATACGTAACAAATGCAACAAGTATCCAATTTAGAATATATTTGAAGTAACATATAAGTTAAAAGAAACCATTACTGACTTGCTTGTAAAAAGGTTATGCTTCTAAATTTTAAAATTTTCTCATTAAACTTTAAAGTGTCGAAGAGATGTGTTTAGGTTATTGTCTGTAAGTTAAAATGAAATAATGAACATTAAATTTATTGTACTACTTCATCATCTTCACCCTGGTCTGAGCATTCTTCAGGAAGGAATGTATCATCATTGTTATAATTTTGTTTGTTTGGACGGAATCTCTTGTGCGTTCTCTGTTTAGGTTCAGGCCTAATCTCGTCTTCTCTGACTCGGGTCTTCAACTATAAATTTAAATTGATGTTATTAACTTATATATTTACTTGAATAAAATTACTCATAAAAATTTAAATAAATAAACATTATTATTAAAAATAAACAATTATTAAAAATGGTTTACACTATTTAAGTCCATTAAAGATAGTGGTAGTAGACCAAACCTGGACTGTGCTCTGTACAGTTGATTTTTACAAGTATTACAATTTTACGCTCTACAAAAACACTTACTGAGTATTAAGAGTATTCAGAAGTATTCTTCATGGTTCACAGCTTTCTATTTCTTCCTGGACATGGACTCTTACATAGCCAATAAGGACCGTAAATATTATTACGCATAAATATCGAACATCGAGATAGGGCGCGTAATAATTCAGGTTTAGTCTCGCCCAATATTGGCGAATGAATTAAACAATGCCAGAGATGACCGTTCAAGAAGCAAGGTGTAAAATTTATTAAGTCCTTGTACCAATTTTAAAATATTTATGGAATTTTCACTCATCTTGTTGCGAACGGGCTGATCATACGACTTTGTTGACGACTTCTCCAAATGATAGATTAGTAAGTGATCCATGACGGTATTCTACTCGACACAATTGAACATGGTCGAGACCAAAGATGTACTAGCAACATAACATAAGGTGGGATTGGATGAAATCCAACCCACTCCATGCACCCACGCGAGTTTGAGCGTACGGTCTCAAAGAGAACTACAGCGAGGATTAATTAAAGAATCACCTGTTGCATGAGTCGGTATCGCCCAACCCCATCCATGAATGCTTCTTTAAATGCCTTTTGTAGTGGCTTCTTTCGGAACTCTGCACATTGAGATCTAAGAGCCTTTGGTGCATCTTCTGGTAAATCTGGCGATTTTATGAGATGTAAATTTGAAGTTGTAAAATATTATACTTATTACAAAATAATATTATAAATATTTAATTTAAAATGATTATTGAAACTGATGACAGATATCTATTTTCAAAGGTATGAATGACTATTCTGTGAAGAAATGAAACAAGCATACTTTATACTTTACAGTTAGAACTTAGGAGTATTTTTGTTAGTTACTAATTATTCTTGAATTTATTAATATTAGAAAATAATGTGTCTGACCTCGGTGGGTGATATAAGCGATTTTCGCTATATTTTTTACGACCTGCCGCCTGCCTAACGTCAACCCTCCTTAGTAAACAAAGGTCACACAAATACTTGTCCCATAGGGGAGTCGAACCCACAACCCCCGACGCTGAACCCGATAGTTTAGCAGCAGCAACACAGAGTCATCTATATCTTTAGTTGTTTAATTGAAAATAATGTAGTAAAATAGTTTAGTTTTCATATAAGATTTACACTGGAGAAACTACAACGATCTGTTGAACTGGCTCGGGACAGAAGTAAATGGAGACAAAATACATATGGTCACAATCCTCATTACTGAGGGAATGATAAAGAAGAATAAGATTTACACCTACCATCTTCATTGAAACAGTAAGTCTTTGGCCTAACATCATAAACTCTATAATCCAACATGAGTACAATGTGCAACACCACTGGTTCATCTTCCCCCTCCATATCAGTTTCAGCAAAGAATGATATCTCAATATGAGATGTGTCCAATTTTTTGAACAACTGAGCTTCCACATTTAATAATTTCTGCATAGATTGAAAAGAATATCACAACATGTTTACATTTTAAATTTGATATTTTAAATACCAAAAATGACATACCTGTAGTTCTTCAAACTGCTTAAATCTATCGTAATATGCTATCAAAGCCTTTTTAATGGAACTCAGACATGCTGGCATCATTATATTATCAAATTCTTCAGTTACAGCTTTAAAGTTAAAGCCGAGTGGAAAGGAGCACTTTGTTACTTCATTCTTTCCTGTTAAAGTTAGTTGAAATACACAATACTTTTTTAATATTATGGAGTGATGATTTGAGTAAGGCTACAAGCAATTGAAATAAGTGAGCCTTTGGTAAGGCTGACATTCAACAGTGGACTGCTTTTTATCAACACATTAAATTACAGATAGTAACAAAAATATATTATTGATCAATTTTAGGACATTAGGTTCATGCAGTGCCATCATTAAACTTTTTTTGAATTATGGAACTCAAAAGTAAAAAATTCTAATCTGTAGTTAATTTACAGATTTATGAGACTACTACACATTTTAAATGTAGTTGACCAAAGAGAAACTTTTGCACAGTACTGTGCAAACCAACACCAAATGGTAATAAATAAGTTTTATATTATTTAGAAGAATAAAGGTAAAATTCAGTCGTATGTTTTAATTAAGCAAACTATCAATAGATGGCATTATCATTTAAAATAATGTTTGACTGTTAGATGAATATTTGAATATCAGATGAAGTTATGGCATAAATTAAATTATTTAATATATTAATTATTATGGAAGCTATGGCATACATAAAATACCTTTGAGAAATAATATATGGAGATAATGTAAAGTGATCTATGTACTAGTGTTTCAAGTAGAAAATTAAAGATACCCCCCATGGTAATTGGCAATTAGATAAAATATTATTTCGACTTTTTGTTATGAAAAGATCATATAGCAGAACAAAAACAACTAATTGCACTGAATTCATCATGGTAACTCTCAGCAGATGTAATATCTTACCGCCTTTCATTTCAATCCGCAGACAATGTTTCACTTCATATTCGGCATCATGCTGCAAATGGTACATGATGCAACAATGATCTCCTGCTGCATAGGATTGCACTTCCATGCCTGACAACATTGACATTAGTTCCAAGTTTTTCTGAATGCTATGTATAGAGTTTTGCAGCATTATTTTCTACAATATAATAAAATATAGCAAAAAGTGCACAATGTCATAACCTCTTATAAAATATTTGCATTAATATGTTTGCAGCCGTATAGCACATTTTCTTAATATAAAAATTGAAAAATATTTTCACATTTTTCAAGATGAATGACGAAAATTTTCTGAATGATGAAATTTCAAAATCGAACTCTAATGGCCACAAATAACTTACATTTAAAAAAAATGTTTTGTTATGTTGTACAAATATAAAATTATTATTTTTACCTGAGGTCTCACAAAAGCTTCGGGTTTACTTTTAGTAACGGTAGGCTTACTCCTGTATTTATTGCGCTTAATCTTAAATAATTCATTATGTTTTTCTCTAAGTTTTTCTTCTAATTGCTGTATGTCTTCCTGCAATTCCAGTAGTTCCTGAGAATCCTTAGGAAGTTTTCTTCCTAATATATGGATTCGTTATTAGTTTTGTACAGTTATTTTACTGTCGTTACATATGCAATACATTGTAGTATAATAATATAAAATGCAACAAATTCAATCATAAAAATGTATATATAGACTTACCACCGCCTTTTCGAAACAATTTTGTTATTTTTAATTGCTTGGTATTCGTCATAATAAAAAAGGAACTTTTAAAGCAATGCTTTCATTAAAATTTTGATGTAATTATATATACAAGTATTTAACGATACGATACGAAAAAATAATTTATAAACAAACTTTTTTATTTACAACGGTTAAGATTCAAGTTCCACTCCACTTTTCAAATTCAAATTGACAGATAGAATTATTTAGTGTTGCCTTGTAAAGTCCATTTTTTAAAGTTAGTAATTTTTTGAAGAAATCAGTGGAGATGAAGGATATCACACTCGTCTGACAGTCGGCGAGAAATGTCCCCTAATTCTGTTTGATGAATGCCACGCAGATAGCATCGAGCTTCAATTTTATCCTAGTACACAACCCACTAAATATACATAAAAGCCTATACATGTCCCACTACTGGGTAAAGGCATCCTGAATACAGACTTCACATATTTTCGAAATTTTTATTATTATTTCTAAAATATGAAGGTTTCCTCACGATGTTTTCCTTTACCGCTGAGCACGTGATAATTCAGCACTTGAAAATAACAATTTCATTGGTGCGGGCACCGGGGACCGAACTCAGGTTGCTCGATTATATTAAAATAAAGGCGAGCGCCCGGACATTGAGCTATCACGGCTATATTGCATGTTACATTGTTACATTTTATGGCACATTTATTAACTTTAATTTTTATAGTCTTCATTTAGCACCTACCATCTACTTTTCACCATAACAAGGGTTGACTGGTGGAGAATGCCATTAGGCATTGAGTCCGCCCATTGTAGCCATTTGCTTAAGGTGTAGCAATGAAGCTTAAATAAATAAATATTTAACAAGCGGCATGTCGTTCGTGTAGAGCGTGAAAATAGTAAGGCAACAGTCTATATATGTCGCAATGGCCTCCTCTGTACTGACGGTATCAGGTCCACCACGCGGCCCCACTGCGAAGGACTTCACATATCTTCGAATTTTTTTTGTTATTATATCTAAAACGTATGCAGGTTTCCTCACAATGTTCTTCTTCCTCTTTCTTTCTTCATGGCTTCTGTTTAAATTCCTCACAATGTTCTCCTTCACCGCGGACCGCGTGATAAGTCAGCACTTAAAATTAACAATTTCATTGGTGCCGGCACCGCGGATCGAATCGAAATCGATAAGATCCCGGACACCAAGCTGTGGCGGCTCTTGCTTGAAAATGGTGTGAAGTAAATATAGTTCAACTATCGATTGAACCTTTATTTCAGGGGATTTCACCCTTGAAGACCCCCAGTCCCCACCAACCTTGGGTCGTCTATCCGCGCACCTCTTCTGACGAAGCTATCAAACCCACAGGACTAACAGCTCCACTTCAAAAATAAGTACTCTTGGAAAAGGCGTTTAAATCGATGAAAAGATTCTCCCAGAAACATATTTTCACTTGTTTCTATAAAACGCATATAATATTGCATTTAGAAAGCAGTCTGCTATAGTATATATACAGGGAGATTTTTTGAGAAGTGCCCAAATTTACACAGGAGGTTTAGACTCGGTAGTATAATCGTTTATTGAAATAAAAAACAAAGTTTTTTTTCCAAAAAAAAAAAAATGCCATTCTATTCCCTAATAAACAGAACGTGATGACAATGCGGTAGTCATTCATAAATACCTAAATTTTACTGCGCACGAACTTGTGTGCGTGTTAGTTATGAATGATCGCGCGTAAATACACGAGTTGCGTATAAATCACGCACTTTTTGAGATAAGTTCAAATGAATGTAATTAATTACTTACGAGTGATTTTCAATATTTATCATTTTTTATATAGCATTATTTATGTCTAGAATTTAATTAAAAAAATAGAAACACTTAGAAAAGCCACCCACCCTGTATACAGTCTTTAGAAATCTTTAGTAAATAAAAGAAAACTTGTTAAGTAAAATTTATTGCAAATATTTCCCTTATTTATGATAAAACACTTAAAATTCATATTCAAATACAGTTAACGGCATTCTATAGTGTGTTTAAGAAACCTAATAGCTTAGCACTTTCTTCGGAAAGACGACCCTCTTGAAATCTGACCAGCAACCTGTAACAATGAGGATAATTTACAACTATATACTATTTTATTATTATACATATACTATTTTATTATCTATATACTATTTTATTATTTTATTACTTTAATATTGAAATTTCAGTAAAGCAAAAAACATTAATTTGAAAAAGTGTGTGGACAATGGAAGTAAAATGATCATGGAACTGGTGATATTTTTGATTAGCAATACCTAGAGTCGAAATAATCTGCTAATTGTTCTGTTATTTTCTTTTAGAACCCTTACTAAAATAATGTTCTTTGTTGCAAATGTCCTTACCAGTTAATTTTAAGGTATCTCAGCCCACTTATGTGTTATTGTGGTAAGCGATGAAGTAGTCCTTTTTCTAATTTATTCGTTATGCGTAGAAATGAAAGTGGTTATTTGATTTATACCACAAGTTTTTTAGTACATAAAAATCCTATTTTTTTAGAATATTATCTGTAAATAAAGGTATAATGCATAACCTAATTATATTCTGAAGATAGGGACCACGATAAAAATGTAACGATGAGTCAAGGTCACATTACACACCGCTTTTCGTTTTAGAAATCGCACGTTTGATGAAAAAATAAATACTTAAAATAAACCCCCTCCCCCGTCCACTCAAGCCTGACCTGATAAACGTACGGTCACTTCGGTGAACGAAACAATCGACATAATCAACTTTGTATTCTTGATTTTACGCGAACATTAGACACATTCCGACGTTTCTTGAATTAAAAGTCAAAATTAGAACGCGATAAAATCCGTACACGAGTTTCGTTTAATGGCGGCTTTGTAGAAAGGTCACCTCTCTGCGTTGTGCCTGACGGACCATAGCTCCGGCATGTACTTGGGTCGCATCGAGCGGAGGAAGTGCTCTCGCCACAGCCGCTCCAGCTCGAGCAGACCGTCGTGCTTCAAGTAGTACTCGACCACACGGTGCCCGTGCGACTCAAAGTCTGCGTTCTCGAAGCTAATAATAAACAAGTTAAGTATAGTAACAGCCTATAAGTGACACACTACTAGGCAAAGGCCTCCTCTGTACGGAGGGTACGAGGGCATAGTCCACCACACGGCCCCACTGCGGATTGGCGGACTTCACATATCTTTGAAATATTTTTTTTTGTTGTTATTTCGCAAATGTGCAGGTTTCCCCACGATGTTTTCCTTCACCGCCGAGCACGTGATAAGTCGGCACTTAAAATTATCAATATCATTGGTGCTGGCACCGGGGATCGAACTCAGGTTGCTCGAGTAAATTGAATTAAAGGCGAGCGCCCGGACACTGAGCTATCACGGCTCACTACACTAATATTTATTATTATTATAAATTTGACGACCCGAATGGCGTAGTGGGTGGTGTCACCGCACCCACAGCCTCCTGCGTCGGAGGCTGTGGGTGCGATCCCCACCACTTGAAAAATATTGTGTGATGAACATAGTGTTTTTCTGGTGTCTGGGTGTTTATACAGATGATTTTTTTAACAGGTGATTTTTTAGACGAAGTACATACTTTGACATAATGTTAATTGAGCATTTCATAATTCAAAAAAAAAATATTTTATTTTGACAAGAAATTACCAAAATTCTTGTCATATTGGCGGCCATTTTAAATTCACCATCTTGGTATTTAAATTTAATCTTAAATCTCAAGAAGTGAAAAGAGGGAAAAGATCGAGTGGTTATAGGGCTCATTTTTTACGTTAGAAGGTGGTTCACCTGATATTAAGTGATAGCCCATGGGCACCCGTGGGGTCGCAAATGCACTGCAGCCTTTTAATGAAGCGGGCCCCGGCTACCTCACTCACCAATCGAAACGCAGAAGTGTAAATCTTCCGCTTCACGCCGGTCTTCTGTGAGCTCGTGGCACTTTCCTGGACGGACCCGCCCATGCGACAGTAATTAATGCAGCACGCAAATTTTTGTTCCGTGTGAGAGACGAACGCACGACATAGCGCGGAACCACCAGGACATTTCTTCCTGGATATGTCTTATGTGGGCAAGGATGACCTTCTAAACAATAGAGAGAGACAAACGGCCTTACACCACTTGGATGTCTGAAGCGAGCTGCAAGAGCTCCTCAGTGACCTCCTCATATTGGGGGAAATGGGGCAGCACGATGCTCTCCAGCTGCTTGCGCTTGGATTCGGGCAGGACGTGCTTCTTGGTCTGGTAGAGAAGCGCGCGGGCGGCCGATCGCACCTTCCTGCTGATACGTTCATCCGGTTGAAGGGTTTTGGCTGGTGAACCAGCGAACTACCCAAGGATACCCACCGACTACGTTCGTACAACTCCTGCGGACTTATGCCCGGTTCCTATATTCAACGCACGGCCGTTAGTTACATAGCTTCGTAACTTTCATAACGACTTGAAGTTAAGAGTCGTGTACTCCCCGTTCCTATATTAACAAAACGAAGCGATTTCCTTACGAGCCGTTGCATTACCTACGGAAAGTGAGTTACCAGCCTTCCTTAAATCTAACAGTCGTTATGAAAGTAACGAAGCTATGTAACTAACGGCCGTTCGTTGAATATAGGAACCGGGCATTAGTGAAATACTTAAACCGCTCATTTGTATCTTTACCTTCGCTTCGTGTCACCAAGAGGTCTAAACTCCCAAGCAAGGATGCCTCGTTTCACGTGTAACTGCCAAAACTAATTCTATAACAGCTTTGCGCTACGGCATACAAAAGCGGGAAATCTTATGCGATTAAATTCTAAGGGCCTATGATAAGATTTAAGGGCTTGACGTAGACCAGTTTCGAGACTATCGTGACTTTTACTCAGAGAAAAACTTAAATTACCATACTATATATTAGATAGTACTCGCGGATTTTACTTAGACAAAGACCTAAAGTACCATACGTACGTGGCTCTTACTCGGATAAAGAGCTGAAGTACCATACGTACGTGGCTCTTACTCGGACAGAGCTGAAGTACCATACGTACTATCGTGACTTATTTAGACAAAGACCTAAAGTACTACATGACTTTTACTTAGACAAAGACCTAAAGTACCATACGGAGGTGGACGTTACTCGGACAAAGAGCTAAAGTACTATCGCGACTTTTACTTAGACAAAGAGTTGAAGTACCATACGCACTATCGCGGCTTTTACTTTGACAAAGACCTAAAGTACCACTTTGACAAAGACCTAAAGTACATACGTACGTGGCTTTTACTCGGACAAAGAGCTAAAGTACTATCGCGACTTTTACTTAGACAAAGAGTACATACGCACTATCGCGCGGCTTTTACTTGGACAGAGCTGAATCGCGGCTTTTACTTTGAACGGACAAAGAGCTAAAGTACTATCGCGACTTTTACTTAGACAAAGAGTTGAAGTACCATACGCACTATCGCGGCTTTTACTTTGACAAAGACCTAAAGTACCATACGTACGTGGCTTTTACTCGGACAAAGAGCTGGACTTAGTAAAGTACTATCGCGACTTTTACTTAGACAAAGAGTTGAAGTACCATACGCACTATCGCGGCTTTTACTTTGACAAAGACCTAAAGTACCATACGTACGTGGCTTTTACTCGGACAAAGAGCTAAAGTACTATCGCGACTTTTACTTAGACAAAGAGTTGAAGTACCATACGCACTATCGCGGCTTTTACTTTGACAAAGACCTAAAGTACCATACGTACGTGGCTTTTACTCGGACAAAGAGCTAAAGTACTATCGCGACTTTTACTTAGACAAAGAGTTGAAGTACCATACGCACTATCGCGGCTTTTACTTTGACAAAGACCTAAAGTACCATACGTACGTGGCTTTTACTCGGACAAAGAGCTAAAGTACTATCGCGACTTTTACTTAGACAAAGAGTTGAAGTACCATACGCACTATCGCGGCTTTTACTTTGACAAAGACCTAAAGTACCATACGTACTTGGCTTTTACTCGGACATAGAGCTAAAGTACTATCGCGACTTTTACTTAGACAAAGAGTTGAAGTACCATACGCACTATCGCGGCTTTTACTTTGACAAAGACCTAAGTACCATACGTACGTGGCTTTTACTCGGACAAAGAGCTAAAGTACTATCGCGACTTTTACTTAGACAAAGAGTTGAAGTACCATACGCACTATCGTGACTTATTTAGACAAAGACCTAAAGTACCATACGTACGTGGCTTTTACTGGACATAGAGCTAAAGTACTATCGCGACTTTTACTTAGACAAAGAGTTGAAGTACCATACGCACTATCGCGGCTTTTACTTTGACAAAGACCTAAAGTACCATACGTACTTGGCTTTTACTTGGCTTTTACTCGGACATAGAGCTAAAGTACTATCGCGACTTTTACTTAGACAAAGAGTTGAAGTACCATACGCACTATCGCGGCTTTTACTTTGACAAAGACCTAAAGTACCATACGTACGTGGCTTTTACTCGGACAAAGAGCTAAAGTACTATCGCGACTTTTACTTAGACAAAGAGTTGAAGTACCATACGCACTATCGCGGCTTTTACTTTGACAAAGACCTAAAGTACCATACGTACGTGGCTTTTACTCGGACAAAGAGCTAAAGTACTATCGCGACTTTTACTTAGACAAAGAGTTGAAGTACCATACGCACTATCGCGGCTTTTACTTTGACAAAGACCTAAAGTACCATACGTACGTGGCTTTTACTCGGACAAAGAGCTAAAGTACTATCGCGACTTTTACTTAGACAAAGAGTTGAAGTACCATACGCACTATCGCGGCTTTTACTTTGACAAAGACCTAAAGTACCATACGTACGTGGCTTTTACTCGGACAAAGAGCTAAAGTACTATCGCGACTTTTACTTAGACAAAGAGTTGAAGTACCATACGCACTATCGCGGCTTTTACTTTGACAAAGACCTAAAGTACCATACGTACGTGGCTTTTACTCGGACAAAGAGCTAAAGTACTATCGCGACTTTTACTTAGACAAAGAGTTGAAGTACCATACGCACTATCGCGGCTTTTACTTTGACAAAGACCTAAAGTACCATACGTACGTGGCTTTTACTCGGACAAAGAGCTAAAGTACTATCGCGACTTTTACTTAGACAAAGAGTTGAAGTACCATACGCACTATCGCGGCTTTTACTTTGACAAAGACCTAAAGTACCATACGTACGTGGCTTTTACTCGGACAAAGAGCTAAAGTACTATCGCGACTTTCACTTAGACAAAGAGCTGAAGTACCATACGTACTATCGCGACTCTAATTCGGACAAAGAGCTGAAGGGGCTTACGTACTTGGACTCGACGTCCTCCTTGTACTTGCCGTCGGGGTGGGTGCTGAGCGGCGCACCGCAGTCAGCCGCCAGACGCTCGCGCACCGCCTGATCGAGCGCGTTGCTCCGCTGGTGGCAGCCGACGCAAAGGAGCACCACGTCATGGGAGGAGTGCTCCTTCATTATCTCTGCGCCTCGTCAATGAAACAACACGATTTTATCTGTGGTCGTATTTCCAACGTATTCGTGTCAAACTATTTAAAAAAAATAATTAAGTTTCGTCCGTGAAGTCAACCTTAGGCTCCATTTGAAAATCCGCGCTGAAGCACAAATAGAACTGCAGCATTTTGCTGCAATGGAGTTCCGATTTGATGTCACAATAGTTATTTTTCTGTTTATGTTTTGAATATGTATTTTTTTTAAGTGATGTCAAACAAAGAGATTTTCTTTCTTTCTTTCTTCTTTCTTTCTAAAAAAACCCGCTGAGTTTCTTTCGCCGGTTCCATGTGAAAAGTTGCCAAACGAGCAGATGGTTCACCTGATGTTAAGTGAATACCACCGCCCATAGACATCTGCTACACCCGAGGGTTTGCAGTTGCGTTGACAACCTTTTTGGAAATTGGGCTCCGGCTACCTCACTCACCAGACGAAACGCGAAAGTATTTGTCATACTTCCACTTTAGGCCGGTCTTCTGTGAGGTCGTGGTACTTACCCGGACGAGCCTGCCCATTCGTGCAACAGCCGAGGCTGCTGCGTGGCTCTACCACCGTTATATAGTATCCTCCTCATCAGTATGTACCTATCCTCTCAGTACAGGGGCTTTCTTATCCGACCCCGGTGGCAGTATTTTGACTATCATTAAGCGAGTGTGATACTCCTATGTTCAATAAAGACATTTGATTTAGTAGGGACGCGCAACAGTCTTCGCCGTTGCTCGAATGGGTAGGTCCGTCGCAAGTATTACAACCTCGGAGAAGACCGGAGAATTGGTAGTGTTACTCAGCGTTGGTGAGTAGGGCAACCGGGGCCCACTTTATTGTAAGACGAAGAAAAGAAAAAACGAACCAGTCCGGATGGGCGCAGTCATAATATTCAAGCCAACTTGTTGCTATCTTAGATGCGAATAAAAATCCGTTCGCACTTCAACGTTCAGCTGTTGTTGATCGCATGTTACAGATCGCCAGTGCAAGATGACTTTAATGCTTGGCAAGGTACGTGCTACCGGTCAAGTGTTATAACCGCACTTGAGCGGAGGTAATCACTTAATATCAGTTGAACCGCCTCATCGGTTGGCGTCATTAAAAAAACTGTTATTGTAACCTTACTTCCTGGCTTAAATAAAGCATACTCGGCTGTTGGCAGGACTGACATTTCTTCCGGGGAAGTATGTACCACGGCCTCGCGGAAGAACAGTGTCAATTTATACATTGTAGTATTCATGCTTTTGCGTTTAATTGGGTTAGTGAGGTAATTGGGGAATCACAGACTTAGGTCGGCTACGTATCTGCGAGCGGATGTCCATTGGCAATGGCGTCACTTTTAACGCTTACTGGTATCGAATTTTATGAAAATCCGTTAAGCACTTTGTTTCTCTAAAGCATTTAGATTGTGCACACACTTAAACACTTTTGTCCTTCACGCTAATTATTGTGTTTAGAAATGTATTTATGATCACTAAAATTATTCGACTACATTCTCAGCCAATACAAAAACACACATTTTATGAATACTCGTACTACTAAATTTTGTAAGCTTGTTTTGTTCCATCGTATTTACAAACGCTCATTAAATGAAATACGTAACTGCGAATATATTATTTTGGAAAAATATAATGGTTCCTTACTTAAATTATAATAGATTTTTTTACCGAGAGTTAAATTTCAAGGGCACCTCGGCGTTTACGCACATTTCGTTACACGAAAAAAAGAAAGATATAACTCGGAGATAGAGAGAACGACGATATATTCTCCATACAAACCCATATAATAAGATTTTTATAACGCACGCGTCAGACGCTATATTTGAACAGCTGAGGTACCACACGTTGTGTAATTAATATGTATCATCAGGGCCGGATTTAGGGGAGGGCAACCGGGCGACAGCCCTGGGCTTCCACAGATGAGGGGCCTACAATAGAGACTTCGGAAGAAAAATTCAAATTCAATCTAGTTAACAATAGTAAACAACTTTTCCTATCAAATTTTTTTTCGCGTTTTACTTTTACCCGCACTACTTGTACAAACATGATTAAATTAAATATTAACGGAAATCAATAGAAAATAATTCAGGGCCAAGGGGCCTCCACTCCTTCGTTGCCCCGAGGCCTCCAAATCTGGCCCTGTGTATCATTGTGTTCTGCTATTATAAAGAGGTGTAACTTCTGTCGCGTATTATCTATTACATCCCGATTCTAGATATTCAATTTCGGAAGCCGCGCAGACCTGGGAAGTACCGCCTGTACTCGCGGGGCACCACGTTCTTCCTGATGTAGGAGTTGTGGCCGCCGCAGACCACGCACTTGTTCTCCTTCGTGAGCTGGTAGTAGCGGCCCACGTCGCCCACCGAACGGCCCGCCGGCTCGAAGCGGAGCCGGACCGTCATCGGGTCCAGGCTCGCGAGATCCGCTAACCCCTTCTCCACATACCTGAGGGGATCATGCGAAGTTGGAGTTTCAGTTGGAGGATCAAGCGACGTCGAGTGATAACCGCCGCTAGGGATGGCGAAAAGATATTTATTTATTTATTTATCCTTTATGCACTAAAAGTACAAAGGCGGACTTAATGCCGAAGGCATTATCTCCCAGTCAACCTTAGGGTGGTACAGAGATTAGGTAGGTGCACAGAAAGACAAATTATGTTATTATATATATAATAACATTATTTGTCTATATATGTATATTAAATTTATTATTTTAATTTAATATATGTATATTAAATTATTATATTATAAGATATTATTGAGGCTAAAATATGTTTATGTCGTGTAGTGAAATATCATATTGGCATGTACGTGAGACAGTCAGTTGCTCAATAAACCAGCAAGCTGCAACGCGTCTTTTTTATTTAATTGATCCCGTTCACTGTGTACAGTCCATTCTCAACTCTAGTAGTTATTCGGACGACGTACCCTTTCGTGCAACAGCCGAGGCTGCTGCGTGGCCCTGCCTCAGTTGCAGGCCTGTGGCCTACGTGTCTTTAATTACGAACTCCGAGGTTATGTCCCTACACTCAGGCGAGCCTCTACTGGCTACGGCCAGTCGGTTATCGACAGGGTGCCGGTCAATTATTTATGGCCAGTTGTATAAGACCAACGACACGGCCCAAAATGGCGGAATGCCGCGTAAAAGAATACGCGCGTCAGAAATTCTGTCTTCACTTCACTCACAAATATCGTGTAAGGGAGGGGGGGGAGGGGGGGGGGGGGGGGGGGGGAGGTCTTAAACTTGCTCCGGCGTAAATCGCTGGCTGTTTCGCTACGAATATACTTAGGCGTATAGTTTCAAACGGCGTTGTCATACAGATTTTTACGTAAGTTGTTTTTTTATTTAAAAAAAAAAAAAAAAAACTCCAAAGCGGTTCACGCCGCACAGTTAACGAATACATAGGCATAGTTAACGTTATACGTTCATAATTAACGAATACATAGGCATACTCGACATCCGCCGATGTTACTACCGGAAGGCGGTAATAAGCCGATGAATCCCGCAGTTTTGTTAACGTGCGCACGTCCACATGCATGACTTGCCTTGGGCACGGCTTAACTGAGAAGAGAGCTTACTCCCATCTCAAAGGCTGGCGACGCAATTGTGACTCGTCCGATGTTGCAAGTGTCCATGGGCGGCGGCGATCGCTTACCAGCAGGTGAGCCGCTTGCCTGATTGCCTCCTTGTTCCGTGAGAAACCGGTCAAGTACGGGTCGAACTCGTACGCCGAGTTTTCCGTACGTGCCCGTTATATCGCCATAATAAAATTGGTAAATAAATACCACGATTACCACCGATTTTCTCAGGAACGGGTGGACCTAGCAATTTTATACCAGATACTGAGGTCTATAGTCCCTATTGGGTGTGGGCAAATTAAGGTTTTCGCGTAGGTAGGTCCACCTGTTACTGAGAAAATCGCTGGTGACATATGGACAGACAGACGGACAAGTGCGTGATGTTATAAGGTTTCGTTTTTTTACCTTTTAAAGTACGGAACCCTAAAAAAGACTGGATATTTACCTTTTCACGAGCTCTATGCCGATTGAAGCTCAGTCTGTATAACATAACAATAATCACCATTCGGCCTTCTTGACGTCGCAAGTGCATAACAGCTCTCCGTCGGGGGCCAGCAAGAAGCAGTTGTGGTACAGCGGCTTGGTGCGCAGCGCGTGAAGGTACCGTCTGCTCGCTCTGACCTCCTTCTCCTGTTTCCATTTCTTCACCTTTTTTCTTTGGGCAAAACATATAATTAATAATTAAAGATCAGAATTCCATAGATAAATATATTAAAAAAATAATAAATATTTCGGGACATATAGCCAGGCGGTCAAATTACTTATAGGTACTTATAGCCAGACGATTAAATTACTTCTTTCAACTATAGCAACTGCTATCAAACAATAATTTTCATCTAGCGATTAGGTTAACATTCGATTGTATTCAAACCTAAAAAGTCCCACGATAAGTTCCACAGATAAGCGAGTACCGCCGCCCATGGTCACGCCCATTTGTTTCGAACATTCGAAAGACCACGGCTATCACACTAGCGAAACTCAAAAGTTTAGTACTGCCACCACGCACCGGGTATTTGAGGCCGTGGTACTTAATCTGACCGTATGTGCAACAGTGAACGCTGCCAAATGGCCCTACAACAGTTTGCTGTTATCGTCGCACAGTGCGTCTGCGATCCTTACGTTCTTTCGTTCCTCCAACTGGACGTCGAGTACGCTGTGAAACCAACATCGGCGAACTTTGAACAGATCTCATTGATATCGCTCCAATTTGTATCGTCGCCCGTGATGTTGAACCACTTCCAGAGGCAGCCGTGGTCTCGGTCGACGAGGTTAACGAAGATCTTGACGGCAACGTGCGCGTCGGCTGCCGCGTATTTTATTTGGGTTTCCGTCAACTCCTGTGCCTCCCAGTCACTGCAGCGAACCTGCAAATGGAGTTCATTTCTTACCATCAAATAATTACAACGAGGGAGTAATGCAAAAATAGGTTTTATACATTGTATATTGTATATAGCCATATTGTATATATACATTATATATTATATAGCCTTTTATAAAAAAGCATTAATATCTACATTCATACAAAAATGAAACCTAAGTTTCTTTATATTAAGTCATAATTAGTACCTTAGAAGCAAAATCCATCCCTAAAATTGGTTCTAGTGATTACTTTACATGATAGGTATCAAAGGGGCATAATGCAGGTGTGTTGCAAACATTTCTGAGGATGATTATGGTATTTCTAAAATTGGCTATTTAAAATGTAGTAAGGTTAAAAATATATTTTATCAATGATGTAAACAATGCATAAAGATAAATTATATGTATTACTGTGTCAACTAAAAATTTGTAAAAATTGATTGTAAAACCTTACCCTCCAACTCTTGTCTAATATTATCCTAAGATGCGATTTTGCTAAGAATGCCAATCCACCAGGTACATGTCCAAAAAATCTGACTATATGTCTCAAATCAAGGGTCGACCTTATTGCCACTGAGTAATCTAGCAATAAATATTTTGCATCGTCGAATGGGGCAACACCCACTTTATATATTGAATCATCTTCTAGAAATTCCTGCAAAATAATAATAATTTAAAGAATAGTAAATATGGATTTTGCAA
This sequence comes from Iphiclides podalirius, assembly GCA_933534255.1. Lineage (NCBI taxonomy): Eukaryota > Metazoa > Arthropoda > Insecta > Lepidoptera > Papilionidae > Iphiclides > Iphiclides podalirius. Next base: position 14,258,340 of record OW152817.1, read on the forward strand.
AACTAATGAAATAACATGCTTGACCTGTTTTATTTTCAGTCACATATTTTCACACATTATTTATTCATTGAGTTTGTTGCACAAACTACTCAACCCATTTAAAAAACAAACAATATCCAGGTATTCTTCAAATGTAATTCACACATTCAAAAATGCTTTTGATAATAAAAAAAAAACAATAACATAATGCAAAAGATAACAGTAAATTGCAATTTTAGTTTAAATTAGGCCATTACAAAAGTTTTAACATTTTAGTGGCAAATCCATTATATACTTGCAAAAGCATAAAATAATATATTAAGAGGCATATTCCTTTCAATAGTTTAAGCAATACACATGCAAATAACACAACAAGCACCTTTAAGGATTGTGGTATAGTCTTTAACTGACAAAGTCTGAATAATCCACAGTAGCCATCAAAAGAGGACAGCTGCAATAAAGCAACGGGTTGCCTCTTACCCCGGACAGTAACCCATTCACAGTCAAATCCAATAGCTTTATGCTTTTTTATCCTCCTGAAATTGTCAAAAAGTAATAACCATTGATGCATTGTAAAAACACTAAATTTGATAAGTATAAGTCTTTAAAACATGTGTAGAAAAAGTACGAAAATCTTAACGCCTTCTTTCTACATTGTTATTTAGCATTTGAAGCAATGCTTGGCGCATCTATTGTTATATCCTTTCCAGCATACAAACAATTTCGAATATCGTTTTACAACGACAATTTGAACGAGAGATGTCGCCATTGCTTTTATAAATTTTAAAGTTTTTTTTATAGTGCTAATCTCTGCACTTAAGATTGAACATTAAAACATTAGCTCAGTGGCTAGAGCATCAGGCTGCGAATGCCGAAGACGTGGGTTCTATTCCCACAGCGGCGACAATCTTTTCGTACTTTTTCTACATGTTTTAATGTTCAATCTTAAGTGCAGAGATTAGCACTATAAAAAAAACTTTAAAAAGTATAAGTCTACTAAAAGGGTTTAATAACTTTTATTTTTAATGAGAAAAGGCAATGGTAGCTAACAAAGTTACTTTACTTTGAATGGTGTTTTTCATTCAGTTTGTTGACTATTAAAGCTTCATTAAATGCAGAGCTCATGGGATCTGCTATCCTTAGCTACATTGATACAGCCCTCGGTTTTGGGTGGGACCACACATGTGCTCATGCATATATTATCTAATGTTCATAGACTATTGAGGATCCATAAGTTCCAATCAACACAAGTATCCCTTTTTCTGTTATTTTAACTACACCAGTACTGGTACAACTTTCTATAACTGTGTTGTCCAGTCAATGTGTAAAACATTCAAGTTTGTCCTCTAAAAACAGATAAATTGTAAGTCAAACAAAGAATATGGTTTTATTTTTTTGTCAATGATTTCCGTAATGATCAGGGAAAATAATGGACACATAGTTTGTGAATGAAAGATACAAGGGAGCTAGGTATTACAACAAAGGTATCTTTTGTTTTCTCATTTAACAAGTAAGTCACAATAACTACTTACAAGCCCTACCTTTGCCTTTATGGCAAACAATTTTAATAGTGACTTAAACTTTTTTTTATAAATGATAAAAAAGTTATGGCTCCCTTACCTGGAAGAGCTATATCTCCCTTTTCTATTCATTCCAATTAAACATAAGAAACCCAGAAATTATGACAAAATTTCTAATATTTAAAAGTGGAAAATACCTTCTTAATTCATTCACAACTCTATTGCATGAATCTTCAGTTGTTACATTATTAATTGTCAAGTATGGAAGTGCTTCAACAGCGTTATGATATTTTAATTCTTCTTCTTCTTCTAAGGCAGTTGAATATTTTAATTTATATCGCATTATCAAAATTGTCAATCCCGCACAACCAACAGCAAGGGCTGTTGATATTATTACAGGATTTAGTCTTGATACTGAATCCATCGCACAAAAGTCCACAGTTATCTCTCTTAAGCGTTTTGAAAACTGTTAAGTAACAATAACTAGAAGAATCAAGGGAGATCAATCCAAATAAATTCAAATAAGTAAATAAAAATAAAATTACATTTAATTCATAGATAATGTTGTAAAACCTCTAAAATTACGGTTTTCACTAATATAACACGTAACTTATGTTTATCTACTAAATAAAAGTAAAGAAGCACATGTAAAATAATTTACCATGATGTAAATAGTAAAATAGTATTTGACAATTTTTGACATTAATTGACCATTTGAAGTAGTAAGTAGGAGTAACATAGAGTCTAGTATACTGTAATGATTACTGAACATAAGTAATTTTTATTCTTAATATATATTAAATATATTTGTGCTGTATCCTTTATATAATATTCAGGTATGAATGATATACATTAAAAATACATGAAGTTACATTATATCATGCTATTGACGACATTGATATATGACACACAATATATTTAAAAACTGTTTTTTTTTAACTATAAATTAAATTTATTCCTCAATATTTGAAACACGGTAAAACTATACTATATTCAAAAGTGGACTTTTTAGTAGTTTCTTATGTGTATTAAAAATTTTTTGGCATTATGTTTATGTAAAAAGACTTACTTTATAACAATATTGAGTTAAGAAAATAACATCTGTCAAACCGCTATCAATGTTGCGATTTGCGATATATGTTGGCGGAAATAATTAAATTGAGTTTGTTGTTTTTGTTGACGAATACATTGCATTGTAATGGCACGTGATAGAAGTCCGGAGCGCCGTCGATCACGCTCAAGAGATAGACGTGACAGAGATCGCCACGATGATCGAGAATCTCATCGGGATAAAGCTAAACGCCGTGACCGGTCCAGGAGTCCACGAAAAGAACGAGACAGATCACGAAGCCCTCCAAGAAAGGATAGAGATCGTTCAAGAAGCCCCCGTAAAGATAAAGATCACTCTAAAAGTCCATCGCGAAAAGATCGCGGTCGATCCAGAAGCCCAAAGAAACGCGACGCAAAAGAGAAACTTGAAAAGGAAAAACGTAGTGATGATAAAGATAAGTATAAAAGTAAAAAGGAAGATGACAAAAAAGAAAGTGATGAAAAGCAAGAAGAAAAAGAAGAAGAACAAAAACCTATAAAGAAGGAGCCTTTGTCGTTGGAAGAACTTCTTGCAAAAAAAAAAGCAGAGGAAGAAGCGAGAAGTAAACCCGTATTCTTAACGAAAGAGCAGAGAGCTGCTTTGGCTCTAGAGCGAAGACGTGAACAAGTGGAAGCCATGAAAGCTAATGCTATTGAGAGGCCTGCCATAGCTACTATCGATTTAACAGGATCATCTAAGAGAGACGACGATAGGAGATACAGAGAAGAAAGAGAAAAGGAGCGTGAAAGGGAAAGGGAACGCAAATATGAAGAGAGAAAGAATGCTTCGGATAGAAGAGATGATAAGAAGGAGAAAAATGAAGAATTAAAAAATAAAGACAAAGAAAGAGAAGAAGAAGCCATTAAAGCTCGCTATCTAGGAATTATTAAGAAAAAACGCAGAGTAAGAAGGTTAAATGACAGAAAATTTGTTTTTGACTGGGATGCATCTGAAGATACATCCAATGATTATAATGCATTATATAAAGAAAGACATCAAGTGCAATTCTTTGGTCGTGGGCATATTGCTGGTATAGACATTAAAGCACAGAAGAAAGACCATAGCAAATTTTATGGGAACCTATTAGAAAAGCGTAGAACTGAATTAGAGAAGGAACAGGAAAAGATGAGGTTGAAGAAAGTTAAGAAGAAAGAAGACAAACAGAAATGGGATGACAGGCACTGGTCTGAAAAGGACCATGAAGAAATGACTGAGAGAGACTGGCGTATTTTCAGAGAAGATTATAACATAACCATTAAAGGTGGGAAAATACCTAATCCAATAAGATCCTGGAAGGAAGCTGGCTTCCATCAGGACATAATGGAAATAATAAACAAAGTAGGCTATAAAAGTCCTACACCGATTCAAAGACAAGCAATTCCCATTGGTTTACAGAATCGTGACATTATAGGCGTAGCTGAAACTGGGTCAGGAAAAACTCTTGCTTTCCTCATTCCATTACTGACTTGGATACAATCATTGCCAAAGAATGAGCGCTTAGAGGATGCAGATCAAGGCCCTTATGCTATTATACTGGCACCAACCCGTGAATTGGCACAACAGATTGAAGAAGAGACAAATAAATTTGGTATACCTCTAGGCATTACGTCCGTGGTTGTGGTTGGTGGTTTATCCAGGGAGGAACAAGGATTTAAACTTAGATTGGGTTGTGAAATAGTTATCGCCACACCGGGTCGTTTAATAGACGTTTTAGAAAACAGGTACTTGGTGTTAAACCGTTGTACTTATGTTGTCCTTGACGAAGCCGATCGTATGATTGACATGGGTTTTGAACCGGATGTACAAAAGATCTTGGAATATATGCCTGTATCTAATATAAAGCCTGATACAGACGCTGCTGAAGATGCAGCAGTGCTGCTTGCAAATTACAATACTAAGAAAAAGTACAGACAAACTGTCATGTTTACAGCAACCATGCCTCCAGCAGTAGAACGTTTAGCAAGAAGTTACCTGAGAAGACCGGCAATAGTTTATATTGGTTCAGTAGGCAAACCAGTTGATAGAACTGAACAAGTTGTGTACATGATTGGCGAGAGCGAGAAACGTAGAAAACTGACAGAGATACTGCAGCGTGGGGTTGAACCTCCTATCATTATATTCGTCAACCAGAAGAAAGGGGCAGATGTGCTGGCAAAAGGTCTGGAGAAGCTTGGCTTTAATGCATGCACTCTTCACGGTGGCAAGGGACAGGAGCAGCGTGATTTTGCATTGGCCAGCCTCAAGAATGGTTCCAAGGACATTTTGGTGGCTACCGATGTCGCCGGTCGTGGTATTGATATTAAGGATGTCAGTATCGTTATTAACTACGACATGGCAAAGTCTATCGAAGACTATACACATCGTATCGGTCGTACAGGTCGAGCAGGAAAAACTGGTAAAGCAATCTCTTTTGTCACTAAGGAAGACTCAGCTGTGTTCTATGATCTTAAACAGGTACTGCTCAGTAGTTCTGTTTCCACATGTCCTCCCGAACTTATGAATCATCCAGAGGCTCAACACAAACCAGGAACTGTTGTCACGAAGAACGAAGAGAAGAAATGATTTTCGCATAAGTAATGGTTTTTATCTTCAAAGGTATTTATTTGAAATAAAACGGTACATTGATATTTATTTGTTTAATTTTTGTTTTTCATTTTATTACACTGCAATAAATATTAAACATTTAGTATTGGTTTAAAGTCGGAATCAAAAAGAAACATAAAAATGATATATTTTCAATTCGAAAATGTATTCTTCTGGCCTTACTAACTCCTAAGCATTATTTTAATTTAAATTATCTGTGCCCGTACTTTTATAACGATTTTTTGTAGTTACGCAAATCCCCATATAAAATCAATTTGATTTACATTTTTCCAAGGAATCTGAAAATAACAAACATTATTAAAACGCGTGAGGAATTATTATTTTTCACAGAAAAAAAGCCAAGCAAGGATCTAGCAATAAGGCTATGATGTCATATATGAACGCGACTTTTGAATAAGTAATTACAACTTGTTTCTTTTGTCAATAATTGTACTAAGTATACTATTCATAAATAAATAAGTTGGTTTGTCCTTCTTTCATTCCACATTTTTTTTGTGCCTGCAGAATTGTTAATGGCCAGTGAAAACATTTAATTTTGAATTTTATATGTAGGTGTTAAAAAATAAAGATGTCAGGGAGGTGAACCAAATAGAAATAGGAGCACTTAATAAGTTAAAGCCCAAATGATGTTTTTATACTTATACCAACTTTCTCAGAAAGTTGAATGATTATATAAATATGCTATGTCTACCATATATTTATTTCATCCTAATTGAAAAAAGGAGGTTCTCAATTCGTTTATAATTTTTAAAGTTATATTTATTGTGGCGCGTTTGGAAAAATTTACGAGAGTAAAATTTTGTCAATAAGTGAAGATCAACCCTCAAAAAGCAACATGGTTCCAAGTTAAATGTTTTGTTAATAAAAATGTATTTCTAGAAACCATCAATTTATGCCAATATGAAGTTTGTTAATAATAGGTATCATTCATAACACACTTAAATATTAGTGAAGATGCCCATATTTGTGTGAAAGTCATTGTAATGGAAAAAAGTTATGAAGACAATAAGATATAACATTTGAAGCAAGACAAGCAACAAAAAAAGAGCAAAGCAAGAAATCATCAAATAGCCAAACATGCAAGAGGCTGAGTGCTGCAATTTGTACCTATTCTTTACTATCTGAAGATTTCCGGTCACTTGTATCTTTAGACGGTGGAGGCATTATAGCCTGCTTAGCGGAAATGGCAAAAGAAATTGTCAAATCAATGAATTCCGAGAAGTTCTTTGGAAAAGACAATTCAGGGAATTTCACTTCAAGTTGTGGGTCGCCAGGCTTCACTGATAAAAAAATATTAAATGTCCATCAGTTTCAGCATTTTGATAATAATACCTATATACACCAAGTAATATCTGTTTTCTTCAATGCATAATAAGGACTCTACTAAATGTATTGTACAGTTGATTTTGTTTGAAACAATGTATTTCCTAACAATACTTACCTCCATATAGAAAATTATAAGCAATATTTATGTATTGTTTAGCTAAAGCACCATTACTCTTGAAAAGGTCTTTAGTTTCTTCAGGGAAACATATTGAACCCATTGCCGTAGTGCCCACACCAGCATAAAATACCCTCTGAAAATAATATTAGATGTATTTTATACATATCACATTATGCAATAAAATAAGCAATAATGAAAATAAAATTAAATACAATCATTTATTGAAAAAATTAAAATATATTTAATAAAGCTTACTCTTATTATGCCACCTCTAAGGCCAAATATAAATCCTGTCAGACCCCCCATAGCTACTGCTCCATATCTCATTTGTTTATTATCTTCTTCTCTTAAATACTGTACAATCCCTGTGAAAATAGAAAATATTTACCTTTTTTTAAGCCATAAATATTTTGTTAAATTAATTGAAAAATCATTGTAATCTAAGATGAGATGTTGAATATAATTAATAATATAAAAATAACTAACATTCACTTCTATCACGGATTTCATGATAATTATCCTTAACAGTATGCAGAAGTGACTCAGTGTGAGCAATGCCAATTTCAGCTGTTTCCCGGACTGCTTTCACAGGTGGCTGAATAACTGTTTTTAAATAGCTGGTTTTTCTAGGATTATGTTTTTCTTTTATATACCTGTAATAACCGAAATATAAGTAACATTTCATTTAAGATGATAATTAATTTTCGTTTGAGGTGTATTAAAATTTTTTATTGAACTCTAAAGTTGCAAAGTACTAAACTTCCAAAAATATTTAATTGAAAGCCAAAGTTTTTTAAACATTAAAATTTATAACATTTGGAAAGCAAATGAACTACAAAATCTAACACAAAAGATTCCAGTGTTAAGGACACCACAGTAGACTATTTATCTTATCTTAGTTAAGAACGAAATTTTATTAGTGTTAAATAATTCTTAAATTTCTAAAACATATGTAATAAATGACACCCATACTCTCCATATTCAGCATGTGGCGCTTCATATATAGGAAGTTCGGAAAGCCGCATTGGTGGTGGTTTTATAGGCTCGCTAGGGCTCTCCGGTACCGGAGTAGCCGCGCTGATTGTAGGTATCAACGAAATCGCCCCCGTGCCTATCACTAATTTTCGGAGCATCTTTAATTGAAAAAAATAATACGTTACTTAGGAAATTACATTAAACACTATGATGTATCATTCTACTCATCTACCATACCTTGAAAGTTCTCTAATTTACAAATTACATGAATTCTTATACTACAAAAATGAAATCTTTGCGAATCAGCTGCTCAACTTGACACATGTCACATTACATAATTTTCATAGTGAAACAGACGATAGTAGGTAATTTGATTGATGATAAAGTTTAGATGCAGATGTCCTATTTTTTGTAGAAGTGTAGTTCGTTGTTAGCTTTGACCGCTTCATTCGAGGAAGTCTGCAGGTAAATGACCCAATGATCTTGTATGAGACCCAATGAGTTAGACCCACTGACTTTTATTCGCAGACTCGAGTCGAGATAAAACAGAAATAGTACACGTTGACTACGTCGTTAACTATGAATTTAATTTGAATTTTTCATCGATCAATTCAACTAAAAACTCACAACTAAACAGGAAATGAGAACTACTAAGGCGATGAAATGCGTAAAAACTCGCCTGGTACCGCTAATGCGAGCGTCGAGTAAAACGACGCTAGGCCGCAAACATAGATAAGACATATATACTGGGCGCAAAGTTCCCTTACACAAAACATGTATTTACTTTTCGCATTATGACATATTACATATATAGTATCTGTTTTACGCATGTCCTCGCTAATCATTTGAAACTGCTTCAAGATATCCAAAACTTATCTTCGTAGTCCCACCGGCACCCCATGATGTATGCAGCTGTTCTTGAAGGTCCCTAAGTCGTACGACATCAATAAGACGCTTTAAAAGCATCAATATCCAGTCAAGTCCGTTAAATAAAGCTTTTAAAATCCATCCCGTACACCCTTAAACCGTAAATCAGAGTGCTATGAATGTGATAGATTAGAACAATACATTTTACTTCTTCTTAGTCGTTCCCTCGCTTCTGAGAATCGTGACTTATATTCAATTGGTCTCTTTTGATATCAAGTCTGACCTATTTGATTTATGTATTATGTTTGAATTACTTTAAATTTGGAATGTTAGTTTTATTTGTTCAGACTGAATTTTGTCATATTTGATAGATTCCGTAAAAATCGTTTGAAGATGTAACATGTGTAGCTATCTGACATAACTCCTGTATTTTACATAAATTCCATAATCATTACGTTTCGTTAAAAATAAGTTCAAAATGTTTAATTTCAAATAAATAGTTTTCTTATTAGTCCTTAAGTATCTCTTTGATTTGAGAGCGATCCCATGAGCCACATCCACCATTCAAGAGAATATGGCCAAAATATCGCATTTTGCGCTGTACTTGTAAGCAGACTGTGTACAGGCGCTGAGCATTTTCTATTTTAAGTTGGAGATGTTTGTGCGACGGGTATTCGTCCATGGTATTCGCAGCACGGCAAACACCACATTTCAAGGGCGTTTATTCTTTGTACATCTGTTGCCTTGAATGATAATCAATTAATGAATAGAAATCTAACATTCAAAACTTTGTTTGGCACGCCCAGCCTAATTGCGTAAATGGGCAAAATTAAAGGCGTAAAGTTATTTCAATTAAGTCATGCATTTAATGTACTGTATATTTCAATAGCCAAGTAATATCAACCTGTCAGTTATTTTCTACTGAACATCAAGTTTGCTCTTTGGAAAGATATAAAACTAAATCAAATCTACGTTTCTGACATGAGCTATTTGTACATTCCCAATCATATTCCATCCTGGCTTTAGTATGTATCAAAAAGTCCCAACTTTATTATTTCTCGTGATTGATTTCAACATTATTACTTTCTTTATAGATTCCACTATAGATGGCAATGTTGGATCATGTCGTGCCCCTTTTCTTATTAGTAGAATTGTCCATCTTTGGTTAACAGGGGTCGCGGAGATGCAGTGGAGCCGATAGTGTTTGTGAACTTTTTCAAAGATTAATAAAATTAAACAAAAAAAGTTATTAACAAATCGTTGTGACTGGTAACTCTGTCATGTCATTTTCAAATTCTGTCAATTGTCGTCTTTGTCTCGATTTATACCATCATCTGTCATTATTTTTCTTTCAATTTCAATGATCAATCTGTCTCATGTCTGCTGCAATCTGTCGTCTTGTCTTCTTTGATTTGAGCTTTTTGATCGTGGTTCTATTGTGTTATGTGGACTTCCTAATTGTCTAATAGTTAGAAATACATTAGAGTACTAACTTAACGTGTAACTTTCTAAAGAAAATAATACTTTTGAACATAAAATATATTCAGTGCATTTAAAAATAATTACTCTTATTGTGAATGAAACTCATGCCGTGATTGTGATTGTTCTTTTTGTAATAGCGGAATCGTTGTATAAAGTTGTATGGTAATTAGTGTTATCGTCTTAGATATTTCTATTTAAATTGGCCTTAATTGAGTTTAATAATGTCGGGAGTGCGCTCTACTCGTGTGGCTAAGCGCCTACGAGCTCATCGTATGAAGAGTCGGTCAGGTAAGCGAAGACCCGCATGAAGGTGCTTCGCCGCCGTTGTCGAAGACTGCGGAAAGTGAACACTGCTTAGAGACTTCTGTCTAGTTTAGTTTGCTTGTGTTTACTATCTCATTTTGAAGGTTCCATCATAAGAATGTGTTTTCCATTCAGTACAAAAGTTTATTGTTTGTACTAATTTTCATCTGTAAACTGTTAAATTTTTTTTCCGCCAATAAATAGAGCCATTTCCTTCCTTTCTATTCTAAATATAATTTATATAGTTAAAGATTGATTACAATAATACAAATGAAATTGAATTATGTATATGATTGTTATTACAATCATATTTAAGCATTAATAGGCAGGCAATATTTATTAAATTTACAATATATTTATAACTATTTGGTAATAATATAGCTCAGTTTTCCATTAATGTCCGTCTAGTTGGGGGTTGATACTTTTTTAAAGTAAGGTTACACTCTTATAAGCACACACACATAGATACTATATGCGGAGACACATCATCATCATCATCATTTCAGCCTGTTTGAGTCCACTGCTGAACATAGGCCTTCCATAGACTGCCACGAAGTACGATCCTGAGCCATCTGCATCAATCAACTTCCCGCACATTTGCACAGGTTGGCTATTCTATCTAGTGAGAGGTCGGCCTACTTACTGCAATGACCAGTATGAGGCTGCTATTCGAGAACCTTCCCCAACGGTTATCGGTTCTACAAGCTATATGGCCGACCCATCGACACATAGTTTTTGGGGAAAATAATATTGACAATATTTGAATGTTTTAACTGTGAACTCTTATATTAATCCGATTTATACTTTTGCTTACACCACATCCCATACTACTACATTAAGGCATTATTACAAATTGATTTTATTTAATAAAATCAACCACAAGAATAACTATACTACACAACATAGCTGAAAAAATTGTTTTTTCCCATTTTCTTACTTTTTTATATTATTTTTTACCCTTGCAGTCTTAAAATAAAATAGATTAGGTTCAACTTATCTCAAATAACCAAATTGATTGACTCCGACTCTTTTCCTGCAGCACCTATCCCTATGAATCAGTAACCCAATTTTTTTCTGATTAGGGGGAACCCATTCCATTTATTTTTTACTCTTAATATTAACTTTAATCCATAAAATGGGGAAAATTTCCTCAAAATTAAAAAAAAATCGAAAGGGGGAGGGGGCTCCACTACTTTACCGTTTAAGGGGGGGGGGGGGGGGGGATAAATACTTCCCTCCCCTCGCATCCTTACCGCCCCTCAATATGACGGATGTCAATGGAAAGTCATACTATAATATAATTATTAGTATTAGTTGTAAAACTGTGTTATAAAAGAATTGCCATCTATATCATTGATAATCTTTCAATCTTCTTTGTCTTTCAAAGACAGATGATGATAATCTTTCAATGATTTGCTTAGTAGTCTATGGATGGAATCTTCATCACCACTACAGTATTTTTTGATGCTATCTCACTTCTAACATGAATGTGTTGAAATTTACTAACAAGTAACTTGCCTTGATCCAGGATGCTAAGGTGCATGCATGATGACTCTTGTGATGATCAAAAAACTCCACTTCTAAGGAGCAAAGGTTACCACATGGCTGAGGATCTTTGGAATGAAATGGTACACAACCATTATATATTTTTATATGTTGCTATTTATAATATCTTTAAAAGGGATGTTTATTGAGGGTTTTTTCGCAATCTTAGGTGACATTAATTATACTATAAATGAGTATTCCATAAATTGGGAAAAACTAAGAGATCAACTACATACCAAAGAATGTCATTAGAAAATAATTGGAGAAAATTTAAGTGTACCAATCTTGAAGGAGGCATGATTAAGGATGCACTAATAGAGTCTATACAGGGTGGCCATTCTGAGGGTGCCCAAATTTACACAGGAGGTTCAAACTCAGTAGCATAATTGTTTATTAAAATAAAAAAAACCTTTTTTTTTTTTCAAAAAATTGCCATACTATTTCCTAACAAAACAGAACTTGTTGATAATGCGGTAGTCATTCATCAATACCTAAATGTTACTGTGCATGCACACAAACAAAACAAAGTGATGTATTTTAGTTATGAATGATCACACATAAATAATAAATAAATATATGAGCTGCCTATAAGTCACGCACTATTTGAGGTAAGTTCAAAGGAATTTAATTAATTACTTATGAGTGATTTTAAATATTTATCACTTTTTATATAACATTATTTATGTATAGAATTTAATAAAAAAATGGATACACTTAGAAAACCCACCCTGTATATAGAATCTTTTAACAACAGTGGAATTAAATATCTTTGCAAAAAATAATATTTAATACTATGACAAAAATATTTCCATGAATTTGTTGCATTATATAGGTATACTGCTTTAATTTTTATATTGATACTCAGGAAATCTTGTTCTTAGGCATTGAAATCAGGGACTATTTATATGTATTGATGAGGCTTTGGAATTGTTTATGTACACTTTCATCTAGGGATCTTAGTCACAATTATATTTTGATTGGACATAGCTATATTATAAAGTGATATATTCCCATCATTGAAGGAAGTAACATCAGCTAGTGAAAAACATTAAAAAAATTGGGGTATATACACATGGTAATAAAAACCACATTTCACAAAGTAATTAAAAAGACCAAAAGGGATTTGGTCTTTTTAATTACTTAAGGAAGTAAAGCGAAATGGATTGTAAAATATATTTAATTTAATTTGTTTAAGGTTTTATATTTTAAGTACTTGCATGCTTTATTAATTATATGTGGTTCACACTGAAAGTTTTAAAAAAAACCAAAGCATTTAGCCTATTCTGTCTCATTTACGGCGTTTTCGAATGCACTCTCCACATTAGTATGAATGTATGTAGAAAGTATGAGGCAGTCATCTTTTTTCCTTCCTTTTAATTAATTTTAAAGTCTAACAAGATTATTGGAATTGCTTCTAAACTAATTAATAAACACAAAAGACACATGAATACAATTATATTTTTTTTAAATAATAAATATAATATATCACATTAGGTTACTAAAGAGTTTAAATTTAAAAAAAAATTTTTATTGGCAATGTTTCTAACTGACCCATTTCAAAACCTTTCAATGTGACCATAGTATATTTTTGCATGAAACTGGAGTTTACCTTTTAAACATATTCATTAGTACTATACATATTGTTTTTTAAAAAAATGTTCATGTATGAGATTTTATTTTTATACATAAAGATGAACATGGTCAAGGTAATACATGTATCTTGTATTAACTGATGTTTGTGCTTTCAGTCCCGAGACTATTAAAGCTTCATCTAACACAGAACCGGCTAGCCAGAACCCACGGGTTTGGGCCCTCCGCTGTGGGTAGGGCCGCGCATGTGCTCATGCGTGCGTTTACACTACGGCATGTCATCTAGGGGCCATCGAGGTTGCGGTGCGGACCGAGACCCCGATGGCCGTCGACTGTGTTTGAGCTAATCGGTGGCTGGGGGCGGTGAGAACCACCCTGGAACGCGGGTGTACCTTGTGTACGCGTTGTGTTGGTCTCGCCGTGCTCGGAGGCGAGGGGGCTATACATGAATCTTATTAACACAGTATACCTATGTCACAAAATCTGACATAATGCATGCATTTTATTTCAATAAGATTTAACTTATAAAGTAATTAATGTAAAGTTTATAATTATAACTTTAATATCTATTTTTTTTCTCATAAATATAATCATTTCAATTATGGAATTGAAAATTTTAATTTATTACATTTTTGGGACATGAAAATAAGCCGTGTAAAAAGTAATCTAAGGAAATAAATAAACCATTCGTTAATCAAACCTAATATCCTTTTTGTGAGGTTTCGCAAAGGCTATTAGTGAGACTATGTGTGTGATCAGTACATCTATTTGTAAGAGATCGTAACTATGCGCACTTGGAGTAATTATTTAACATCTTTTACGTCCATAGCTGACAATGTGTGAACACGAGCTGCATTTGACGTCAGTACTTTTGTTACTCGGCAATTATAATGTTATTTGTGACGGAACTGACTAGCTCTCTGAAATGGCGTATTAACATTACAATGATCACTTGCTTCGAGTATTTGCGTCCCTTTACGCTAAGCGTATGCTGTATATGCTTAGGTGTTTCGTATTCTTGTCGGCCTTTGGTTACCATTGTTGTCTCGAAACGTTACTTATCGGGCCCTCATTCTGTATACGCTACGCCTATCGCTCCACCATCAGAATGTAATTGGTAGTTTATGTTTTTAATAAACTATTCCTCTGTAGGATTGTCCAAATATTTAAAAAAAATAGTAAAAGAACGTTTGTGTGTTTAAGGCTATTATAATAGTAATGATTATTTAAATGATAACACACTCTGGTAATGAACTGAACGCTCCAGGCTCTTTCAATCAGAGTTCTTATATTGTATTTGTAATGAATTCATGTCAAACTGCTTATTTAAAAAAAAAATTAAAAGCCCGCTGAGGTTCTTTCGCCGGTTCTTGGTGGCTTTCTTTTCCGAACCGGTGGTAGTGTTTTGACTATCAATGAGCGAGTGTAATGCTCCTATGTTGAATAAAGACATTTGATTTGTGATTTTTTGATTTTATTGTAGTAGATGTTGAAAGTAATGGTCGCAATATATTTTAAACTATAAATATATGTCTCAGACTGGCGCAGTTGCCAAGGTTTCGGCCTTAGCGTCGGGGGTCGTGGGTTCGATTCCCCCAACTATTTGTGCGGCCCACAGATAATTGTTTCGCATCTGGGTGTTGCCCACGTGCAATGTATGTTTGTAAAACGTCCTTACAACACAGGATAATGTTATCCTAAAGTAAGGGCAATGTTAAAAAAAATGAAGCGAAGAGAAATTACCCGTGTCAGGCTTTCCTTATACCAAAAGACATTGAAACAAGGTTTTCTGTTGAATTTAGTTGGAAATGTTGTTTTGTTATTCATTTCCGCTAAACAATATCTTGAAATTGAATCGGTTCGTGGGTCGATGCGAGATGACCGACTTACGATCGCGTCACCAAGACTAGGTATAGAATTGTCACGTCAAGGAATGTCAACAGATCAAAAAAAATCTGTGGTAAAATATCTGTGGCATGTGCCAAAATAAATGTGCATTGGTACGGGCAAAGCAATTACTGGTCATCCCTTTTTAACCAGCAATCAATCTGCTCGGTGTTTCTCCGCTCAACAAACAGTAATATTGCCCTCGCGAAAAATTTCGACCTCGGCCCGAAATGTACGCGACCTCACTGTTGTCGTGATGTTAACATGTTGTTCTTGTTAAAAATTGTAAATGTTTCTTTTTTCACATTGGTTCGAAGGCAAATGATCATCGTCGATGGTGACAAAAGTCGTACGGCAGCAACTGCGTTGTCAAACTCGAAGACTGTGAGCCCCTGATTGCCTCATTAACCGGACGTAAGCCCAAAATATACATGATAAAAACTATAAGTAGCGTCAGGGAATTAGTTGTGAATGCACATTAGGGCGGGTCATGTATGGAGAGAAAAAGTAAATTTTTATTACAAAGAACAAAACCCACTTCAAATATCTCACTTCGTTTCAGTGCTCTTGTAATCTGTTCTGTTATGTGCAAGTCTATGCGACGCAACACCATTTGCCTAGTTGTTCGTTGGTCTGTTGAACTGTGTTTGACACCTTTTTATCACGGAGCGTTTTTAAAAAAACGACAAAATATTTTTGACCTATCCTAGTTTACAGTTCACTACAGTAATGATAAATATAACTGCGTGGTTCGTCACTGAAGATAATATGTTACGCTCGATTGGTGGATATCGCGTCGACGTTTCAAACAGGGTTTAGTGGGAGGGGGTTCCCCTCAGTCGGGAAAAGGGCAAGGTCGCGAGGGGATACAGATGCGGTGTTGATATTTACAGAATGTATCATATACGAGTCAAAGCGCGCAACGTTCGATTGTTTCAACTCTTATGACCACAGCGAGAAGAAGCGATAATTTCAGCTGTATCACACTGGCCACGATGTCAACCCGACAATGCTGTTTCCAAAACCATTACGCGTAAAATAACTTATCTTTTGTAGTGTTTGGAGAAAGAGCCGTATAAGTTAGGAGAAAGAGCCCCCAACCACCTCACTTTGTATGTCTTGAATAGATAAAACTTCGAAATGTACGTCTGCCTCTTCTAGAACTTTTTCAAATAAGTCGTTAGTAATGACTGTGCGTGTGGTGGCAATTTGTTCTATCTACCCCATAAATGTAAGCGTAACTCTTTTTGTTGTATATAGAACGTGTAAATGAATGCTGAAAATCATTTAAAACGCGGAACTTTTTCGAAATTTCAATCCGCTATCAGTGTCCGATGGAATTAACTCTGACATGAACTCATTCCGTTGACTGCGCCTATGATCGTGAGATGATCTGTTAGTTCAGCGGCAGCATGTTCAGCATGTTCAGCATGTTCGCGGTTAACAAAAACCCCAGATAGCGTCTCTAACCACGGCAAGGTATTTTCGTCGAGTCAGTTTCCACACTTATATACGAGATTTATCATTACCATCGTAAATTACCTCGTACGTTACATACGCTGTTACATCCACATATAATTTAATATCCCACATTAAAAAAAACATTGGGTTACTACAAATAAATACGTAATACGCCAGCAGAGACGCGTTAAAAGATTAGTTACTTTCAAGAGCACGCAGTATTTGTGATTGCAATCCACGCAATGTAGCTAAAGCTAAATCCGTCTTTATACATTATATATATAATATGTAAGTTAAACACTTACTGTAAAGTAATTTATATATTCATTTGTAATTGTTCTTAAATAATTGTTCACTGATAATAATGCACTGAAAGTCTGATAGGTAAATAGTTTGTTATTGTATGGGAGATTATAATTGGCATACATTCTCGCTCTGTTGCCGTTAATAAACTTGTTTTGGACTAGTTATGTACAATAATAGCATAGGTTCCTTTGATCGAGGTGTCGATGAGGTTTTTTCCTTACAGCCATTAAATAATAGTAATTAATCCATTTAATTATCCGTCCAAATCATCGGTTTTCTTTAAATGGTCGTGGGAATATTTGCTTTGTATTTTTTAAACAACAAAAAATAAAAAATGTATTTGCGTACTTATGTACGCTCGTAAGAAGTTAAATTTCTGTAGCGCAACAAAAGTTTGTGAGAAAGACATTAGATGCAGTTCATAACACAGCACTTAAATAACTTGGAATTATATAGGTAAAAGTTAAAAAGTTTTTTTTTTCGATGCCATGAAGTTTGTCGCTTTGCAGCTTTTTGGTTATAAGAGTGGTTTGGTAAAAATTTTACTTTCGTATTTTTTCTTAAACGCGCCACAGCTAGCTTCAAAAATATTTCACGTTTCTAAATTTTGAAATATTGGCTGTTACATCCCCATTTGTGTTTTCAAATTACACCTTCCACCCGTAAAATACGTCGTACCAAAACATAATTAGGCATAAGCCTTAACCGTGTCAAGGTAACACCACCCCATTATCTAAAATGGATCGTACATGTCAAATAATAATGGATTGCGTAGGTTTGTGGATATGTAAGATTGACCGTAGGGCAGTCTGCGTTTTGCTAAACTAGTAAACGTTTATAATCTGTGTGCTTTTAGTTAAAAATTTTAAAAAGTACAAAACTTGGCGTTCAATCTCATTTCGGTCCAATAAAGTACCAAAACAAAACCAAAATAGTATGTGTAATGAATTTTATTGTAATAGTCGTGCAGAACGCCACTTACTAATTGTAACCTTGCTTAAATTAATTATGTAGAAAGAAGCCTGCACTTGGCGAGGCATTAACCCACATAACTGCTACATTGCACGTGATGAAACTTTCTAATAGAAACTCAATAATATTTAACTTGATGAGTAATATCAAATATAAAGTCAGTGGAACAGTTTTATAGAAGAGATATGTTTGTTTTCACAAAACTTAAAAGGCCTTCACAGATGTAAGCCGCAAGTTACCTTCGCGAAATCGACAACAATTCAGTAGGTTCAATAAAAGTAAGTTTTTTGTTAAACATACTCGTAGTTAACTAGTTACCAAACTCAGTACTATAAATTGTAAATATGATGTAAATACCACCACTTTTCGAATTGAAAACATTACATAATTTTGCGCAATGTTTATCTAGTTTCAATGTTATCTAGTTTTTTATTCATAATAATTATGTATAAATATAAATATTTATATACAATAAATATTCATAAATATTATATTTATTTTTAGTACAGTTTTTTTTTAATTTAGTTAAGTTTCATTAATACTTTTTCGTCATCATCAGCTTATAAATGGCCCTCTTCTATTCTTCAAACACGAAGATCACGTGTATTTTTAGTCAATAATATATAATAGAAAATTTTGTCATTATTGCCGACGGCCTTGTATTCTTATATTGTATAATTTTTTTATTTATTAATTCAACGGCAGTACATATTTCTCATATTTGTTTATATTCGCTCAATTCAATATGTCTAATGGCGCGAAAACCGAAAAGCGAATGTGACCACAGATTAATAATTTAATATCGTTGATACAGCAGATAAGTTATTCAACGAGGCATAATAACGCGATAAGCTTTGCCGTCGGCTGAGCGCGAATATGTCCGTTATGCGATAATAACGACGTTTATTACACGTTTCAGTGCTGAGAATGATGGCAATAATGCAGGACAGGAATAGTGAGGAGGTGCCGCGCGAATTCCTTGAAACCGGACGAACTGGTCGGAGGAACGCGATGCCGGACATCCTTCACCCTCAGGGCGCCGAGGTGTCGACGGCGGATCTGCCATCACGCCTACAGCAGCTGGTCACTACGGGTAATTGTTTTATTTTTATTTTTGCTCAATGAAAAAGTTCGCATAAGGACATTTTTTTATACATTTGATTTTCTTATTATATGGTTTTTAAACGCAACGCTGCAACGGTTATGCATCGGCCTTCATGAATTTCGATCCATAGTTGTTCGAAACTTCTGCCTGTAAATGCCAAAATCTCTTCTTTGCAACGCTTACGTGTTTTTTGGTGTTTCCAAAAATAATGTCGCCGATTATTTGCGTGACAAACCTGTATATTTTATTTGTAAATAGATTTTGAGCGAAATTTAATATTTTAAACGTGGGTACGTCTCCTTTTGGCACGCATCGTCAGCAGATGTATCAATTGATGCGGTTAAGGTCGACAATCGTCCGCGACTCACCGCGTCGAATGCGTGGGATGAATGACGTGACCAATTGGAAGCACGTTACACCTTCCATTGACGTATTCGGCGATACGTTTTGAAGGAATTTTAATCTTCGAACGCGGCTCGCTGGGC
Source organism: Iphiclides podalirius (assembly GCA_933534255.1). Taxonomy (NCBI): domain Eukaryota; kingdom Metazoa; phylum Arthropoda; class Insecta; order Lepidoptera; family Papilionidae; genus Iphiclides; species Iphiclides podalirius. Next base: position 14,277,955 of record OW152817.1, read on the forward strand.
CGTTTCCAAAGGATTTGACGCGTTCTCGAATGATCCATGGACGGTCGGTGTTTATGGTCGGCCGAGTGGAAATTATATGTAAATATATTGGGGATTTCTTGTATCAAACGAAGCATTGCGCACGCGGTGGGAATTTGTAAGACGATTTTGTACTAGCGATTTTGACAATTTTGATGGGTGGTAGGGCTACTCAATAGTGTTCACTGTTGCACGAACGGGCAGGTCCGTCCGGGTTATTACCACGACCTCACAGAAGACCGGCGTAAAGTACAAGTGTTACTAGTAGGCGGCGGTTATCACTTAACATAAGGTGAACTACCAGCTCGTTTGCCACTTTATCACATAAAAAAAAGAAAGAGCAGGCAATGTTCCAAATTATTTTTTATGAAAAAGAAATTTTAATCGACGTCGTGGTTCCACAGTGATTGAACGGGTCTAATAGAAAATGAGGTCGTGGAATCGGATCGAATCATAAATCATTAGTGGCTTCTGTTAATGATTTATCATTTTACGCGTAAACTATGTAGAAAATATCGATAGAGACCTGAAGGTTTGTGATAACGGAACAAAATATACCCTGTATAAATGGGTCATTTCGGCGAGTAATTTCCATTAGTGACGGTGGGATCGAATCCACACCTTCCGGCACAAGATACACGCTATCACTATCCACTATGCCAATGAATTGTATCAGGTCAATGGTTGTTATTTTTTTTATGTGAAAGTTTCCAAAGGAGCAGACGGTTCACCTGATGTTAAGTGAATACCGCCGCCCATGGACATCTGCTACACCCGAGGATTAGAGATGCGTTGACAACCTTTTGAAAATTGGGCTCCGGCTACCTCACTCACCAGACGAAACGCGAAAGTATTTGTCATACTTCCACTTTACGCTGGTCTTCTGTGAGGTCGTGGTACTAACCCGGACGGCCCATTCGTGCAACAGCCGAGGCTGCTGCGTGGGCCATGCAGAATCCTCGGCAAATACCAATACCAATGCAAATTATTGTTATTTATCATCTTAAAGGGGTTTTACTAAATAAATCACTGGTTTCATATTTGACAAAAATACCTCCATTCTGGACTTGTTTATTTGCGGTAATAGGCAAATACAAATTGGTAACCGCTTAGATTAACGTTCGTAAGGCCTGACGCCCTCTAATTGCGTTTAAGGATTTCGACTCTCGACACTCGGATGCGACAATTAAAGGTAAATAGCATTAAATTAAGAGCCGTGACACCTGTGTCCGGGAGATCGCTTTTAATTCAATATACTAAAGCAACTTGAGTTCAAATCCCGGTGCTGGCACCAATGAAATTGTTAATTTTAAGTGTTAACTCGTCACTCATCATGGGGATGGCAGTCAAGTAAAAAAAAGTAAAGCAACAGCCTATGCATATCCCACTGCTGGGCAAAGGCCTCCTATTTTACTGAGGGTATCAGGGCATAGTCGGCCACGCGGCCCCACTGCGGATTGGCGAACTTCACATATCTTCGAAATATTTTTTTTTTCTTATTTCGAAAATATGCAGGTTTCCTCACGATGTTTTCCTTCGTCGTTGAGCACGTGATAACGTCAGCACTTAAAATTAATTAAATTAATTCCATCGGTGCTGGCACCGGGGATCGAACTCAGGTTGCTCGAATATATTGAATTAAAGGCGAGCGCCCGGACAATGAGCTATCACGAATCTTAAGTGCAGACAAGTGCTGGCCAGTTTTGTTCCGAATTTTATTAAAATTGAGTTAATTTTATTCCGAAGTTCTATACTTCATTACTCCGTGTAAGTAGTAAGTGCAAATTGAAGGTTGTAAGAGCCAACTCGCAAACGTTCCTGTTCTGCCGATAAAAATGAGATTACTGCATCTATCGGATACGTTTAGAGATCCTTATCTATAGAGATAGTGGTACGAGTTTATTGCAGTGTACGCGTTCAGAACCGAAAATCAATAACCCAGCAGCGATGCACCGTCCCGAATTACGCCCTACGTTCACCACTTGTCTCGGCGGCTGCGCATTCGATGAAGGTTAAGTGGAACTTTTAAAAAAATAAACAGAGAGACATATATCAATTTTTCTCTCCCTTGTATAAAAAAAATAAACATAGGTATATTTCCTCCCTTTTGTATCGGATTTTATCTTAACGTGACATCTTCTATTTTCATTCTCAATCCTTGACAACTTACAAACTACCATTTAAACCATTACCATTAAACTAAGTTTTTTTTAGAGAATTTAATGAGACTCTATTCTTGTAAAGCCAGACCAAGAGTTCGAGTCTAATCCTTCGTCGTGCTAAACTTTTACTTTATTTTTTTTATATTTCATTCCAGACTGGGGTCATTTTATTTATTTTCACACGCTTAGATTACATTTATACGGCTAATGCGTGACTGCATAAAACAAGGTTCGTTTGGTTAACCAATCAGTTAAATTATGTACTATTGTATATACAATTAAATATTATTTCCTGTCTGTGAGACATAATCAGTGAAAACGTTTCAAAGACAGGAAAGTGAACCACTTATTTCTAATGGAATTTAGATTTTTTTCTTAAATCTCAATAACGAAATAAAGCACAAAGTATACTGTATTAATACTTTAACTTCATACTAGACCTGGCTAGAACCTACTGCATGATATAGTCACGTAATTAAAAATTAATTGTTTTATCATTAAAAAGAATCTTTCACTAATTTATCTGAGAAGTAACAATAGATTTAAATAGAACCTTAGTAAATGCCTTGACTGTAAAGCCTTAACAAACTAAACTCTGCTTCTATTATTGTATCACGAGTCATAAGCGTCTGTGTACCATTATTTACCTGTGCACAAAATTGCGGAGTGACCTACATTGCCCGCTGACCTGGTTTCGGTTCATTGCAAAATAACCCTTATAATCGTGAATTAATCGGGTCAATTGTTTCCATGAAAGCGAGCCAATCTGTCCCTTTTTTATTTCCGTTGGGATATACCTACGCATACCCGCTCTAACGGGTTGTGTCCAGGCATAGTGGCATTTTGGTAGGGTCGCCAGAACGCTTACGCATACGTTTCACATCCCATCAGCGCTGGCCGCTTCAGCAGCCCTTTGGCAAGCAAACGCTCCACTCCAGGAAATGCCTTCATATAGCACGCCTTCCTACTCAGTCATAAGAGCATGGAGAGCCACTTCTTACAAGCAACAAGCCTGCCCCAACCCGCATCCACCACGTTTCAACTGTGGCGGGCCGGGAGAAAAGCTCATAGTAACTCCAAAATACACCTCCCCCCGTGGCCCCGTCACCGCTGTATTAGCGGTGCAGTCCCACCGAGTCGCGGAGGATAGGTAGAGCCTAGCACAACTCCGACACTCCTCTTCCCCCACGACTCCACCTGGGTTACATAAAAGAAGAAGAACCCACTCAGAGCGGCCCTCTCGAATCTGCCTTCCACCACAGGCAGGCCTAGTGTGAGTTCTCCTTAGATCAGCCACGACAAGGCGGGTCGTAGGAGGAGCTAATCTCTCCTTACAGTGTTGTAAAATCGATTCAGTTTTACTTTGCCCCTTATGTTTTAATGCGAAGATTTTATGAGAACAGTGACTATGCACTTAGGACTGGAGCACGTTGACCGAATCCAAATATATTAGAACAAGCGGTTTGCCCTTGACTGACATTTAAAATTAACACTTAAATCATTTCTGAAGCAAGGTCTTCAAAAATAATAAGACTACTTCGCAAATCAATAAATTTAATTCTGATTAATCACTAATTGTAGCTTGTGAATGCCCAAATTTGTGGTTGCAAAGGAAATCTGTCATAACATCAAAATCATTTTTTCTTCCGATAGGTTCATTACATTTAGGTGAAATATGCAGAAATAAAAATGAGCATCTCATTGGGCACGAAATTCGGTGTAAGCCGTGGCTTGACCACGGCTCGTTCGTGCCCAAATATAAACGTGCAATCATTGAAAATAAAAAAATGTGGCCATTTTTTTAGATTTTATTTTACACACGTTTCGCGAAAGATCGTCTTACGTCACTGCGATTGTGCGCTGTCACTAATCTTTTTAACTTATCGGTCACCGACGCGATGCCACGGCAAATAACTTGTGTAGTATATGCGTTTGTGAGCCATTACAATGGCGTGAATGTTTTGACAACCTCCGCGCCGCCCAAACTTTAGAGCACGAAAAACTCGAAAAACCCTTTTCGGTCTATGTAATTCTGTATTCAGTAATATGGAATGAAACTCAATATTTAAATATTTCAAACGAAGTTTGAGAACCGCTGTAATCTTGATGGTTAGAAATCCGAGCGTGTTTCTTTTAATTACGAATTATTATTATTGAATATAATTCATACATTGTGTTGTAATCTACTATTACAGTAAAGTTAAAGCCGATTGTCTTTCACGTGCTGCTGTTAATAATTATTATACAATGATTTACTTTAAATCAGAAATTGAGATTTATTTTTTCATTTTCTATTACAGATCCGGACCACCCCCAACCGAGCACGTCGAAATCTGATCACGAACCTAACAAGGAGGATGAGACATGTAAAAAAGGCAGCTGCAGTTGAGCTATCTGCGATGCTAGAGGTCCTGAGGACCATTTTGGACTTGCCCAAAGCTAAAGTAATCTCAAAATGGTAAATAGTATAGTGAAGCGTGTAGGAGTAAATTGAGCCATCTTTTTGTAGAAAGGCGTGCTGTACAAATTAGCTCTAATCGTTTAAGGTAGATTTTGCAGTGTCTAGTTGTAATATTAGAGGCAAACGTGTTAATGATAAGTTATATTTATAGAATGTGGTCTTAATATTGTTTACTGCTGGAAAAGGCATTTTCTTTGTTTTATATTAAAATAAACTCTGTTATGATGTTACATTTATTACTTTGAAATAAATGTGTTAACATTTATTATTAAAGACTGGTAAATTAACAAAAACTTTTAAAATCTAATGAGGCTTGTTTAACTTATAGTTTATTTTTCTCAATACAATTTAGTAGAATAACACTGTAGTTTTTTTAATGTTGGTTCTTTATATTTTTATTACTATAAGATGTAAGAATGTTGGTGTATATCACAGTCAATACAACGTAAAAACCATCGATAACAATGTTTGGTTGTGATTATATGTACGAAATTTATGTAACAGCTAAGCGGACTTGGTAAGCAACAAGAAGGGACATCGATTACTAACCTTAAAAAAATGTACATTTGCAGTTTGATAGCAGACATTTGCTTGATGTGGGTTTTTAAGCGTAAATAATTAATTAGCAATATTTGATAAAAATAATATGTCAATTGAATAGTTAATGCTAACCTAAATTCATATACCTACATCTGTTTATATGTATAGATAGTTTAATCCACGAAGACGTGCCACACCGTTTGTTTTAATGACTTACAGTGCACAAGTGCATGGTATACTATTGTTTATTATTATTATTAAGTTCTATCACAAAGCACTTACTAGCGATGTGGTCACACGCACACTAAGATAAAATTAGCTAATCAGGATAGAGTGATGCGGTTGGAAAGGTACTCTACTTCAATATTAATTAATCGCGAAATATAACTATTTTTAATAACTGCGATTTTAACATCAGGTGTGTGTAACATTAAAATCAGATGTAAGTTTTTTACATTAGATGTTGGAAAATATTAAAAAGGCAGATATATTAAATAAGTCATGACATTTTAAAAATAAAATGTTTATTCAGAATTATTCAACATCTCCACTTATTTCGGAAATAATCTTACTCAGAATCTGATGTATCACAGTCATTGACGACTCCACAAAAATCTAAATCAAAATATTCCAAATAATTGTTTTCTAATTTTTCTATGTGCTGACATGTGTTGGCCTAAATGTCACTGTTTAATTGTTGGAAGGCTTTATTTAAAACAGGCATTATTTCAGAATAATTTAAAAGAACGCAGCTAGCAACGTAATTTTACACTATACCCTTAGCGTTTTATATTAAGTGTAGGGTATAAAACCATATTTCCTAGTTTTCTTTATTTTTTAAAATGTAATAATGTATAATTCTACCTTTTTGTTTTTGCCTCAGATATAATATTTTTTTGGGCGAGCCAACTGTGCATTACAGATTTATTTCATTTTGACGTCGGTATTATTTCTGAAGTCGAGTATCGGAATATTATGCATAAGTTTATCTTTTAGCCATTTCAGATAATTTTTTGTATTCATATTATGATGGTAGTCTCCAGTTTTGATCTGTACTATATATGTTAATAAAGTATTCGGTAAAAATCCAGCTGTATTTCGTGCAATACTACAATTATACACAATCCTTTAGACAATTTTCGCTTTTATTGCTATTTTTGAATCATTTTTCGGCGCTAGACTGATAGTTCGGCAGCGGGATAAGGAAGACCTTCCCTCATCCCGCGGCTTCTCTCAGTTTAAATAATAGTGGGGCAAGTGTTCTTGGATTCAACTAAGTGAGAAGAAAAAAAATCCAGCTTTAACGAAATCAATTGTCATAGTGAGACTAACTTTTGTGAAACAATTTACGTTTAAAAATAACAAATGTAATTGTTAAAGGGTTTGTAATTGTAGGAAAAAAATAACATCTTGGATATATGTAATTAATTAGTTTAGTTGTAAACTAAAGCATAAAAAAAGTTAATTTTACAAAATTAACTATGGAATAAAATTTAAAAATTGCGTTTTAAAATTATTTTCGAGTTTTTGTTTTGTTTCAACATAAAAATTTTACTTTAACAACTTAACACAATGTTTGGTCACTGTGGATAGGCTGTTCATTTTTGAGTGAGATAAATGAGTATTAATTTTTATTGATTTTATTTATGTCACCAACTGTAACTAGTTGTTACATTGTTATATTATAAAGAAAATTATTTATTTCTAAACAATCTAAAAACATAAGTTTATGCTGATGCATATAAAATGTTTGGATATTGCCACATTTATAACAATAATAATAAATTAAAACAAAGAACACTAATTGTATGTGCAATTTTAGTATAAAGGACATATCTTTATCTGTATCTTTGTAACATAATTTTTCATATTTTTAAGCCTAGATTCGAAATTAGAAACAAAAAGTTTGTCATTATTTTAAAAACTATTTAAAATTGATTTACATAAGTTACTGTCAGAAATGTGTCACGAGAAATTATACCCACAAATCAAAGGATTGTTATAATTATTAATAAAGATTACATTCACTTTAAATAATTACCTAATTTAGTCTCGAATATACTTTACCTGTTATCAAAACTTTTTAAATTCAATGCCATTCATAAGTTTATAAAATGTTTAAATAGTAAATGGTTATCCACGTTGATATTGATTTAGCCTTTGTTGAAGTACACCTCTTTGATTTACCGAAATATCGACACAGTCAATGCATACTTATACTAAATTCAATTATTTACCTTTTGAATAACAAAGTAATTATATGTACTCGCAAGTTATATTTGATGTCTCTGAGTATGATTGTTATAAAAATTGCATTCGCCATTCAGTTAGTTTTTTGTTGATTGTGTTCAAAAATTGCGTTCGTATACAGTTAAATAATGTTTATATAATGTCGGGCGTCGCTAGCACCAACGACCATTAGCAACAATTCATTAATATACAGGGAGGCTTTTCTAAGTGTATCCATTTTTTTAAATTTAATTCTAGACATAAATAATGTTATATAAAATATGATAAATATTTAAAATCACTCTTAATTAAGAACATACATTCATTTGAATCAAAAAGTGCGTGATTTGTGGACAACTCATTTATTTTACGCGCAATCATTCATAACTAACACGCACACAAGTTCGTTTCAAAAGTATACGATGTATTTTCGAATGACTACCGCATTGGCAACAAGTTCTGTTTTTTAGGGAATAGAATGGCATTTTTTTGAAAAAAAAAGGTTGTTTTTATTTCAATATACGATTATACTACCGAGTCTCAACCGCCTGTGTGAATTTGGGCACCTTTAGGAAAGGCACCCTGTATGATAATAAAGTTAACAGTCTTATATATGTGGTCTCTAAAGCAATGCTGTTAGTATTTCACATGTGAATTACATGCAATGTATTTTTACGTTCTAATTACGAATGATACATTTTACATTTTTTCACTGTCGACATCCCTAGGTACAATTTAGCAGTTATTTTTACTGTAAATAGTTTTAAATAAATTTCTCAAGCAAAATAGCGCCAATAAAAATATATTTCATAATTTTTGTTATAAATTCGTTTTTCCACGTTCGCATGACCATTTTTTTTTATTTTATTATATAGTTTTTAACAAATGTGACAACATCCATATGTTAAATCTTGTATGTGATAATTAAAATATTATTTTTTGTTTACCAATGTTGCAGTAACATTCAAAAATATGTTGTATAACATCTATAAGGCCCATTTTGTTTGAGGCTATAAAGGTAGTAATAATAACATAATTAATAACAAACGATATTATTCAAAACTTAGACATATATTATTTATTTACTTTTGAGAGAGCTCTTTTTATAATAGTAGATCCCGAAAGACTTGCTTATCTAAGGCACAGATTTAATTTATAAAGTTTTGTACGTTTATATGACGGGTTAGTAGACATGTACATATCTGTAGTCCAATAATACTATATAACTCATATAAAAAATATTAACGTTAAAAACAATCCATAATTTAAAAAAAAATTCCAAACAAACTAATTAGGTAAAAAAGAAACAAAATTTGTAACATCCTATACAACTACAACTGTCTGATTCGTACATTCAGAGACTTTCGTTGCCACAGCGTCTCATTACAAGCCTCTCCTTCTAATGTTATGTCCTGCTGTTTTGTCTCTTTTAAATTCATTCAACCCATTCATATGCTTTGTGACCTTTACAAATGAACTTTACGTTACAGTTTTATACATAAGGATGTTCTAAAATTCTTTGTTTTGGAAAATTTAATAACTCGGTAAATATTGATTAATTATGTTTAAAGAATGTAAATATTTAATACAATTTTAAAAAGTTATCCTCTATATGTATGTTCATTTATTGTCGCGATTATAAAGACGCTGTATATACCTACTATTTAATTATTTAGCCTCGTTTGTTTGTGTCAACAAAACTCAAAAACTAGCTGTGGATTAACATGATACTTTGTTAAACATAACAGAAGAGTGTTTTGATATACTTTTTATTCCCAAAAACCAATAGAAATGAAAAGATGACACATTAAAGTGTGGCTGGGTTCAGCTAGTACCACTATAAATTATTCTTCTACTAGATTTGTAAAGCACAACACTGTTTAGCCAAAACTAGCATCAGAGAACTGCACTAATATGTAATTTTAAACAGCTTCAATTATAATACTAGGCGAACCAGATTGTTAATAAATGATGCAAAATTAAAAAACGCTTGTATAATTTTTTTATATTGTTATTTTATTATAGTTCTGTATATCTTTTCAATGCTAACGGATTTTGTTATTATTTGCAACGATCCTAGTCCTGGTGTATATCTATATCCTATCCTAACTTTGCCTGGGTGCTGCATAATACTAAATAAAACAGAATTTAATTTAAAATAAAAGTTATTGGTTTTAGGAATACTATTACGTTCGAGATTAGGTACTCTCAACTATGATGACTTCGTGGCGCAGTTGAATAGGTTTCGTTTCAATTGGCTTCGCCACCGGGTGTCGATTCCCATGCGAGAACTATTTGTGTGACCCACAAATAATTGTTTCGGAACTGGGTGTTTTTCTACCTGAAATTTATATATGTTTAACGTCCTTAAAAAACAAGATAATGTTATCCTACATTAAGAGGTAATACTGAGATGTACATTAAGAATAAATTCGTTGAGAATTACTACTACTTCCCCGCACTTAAGATACAAAAAAGGTACACTTAATAATTACACTTATAATTCGGGGGATTTGCCCGGTTTCTGAAATAGCTTTTCAAATGTTATTTGTGTTACCAATAGGATGGTTAAACTCTGGATTGATCATTCTGAACATTAAGAAGATCATTCTGGTCAATTCAGAGAGTTTAACCATCATTTATTAGGCAACTAAAATGAAATTTCCTAGCTGATTAGTTGACGTCTACGATGACAAGTGTTTCAGAAACCGGGCGTTATTTCTTGTATTGGTCTAAATTATCTCGATAAACCGTGGATTTACGATAGGGTTAAACTTATAGAGTAATTAAAACTGTAGTGTTATTTTTTACATATTCACTTTTCTATACCGTAAATTGATTTCAATATTGATTAAAGTATTAGATCTCATGTTTGCAATACTTATTTGGTGTAATTACTATAGATATTAAATCATCTGCATTAACTGATACTTTGTAAAAACATTTTTTTTTTCAGTTTTTTTTATTCAATTTCTTTTTGTAAATTGTTATAGTTGCGTGTGAATTGATTTAAAACATTTATCTTAATGTTTTAGCTAAAAAGAAATAATCATATTTTGTTTCATTTGTAATTCATTCAACATTGGTTCATATTGGTATTTCCGGTATTTGGATTTGAAATTTTTTTATGTATATTGATATGGAGTAAAGTGATGTAAACATAAAGTATTGCTCCCTACGTTTTTAAGACAGTTTATTTTATGATAAGTTTTATGAACATAATAAATTAAAAATATATACAGCGTATCGTTACCATCGCGACAATAAATGAACACACGTCTAACGCTACTTACCAATAATCATAAAAAAATATTAACGTTAGACAAAATCCATAATTAAAAAAATATATTTTTCAAACAAACTAATTAAGTAAAAAAGAAATAAAATTTGTAACATCCTATACAACTCGCGCCACAGCGTCGCATTAAAAGCCTCTCCTTCTAACAGTATGTTTTGTCTCTTTTAAATTCATTCAACCCATTCATATGCTTTGTGACCTTTACAAATGAACTTTACGTTACAGTTTTATACGTAAGGTGTTCTAAAATTCTTTGTTATGGAAAATTTAATAAGTCGGTAAATATTGATGTTTAAAGAATGTAAATGTTTAATACAATTTTTAAAAGTTATCCTCTATATGTGTGTTCCTTTATTGTCGCGATGGTAACGACACGCTGTATAGACACATATAATTTAAAGCAATATGACTTATTTAAAAAAAATATCCATATAAATAGCACTTTAATATTAATAAATACGTCTTAAAATTTTGTGGATATTGAACAAGATGGATTTTTAAATTTGGATGCTTCTGTATAATTTAAATTTCTTACAAGTATAAAAATGTTACAGTTTCCACTTTGAAGTTTTATTTAATCTTGTATTTCTATAAACTTTTATTGATCGATTAAATTGTTTTACGCTTCCATTGGGAAAAAAATATTTGAATCAGACACTCCCGTCATTGTGTCGCCGTAAGGACTTGATCAATGCTTCTATCACTCGTAGTGATAGAAGCATTAGCAGCTTGAAAGGGTATGTGAAAAGTTGCCCCGAGTTACCTCACTTACCAAACGATACGCGAAGTTATCAGAAAACCTCTGTATAACTATCCTCACGAAGTAATAAGATCAAAATTGCCATTTTTTGAAACTTCCACTATCGATGGTGGTTCAAGCAGAGGTTAGAACCCCAAAGCGGCGGTGGTCCCTTGATATTGGAATAATCATTGTTAACAGGGGTGCGGTGATGCAGTGGAGCAAAATAAATTAAAAAATTTTAACGTTTTTTTCGAAAGTTTCATAGTATGCCGAGAATGGGATGTCTCTTTAAACCATTGTTGTTCAAATGCAATATAAATAATATGTTGATGACTCCGTGGCGTAGTTGCCAAGATATTGGCTTCAGCGCCGGGGATCGTGGGTTCGATTCCCACACGGAACAACTATTTGTGTGACCCACATATAGATGTTTCGCATCTGGGTGTTTGTCCGCGTGAAATGTATGTTTGTAAAACGTCCCTAAAACACAGGATAATGTTATTCTAAAGTAAGGGCAATGTTTTTAAAAAAGAATAAAAAACACAAAAATAAAGATTATTTTAAATCTCTAGGTAATTGAAGTTGCCAATAATAAATAAATAATTATTATATAGAATGTTTATTTATTATATTATAACATTTTTTAGTTTTTTGATTATTCTATGATTTCCAAAATAATTATTTTCTAAAACGTAACGCAATAATTTGACAACTTGCCTGACATCAGCAGTACCTGTATATGGCAACATCAGTTTGATGATTGATGTCTCGCGTACGGATGCAGAGAAAGTAAATCGTGAATTTTCCAAGTTTGTACCCTTAGATCGTGAAATGAATATTTCCGCGTCGTGAGAAATGCTCTTATTGTTTACCAGAGTCATTTGCGAGCGCCGAATAATTAGTGTTTTAGCGACTAAATGCAAGGAGACCGCTATGACTGATCGCCTCTACCGTGGCTGTTTATAGTGTTTTTTATGAGTGTGTTTAAAGTCAATGGGCAGGATGCCGAAGGGAGAGCACAAGCCGAGTATCCTGTTATCCCGGGATGAGAATGAACAGGTGTTTAGCCTCATTGGACCAAAATGCGAGGTGGGTGCACATTTAATTCACATATCGCATCCTTCCTCGTGATTCAGGCTATAGATTACATATCTACCTGTATCGGTAAGTTATCGGTGATATAGACAGCGATAAGTTATATCTAAACTTGTTTGGATATTAAAATATGTTGTTACATTTAAAATTATTATGTAAAATGTTTTAAGAATATATTACTTTTACGTTTTTGAAGTACTTATACTTAATTAATAATAAATAATGAACTGCATATTAGTGAAATTTTGTAAAATAATATAAAAGGTCTTTAAATTATTATAAATAAACTATCATTGCTTTGAAGTCCAGTTACATAGAATCCATTACAATAAAACGAAAAGCATAAGAATATCATCATTAGTAGCCCTAAAAACATTTAAATAAAAACCTGTATTTAACTTTGAACTATTTCTTTTAAATTCTGTTTCAACAATTTAATAACACCAATAATATGATAATAAATCACTCAATTTCTAAAAAGGGTCAAACTTTTTAGTTTGAAATATTGCAGGCAACATTTGATTTCAAACATATAACTTTGTTAAATCATATTTTAAGTGAATTGTAAAGAAATTTTTATTAATAATAAATTACATCTAAATAAGATTCTTATATCTAAAAAGATAAAGGTCCATTAATATACACTATATTATAGTATTAACCAGCTAACTTGTAATGCTTAAATTTGCTTATTGTAAAAAATTAACGTATTTTACTTTTGACTGTGGTTTGTAAAGCTTTGTGCAGGCTTGAAATGAAGCTATGTTAAATAAAGAAAGGTCAACTTTAAATAAGGACATTCAATTATAATAGACAATGCTCAATTTTCGTGTGTTTAAGAGTTAATGTCGGAAATAAAAACAGTAAAATAAGAATTGATATGAATTTAAAAAGGTCATTGAATACCTCAAAATAACATTGGTGCAATCAAAAATAGTATAACATTTCCCTTGTGTTGTATTATGCACATCATTCCTTTGTAGAATGTTGACAAACATGAAAATATGTTGCATAATGTTTATAAATCCAAAGCAGGTATCATAGCAATTTCTCTCTTTGTAAGTGGCCAAGGCTGTGGTGAAAGTGGTAGGAAATTCATCCTGAACTGAGGATCCTTTAATCATTCTAGCATCTTTTAAGCATATATTACAACATTCAAAATACATGCTTTAAAGATGCTATACCTAAGACATGTGGCAATGGAAAGTTGATTGTACTATTTCTTAATTAAACATTTAATTAGCATATTTCAAAATCTGAAAAAATGTATCCTATATATATTTGTACAATTAAAATTATTGTTGTCTGTGGCATTTATATATGCCAGTCCTTTAAATTCGCACAAGACACTAAAATAAGGCATGATGAAACTTTCTGAATGGGGCTACATGTCTTTGCGATGCAATGTTACTTTAGAGTGAGAAAATGTCAAGAAAAACACTTTTGTAAAACTATTAAGGGCGTGTTTGCGAAATCTCGCGGAATCTGCAAAAATAGGGGGTTTTCAGGTACATTTTGCGGCAAAACGAAACGAATATAATGTAAGTAATAATTATCACATATAGATCCCTCCTTCATCTTCAAATGGTAGATAGTTTTTAATCGAAAATTTTGGTTTATAATATTGTAAATGAGAATTTTCGTGACCACTTCACTCAAAATGGACGATATCCTGTTGGGTTTAGGAACATTTTTCTCTTATTTAATAACATATTTTTTTTATTTAAAAATACTTTATGTAAGCACACATGTTCAACTCAAAAAGGTAGCTACATTACGTATCAAAATTGTTGAAATTAGTTTCAGAAAAAAATAAACATTAAAATCTATTTCTTTCACATTTATATCTTACGCGTGAATCTTAAGTGATTGACATAAAGGTTATTTTACTGGTCACTTTTTTGATTTATTCCACAAAAATATTTAAGGTAATATTAGTCGGCGCTCGGCTGCCGTCATGAGTGGTCACTATGTCGCTTATAAACAGCAGCTCGTGAGGAAAAAGATCGCTGTACGAATACAAAATATTTGTCGTAACAAAGTTGATACTTTACACATCATGTTCGGACTTCGGACTACGAACGACAAAAGTAAACTATAATTCACACTTTGTCATATTTTTACTAGAAATTAGTACGGGTTAAAAATTCATATTTCGTTACGGACTTGATGGAGTGACCTGAAGGTGTACTTCGAGAACTGCTACTGGAACTAACAGACGAGATGAGTTATGTGTGTCGAATTTGGGCTTGTTTTGTTAGGTATGGTGAGACCTTGCCTTCTGACTAGATGGAGTGACCTGAAGGTGTACTTTGAGAACTGCTACTGGAACTAACAGACGAGATGAGCTATGTGTGTCGAATTTGGGCTTGTTTTATTAGGTATGGTGAGACCTTGCCTTCTGATTCTGTTGGAGTGACCTGAAGGTGTACTTCGAGAACTGCTACTGGAACTAACAGACGAGATGAGCTCTGTGTGTCGAGTTTGGGCTTGTTTTGTTAGGTATGGTGAGACCTTGCCTTCTGACTAGATGGAGTGACCTGAAGGTGTACTTTGAGAACTGCTACTGGAACTAACAGACGAGATGAGCTATGTGTGTCGAATTTGGGCTTGTTTTATTAGGTATGGTGAGACCTTGCCTTCTGATTTGTTGGAGTGACCTGAAGGTGTACTTCGAGAACTGCTACTGGAACTAAAAGACGAGATGAGCTATGTGTGTCGAGTTTGGGCTTGTTTTGTTAGGTATGGTGAGACCTTGCCTTCTGACTAGATGGAGTGACCTGAAGGTGTACTTTGAGAACTGCTACTGGAACTAACAGACGAGATGAGCTATGTGTGTCGAGTTTGGGCTTGTTTTGTTAGGTATGGTGAGATCTTGCCTTCTGAATAGATGGAGTGACCTGAAGGTGTACTTCGAGAACTGCTACTGGAAAACTAACAGACGAGATGAGCTATGTGTGTCGAGTTTGGGCTTGTTTTTGTGAGTTTTTTTGAGACCTTACCTTTGAAATTGATGTATTGGCATGAAGGTGTAAGAATACAGTAAAAAAGTTATTTAAAATATGGAACTATTCTACATCAATTCTGTGTATAAATATTTGTGAAACATGTTAACATAAAAAAATTGAAATTTAGATTATAATTATGAGTCAATAGAGTATAAATATAAGTCAAAGTAAATCACAAGTCAAAGTAATGAATTTTAATATAAACATTGTACATTACTTAGACATGATTAAATATTTTAAATGTCTTATTTGACAGTGTACAGATTTTAGAATTTTCGTTTAAATTTAAATACTCCGGGAGGCCTATGAAACTATCTGGTATTTTATTATAAATTCTTATTTCCATGCAGCCAAATGTTGGCCAAAAGTACACCACATGTAGAAAAGTTGTATGGATAATTAAAAATACAAGTAATACAAAACAAATTTGCACACGTGCAAATTGTAAGATTAGGCATGTCTAAAAGGTCATTTTTTTGTATGTTTCAATAGGTAAGGTCACGGAGTAGGTGTAATAAACATGTACTTTTCAAAAGTTTCGAACGACAGCTATGTGGCAAACTTTTTGTTTCACGTTTATGACCCCATTTATCGTTTATTGTTTTGTCGTGTTTCGCACTGATCAACTTTTATGATCATGGATTCTGCCTAAAATAATACTTAATTTAAAATAAGTAAGACGTCTTTAAAATAGGCAAAACACGGAAAAAAAAAATAGTTATGTAAAAATGTAGTGGGTCTCAACTTAAATTATCAAAGACTTATTTTTATGGCACAGTTATCACATACAACATTTATACCTCTTATAACTCAATTGTTGTTTCAGATGCCAAAACCTAAAACGATAAAATTTTAGCAGGCTACTACTTCGATATAGATAACAAAAATAATGAAATGATAGAGAACTATAAAGAAAAATCACAAAGATCCGACACAGAGCACCCCGACTCCGTGTGGTCTTCCCTATCCCTAGAGTGAACATCAAAAGGCGGAGCCAGAACCTCGTGTCGGAGGTATATAAATTGGCCTCGCGGGCTGGCTCCGCCCAGGATCGACATAGCGACAGTTCTGCGAAGAGCATGGAAGAGTCAAATTAAAAAATGAAACAATATTTTTTTAAGCTATTGCACAGCTTTTATCGCGGGCTTTGAGCGCGGCGAACGAATCAATAAATTCCGTAACGAAAATAAAACCTAACACCACCCACTCCGCCTACCACGCAAGAGGAAAGATTTGATTGTTTTTATGCATTGAATAGGCTCCTAAACCACTGAACAGATTTGAAAATTTCTTTCACTGTCTCGAAGCTACATTATCCCCGGATGACATAGGATATATTAAATTTTCAAAAAACTAGGAATCCTTACTAAAACTTGAATAATGTAAACCAAAGTGTACAAAAATTACCTAAAATATTGTTTGCATCGCGTGCGCTGCTAAAACTATTGATAATTGTATAAAATAATGTACTACGAATTTGCAGAACACATCATTATTTATAAAAAGTGTTGCGACAATATATGTCTAACTATTATAGTTATGCCACAATAAGTATTCTTTTACCTTAAAATTTTGATTGAAATGCCGCCGCTAGAAAAGGCTCTTTATTTGTATCTTGGTATTAATTCTTATAAAAATAAATTACTTTATATTTAAGACTGTTTCAATATCTTTATATAACTTTTTGAACGATTAAATTCGGACATTCCATTCATTAGTATATTGTAATTTAACTATCCAGAGCTTAGTGACTGACTTAGTAGTTCTTATCATTTTTGTAAATAATATAAATTAATTATATATTATTAATTATAATATATATTAATTATTATATTATTAAAATATTATTATTTATTAACATAAATATAAATATCAAAGAAAAAAAAATACTGCGTAATTAAATAATTATAATCGCATAATTTGATAAAAGATGCTATGCTATAGCTTTACCCCAGCTGAGCCGAGTGCGACAGGTTTTTTTTATAAAAATGTTTTTTAATTTTTACTAGTTTGTTTCCTTCGTTTTATTATTTCATTTTTAGTTTCTAGATACTAGCCCGGCTTCGTACGCCATGCTATTTCCAATTCATTTACAGAAAATTATTTTTTTTAACATTTAGCATGAATATTATTGAATCAGCAAAATGCATTCAGAATACCATACAAAGTATTTTACTCAATTCGTTAGCGGGTTTTACCTAATTATCTGCCTACATAGCTACCTTCCTACGTACCCTATCATTACCTACCTATCAAGCTATCTACCTACCGCACGCATAATCAAACATGTATAAAACAAGCTTTATTTACTTCATAAAAATTAATTAAAACATAAAATTAAATTATATACATAATTAATTAAAACGCAAATTATCAACAGCTACGAGCTTTTAAATGAAATTTAATAAATTATACCTAAATATATAAAAAATATTCAGTTTAAAAACCTGTTGAAAACAAATTTAACGTAAGCTTAAAAAATAAATGACTTCAAATTAAATAAAAGTATCAAGTTGCGTCAGTTACATAAAGTTTCGCTGCTTCGCGCTTGTCGCTGTGTGCGTGAGCCGTGCACGTGTAGTAGTACGCCTCTGTACCTAAAATTGAAGCGCGTGAATTCGTAAACGCGTCCTTAAAGTGAAAACTTCTTCTATAGGCACAATTTACTTATGAATTCATAAGTTTCTGTATTTTGTCATTAACATTACTCATGTTAAAAATTTTATTTTCTGATTTTAGATCTCTCTTAAACCATTTTTTTATAAATTAAAAAAATAATAATTTCCCAAAATTATAGTTTTTGTTTTAAGTCTACATGACTATTTTTTTGTGAGATAAACCATTTATTAGTACAAGATTCCTCTGCAAATGTAGGTATATATAAAAAAGTAATTAAATTTCTGATATTTATGTAAACACTACTACACATAAATAAATTAACAATCACCATGAATGTTGCAAAATATTGAAAAGCTGATATTCAACATTTGTATTTTAATTTAATGCAATATCAAAATTGATACCAGTAAAAATTTATTAAAGAGATTTTCTTTCCTCAGAGTTTAGCGACAGCTGTTGTGCAACTCTTCACAACAGAAGGTCCAGCCCATTCAGAATGGAAAAAGAAAGATACTGGGGTCCTTTGCCTCATCAAAGACAACAGCAGACGGTCATACTTCTTCCGTATATATTGCCTATATAGGAAGACTATGATTTGGGAACATGAGGTGTACCTTCAGATTGAGTACAAGAGCCCAAGACCTTATCTGCACACATTTGAAGCTGAGGTAAGTTAAATAATCAGTTGTGATTAAAAATTTTATAAATTGTACTGTTAAATCTTTCATGACCTTATGACGTCCTCAGGGCACCAGGAATACACTGTAAGTGTATTTCTTTTTTTTTTATTTAATCTTCTCACAGAAAATTTTACAAAGGCGAGCTTAATACTATATTGCATTCTCTACCAGCTAACCCTAGGTAGAACAGAAACAAAATGTTAAGGTCAGTAAAGTAGTTATAAACGATACTTAATTAAATAAATAATATGTAATAATTAGGTAATAAATCTAAAAACTACCAACATAAACATATATATACATATATATACATACATACATATACACATAAATACATATCAGATGTTCATACATAGTAAGTACTATTAAGTAGCTAAGACTCAGCAAGGATATGCTCAAACAGTTTTCTTTTAAAAATATTTTTTGGTTGGCGATTGTCGCAGGTCAACAGGCAACCTGTTCCAAAGTAAGATAGAAATGACAGTGAAAGATTTTTTTTTTTATATGAATGTTGCCCTTACCATAGTATAACGTTATCCTGTGTTGTAGGGACGTCTTACGCCCGGTTTCTTGAACAGTGATCATCATAGCAATTAATTAATCAGCTGTCAAATGGCTTCTCAAGTGCCACTTGAGTTGCCAAAAGGATGGTTAAACTCTCAACCAAAATCATCCTTTTGGCGATTTAAATGTGTATCACACAAATAATTGTCCCGTGTGGGAATCGCGCCCTCGAACGCTGGCGCTAAAGCCAATACCTCGGCAACTGCGCCACAGAGTCATCAAATAGCTGGTATGTATTCTTGGTATATATACCAGCTGGCTTCCATTCTTCAGACGTCAATACTCCCTTTTAAACTTGAGCTTTGCTTCCTCTCTTTTACTTTTCTGTTAGAGGAACCACTTTACGAATCGGTGGTCGTTAAAAAATGATTATCGATACATGAAATGTATATTTCGATGAATAAATGATTTGATTTGATTTGATCGTTATTCTCATAGCAAAGGAGTGGAAAAACCTGCCTTTGTCTGTTTTCACATAATTTGAGTGCTGTAAGGGCGAATAGCCTTCTATTAAATTAGCGCTTTCATCGCCAATGCCATTTGTTATCAGGCGAAATTCAAGCATCGGCCATTACACGATGAAAAATGTCACATTATCACAACATTTTTCCATTATACGAACATTCCCGATTGTTTATCGCTGCCGGTTTAGGGGACAGGCGCGTTTTACCCGACTGCCAAAGGATGGTTATGTTTTAATGTCAAATCTTTCGCAGGTTCTAAAAAGTCTTAACCTTTTACGGATTAAAACATATTGTCGGTGTCATTAGTTTTTTACATTTTTTGATATTGAAATAATATACCTACAATATTATTTAATAAAAAAAGTTGAGGAATAGTTCGTTTTTTAATGCTTTTTCATGCAGTCAGGCTTTTAAGTTCATTTAATTATTTATACTCGTTTATTAAACGAGTGATAACTATGCTATCACTGTTTACTCCTGTAGGGATTAAAGGCGCGAGGGTCGTTGTTAAAGCCTATATAGCCGTATCCTGTCTGTCTCCTGTTCTTGCAGATGTACTACGAAAAACGATAACTCGTTCAATAATCGTTTCGCCAAACGCTACCCCGAAACGCATTAATTCTTGTCTTCGGACTAGTACCTGGACGAGACGATGAAACTTTTGTCGTGTTACGTTTTACGGAATATTTCCATCGGGACAGTGGAACACGCCGGATCGTTTAGCCGGTGTCGTAATATGAATTATTAGCGAATGTATATCATTAGTGTCATTAACGGAGCGTGTCGTGTCACAAATATTTCGTAAAACTTACTATTCCATTCCATTAAACGCGTAGTCGTTAATTGATAGCTGCTATTAGTTAAACGTTAAATAACACGTGTTTCTTTAAACAATCGACCCAATGGATCTTTTGAATTTTTCTAATGCCTAATATCGAAACGAATGCATTGGCCTCAGTATACATACACCTACCTTTGAACGTCCTATAAGGACGTGCTTGTGACGTCATTCCTCTTTGAAAGTTTAAATCGATGTTAATGTATTCCAATGGAATACAAAACTAACTTAAGTAAGAAGTAATTGTTTCAGTTTAAGGTCTTTCCTTAATTTCTTAGTCCCAGGGTTTACAGTTCCGCTAAGGTATGATACGTTAGTCCAGTCCTAATATAAAAAAAAACCTGCTTCGCCACTGACCAGTTTGCCTAGGTACCGAGCGTTAGAAAATTCATATCTGATTAGTAGAAATGTGTTAAATCGATATAAAACCTTTTTATAAAAAACATACATGCAGGAAACGCAATTACTGACCATCGTTTGTTTTTAAGACACTTAGAAACATTATATCACTACATAGTATAAAACAAATTCGCCCCGCTGTCTGTATGTGTGTGCTTAGATCTTCAACGGATTTTGATGCGGTTTTCTTTAATAGAAAGAGGAAGGTTTATATGTATAATTCATCCATAATATAGTAGATAAATACTGATATAATTTTACAGGTTTCTAATGCGATGCCGAAAACAAACATTCAGCATTGCACCCGTGCGAAGCCGTGGTGGAATATTTACTGGTTACGTTATATATCAAGAACTGGCCTAGTACTTATATATCAAACCCTGATATTGATACGAATTTCGATAAAGTTTCCTTCTTTATCATATCGCCCGTTCCAATGAATCAGTGTCAAACAGTGAGTCATTACGAAACAACGGCGGTCGCCGCCCGTTGCCCGGCAAAGGTCGCCGATCACAGATTATAAAAGAGAGAAACGACAGCGTAACGTTTCCAATTACGCAACCGGTCGATCCATCAGAACTGGTTCGGCCGTTGCATTGTCTTTCCCGCGACGCTTCGTACGCTGGAAGCTTTCTAATCCGCCACCCGGTCTGCGGCAGCGGACTTACTTCTTGCGGCTTACGTCACCGTTTTACGTAAACGATGTCCGATGCCTTCGGGGCGGCGCGGAAGAAGCGAAAATGTTCTCGTCGCTGGACCTACAATAGACTTCCCGACAGATGACAGGGTATCATGGAAATATTATACAACTAGTATGGTAGGGCCACGCGACAGTCCACGATGTGTGAGAAGTTGACAAACGAGCTGGCGGTTCACCCGATATTAAGTGATGACCGCCGCCCTTCGACATTTGCAACTCAAGTAGGGTTGCAGATGTGTTGCCAACTATAAAAGTGAGCACCGACTACCTCACTCACCAGAATAAACGCAGAAGTATAACACTTCCACTTGGCACAGGTCTTCTGTGAGGTCGTGGTACTTACCCGGACGGACCTGCCCATTCGTGCAACACCCGCAGACTTGTGTCGCCCTACTTCAGCTAAATTTCAATGACATTTGTATTTGGTCATTATGTACTTAATTTTACAAATTGTTAACCATTTTCGGATACAAATTGAATCAAATGTATTACATTTCCACCATACCTATTTACTATTATCGGAAGTTTTCGCTTTAAAACCTCGTCCGCCGCTAAGAGCGCGCTTATGGTGACGTTTCCAACGGACTTGCGCTGCTACTTTCGCGGTAATATAATATTCTACTATGGCAAAATTGTAGGTAAGAAATGGCATGTTTTTTTAACGACGGCTGACCAGACAAATTGAATTAGCAATAATACGTGATGACGTCACGTCCTCCCGCCACGGACTACGGATTTGCACATTCCGCGATCTTTACGCGCTCTCCCGAATTCTTACACAAATGTGGGATGTTGTATGGAAAATAAAGAAACAAAGATTCTTTTATCTTTTAAACAAAGATTCGTTTATTTTCAACACGCAAACAAGTAGAAAAATATCTAACATGCTAACCGCCTATTGTATTCTATTTTGTGTGGAACGGTTTGGGTAGTAAGTCCCAACGACCAATGCGATCTAGAATTTCTATTGTAGTCTTCCCTTCGAAACCATTTCCCCTTACAGTACGATAACATTATCCTGTGTTGTAAGAACGGTTTACATACTTAAATTTAACGTGGACAAAAAAACCAGACCCGAAACAAAATCAAAATTAATCTGTGGGCCGTACAAGCAGTCGTCTCGTGTGGGAATCGAACCCACCACCCCGGGTGCTGAAGCCTTGTATATAACCTTGGTAATTGCGCCACTCCGTTCGCCCAATAAGTTTATCAAAAATCGTCCGTAGCTTATAGCCACTACGGGAATCGAACTCACATTTTCCGCATTCGCTCACAGACGCTTCACTACATAGAATAAAAACAAAGTCGCCCCGCTCTCTGTATGTATGCTTAGATGTTTAAAACTACGCAACGGATCTTGATTCGGTATTTTTAGAGAGATTCAAGAAGATTTATTAGTATAATACATTGTATCCGCGCGAAGCCGGGGCGGATCGATAGTTAACTACTAAGCTAAATAGCTAATCAGCTAACCGCCTGTCATTGTTGTCAACCTCTTACTATGTCGATTACTTGGCCTTTAATGTCCGACGAGGACGTCTTCGGCCGCTTTCGCTAAGTCACTTTCTCACCATTAATTTTCTTCATCGCCCTTTTCGGCGAAATAAAAGTTTACTTCAAAATCGACAAATCCAACATGGTTCGAATAGCCCTTTTTTGTTACATATCTTGGGACTTATATTTTGAATTTGTATAAGCCAGTTCTCCAGGAATAAGTGTCCTATAATTCGATTGAAGAATTGGTTCATATATCTAACATCTCAATCTATATGGCATTATTTCATTAAAGAATATATCAATCATATGAAATGGGTTGGGTTCATTCAAAATAGACCACAGCCGAGACTCGAGCAAGGCCTGACAAATATTGGAATTCAATATAAGAGATATAAACAATGATTTCTTGACTTTATGGCTTGGGTTTTTTGAACATTTTACGGGCGTTTTACAGCATAAATGGACAAAGTTCCTATGGTAAATTTATTTATAACTGTGAGCTTCTCGATTACTTGTTTGTATGTCTGAACAAGGCAAGTTGAAAATAGTTATATTTAACATCATGTATTGTCATTTTTTATGTGAAAAGTGGTCAAGCGAGAAGGCGGTTCACCTGATGTTAAGTGATTACCAACGCCCATGGCAATCTACAACACTTGAGGGTTTGCAGACGCATTGCCAACCTTGAAGATAGATGACATGATTTCTAGACCATAATTCTTCCCTCCCAATTTAGAGAATTCCACTCTCTACATATTCCATTTCTTCCAGGACTACATGACGGCCTTCAACTTCGCGAACGAGGATGAGGCACGAGCGCTCAAGAACACGCTAATTGAAAAGATCGAGTTGCGGAAGCAGAGGAGGGAAGGTGAGGAAACGGATAGAAATGGACACGGTCCATATTTAAACTTTTATTGTAGTAATCCTCGCACATAGGTGAAGCATTAATCGCTTAAAATGCTCAAGAACAATGTAGATAAAAGACCTTGAGATTTTAGTAGGGATGGCCGTCGGCCGCTTAGCTTAGTGGCTAATGTGTTTGGGCGCGAATCGGGGGGACGGGGCCTCGATTCCCGCATCGGTGGAAAACTTCTCTTTGTTTTGTCTCCAAATTTTAATTCCATTGTCCATATTTATCGAATGTGATCTTTCAGGATTTATTTATTTACTTCACAAAGATACACATCAAAACGTGCTAAGAAATACATAAATATGTAGCATTTTAAACTAAATGGTATCTTGATTACAGGTAAAACGACATTCAAAAGTGATTATATTCTCAACAGTTAAAAAAAGAATATGTAATAAAAACAAAAATAACAATATTTTTTTATTTTTGATTAAGGCGATATTCACAGGCTGTTCGATCGCTGAAGCCGTTATTAATCTTTTTCTTTGAGTTCGTTTTGTTCTGAATTAAAAAAAAAAATCATTGCGATTAATTTGTTCTAAATTTCAAACCATCCGGACGTCCGGAAGTGGTTGAAAGGCGATCGTATTGCATTGTTGGATATATTAAAACAGGTCAACCTATTAAAAGCGTGTTGAAAATAGCACGCGATCATAAACCCGGCAATTTGTTTGGTACACGATTACACGATGTACTACTGCTGCCTGGAATCCGCATTTAGTAGCGGTCCCCGAGTCAAGTCATCGACCGGGTGGATGTATAAGTGAACATACTATACGTTAAAGATTAACGGCCGCTTTCAATACTCTATCTACAGTTTATTTTTAATGTGAAAAGTTGCCAAGCGAGAGGGCGGTTCACCTGGTGTTAAGTGAATACCGCCGCCCATGGACATCTGCTACACCCGAAGTTTACAGATGCGCTACAACACTTTAATACTACCCCGGCCACCTCACTCACCAGCCGGAGTGCAGAAGTGTAACACTACCACATTACGCCGGTCTTCTGTGAGGTCGTGGTACTTACTCGGACGAGCCTGCCCATTCGTGCAGACAGCCGAGGCTGCTGCGTGACCCTACCACAGTTAAATAGATAGTTTTGGTTACTAGCTATAGGTATTTGACATTAGCTCCATAATACTTACCTCAAAATTCCATCTCCAGTAACCAATCCTATCTGTGGATATAATATTGAAACCGGCCGTAAATTTCATAATGCTATGATTTCACTCGTCCGTGTTTATTGACTGGTGGCGGTCTACGCAGCGCCAGCGCGCTACATAATGCATTGATGTTTACCAACAGACAATCCTCAGTCAATAAACACGCAGGCCGGTTATACTTTGCCAGCGAATTTCTTCGGCAGGTATGTCATTTGGCGCCCCATGTGCGATTTGTTACATCAAGTATCGCACTTTGTATGATTTTCAAGTAGTCCGTGCAGTGGCCATTTTGTTTTTTGTTCGTAATATTTTCCCGCGCAAAAAAGGCACGTGCATCTCAGATAGTAGTCGTGAACTTCATTAGTCTTATATGTTAGAAGCGCTTCAAATTAATTATTTTTATATATCTCTTTTTTATGCTATCTGGAATACGTGTGTTTATTTAAACTTTTAGTTTCGTAATGAAAACGTAAGGTGCCAATCGTATATAAAATATGTTGTTGGATTTCATGCTCTTTGCACAATAGAAAACATATAGGTTATAAATGAGGTGTTTTGAAAGAAAGAAAGAAAGTATTATGTAGTGTAGTGTATTGACACAACATACGTTAACAACAAAGTTGAAGTATAAAATATGTTTAAAATATATCTTTATTTTTTATATTATAGGAAATTAAAGTCAATAACGCTTTGAGTAGACTAGCGATCTCAGGTTAGAACCACAATGGCCCACGTAACACTTGAATTTACAGTTTTTAAAATTATTTAAATTTTTAGTTTTTTTAATTGTTGGAACTTGTTAAAACAAAGTTATATCTAAATAATATAATCTAGGATTGTTTAGAAATATTCGCGTGAAGTCGTTTGTTTTGTTTTACGATGGTGGAATTTAATCTTTAGTAAACAAGCCCGTTCCGCTTGGGAGCTACGCATCTATTTTTAATTTTTAATTAAAGTAAAAAAAAAAACAATTATTTGATAATGGTCATGGCACGAAACCCGTTAAATATACTAAATATCAAAAGCGTTAAGATTTGATGAAGTTTCGATATAATTTTAAAAATAATTCTTCTAGTTACACTGCGAACTGTCGATGTGGATGAGATATTAGAAATCAAATCTGTTATCTAATTAAACTCCAGTCGATAAATAAGACGTAACAATTAAAGTTTTCGTTCCGAATCGTTACGAGTCTGTTGCTTATAGCGTTTTCGTGTATAAAGCGATTACTTATCCAAGATGAATTATCCAGAAAATAGCTTTTTTATACAATTTATTTACTAAACTCACATTTAAGTTTAATCTCGAGTGAAGACTGGCACAAAAATAAAAAACAATCATTGATTTTATAGAGCCCAGTTAATGACAGTTAACTCATTTAATGTTTTAATTTTATTAACTCTAAAAATTTACCCATAGACGTACATTGATTGTTCGATTGAAAGTGCAAAGGTAACGAATTATAAATAAATGTTTACTTTAAAATTTGTAGCAAAGACGGATGGACATTTTTCTTATGAATTGAACTCAGGTGTTGCTTTAACCACTAAGCTAAACGGCTGATTGCCTCACCGGCGAAAATCTCGACGTATTTTATCTACCTTGTTTATTCCCATTTCTAGTAATCCCTGGTGCATCTACTACCTTTGTCTCCTTTACAGCAGACAAACAGTTTCACAACGGTAATTCGGATGATTCGAGAGGTCGCCACTGCTGTTTAAAATTTCAATTTTATAGTACTAATGCAGGTGGCTCGTGTCAGTCTGTGGGGGAGGCATATGTTCACCAGTGGACTTAACAGACTGAAATCATGATGCCAGCGCTAATCTCAGCACCTTTTCTATATGAGAAGGTGGCAAGCAAGCTAGCGGTTCACCTGATGTCAAGTGATAGCCGCCGCCCATGGATCGCACTAACAGCGCCTCATAATAAAGTGGGTCCCGCCTACCTCACTCGCCAGACGAAACGCAAGAGTGTAACACTTCCACTTCACGCCCGTCTCCTGTGAGGTCGCGGTACCTACTCGGACGGGCCTGCACATTCATGCAACAGCTGACTGTTACGTGGCCCCACCACGCTTAAGATAGAACGTGTCCGCTTGGTCGCAGAGAGGCGGCTGAGGTCGATGCACGGCGCGAGGCCCAATAGCTCCGGCTCCCAGAGGTCGGTGAGGCAAAACGGTGTCGCGCCAGTCGCGCCGGTGCCCTCCCAGTCGCCGGTGCCAGCGCCCCAGCCCGTGAAGGCAGCCAACGTACCGGGTGAGTGAAACCCTCTAGTGAAACTCTCTAACCTCTTTAGGGCGGCAATCGGAGGGATAGCGTTCGTCTAAGGCCTACGATTGGAATGAATATTTACGTCAGGGCCAATGAAGTTCATCGTCGACTTCCCACCTTCCCAACAGTTCCTAACGCAAGCCTTTCTCAAAGGCCAACGATTCAACAGGGTCTGATTTGCCTTTAGCTCAAGTAGGTCTTGGTCTAGGGCGGCAAAACTTGGCGCGGTAAAAGCGCGCCTTTCGCCTCTCGCTTCTTTGCGTAGACGATATTCCGTAAAAATTAGAATAACCAGACCAAGCGATCATGATGAGTAGGTACCGTTTTCCTTTTTTATTCCTATACTTCATTAGATTTCTCTTGCTTTACAGCGAGTAGCAACGGCGGCAATGTTGTATTTGCCTAGGCCGACCAACCGATCCAATCGATCACTAGATCATAACTTTAATCTAGGGCCACAATCCTTTTAAAAGTCTTTGCTAAGTGCAAACGGTACTAACGAAAGACATTGTCAAAGACAAACAACCCTAAGAAATGTATTTGGCGACAACACGCTGACTACAGTTGGCATTATGTTTTAACATCAATTACTATTATATTACTATGACCTATAGGGCACTGTAGAAAGTGTTGAAAATGTAAGAAAATGTTGAATAGTATAATTTGGTTCGCTTTCATAATACCAGGCGGCGGTTACACATTGAAAGGCAAAAAGCCTAAAACGCGTAAGCTGACGAAGGCGGACATCGGTTTCCCCGAGAACTTCAAGCACATATCACACGTCGGCTGGGATGCTAACAAAGGTTAGTTTAGTATGACATGAAAAGATAGTAACTCCAACTGTTACTTTTGTTCGTCGCTTTTCGTCATGTTTTTTTATCTGTGGTCGCACTCATATGTAGATGAATAATTTTTAACTACTTAATTTTACCGAGGTTTGTTGATTAAAAAATTTGCAGTTCTCGAAAGAAATATATAGCGGGTCTAATTTTAGCAAAGCGACCTTCAGTTTAAATTATAAAACTGCTCAAATGAAAAAAAAACAATAAAATAACAAAAAAAAAAACAAATTCTACGCACTCTTAACGTGCCCTAAATATTTATTTTTAACGAATTTTATTATTTGATGTGCTTTTTTAAAAATTATAGTAGATGGCAAAATTTCTTCTCTGGACAGTTTCAACTTCCAAACCTAAAAACCTGCTTTTACGATGTTCGTATATACTAGAACCGATGCCGAATCAAATAAATGCTTCGAAATTTGGCCGGATAGTTGCAAACCCACAAACTTGACGGCAGTGGGTTTTTCAATGTTCGTATATACCGGAACCGATGCCAAAACCAAATCAAACGCCCCATTCGCAGGGTTCGACGTGGACCTCCCCGCCGAGGAGATGCGCTCGTTCCTCTCGAAGGCGGGCATCTCGGAGACTCAGCTCCAGGACCGGGACACGCGCCAGTTCATCTACGACTTCATCAACAGGAACGGCGGAATCGACGCCGTGAAAGACGACCTCCAAGAGACCCCTCGCCCGCCCAAGAGTAAGCGTTTAGCTGTAGACAATGGAGACGGACACCCGTAGTGCGGATGGGTGTCCCTCGGGGATCGGTTCTATGACCGTTACTATTATTGGTGTAATATTTTCATTGTGATTTTTTACTGTCAGATATATGATGGATCTAGCAACCGTTAGGGCTAGTTTTTCTTTTTTTTTTGTATGTATATTACTAATTGTTCGCGTAAATGGCGGAGAAAATGATATTGTCTATAACTCATTGATACACAATTGATATTGTGGTCCCCTAACTGAGATATAAAACCTTTTTTCACTCTCATATCGTATCCAGCCTCGTCCTTGCGTACGAACCGTCGCGATCGCTGCAACTTTCCACCTTCCAGTAACGTATTGTGAGAAGCCTTTATACCTTAAACTACCAGATCGCATTGGCGTACGGAATGCCGCCGAGCACCGTGGTGATCCTTATTTCTTTGCAATTAAAAGTTGTTTTCGTTTGCAGGCTCCTCGCGGTCCGTCGCCCCGCAGTCCGCGCCCCCCGCGCCCCCCGCCCCGCCGGCGCCGCCCGCACCGGCCGTGCCCTCGCGCACCCCCGCACACGCGCACCCACCCGCCCCTCGTAAGTGTATACAGAATTAAGATACTGCGTTTATTTAATGAAATATTTTAGCTTCTAAATTTGTCTGATTATGATTTCGTGTATTTTTGCTTATGGCATAACAAACTTTTTTTTTTTTGACTTTTTAGTCATCTTGTCGACACGAGTTAGAGTTTGTATCCCAGCATCGCCTTTGCGTCCTTGAAAAAGGACTGTGACTTTTGACCATGTGCAATGAAGGTCGTTATGTATTGTAGCATCCCGAGCGCCCCCGCCCCCGCCAGCGCGAGCCGTGCCCCCGCCCCCGCCCCCGCCGCCCTCTTTGGCGCCGAGGAATCCGCCCCCGCGTCCGCCGCAACGTAAGTAACAGACATAAGCATACGAACACACACACATCCGGACATCACGTTATTTAATATTGCATCCAATAAAATGTTTGATTATTAAATGGTTGATTAACGATGGTTATTCTATGAGTTCTGTTAAATATTTAGCTTCATCAATTTTGGGTAGTTACGTACCCTGACTCCATTGCGAAACCACTGATATGTTTTCTTAGTATTAAGATCACTTAATTGCTTTCGATAATGAATATTATAAGCTAACTAGCTGATCCGGCAACGTTGCTTTGCCATAATTTATCCGAAAAAAAAAATATTTTTTTTTAGAGTGAGCCACCCTTGGCACTTAGGGGTATAAAAAAATAGCCACAAACCTACTCTCATACGTACTGAATATACATATAAAATTTCAACAAAATCGGTCAAGACGTCTCAGAGGAGTACAAACACTAAGACTGTGACACAACAATTTTATATATTAGATTTATTTAACCGATACATTTGACAGTTAAACCACTTTAACCTTACGCCACGGATTATTATACACTTACCAGTACATATTGAGGCTAACAACTCGCATTTGTGGTACATTCGCAGCGCTGCCCGGCGCCTCTGGGGGCCCTCCGTGCGCGCCTCCCCCTCCGCCGCCGGGGGTGCCTCCCCCCCCTCCGCCGCCGCCTCCCCCGGTGCCGGCGCCCCCCGCCCCGCCGGCGCCCCCCGCGGAGCCCCCCGCGCAGGATGCGCGCGCCGCCCTCATGGAGAGCATACGCAGCGGCAAGAACCTCAAGGTGATTGTGGTGTGTTGTGTGATAGCCAGCGGCCGGTTTCAATAAATCCACAGAGCATTTAACTCGCACGGGTATGAAGATGAATAAAGGTTACTTTGGAAGTTAAAACGGAGGGAGCGTATACGGTGAAAAGATGAAAATAATTCGAATCACTTAACGAAATAATTTAATACATCTAATGACAAATACACGACATCTGAATTAATTACAAGCCACTTTCAATATTCTATCTACAGATAGATTTGGTTACTATCGATAGGTATTTGACATTAGCTGCATAATACTTACGTCAAAACTCGTATCTCCTGTAACCAAATGTACCTGTAGATTGAGTATTGGAAACGGCCGTAGTGGACGCTGATTATTGCAAGAAATGCAATTAAAAAGGTCCTCTGTTGTTATTCCAGAACTGCATTTTTTTATTTGACCTGTATAATAATTACAAAATGCAAATTGATAAATAATGCAATTATAATGACGAAATTCGCACTCGACTCACAGCACGTGGAGGTGGGATCGAAGTCGTCGCTGAACGAAGACAACAGGAGCAATTTGCTCAGCGAGATCAGACAAGGCGTCGAGCTGAAATCGGTGAGTGAGAAAAAAAAAAGGAATCAACAGTACCGTTGGTAGATATAGGATACAACATAACCGGTCATGAGATACATGCTGATTTAAAAAAAAGAGAAAATTTTAAAAGTACACCCTAATTATACTCATCTCAATCTGATCCGGGCTATCCTTACATATCAATCAATCTATTGACGTCGCTTTGTATAATCAATTGCTTATGCACGGACCTTATGTGGGTTTTCGATTTCATTACTATGAAAAGGTTCATCGATTCCATTCTAAACCCCTTGGCCAACGCAAGGGTTGGCGGAAAACAGGCGTGCAGAGAGACTTCAGATGCACTAAAGAACTACCAATTCTATAAATGCTTGATGATAACATAACAGGTCATTTAAATAACATCCAAAGTCATCATAACAAACACCCAGATCTGGAAAAATATGTGCGGGTCACACAAATACTTGTCCCGTGTGGGAATCGCCACCGAATCATGCTCTAAGTGGCTTAGCTAAAACGATAACTTCACTGTAACTCGTGGATGCCAGTGTTTTGGGGGCATTTTAGTTTGGGACGAGGAGGTATACAAAGTTATTGCGTATGATCGATCTTCGAATGTGTTCAAAAATCAAAATCATTTATTCATCGACATAAAAAACTTACACTTCATCTATCTGATCATCTATCTACCACCGATTCGTCAGGTGTCGCGCTCGACGAGCAGCTCGGGCGAGCGGTCGAGGGCGGAGGCGCCGGCGTGCGGGCTGGCGGGCGCCCTAGCGCGCGCTCTGCAGGAGCGCAACCGCGCCATCCACTCCTCCGACTCGGAGGACAGCGACGCCGACAGCGACGGCGAGTGGGACGAGTGACGGCGCCGTTCGCCGACGCGGTTCGCCGACACCGCGCGCCGACGCCGCGGCCGCCGACACCGCGCGCCGACGCCGCGGCCGCTTACACGGTTTCGGCCGGCAGTGACGGCGCTTTCGCCGAAACCGCCCGCCGGCAACGCGGCCGACGGTTCGGCGATGCCCTGCGCCGACACCACGTCCGCCTACACGGTTTCGGCGTCAGTGGCCCTTCGCCGACATCGCTGCCGCTATTTTGGCGACAACGTGCCGCACCGCGTCCGTCTAAACGGTTTCGGCGTCAGTGGCCGACTTCGTGCACCGACATGTGCGACACTGTCCGCGTCCGGTGATCCATCAACGGTGCTCGCGAACGCCCTCGGTCGACGAATCTTTTGCCGACGCACCGCTCGCCGACTCCGCGGCACTAGTTAAGCAACGCAGAGCGTTGTTCCCGCGTCCGCCTACACGCTTTCGGCGTCAGTGGTCCTTCGCCGACGTCTTACACCGACGTGTGCGTTACTGGTGGCGGTCCGTCGACGGGGTCGGGCTCGCGAACGCCCCCGACCGACAAATTGTCCGCGGAAACCGTTCACCGAACGATGTCTATAGTCCGATACTACGACGCGTTGTTCACCGACACCGCTTCTGATCGGACGTGTTACGTAGGTCGTAGACTGGCTGGCATCGAGCGGCGGCCGTCAGGTGACAAAGTGTTAACCGACACAGCACAAAAAACATTCTATAAACAATGTCCACGAACAAATTGTAAATTGGAGCAGTGTTGCTTCGCAATGTCCTTCACTGTTTTCACCCGTGCGTCCCCCCCCCCCCCCCCCCCCCTTATAGCGTACGTCTAATACTTAACAGCCTCCGAACTTCCTCATTCTCAATCTTTCTTCATCTATAATAATAATATACTATTTTATTCACCACTGCGACGGTGCGAGGTTTGCTTTTCTCAGAATTTTGAAAACTTGAACATGCTTTTAAATATTTGTAATTACAAACATATTGAAACTAAAAAAATATGTTTATAGATGAATATTTGCGTTCTAAGTAATACATTACAACGAGTGTCGCGGAGACCCTGATTTCATTATTATCAAAATTAAGCATAGACTATGTGAACAAGTTTCATTCCATAGATAAAAAAAGAGTAAGAATCAATTAAATGACGTAAGATGGGGGAGAAGGATCAAAACCATCGAAACACATAAATTCACTTGTTCAACAAACGACGAACGCGAAACATTGAATGTGGTGCTAGATAAAAAAATATATATTTTTCGAAAATAATTTTCTTTTCTACTTTACATGACCAAATATTTGGCCTTTCGGGATAATGTACATGATGCATTACAAATAATTTCCAAGCAGTGAAAATACTCCAAAAGATAACAAAAAAACTTATCAGAAATCATCAAAAGCAGATTCCAATCAATTATAAAATATTAAAATAATAACATTATTTATAATCTCACTTCAAAATTTGGAAGTGAGGTTTTCAAAAGAAGGAAAGGATTAGCTCAACAATTTTTACGTTATAGCTTCCGGAATAAGATACTCTGAATCATATTCGCGGCAGGAATATCCGTGAAATCTTTTCGCCACCGTCCCTCTATGAAGCAAATTTAGTAGTTCTCCATATTGAACATTCAAATCCCGAGTGTGTCATATAGCCAATTTATTACAACAGTTTGCTCAACTGATACATTAAATTACTATCTGACCCCATAGAGGAGAAAGGTTGTTTTTTTTTTTAAATAGAAAGGTGACCGTGGATTTTTTTGTGATTTATCTGTAAAAACTGAGTCATTGTAACAAAAATTTTTTATAAACACGTGTAAATCGATAATTTTCATACAACGTTACAGTTAATGGCGTACAGGAGCAATTTTATAACTATAGTTTGTCGACGTATTATTATTTTAGTAGTTAGTAATCAAATATCGTATTAACGTTAATTTGACATATTTTTTTTTTAATTATTTCCTATTTATAACCTCGATGTAAATCTTCGTAATGTAAATGTGTATATAGTTTTTCGGTGGGCGTATGACTGAAGAACGTTATGTATATTTAATTTCTATCGATTTAGTGATAAATGCATGAAGACGATGGTTTTTTATACACTAAGTTATTACGTGATGTCGCACCGAGTCTACAACAAACGATCTTCGTTCTAGACGGTGATGAGAGACGGTTTTGATTTATCGGAGATTTATTGTTAATCTATGCAATAACTAGTTTTAAGTTACATTTATCATATGGATAGCACGGCTTCGTTATTCGCGTCTTTTACTTTTGACATTTTCAGCGTGCAACGCGTTTCAAAACTACGTCGGGGTGGAATCGACCTGACACTGGCTTCATTGTACAATGAAATTTTGATACATCTCATATGG
Source organism: Iphiclides podalirius (assembly GCA_933534255.1). Classification (NCBI taxonomy): domain Eukaryota; kingdom Metazoa; phylum Arthropoda; class Insecta; order Lepidoptera; family Papilionidae; genus Iphiclides; species Iphiclides podalirius. The sequence goes on from OW152817.1 coordinate 14,312,684, forward strand.
CGTACCGCACATGTTCGTATATGATTTGCAGGGCCGGATTTAGGGGAGGGTAACCCAACCCGGTTGCGGTTGCGGGGCCTCCACAAACGAGGGGCCCCCACAATAGAGACTTCGTAAAAAAAATTATTTATTTATTTATTTAAACTTTTTGCACAAACATTTGTGTACAAAGGCGGACTTAATGCCATCAGCATTATCTCCCAGTCAACCTTGGGGTGGTCCAGAAAAGTTAGGGTAGGTGCATTTATAACAAATTTACAACAACAGAAAAAAAAATAAACCAATCAAAAGATTTTCAAATATGTACATTACATATGAAATCTACCAACAAAATACTACTCTAATAATATCTGATAAAACTATACAATACCATACATATATATAAAATAAAGTAAACATATTAATGCACGATACATACACATATACATGATATAAGATATACATACTTACATACTCATATTTTATATATAAATAAATATAATATAAAGTATGTATATATTATATTTATATATTATATATAACGATTCAGAGAATCTGCTGACAGTTTTTTAAGGAAGTGCTCGCGAGTTTTCCTTATAAATGCGGAGCGACTTTTAGCAGTCTTGATTTTGAGAGGCAGCGCGTTCCACAAAATAATGGACTGAACTAAGAAAGACGAGTGCATGAAACCAGTACGATGAGAAGGACATTAAAAGAGTGGTTAGTGCTCTTAAGGAGCGGCGTTGGCGAATGGGTAACCACTGAAGTTGGGAACGATAGTGAGACACATGGTCATACTTACGAAGATTGAAAATGAATCGAATGCAGTTATTCAGAAGACGGTCTAGTTTATTGAGGTGATCTGCATTCAGGTCAAAGTAGCACACGTCGCCATAGTCGATTAAAGGAAGGATTAAGGACTGCACGAGCGTAGCTTTACTTTTAGATGGTAAAAAATGTTTAAGTCTGTATAGGTAACGTAGAACACTTGTGACCCACTGGCGATTTGGTCTTTCCAGCTCAGGGTCATATCGATAAGCAAACCAAGGTTTTTCTTTTCAAAATTCTTTCCTTCTTCAAAATTCTAATTCAGACTAGAAAACAATAGTAAACAACTTTTGCTTTCATATTTTTTTCGCGTTTTACTCTTACCTACAGTCCTTTGTACGAACATGATAACATTAAATATTAACAGAAATCAATAGAAAATATTTTGGGGCTAAGAGGCCTCCATTCCTTTGTTGCCCGGAGGCCTCCAGACCTCTAAATCTGGCCCTGATGATTTGTATCTTAATTAATAAGGTGCCAATATTTGCATTAATTTAATACGCGCCATTTCAATGGATTTACATTATAATGCAATGATATACAAATCGAACTTTCGATAGAGCAATGAAATAATAATTTGTGCAAAACGCGTCAGACGTACAAATATGCGGGAGCAATCGATTTTTTCGTGCCATTCCGTCTGCAATTTAATCAAATCTGACGCACTGAGACTAATCAAATAATAATTACAAGTAAATGAACTTGTCGTGTCGAGGATAGTATAGATTAGAAAAGTCACATTGATTACTAGCGAATTGAACGCTAGTAATCGATGCCTACAAACGTGACCGCTAAACAGCCTTCAAACTATATTAAACATTCGTTATATGTAAATATTGTAGTATAAATAAATAATAACATCCGTTATCCCTCGTATATTATATATATTGAAACATTAGTTCCTATAAACCTCACTAATTTCAACTCGAGCCGCCCACTTTTACCATTTACCTATAATTTACACAGATGTATAATTCATACTTCGAAGGAAAGTATCGTTCGGTCAATTACATACCATTGGTTTTATGCTTTAATCCATCAAACCAGAAAGAAGCCTATTTGATTTATTGTGTGTTATAATTTATTTAACAATTAATGCGAATACTGTAAAGCCAGTGGGGTCCACCCCGACAAACTTAAGTTGTTTACTCATATCTAAGTAACTGTTCCATCCTTTTTACATTAACGACTCTCCGATGACAGTTTGTTTCGTTCGCGGAAAGTGCTAATCAGCGGGTGAGTGCTTTGCCAGTACGTAGGTTGCTCTGATACTATGACTATTTAATGAGCCATTAGCAAAGTTATTAAAAGCTCAATATAATTTTATAAGATAACTGAATGTATGAGTTTTCTAATAGTCGTACATAAATGACGTTTAACATACACTGTTTTCATTATTCTTTAGTATTATTCTACGCTGTTCTTCTCTTGAAAATTAGTAAAACACATTTTTAGCTGAATTGTAGAAGATAATTACTATAGTTTTAGCTTACTGTTACTGAATTACATATTTATATGAGGCATTAGGAGCATTTTATTAAACTCAATAGTAACATGTCATCTTATGTCGGAACAACTAACGTGCTGTACACACAATCATCTAAAGCTATGCACTTTTCTCGAAGAATTATTGGTTCTTACATGCAGTATGCTTAAAATCGCTAACAAAGCTACGTCTGTGATGTGAACATGCAATCGCTCTTCGAAGTCCGCAAATGAGAGGCCATGTTATATTAACGTAGCGTTTAACTTTGTACATTGTAAAAAGACGCAAAGCTATTTTTATAATGTCGAAATTTACGTTTTCTATTCTAACGACCTGGCGTATAGATTATGCCGGCTTGATGAGACTAACCGTGTAAGATTAATACCACCTGTACACTATGTTGATTAAATAAATGGTTATTATAAATCGCATTTTTCTACTTTACTACCTATATTAAGCAATAAAAATTTGAAACGATTACTGTAATCCTATAAAAGGAATGTTGTTAAACTAATATTAATATCGCATAGTTATAAATTCGTTGAAGAATGATTGAACACGTTTTATAGATACTGCACTAGTTTAAATAAATGTAGTACCTAACTATAGAACTAACATTAGTCGTTAGTGTCCAGAAAAGAAAACTGTTCACACAAAGGAAATAAATTTTGTAATGCTATTGAAATTGTTTTGTTCCCTGTACCATGTTCATTTCATGGTTCATTTGTGAAAACCGAAGCGATGCCAAGGTACATTAAAATTGTAATATTAACTACTAAATGAAATATTTTTCTATTTAAATTACATCAATTTGCGGTCTGCGGTTATTTAACGTGGTACATTTAAAATTGTAGTATCTACATACTTTCTTTAGGTCAAACTTTTGTATACTTATGTCATCATTTTTATCATTCATTAAAAAAATTTTTTTTCACCTATACGCTGGCATCTTATACATACATATTGTATATAACATTGCCCATTTATATTATATTACATTGAAGGCAACCGAAGTTTTAATAAATGAAAAAGCATTTGTTTTTAGATTGACATTTATTATTACAACTAATCTGTAATTTTAATTATTCGGGACTTAGCAATCTAATTAATAAAAGTTATCACAAAAATAATAATCATAAAAAACAATCTTTGATACTATACTCAGAACTCAATACGTCTTGAATAGAACCCAAATCGTATGTTCCTTTCCTACATGGAGTGCTGATTGAAATGCTAACAGGTCCCTAACAATTTTCGGCATGTTTGGAATTCCAATCATTATTTAATAGTACCTTATCTACAATATCATTATATCTCCTTAATGAAAATATGACGAAAACGAAAATTTGGGTACAAACTATTGTAACGAATATAATATATTAATCTTATTTTACAGCTACGCAAAGGATTATTAATTATACAGAAAACCCAGATCTTGTACAAAATATATTGATCATAACCGTAGACGACTTATAATTAGAGCGGCAAAACATTTATTCAGCAACTAATAAAACTCGCTTAACCTTTCATGGGAGCTCAAGCTATTTTTTTTAAATGAAATATCAAACGAGTGTCCATTTTAATTAGGTTTACCGTAGGTAGCTCTCACTCTAGAAAACCTAGTGACTAATTGCTATTTACAAGACTAAAAACATTGCTATCCTAAATTTAACAGTCACCTTATTCTAGAAGAAAATAGGAAATCTGATTAAAATGCCAGTCATTTTGGAAAAATGTTTGCTTTTTTTATGGAAATCCGAGAATAACTAAAAACAAATAAGCATATGTCATGATGAGGTATTTAATACAGATAAAATATTACTTCTATTTAAGTAACCTTATTGCTTAGGGCCTACACTTTGAGACTATTAAAAACACTGTATTAGAATTTAATTCTTTCATTGGCGAAGTTCAGTCTCTATCTTAATAATAATAATAATCCATTAGCAAAAAAAAAAATAATTCAATGACAGCCTATACGCAAACGAACGTCTTTGTACGGCTGTCAAAGGCATCGATCTATATATACATGCGATTAAAACATTTTAAATTTGTTTTATATTTTCGAGCCTTAAAACAACAGAGACAATGATTTGCTTTAGTCAATAAGGAAATGTTGAAAGAAACGACTTATTTTTTTAATGCCCGACAACACATATCTAGATTACTACTAACATCTTAAGACGAAAATCTTAACAAGACAGTAATTATGGCATGGCATATAATATATATTACAATATGGCAGCCTTATAGCTGGTAAAATATATTCACAGGGGGAGTACAACTATGACTTAAATAAATAGAAACCAATTTCTTAAATGGTTTAAAAAGCTCAAAATTTTCAGGATAAATGTAAATGATTAGGCTCACCTGTTAACAACAGCTACCATATGTATAACAAAACACACAGAGCAAAGTTAGTTTCTTAATAAAAGAATAGCATATGGAAATAGTTTGTAAGAGCATATAAAAATCCTGTAACAAGCAACATAATTCAATCATGAATTTACACACACAGGTATATGTTCAAAGGTTTTATAAAAAAAATTAAAACTCGTTCCACTAACAAACAGCAATTGGTTTAAAAATAGTGACTTACAAAGTGAATGGATTATTTAATGTTTTCTAATTACTACTGAACTATTAATTAAAAACATTGCAATATTTAAATATATTATCCACCCCATATATTTTTTTTATGTTTAGTATCATATTAAGCAAAAGTACAATACAAAGCCTTGAAGATACTTAGCCGATATATATTTTAAACAGACATATAGACAAATGCATGTTGCATTATTATACTGAAGTCTATGACTTAAAACTGAGTCTTTTGATAATGACCCATCCATAATTCTCTTAAACCCACAATTTCTCACTCTATTATATATTCTCAAAAGTTCGCTTAATACATGCAGAGTTTTGCTATAATTCACTTTAACATATTCAAAACTTATCAAGTTGAATTAAAATAAAGATCAAGGTTTTTACTAAAATTCCTTTATACCGCATCGTAAATAGGTTATAAATTGAATCCTCTAAATGTTTCATTTTGTTTAGTTTTCAAGTTGTTTAGTAATACACAATATAACATGGTCAAAAACAAAGATAGTTAACACTGCATAATTTAATTTCTTAGGTATGTACATATAATATAAGTATATAACATACTACTACAAAGCTACTCGAAAATTGAAACTTAAGTTAATGTTGTATATAATGCACAGTTTTGAATGAATGTTTAAGAAATTTTTAATATTATTAAAAAATTAACAATAGAGAGACTTATAATGGAAAGTACAAGCCAGTTTACTCAATTTCTCGCTATTAAACTAAGGTAGTCAACCGGTCTTAATATATCATGCCCAATGGGCCAAATATCACTTAATCACTAAGGAAATGTTTCCAGCTTTGGTAGACGAAAGCCTGTTGAATAATTAGGAATCCAACAAACAGTTCCATTTTTTAGCTTACAGTCAACACAGATCTATATTGATTAAACACTTACATTGTTTATACATAATCACACATAACGTCATATATGTATTCAATCGTCTATTGTTATAACGGTCAGGATCTCTTCGTCGTCCGTCAAGTTGATCACTTTGTTCGGGATCATTGTCCGTTTTTCGTCCTTCGCCTCGTATAGGGAGAGCACGTCCGATATTATGGGCGTGTGGACCATCATGTGGAGGTTGGCGTCCGACGAGTTCTGGCTCTCCTCGTCCTGAGTCGCGTACCCTGGCCCCGCCGCCTCCTCCTCGTCGTCGCTGTGCCCGTAGAACTTTTCGTCGTCTTTCTCGTCTTTGGGCACGTACGAGTTGATCAGCTGCCCCAGGTCCTCGTCGCACGTGAACACTTTGGAGGGGTCGGAGTCCGGTCTGTCGCATTCGTGCATCGAGAAGGACTTGTACGACGTGAAGTATTTGCGGCACGACTGGCACTGGTTCTGCAGGTGCGCCCGATAGTGGTTGTGCAGGTTGGGGAACTCGCCGCCGCAGACCGCGCACCGCTCCGGCTTGACCATGGTGCGGTAGTGCATCTTCTGCGCGGACTTGTGGGCCGCCTTCATGTGCCTGATGAACGGCCCGTAGCGGACGAATTTCTCGCCGCAGCGGCGGCACTTTATCGGCTTCTTGTCGTACTTCCTGCTCCTGTGCGAGAACGCGTGTATGTTGAACGCGTCGATCGTCTTGAACTTGTGCGGGCAGAAGCGGCACGATATCGAGCCAGACACGCGGTGTATGTGGTCGTGTTTGCGCTGCGAGTTCTTCTTGGTGGTGGGCTTGAAGCAGAACGAGCACTCCTCGTACCTGGGCCGCAGGTCGCTCTCGTTGCTCTCGTCCACCTCCTCGTCGCTCTCTATCGCGCACAAGTGGTTGTCGTAGTCCAGCTGGGAGTAGAAGTACTCGGAGCACTTCTTGCAACGGTTCTCCTCGTGGTACGCGAGATGCTTGTGGAGGTTGAAGAAGACCTTGTTGCAGATGTGGCACTTCTCCTCGGTGGATTCCTTTGGCAGCACTATCCACTCCTTGTCGTCGCCGTGGACGTCCCTCATGTGGTAAATCATCTCCCTGAACGCGACGAAGGTCTCGTCGCAGTGCTCACACTTGGTCGGATTGTCGACGTTGTGCTGCGACAAGTGGTGGTTCTTGTGCTTGTTGTAGAGCGTTATCGTGTTGAATTTCCTGTTGCAGTACATGCAACCGTAGTAGCCGATGGTGCGGTGGTATATCTTATGCGTGCTCAAAGCGTACTCGTTCTCGAATACTTTGAAGCAGTAATCGCAAACTATCTCCTTCTTGCCCTCCGACACCTCCTTGCAGACTTTGACGCCGTGCTGCGTGCGCAAGTGGCAGTCCAATTTCACTTGCAGGTGGAAAGCCTTGTAGCATACGTGGCATTTCACCTTCTTAGGGTAGATCTCGGTGTCGCCTACCAGCTTTTTCTTCTCGCAGCTGAACGCCAAGTGCCCCTCCAGGAACCGGAGCGAGCTGAAGTAATCGAAGCAGTAGTTGCACCTCAGCGAGTTGTGGTAGTCTATGTGCCGCTCGAAGTTGCCTTTGCTCGCCAACACTTTCAGACAGATGGAGCACTGGAGCTCTTTCAGGGGGCCGTTCAGCGTCTTCTCTGTCCGCTCTGCGATCCAGCTCTCGGTGATGTCGTGGGCATCCCGCAGGTGATAGTGCAGGTCGTACCCCCTCGTGAAGGTCTCGTCGCAGTGCATGCATTTCAGCGGCTCATCAATGTACTTCTGCGTTAGATGGGCCTTGATGTGGATCCGGTGGTTCTTCAGAGAGATGGTTTTCTTGCCGCAGAACTTGCATTTGAAGAACTCCGGCTTTCTTAGGTGCGCCTCCTCGTGATGCTGCAGTCGCCTCTCGTCGAGGAACACCTTAGCGCAGAGTTTGCACGAAAAGTAGTTCTGGGCCGGTGCGTCCGGGTCGGCTTTGATCATTTTGCTCTCGGGGTGCGTGCGCCTTAAGTGGCGTATGAGCTTCGCCAGGTCCGGGTAGAAGCGGGCGCAAATCGGGCACTTCACCTTGTCCTTCCTGAGATTCGCTATCCGGGTTTTGTGCGACTGGTGGTCGAAGTTGTGGCCCTTTACGTGCCGCCGGTGGTAGTCTTCGTCGATGAAACCCTTGCCGCATACCGTGCATTTGTACGGGCCGTTTTCGTCCTCGTAGTGGGTCCTAATGTGGAGCTCGTGCCGTTTCTTGTTGGTGAATTGGACGCCACAGATGTGGCACTCGTGGCGAGCGCCGAAGAGCGAGGTCTTGGATTTATGCCAGATGATGTGGTGTTTGAGGGAGACCTCAGAGTCGCAGACCTTCCCGCAGTGGTGGCAGGTGTGGGTTCCGTCGAACACCGTCTTGTCGGCTGTGTTAGGGAGCACGCTGCCGACGACCGTGTTGTTTACGCTCTCGCCGCGTTTGAAGTGAATCGCCATGTGGGACAGGTAGACCTTCCTGAACTGGAACATCCGCTTGCAAATGGAGCACTGGTAGTCCTTGTTCTTGAAACGCGTCTGCTTGTGGTAGTTCATGTGGGCCTGTGCGGCGCGCAGGTGCTTGCTACGACGGTTGCAGATGTTGCATGTCAGTAGCGCCGGATCCAGGTTGGGGTCCTTGTAGTGCTGGCGCATGTGCAGCCGGTAGTGGCATTGGAACCGGAATGTCTGCAAGAAACAATGGCAGTTAGCAAATATTCAAACTTCGAACTATAGTATTGCTATACACAAATAAATACGAAACTGTGGTAGGGCCACGTCGCACAAATGGTCAGGTCCGTTCCGATAAGTAGCACGACCTTACATGGAGTGAAATGGAAGTCTCCATACTTGTGCGTTTCGTCTGGTGAGTGAGGTAGCCGGGGCTCACTATATTATAAAGTGGCAACGCGTCTGCAAACTCACGGGTGATGCAAATCTCCATGAGCGGTTATCACTTAACATCAGGTGAATCAGCACAGCTCGCTTGCCACCTTCTCGCGTAAAAAAAACCCCACAAACCTCCAACAAACCTTACCTCCTTACAGACGAAGCACTCCAACTGCTTCTCCATGCTGTTGCCCACGTTGGAGTGCCAGTTGACGTGGCGCTTCAGCGATATGAGCGTGGGCATCTGCTTGCCGCATATGGGGCAGGTGAAGCCGGCCAGGTTGACCAGCGGCCCGCCCCCCATCTCCGGCGGAACCGACCCGGGGCCGTTGTGACTCTGGTCCGCGACCAGGGGTTCCGCCTTCGTCACAACGACCTCACAAAAATCCGCCAGGTCGGCGCCCTCCAGCTTAGGCGCCTGCGGCTGCTTCAGTCTGTGCACGAGCTTGATGTGGTTCGCCAGGGCGCTGCAGCTCTTGAAGCGCTGGTCACATTCGGCGCACGTGTACAGGTTGCGCGGCTTCACGTTCACCGACGTGTGCTTCTGGTTGTGCTCGTTGATCGCGCTCACCTTCATCTCGACGTCGCAGATCAGACAGCGCACCGTGCAGCTCTTGAGGTTGATCTTCGCGCGTTTTGTGCCGGAGCTCATGTTGTGTTTGGTGCGCTTGTGGTGCAGCAGCAGCCGCCTGTAGGAGAACTGCTTCTCGCAGATGTCGCACGTGTTGTCGTCGCCGTCCTCCTGGCTGGAATCCGTGTCCGACTGGCGGTCGGTCTCGTTCAGCAATGTTTCGGAGTTGTTCAGCTCGGGCGGTTCCGTCTTCACCTCCAGCTCGCCGGAGCGGTGGCGCTGCTCGTGGCTGACTAGCGCCTTCTTGTACGTGAACCGCTTGTCGCACATGCTGCACTTCAGCGGGCCGCTGGGCACGTTCGCGTTGCTGTAGATCGAGGATACGGAGACGTCGTCGTCCGCTTGTCCCGCCCTGAAATAAAGCGAGTTTGGTCTATTTGTACTCTTACTATTTAACGACGGGTAAACGAAGAATAAATTGAAAATCAACTGGTCTAAATATGACAAAGAACGGTAGGAAAAACTTAAGACACTCATTAAATTGACGGTATTATCTGTTAACGTACCCCTCATCGGCGACGTCGCCGTCGTCTATATTCGACATGTGCGCGGCCAAGTGGGTGATCAGTTGGTCCTGCGTCGCCAACTTCTTGCTGCATATGCGGCACTCGAAGAACGGCTCCCTGGAGCTGGTCTCGCCCTTGTTGCACCGGGGCTCGAAGTGCATGTTCTTTATGTGGATGAAGTAAGAATTCTTCCTGCTCATCACCTTCTGGCAGATGGGGCAGGTGAACGACACCGAGTCGGTCCTTCTTGCTGCAGCTCTCGAAATGAGCGCCATGGCGGTAGTAGTCGTCGAAGCGCTGTCCGCAGTAGTAGCAGGGGACGGCGACCTTGCCGTTGTCCGGGCCGGCGGAGCTGTTCCGCTTCAACACCGCCGCGTGCACTACCCTCATGTGCTTCTCCAGGTTCTCAATGTTCTTGAAGTTGGACGTGCACATTTCGCAGTTCAACCGCTTCGGCAGTGCGGTCTCCGCGTCGATCGGTTGCAAGGTGACCAGTAGCTCCTTTATGCCGGACTTGGGCGGGGTCACTTGGCAGGTCTCCATGTGACGTTTGAGCATAATCTTCAGTTTGAAGGTCCTATCGCATCGCTCGCAGGTCAGTTTGTCTTCGGCGTCCAACGCGTCCACCGTCGTCTCGGGCTCGGCCGCCGGCACTGGGGCGCTCTCGGCGGCGTCCTTCAACGACCTTCTGGAGTGCACCTTGGTGTGCGCGGCGACGCTCTTCTTCGAGTGGAACGCCTTGTCGCATATTTGGCACTTGAACTCGCCCCTCAGTGGCTCGTCGGAGTCGGTCTCGATGGAGAGGTGGGAGCCGCTGTGGTCGTCGTAGTCGGAGTCGACGTAGCACGAGTTGAGGGACCTCCTTGGTCTTTTCTCGGAGGACCTCAGCTCCGCGAGCCGCTTGGTGGTGCCCGGCCGGAAGTCGTGCGACTGGCTGCTGGATGAGGCATTGTCGACGCTTTCCCGGCTGCGTTTGCGGGTGCGGCTGTCGACGGTGACCTTGGCCTCTAGTGCGGGTTTGTTGTTGCCGGATACATCAGTGTTGTTTGAGAAGGCGGAGTCGCTGCTCTGTCTGTTGGGCGGTGAAGGTGTGTTGCTGAAACCTATCGTAAATTATTTTTTTAACTTAAAAACTAACCATGAGGCCTGAATCCTCATGCTGTAGCTGTGAATTTATTTAATTAAAATTTCTTTAAATACCTCTGACCCACCAAACACCAGAGGCACACCCTCTGAACTACAGGCATTGCAATTTTTTTTTTATATTGTAACATGATAAGTGAGCCGGTTTACCTAATGTTGATTGATTGATAGGTGGCAGTCACCTATAGATATTCAACGTGGTACTACTAACACGACCATAAATCAACACACATATAGAAGTTAACTTTTTAAAATTGTATTGAACATTTACTTTCTTTAAACATCAATATTTATCGAGTTATTAAATTTTCCAAAACAAATAATTTTAGAACATCCTTACGTATAAAATTGCAACGTAAACTTCATTTGTAAAGGTCAAATAGCATATGAATTGATTGAATGAATTTAAAAAGAGATAAAACCTACTGTTAGAAGGAGGCTTTTAATGCGACGTTGTGGCAACGAATGAAAAAGTCTCTGAATGTATGAATCAATCAGTTTTAGTTGTATGGGATGTTACAAATTTTGTTTCTTTTTATTTAATTATTTTGTTTGAAAATTATTATTTTTTTAATAATGGATTTTTTAAACGTTTATATTTTTTATGATTATTGGCAAGGAGCGTTAGAAGCGTGTTCATTTATTGTCGCAGTTGTAACGTCAGGCTGTATAACTGATGAATATTGTCAACCTTTAAGGACGGGCCTCGGCTACCTCGCCAGGTGCAACACAAAAGTATACATATTTCCACTTCACGCCGGTCTTTCGGCTGTGCTACTTTCGCAGACGAGCCTGCCCCCTATTGTACAACAACCGTAGCTGTTGCGTAGTCCTACCACGTCGAAACGAGTTTTAAACTTTTACTTTGCTTTACTTACAACTTCCCTTAAATCTATAATCGTTATGACAAAGCTGTGCCTACATAATCTATTGTGCACACCATTGTTTCTTAACCATTTTTTATATTGCGCAAATATAAACAATTGCGATGTGTTATGTGCGAAAAAGTGATGTGCACAACCACTTTCATTCTTTTTATTTCAGCCCCTTCCTACTTTTGCGGAAAGATTGATTTTATCCACTGCCCCTGATATTGTCGAGGCTTTGAGAAGTTCAGACTAAGCACAAAGATTAAAAACTATACACCCTTTCCAAATTGTATATCAAAACATATTAATGAGAAATAGCCGTTGACATTAATTACAAAAAAAGACAAAAAGTTAAATCAGGTTGACAAGGCGACGCACTTTTGATCTTTTGTTTCATATGAATGTTGTCAATAAAAAATGATATGTTTTTTTAAAACTCATCGATCCCTTGACTGTACAAAATTGTAGTTCATTAATTAAAGAAAAAAAAAGAAATCAACAAAGCTGCGTAATTTTGCGGTTATACAGCAAAATTAACTGTGTCTTTGGCTTTTACATGAATTATTCGTTGAGCAACCGGCAAACAAAATTTTATGCCAGTACACTGAGTCACTGCAGAAACACAAATGGGAAACTTAAGCTGTAATATGTATATATATTGTGGTATATTGACAGCTCAAAGAGATAATAGAACAGATTGCCAGTACTTTCTTCACAATCATGCCCTTAAAAAAAAACATGTTTTTTTCAACAGCTAATAAAATTATTAGTATCTTTAAATCTCCACCATTGCAGACTAGACTGCTTTGCAAACTACAAAAAGAAATGGGTGAGAAGAATTCACCTTACAGCTTTACCACTGAAATCAAATGGTTGTTGCGAGGAAAAATAGTTTAATATGTATATTTGAAATTTAAATTGTTTATAGCACTTAATCTTTGCACATGCCGAAGACGTGGGTTCGATTCCCACAGCAGCGACAATCTTTACATACTTTTTCTACATATTTTAATGTATATTTGAATTGATTAAAGGTTTGAGGCTGTATCAGAAACACTTTATTTTTAACAGACAATGTCAATGCCTTTATAAAGTTTAAAAAAATACTTGTAACAAAATTATTGTTCAATATCCATTTACTAAGTGAGAAGCTTCTAATTATATTACCAAAAATGTGAATACACCTGTTGGGTAGCATGAAAGAGCAATTAAGCAAATTAGTTACAGCAACTGGAATATTTTCCAAATGATAGGAATGATTTTTTAAGAGGATGACTTCTCCTCACACAATTTACATCTTTTCACGAGTATGTAATCCATGTAACGAAAGCTTTGACAACATTCATCAATGGTGTATTGAAAACTAAATAGGAAAAATTTATTGATAATCATTTACATACACATGTTTTTCAAAGATAATCCACATATTAGTTATCCTTCCTTACAGCTGGTTTCAATATTCTATCTAGAAATAGATTGGTTTGCTGAAGATAGAATTTTGAGTATTATGGAGCTCATATCAAATACCTATAGCTAGTAACCAAATCTAGCTGTAGATAGAATATTGAAACTGGTCATAAGTAAAATATAAACCCAAATATGAATAATTTTAATAAAGTAGCCTTAAATTTTTCATGTTATTACATGGTAATATCAAACTTTATAAAACTATATTGTAATTTGTTCTTTTAGGAAATGTATCTTTTGTATACAGGTCTTATTTTTTCAACTGATTGTGACTCTGATATATTACAAATGCTACCTCTCAAGGGTTAAAATGAAACTTTATAAAACTTGTAATTGGTTCTTTTAGGAAATGTATCTTTTGTATACAGGTCTTATTTTTACAACTGATTGTGACTCTGATATATGACAAATGCTACCCCTCAGGGGTCACGCCAGACTGAGAAACAATGGTGTACAAATTTATAGTCTAAATTACTTAAAATTGTAGATATGATGGTCATGCAAGAGTACCAGGTGGCGGTATGTAGTTGCGCCGAAGCTCCTGATCCGATCTTTCACACTGCAATTTAAAAATATGAGCACTGCTGAGTTTCTGTATGCACTCTGAGCAAATTTTATCAGGTAGTCCGTCCCCTTCATGTACCTAAAATAAGATGTTGATGTTAAATTGATAGGTATCATATTTAAAATTTTAAGACCTAGCTAGTTTGTACTTCTCATCTTTTGATTAGCACAATAAAATATTTAAATTTCTAAAAAAGTAATGGTGACATCTCTCATACGAATTTTCATTGTAAAATCATATTCAAAATTGTTTGTATGCTGGAAAGGATATAACAATGATTGCATGCCAAGCATTGCTAAAACAATGTAGATAAAAGACTAAGATTTTCATCGGTGTGGCAATCAGCCGTTTAGCTTAATGGCTTAAGTGTCAGACCGCGAATGCCGAAAACGTGGGTTCGATTCCCACAGCGGCGACAATATTTTCGTACTTTTTCCAAATTGTAAGTTTTTTATTGTCAAATAATACTTTATCTAATAATATATTATTGTGTTGTTGTGTGTTAAGTTTTTTGTAATCATTCTCACCATATGCAATGATACAAAGAAAAGGTTTAGATAGAAAGGATCCAATTAAAAGAAAATTGTGTGAAAAAAATATATTATCAAATGATGAAGTATGAATCACTAAAGTCTTGTGCAACAACTCTTTTTATAGAATCCTGTTTAAGAATTCGATAATTTGAGAAAATTAGAGCCTTTGCCATCTAATTTAATAGGTATTTTTAGAGGACAATGTCTGTCTGTATTTTTGATAAACACAACGTCTGTTGAGGAAAAAACTATGTATAAGCAAACTCTTTTGTACGATAAAGTTTAATGTTACGGTGAAAAATTAATTATTTTATGAAAAGTATCTGATATATAACATCCTTCAAACAAGGCTCATTATGTTTGTATGTGATTAAGATCATCAAAATTATAATTCACCTTAACTCGAGCGCATTCCATCACCATCTCAGCGAGTTGCAGATTGTTGTCCACTGTAAAGATGGAATAGAAGTCGCCGAGTTTGAGGCAAAGCCTGCATTTTCCGAGCTTGAGGGCCATATTGATTTCTTCTCATGAAACTTCATGACACTATAAAATCATGTCTGCCAAACATCATTTTATGATAATAACAACGCAAGAAGATATTAAAGTGGATTATTATTTACATTTCTATAATTACTGATACACGTTACAAAAATTAAGCAAGAATATTTAAAATACCCAAGTTGCCGGTATACTCCATTAGGAGTAGTTAAGTTAAGATTACTGATTAGTGTTACCATTACCAGTATCACATACATTTTATTACAAGACCATTTCAATCGAGAACAGTATTTTTTTTATGTAGCTAATTGTGAGCCTTTGCCAGCTTTGCCGGAAGAATAAAGCGGGTAGGTAAAGGTAGCTGGTGCACTGTGATGACACGATGACATTAGCTGGTCACTGTCTGCTCTGCTTCATCCTTGCGTCTACTGTTAACGAAAGATTGACAATTCGACTAATAGATATTAACTAGGCCGAACCATCCAAGAGCCCTTCAGGAGATTCGAATCTTGATAATCTAAAGTAGTGTTTAACACTTTAGGAAAAATTTAATACAGCCAGTACAAATCTTCTAAATTTTTTTATTGAAAAACATATAGATATGAAAATAAACAATAAGGAAGGTAGGCTGTTTATAACCTTTCAGAGTCCCTAAAATACTATATACCTGTATTCTTGTATACTTTTACCCGAATAGATTTATGACAAATATAATTGAAATTTTGAAGATTTCATTGGCGTCATTGGAGAGTTTTTTTCCCAAAGCTGACAAATAGGTTATATACATTCACGCCCAGACGCTTTAATAATGTTTTGAATTCGGAAGGCGTGGGTTTGATTCCCGCCGCGGCGAAAATGTGTTCATCAGTTTTTCTATAATTTTGTGTCAATCTAGCCTTAAGCACAGGCCCAACCTCTTGATTTTTGGTTCTCAACAATTTGGAGTGTGCATTGGAGTTGCACAATCTGATTCCTCCGGTCCTTTTCCATCATTGTACAACTAGGCGTTCAGCGGGGCTCCGCCCTTAAATTGTCGAGATTCCACGCACAAAAACGAAGCGATTCGCTTCGCCAAATTCCGTACAGGTCAGGTAGGAATGGAACAACCTGCTGGCGTCGATCTTTCCGTCCGATTACAACGTTGGCGTCTTCAAGGCAAGAGTGGATAGGAAAGAAAATATATTATAATCAATTGGAATCAATTGGACAGGGATACTTCAAAACTGTGCAAGGGTAGGATATGAATTGCTGTTTCAGTAACAATATATTATGTCGACATTGCTTTGCAATAATGGCTCCAACAGATACAATTAGTGGATTAGATTATGTTCAAAGTGAGTCAGAAGATCATACCAATTCTATGGAGAAGCTCGAGTCGAAGATCTTGAGTGGAATAAATTAAAATCTCTAAGAGATAAATATTTTAAAAACTCCATTAATTTTAATGTATCTATTGTTTTATGGAAAAAAATATGAGAAGTATTGATATTAATTCATTATTAAATCTGTCTCCCTCCATCACGAACGATCTTCTGCTTCACTTTGCTCCACGACTTCTAAGCCAACACGATGCGACGCCAGGTTTGCTGGGGACGTCCAGGCCTCCTTTTTCCTTGAGGATTGCAGTCCAATGCCTGTTTAGGAATGTAATTGATATCTCTCCGGAGCGTACGACTAATTCATTTCCACTTGCGACGGTTGATCTGGCGGTGAATCGGGCTCTCGTGGCTTCTTTCCAAGTTAGAGTTCTCTTCTTATGTTCTAAGTTAGAGAGCTCAGGCCAATAAATTCCGAGTACGTGACGAAGACGTCGATTAACAAAGACTTGGATTTGGCGTGAGATGTTCTTTGTTACTATCCACATTTCGCACCCGTAGGGCAGCACGCTCAACACAAATAAACAAGAACAGAGCAATGATCGAATAAGGTATGGTTGTCAGAAGCGACAATTACCTTTACTTTTTGTTTCTCATTGGTGGAAAGATCTTTTGCTTTTAGTGATTAAAGTTTTCTCATTGCTATTAAATCAGTTTCAGACGTGTGAAAATGCTCCTGTGTGTAGAAATATTTTCGGAAATATTTGTTAAATGCTCAAACAAAATCTTTGAGCTCCTACACTTTTTTCTCTTCACATTAATTGTGGATTGTGTGCAAAGATGGCGGATACAACGGACAACTGGGTCGAAGCAGTAACATTATATCTATATTCTTACAATTACATATCTAGTTTCACCTATCCCGATCTTTGTCATCAAATCTTGCAATTAAATTAATATTTGTATTAAGAATACTTATAATATTCTATATCTTATTATTTACTTGTGTTATTATCTGGTGGAAAATTATTTTCTGATTTGGCAACTTTCGTCCCATGCTACATGTGGATTTCCCGATTCTGCAATTTGTTAAAAAATTATTATTTTGTCCGCTGGCCATGTCAAATCGGTGACAGGCGCCAGCGATAGCGCGAGAATTAAAATTTTATTTGTAAAATCTGACTACAAAAATCTGATTACAAAATCTGACTCAGTCATATGTTTTTTTTGACTCAGTCATCTGTTTTTCAGTATATATGTCTTATCTATGATCTGACTGAAGATGACAGCCATTTAAGGTCTCGTACAAACGAAGTTTGAAAATAAAAAAACATATTTTTCAGAGTAATTTTTAATGGTTACTTACAAAATTTCTCTTGTTATATGTTATT
The DNA here is from genome assembly GCA_933534255.1 of Iphiclides podalirius. Taxonomy (NCBI): domain Eukaryota; kingdom Metazoa; phylum Arthropoda; class Insecta; order Lepidoptera; family Papilionidae; genus Iphiclides; species Iphiclides podalirius. The sequence continues at coordinate 14,330,278 of OW152817.1, forward strand.
ATTAGATATTTTGAACTTAATAATTATAATTTATAATCTTTTTTTCTGAACCGCCAGCTCCTGTGCTACCTTCCGAACATAAAAAATAAGTAAATAAGAGTAATGATAAAACAAGATAAATAATCTTCAGAGGTCTCAGAACAACCACGTCCTCTTCCTCGTCCTCTTGCACGACCACGCCCGCAACTTTCTTCGACGTTTCTTTCACTAATATTAATGTTTATATATAATATAATTTAATGAATATTTAGATTGTATTTTCGTACAAACCCAAAATAATAAATATTAATAACTACGGTACCCGCGGCTGCCGGTAATAGTAGGCGCCCAGTAAAAGTAAAGTAAAGTATCAGTCTATACATTTCCCACAGCTGGGCAAAGGCCTCCTCTGTACAGAGGGTATCAGGGCATAGTCCACCACGCGGCCCCACTGCGGATTGACGGACTTCACATATCTCCGAAAAATTTTTTTTTATAATTTTGAAAATATGCAGGTTTTCTCATGATGTTTTCCTTCACCGATGAGTACATAATAATCCAGCACTTAAAATCAACAATTTCGTTGGTGCTGGCACCGGCGTTCGAGCTCAGGTTGCTCGAGTATATTAAATAAAAGGCAGCTCAGTGTCCGAGCGCTTGGCTCGGACACTGAGCTGTCACGGCTCTACCCGGCCCAGTATTGTACACAGTTATTTAAGTAATAGAATCTTATCGAAAACACTTAAATTTTGGGGGAGTACATAATGTTATTTTCATGGTACTATAGTACCCAAAGGCTTACTTGGTGTTAACGTAGGTGCATCATATGATTATGAACGCTAACAAGTCAGTAATAAAGTTTATTTTGTTATTAATATAATGATCGAGGTTCATGTCAAGGTTTGTTGTATCTTCTAATTTTCTATTCTTCTATACCACATCCTTATTCTCTTTTGGCGTTTAATGTTGTTGCGTCTTCTGTGCACGATGAAGAGAAAATACGAGCGTTCGTACCGACCTGAGTGGGGACAAAATCCTTTGCTTCCTTCCTGGATTTCCAGAGCTAAGGAGGATCCTGATATTACATTTTGCAAAACTTGCAATTAAAAACTAATCACAACTACATACACGCTTGCAGTTGTTACCAAATTATATTATTCCAAAAGGGTTTTAAGATCAAAATTTTGAACTTACTTTATAATTGTTTCAAATTTTGCAATATCTCTTTTAAGTTTACCTATTTCAAATGCGGAAAATAGGGGGTAAAAGACCTAGAGGCCGTAATCCTAAGGGTGGGCGGATCAAATTTCTGAAAACTTAGAAATCCCCATAAGCCCCGCACTCCACCAGGCGACAAAGCGAAATCGATTGAGATAGTTCTTTGACCAATTGAATATGTGTTACGATCCTCAGCAGTGAGGGAATGACTGAAATGAAGATGTCAAATGCCTCATGCAAAAGAACCTCTATATCATTAATGATACTGTACTGTCTTCAACGACACAATAAAATTATGGCATCTTTTTGGCATTTTTTGGAGTTGAATTTGACAGATTTTTGCTAGTGTCTGGCAGATTCACCTATTTTGAGATGGTCACCCTGCTCGGTCGGCGGAAGTGGAAGAAGAGTGGACTGTGGGTTTTGTAGGAGTGAGTACTAAGTTAAATCGAGTACCTGTTACGACTGTTCCTGTTCCTTAAAAGTAACAGAGACAAATATCTGTTACAAAATAACAGCCTGTTACTTAATACTAGTTGTGACAATTTGTGTAACTGTTACCACAGTAACAGCTGTTACATTATTTTACTCTATGGTAACTTCCGTACTTCTCTTTCTAACAAAGCTACAAGACCGATGGAAGAAAAAGAAAGAGTTTACAACAGTGACAGTGTCCAGTTACAACTGTGACAAGGTGTCTTAGTTTTTATCTCTTTCTAACTGAGGTAACAGTCGTAATCATGAATAAAGAAAATTTGTGTGACAGCGTGTTAAGGAACAACTTGTTTGGAACAGGAACTTTTATTTGAGTTTGTTAGTAACAGGTACAGTCTGTTATCTCGAAATACCTGTTACGATAATTAAGCGCCTCAGCCTCACTAGTGTGGGTGTGGGTTATATTCTCTTTGTGGGTGGTGTCCGGTGTGGGAGGCTGGAAGCTTGGAAGGATCAATCAATACACCATTATCGTACATAAATGCCATATTGGTTCTAAGCGAGGCAACATTGCGTTTCATACTTTGTATTTGTATTGTAATCCAAAAACATTTAATATATATATTTCTACTATATATTTTCTGAGTTCTAATCTAAAAGCATTTTTAGAAGTGAAAAGTGTGTACGAAAATCATTAGGGAGAGTAAGCGATTGATTGAGAATTTTGCGAATTTTGCGATTGAGAATTTTCAATTAGTATAATTGAAAATTTTTAGTTGTGTTATAAAATGGAAAACCAAGATCAGGACTATCTTGCCTATGCAAGGCAATTAACGACAAGTGGGTCTCTTAGTAAGGCATTTGATATGTATCTTATTGCCTTTGAAAAAAACTCGCGATTAAAAAATATGTATGAATCGGAGTTTCAAATGGCCCTCATTAAGCTTAATGAATTATGTGTGGCTGCTGGAAAGATCGAAGATATATTTAAAAACTTCAGTCGAGCGATTAAGGCTTTCCCGGATAATATTAACTTAATGAATGAGATCGGAAAACATCTTTACAAATACGGCTACTACATAGAAGCTTGTAGGCATTTTGAAAAAGCTTTGATAGTCGACCCTGGTTTTGTTAACGCCGAGAAGAATTTAAATTCTGTAAAGAATTTACTTGTGGAAAGATGGCATTTTCGAATGTTGAACGATAGAATCCGTAATGAATTGTATCGTGCCGCCATACATGAATCTATTACTCCAATAAAGGACAGTGTTGTTGATATTGGTACTGGGACAGGTCTACTTGCATTGTTTGCATATGAATGTAAACCCATGGTGATCACAGCGTGTGATGCATGTGAAGTAATGACCGAAATTGCTGAACGCATTTCTCAAGACATTGGTATCACTGACATGATAATTGTAAACAAAATGTCCACCACAATGAATTGCATGGATATTGGTGGTAAACGTTCCTTGTTAATCACGGAGATGTTTGATGCAGGCTTGTTTGGTGAACATGCACTACAAACAATAGCTCATGCATGGGAATATTTATTGAATAGCATTGGTAGAGTTTTACCATGTAGAGCAAAATTCTTTGTTTGTGGTGCTAATTGTAATGACATACATTTAAAATATCAATTAGGTGTCGCAGCAAAAACACTTCTAAACATTCCTGAACAGAATGTTCATATTGAAGCAAATGAAGAAACTTATGATTGTGAAGATATCCATTTATTCAAAGAATTAAAATACATCACTAAGCCTAAAGCACTTGTCAAAGTTAATTTCAATAGCTATGATGACATTAAGGATAAGCTTCAACAATGTGAGCCCTTTAGTGTTGAACTCAATGCTCTTGAAGATGGGGAAATCAATACTATGATTGGATGGTTTAAATTACAATTGACTGAAAATATTGCTCTTACCACAGATCCAAGGTCAAAAATGAGATGTAATGCTTGGCAACAGGCTGTGTTTTTTGACATGATACCAAAAGCAGTCCAAAAAGATGATAAACTTTCGTTGAATTTTTTAATGAATAATGGTAAACTAAAAATGGTCACAGATGTTAACCACTCAATCAATAGAATTTCTCCAGAAGCACTGAGATTTTTAAATGATTCTGACTACATGAAAATGATCACTGTATGTATTGGAATGGCTTGTGTATACCTTGGTCAAATAATAGAGATCTCTGAAATAAGTATGGTTGATTTATCTCCGTTCCCTATGTTCGGACTGCAAATGCTGAAAAGAGGCGCTAAATCCTTGATATGTTATGCTAAAACTCACAGCGATGAAATGTTCATTAATAATGTAATGAGAGCCAATAACATAGAATTATCAAGGATCACTATACTGGTTGGTGATGAATGGACTCCAGATTCCTTCAGGGATGATAAGTATCATGCCATTTTCTGTAACATATTTGACTTGTGTGGTGATTTTAATATGAGACAACTAGAAATCACTCATAATCTAATGGAGTTCCATACTTTCCCAGGAGGCCTTTTCATGCCATCCAAAATAACGATAATGGGTCAGCTCGTTGACAGCCCCTGGTTAGACATAAACAACAGAGTTTATGACGAAAATGTATGTAATTATAAAATGTCTAAATATATAAATAAATACCAAGTATCACAGAACTTTTGCCTTGACATTTCTCATTTGGAGTACAAGCCTGTCACTGAAGCAGCCTCCCTTGGTATCTATACCTTTGACTTCGGTTCTGAAGTGTTCAACATACCAGTCACAAATAACGGAGATGCAAATGCTATACTATGCTGGTATAAAATTGAAGTTATGAAAAATTTAGGTGAGATATCCACAAACAGGACAAACAGCTTTATTAACAACATGGCATTTTTAGCCTATCCGATGGTGACAATGGAAACAGGAAATGTTGCAAATGTGTTACGCTGTGTAGATCCAGATGGCTCCTTCAAACTTAAGCTGGATCTTGATGCTCCTTAAATATTTATTTTATTCTTACATTACATGGTTTTTCCATTTTACAATCCAAATTGTAATGTTAAGTCATCAATTTTGTTAGCAAACATTCTTTTGTTTTTGATTATTGGGTTCACCATTGTACCAATACCATTTCTATTTATATGCCTTTAACTATAATTATAAGACTTGCATTATTATATCTAGTCAAGTTTTCAATTGTAATACACATTGTGTTTTATGTTTTAGTGGTAAGGTAGTCTTTGTAACGATAATTTAATCTGAAGTTTGCATTATTATAAATATACTCAATGAGAAATAATTTAACTGTATTCTCCTACTTCTATATAAAGCTATTAAATATCGAATTTACGTTATAGGTATATTATACGGGTCTGCCTTTTTTCACTATTGGAGGATATTAGACATGTCTCAGTAGTCAACAAGGATAATATAACTAGAAATTAACTTTTAAACAAATAAACATACAACTGTGCATTAGTTACTTTAAATCAGCAGCTGCTAATTATTCAAAGTCATTATTATATATTATATTTTACTATAATTATATGGTAACTAAAGAAAGCAACCAAATTTTAGCATTGAATCATTTTTATTTTAGAAATATATAATTCTCATTTCTTTAGTTGCTGCTTAGGTTACAAACTTTCTGCCTAATTTAATAATTGAATGATCTCATTTAATTAGTTTTAGGAACTGTCAAGGTATAAAATATGCTTATGACTAACCATATGAAATGAATGTTAGTTATAATATAATTATGACATTGACTCATAATGTTCACGAATTCTCAATTTAGTCATTCAATGAACATTAAACTTCAGGAACATTGACATTCAAGAAATGTTCTATGTATTGTCAAAGTAGATTTTAAGCATGTCTATATGTGTAATTTAAGATCTGTAGTAACAAATTTAATAAATTCTTGCAAATCTTATCGTTTGTTTTCATAAATTTATTCTATCGGTAAAAAAATTGTAAGTGACTTTCTCATAATCGCAGAGGCAAAGAAAGAATATTTAATTATTCAACGCGCAAGGGTGGATCTCAAAAGAAGCAGCAGTTGAACATGTCAAAACAGTTTGACAGTAATAATTATTATTATAGCACCCTATTTTGAACAGGCAAAACGGCATAGACATGTTTCGTCTTTTTCGAAATATCTTTAGAAGAATATACATTCAGTAATCGGCGCTGTTACAATGCGCTTCCTAAGAAATTAAGCATCTCAAGAATGTTAACTTTTTAATGGTTTATTGCGCGTCACCGTTGCGGCGTATAAACACACCATTAATTTTCATAAAAGACATCGTTTATACATAAATAAAACACGGGCATTTTATTATTAATAAAGTTTTATCTATTTATTAATTCGCAATGATCGATGTAACATTACATTGACAACAAACACGACAGTATAGTTCTTAAGCAACATACCCCATAAATTTCTGCATTTAAATCATATACCAATTTATATATTTAAAATGCATACAAAAATATTTTCACGTTTTTATATTATCTCGCACAAGAAGGCGCAAATTAAAGAGTTAAATAAAGTACGATTCGCAACGACAGAGGCTCGGTGGAAATAAATGTTCGATGTAAACATAAGGTAATTATTTTCCATATAAACTTTCAACTTCTAAAGCATTACGAAATTTTTTCATGTACGCCCCTTTGGATGTGAATAGTTCTTTACACAGAGAAGTGATCTGAAAAAAATACCGACATAAATTTGTCTATTACACTGATACAACATATGAAATATTGAAATCGCCTCGCTGTTATTTCACACATTTATTATTGTTTATAAAGAATTACTACTATGGAGGATATCACTGTCTGTTTTAGATAACAACCATTTAGTCAAATTTTCTATATTGCTTTATCGTTCGCCCCAGTCATCTACTTGTAAATAATTTTCTTTACTTAGACTCTTATTTTAATATGCCTTTCTTCCCTTGCAATTGGAGAAAGAAATACGGTAGAGGCAGATGGAATCTTAGTGTTGTGGTATTTTACAAAATCACTTGAACAGCTATCGGTTACTTGAACTCTGTCGCTACACTATCCGTACGGGGCCGTGTGGGCCGTGTGGGCCGTGTGGTTCCGGCTTAAGAATAGGACCACCCCGTCTCTTCCCATGGGTGTCGTAAAAGGCGACTAAGGGATAAAAGTTGTTGTGATGCGCGCAGCGACCATACCCCGGAAGATCGAGTCTACTCACCGGATGGACGGGGGGGCTTGTCACGTGCTGGTGGACAAGTATAGTGTGGATCCCTCCCGCATAGCGCATGAAGTCTGATTTGGTGTGAAAGGCGACCCACCGCAGATATGCAATGGGCTTGGTGGACTCAGCGAATCAGCAAGGCAAGGTGGATGGCCAAGGGCGACGTTAGAAGGGTTATAGTAACGTCGGCTAGACACATCATCCAACCTCTCCTTCAGTCGTAGCGGTTTTCCGTTCCACTGAATCAAGGAGTGGAAGGACGAGTGCGTGCGCCTGCGTGTGCGCGAACGCTTGCGCACCTTAATATATCCTGCGTATCTGACCGCTTCCGTATAATGGACTCCGATGACGTAAAGTCCCGTAGCGATGGGAGGAAGTAGAAAGGTCTGGCTTGATGCAGGCTGGGCTTTGTCTGACTCCTGCATACGGGCGGTTCCAGGGGTGTGATTACATGCCGTGGTCGCTTTCGCACTGCAAATGGGGGCGACAGTGTGGATTCGGCAGCACCTGGGATGACAAAGCAGCCCTATTTAGGGAGGCACTGCTTTCCTCGCTCAGCCGGGGAGGGGGCTAGAAAAGGTGCCCTAAAAAAATGCTCGTTCCTACTTGAAAGGTGGTAGTAGCCACGGCTGCCATCGCATCAACCTAATTCGTGGTCGAAGTAACAGAAACAAATAAAAACGCCATAAAACCATCTGTTATGACATTTGGCGCGTGGAACGTGAGAACGCTAATTGATCGAGATGGCAACGCCTGCCCTGAACGTAAAACCGCCATAGTAGCTCGTGAACTTTATCGTTATGATGTGGATGTGGCTGCGCTCAGCGAGACCCATCTCCCTGATGAAGGAGAGCTGGTGGAAGATGGCGGCGGCTATACTTTTTTCTGGAAAGGTACCGCGTGTTCAGAACCTCGATTTTCAGGTGTAGGATTTGCCATCAAGAATCAATTAGTTAAGCGACTTGAGGAGTACCCTGTACATATTTCGGACCGCGTGACCACCTTGCGCCTTCACTTGGATAATGACAATTTCCTTAATATCATCAGTGTCTATGCTCCAACGCTGGACAAGTCTGATGATATCAAGGACAAATTCTATGATGAATTATCTCAATGCCTTGACAGCATAAGCTCCAGAGAGCAGGTCCTGTTGCTAGGAGATTTAAAATGCCAGGGTTGGTAGGGACTATGAGGCCTGGCCTGGAGTTCTGGGTAGACACGGAGTTGGCAAAATGAACAGTAATGGTCAGTTGCTACTCAGTTTTTGTGCTCAATACGAACTTGCAATAACGAACACAATGTTCAGACTTTCCGCCAAGCACAAGACTACGTGGATGCACCCAAGATCCAAGCACTGGCATTTGATCGATTATGCTGTCGTACGGCAAAGAGATATCAGTCAAGTCCAAATCACCCGCGTCATGCGCGGCGCACACTGCTGGACTGATCACCGACTCATTGTCACTAAAACTGCGACTCCGCCTCCGTAGACCACGTAGATTTGAAATAAGTAAGCCTGCGTCTTTGAACGTAGATAGGCTAAAAAATCGTGAGTTCAGGGAGATCTATGCTGAAGCCTTATCTGGAAATATGTCGCCAGTTAGTGAGATTGGTGATATCAGCTCTGCTTGGAGTGCGTTGTCTTCTCATCTCATGGAGACTGCCTCAGTTACTTTAGGTATAAAACACCGACGTAATGAAGACTGGTTCGATGAGAATGACGAAGCTCTCAGAGCGGGGTTGGATAAGCACCGAGATCTTCTGCGACAGCATAAGAGACGAGGAGGAAGCGTTGCGGTGCTCAAAGAGAGTGACACTCAATTGCGTAAGCTGTCTCGAAGATTAAAAGATAAGTGGTGGCAAGACAAAGCTTGTCATATCCAGTGGCTTGCTGACACAAACCAGCTTGGGGAGTTCTACACCGAGTTACGTAAACTGATTAAAACACCCTACCGAGTTAATGTGCCTTTGAGGTCTTCAAACGGAACGCACTTACTTACAAGCAAGGACGATGTACTGAAGCGTTGGGCCGAACATTTTAATATATTGCTCAACGTAGATCGATTAGCTGATCTTCAGAATATCAGTTTAATGCCTCAACTCCCCCTAGCCACTGAGCTGGACCAGCCTCTGTCGCGTGACGAGGTTGTGATTGCCATCAGACAGCAACAAAATCAACGGGCGGCTGGCATTGACCTTATACCAGGCGAGCTGCTTAAGTACGGCGGTGAGGAGTTGCACACTTTGGTGTGGGAACTATTTGCTCGTATGTGGGGAGGAGGAACGAGTCCCGCATGATTTCAAAGTGTCGCGCATACTTGCACTCTATAAGAACAAGGGTGACCGGTCCGACTGCGACTCCCACCGTGGTATTTCGCTTCTGACAGCCCCCGGAAAGGTCTTTGCAAGAGCCCTTTTAAACCGCCTGAAGCTTTTGTCGGAAAAGATTTTGCCTGAAACCCAGTTTGGCTTCCGGCCTGACCGAGGCACCTGTGAAGCTATCTTCTCTGTGCGCCAACTCCAAGAAAAAAGTAGAGAACAGGGACGTCAGCTATATCTCTGCTTTGTGGACTTAGAGAAAGCTTTCGACAGTGTGCCTCGTGAAGCTCTCTGGATGGTGCTAGGAAGGCTGGGGTGTACGGAAAAGTTTGTGAGGCTTCTGAGACTTCTGCATGACGATATGCAGTGCTGCGTCTCCGTAGACGGTGAACAGTCAGATTTTTTCCCCGTTACCTGTGGAGTGAAACAAGGGTGTGTCTTAGCGCCCACACTGTTTGCCCTTTATTTTGCAGTAGTAGTCAAAGAGGTCTTACAAACGGTTTCCGAAGGAGTTCGCATCCGCTTCCGAACAGATGGCAGTCTTTTCAACCTGGCCAGACTTAAGGCGCGCACCAAAGTCTCGTATGCATTAATTACAGAGATTATGTATGCTGATGACTTATGCTTTTTTAGCAGAATCTCCACAAGGCCTGCAAAAGCTGATGTCTGTCTTCCACCAAGCATGCTGTAAGTTTGGTCTGAAGATTAGTGTCAAAAAGACGGAGGTGATGTCCTTGGACACACATGGTCGTGAGACACTGACCATTAAGCTTGGTGAGGATGTGCTGAACCAGGTCGATAAATTTCGATATCTGGGTAGCACTATAAAATCTAACTGCGACCTTGACGCTGAAATCAACAGCAGGATCAGTGCTGCAGCTGCTGCATTTGGTAGGCTGCGATCTAAGGTCTTCTGCTCGCACGACCTTAAGCTGGCTACAAAAATCTCGGTGTACAAGGCGATTGTGCTGCCAAGCCTCTTATATTCCTCCGAGACATGGTGTGTGTATCGCCACCACATTCGTACTCTGGATCGGTTCCACCTTAAATGCCTTCGTACCATCATGAAGATCAGATGGTCCAACCGGGTGCGTAATACTGAAGTTTTGCGACGAGCCAATGTCGGTGGCATTGAGGCATATTTAATACGTCGGCAGCTTCGATGGTGTGGTCATGTGTCACGTATGGCGGAGGAACGAGTGGCGAAACGCATCTTTTACTCTGAACTAGAGGAGGGGAAGCGGAAACATGGCGGTCAACTTCTCAGATACAAAGATGTTCAGAAACGACATATGAAGAGATGCAACATAGAGCCATCCAAGTGGGAGGTTTTGGCAGCGCAGCGTACGGAGTGGCGCGGAATTGTGCAGAGGCGTATCCGCGAGTTTGAAGATCAGCGTAAAGCTGAACTCGACGCTAAGCGCGATGACCTAAAGGCCCGTCCAACCGCCGCCATTAATTATAACTATGTAGGCGGCGTACTCACGTGCCCTCACTGTGCAAGAGAGTTTGCCGCCAAGATTGGCTATATAAGCCATTTTCGGGCGCATCAGCGTCAAATCAATTAGGAGTTGAAGAGGTCGCCATGGCCGAAATCGGTCGGAATAATCAAAAATCAATATCCGTACGGGGAATATGTTCTTACAATGGTGACATTAGCTCTATTTTTGTAAGTTATCAGCGCGTTTTTTAAACGAATACTGCCTCGGGTAGAGTTATCATTCCGCCGCGCGCGCCTCGGCCAGTACACCACGCGCCTGTTCCAACGCTTTCCTGCAAATAAAAAACAAGATTTTTTTAGCGGATGAGATTAGTTACAAAATTCAGAGACTGACTTCCTGTCGCGATAGCTCAGTGTACGGGTGTCTCCTTCCAATTCAATGGTCGTGAACCAAGTTCAAATCCCGATGCCTACAAATGACATACATAGCCTTTTACTCTACTTGATTTTAGCCTTTAAAAGCTTTTAAATCTCAAATGCGTTCTTTGCGCATGTACCATCGAGTGCAAATTAACAAAACGTCTAATTATTTTCACGAAACAAAATGTTATTCCCGACTGCACTCTAAGAAAAATTTAACTGGAAACTAATTGAACTGGGGCAAGAACGAGAGGGCAATATACTCCTGCACATGCCGCCTCTATCCTCCCAGAAACATATAGCTTTAAAAGGTGCTTTGGAGATTTGCTTTATTTATATGTTTAGAAAAATCAATGAGTAAATCAAATAAAATCACGCAAAAACGATTAAGTGCAATAGTAGGTAAGGATTAGACAAATAAATAATTTTATATTCATTATAAAAAAACTAAATTTGAACCAAAACACAAAAAGAAAATGTGAAAGTGTTTGAAATAGTGTTTTGCAGCCGACGGGGTGTAGGCGCGCCCAGCCGACGGTGTACAGGCATGTTTAGCTGACAGAGTACAATCGCGTGCAGCCGAACGTGTACTGGCGCGTACAGCCGACGGGGTACAGGCGCGTTCAGCCGGCGGTTGGCACGTACAGGTGCAGCGGGTTGTCGGAGTGCAGCCGCGAGAGCGCGAGCGCGGCGAGACGGGCGAGCCTCTTGAGCGCGCCCGCGCGGAGTGCCCCCGCCCGGGGCAGCGTGTCGGCGAGAGCGGCCGCCGCCGCCGCCGCCTGCGGGCCGCCCGCCGCCCCGGCAGCGCAGCACAGCGTCTCTGCGACATAGATTTGTCTGTTAGCGAGGCGGCGCAGCACAGCGTCTCTGTGGCACAGACTTGTCAGTTAGCGAGGCGGCGCAGCGTCTCTGCGGCACAGACTTGTTAGTCAGCAGTGGGTCGTTAGAGGTTTTTTAACCGACTTCGAAAGGAGCTGGTTCTCAATTCAACTGATCTTGTTTAATGTTTGTTACCTCAGAACTTTTGACCCAGTGCACCGATTTTTATGATTCTTTTTTTTTATTTGAAAACTTGTAGTGCTTCCCATGCGGTCCCATATTAATTTCATTGGTATTGGATCTTGGGTTGTGGAGATACTTGGGGAACTCCTGAAAATCAATTATAAAATGGATACAGAACGAGATATTCGAATTCGGTTTTGTTTTTCGTTAGTAAAAAAAAATGGTTATCGTCAACTTAACGTTAACGTTGATCCACGGTCGTCGACTAGTTGATCAATTAGTTAAATTCGTCAACTAGTTAAGTTAGTGATACTTATGTCAATTTACATGAACGAACGGATTTACGTACCGATGAGCGAGAGGACTATGCTGTCCGCGTTGAGAGTGGCCGGCGGCGAGGAGAGCGAGAGGGCGGCGCGCAGCAGCCTCACGCCGGCGCCGAGGCAGCGCCGCCAGAAAGCGTTGCCCGCCCCTTCCAGCACGCTGTATCGGGGCGAAGCGTTGCTTTCAACCGACTTCGATAAAGGGGGAGGCTCCTTCGTCTACCCCCTAGAACTCCGTCGCTTGCGAACCGATTTTAAAAATTCTCCGGAGATAAATCAGGTACAAAGTAAAGTAACAGGCCATTGCTGGGCAACGGCCTCCTCTGTAGGGGGGTATTACGGCGTAGTCCACCACGCGACCCTACTGCGGATTGGCCAATTTCATATATCTTCGAAATATTTTTTTTTGTTAATAGTTCAAAGATATGCAGATTTCCTCATCATGTTTTCCTTCACGGCTGAGCATGTGATAGGTTGGGATTTGAAATTAAAAAATTCATTAGTGTCTGCACCGCTAATCGAACTCAGGTTGTTCGAGTTTATTAAATTAAAGGCCACCCAGACAATGAGCCAAATCGGCAAGACGTGATAAAGTTACTCTTCAAAAACTTTTGATATTGGAAGTTGGTTCTTGTTTTCGTGAATAAAAGTGTATTAGATTTAACATAAGTACGTGATGAACGATATCACTTTTAATTTTATGTGTAAGTGGGTGGTAACCACTTGATTCAAAGGCGGCATAAGCGTTTGCAACCACCCTACTGGTGTTGCATTACAAATTGCAAATATCCATGTGGTCCTACGGTGTTAGGGCCACGCAATACAATACTGTGCACGAATAGGCGGGTCCGTCCGGGTAAGTACCACGACCTCACAGAAGACCGACGTAAAGTACAAGTGTTCTTTGTAGTTACGCACTTCTGCGTTTCGTCTGGTGAGTGAGGTAGCCGGGGCCCACTTTATTTAAAGGCGGCAACGCATTCGCAACCCAACGGGCGTCGGGAATGTCCACAGGCGGCGGTTATCACCTAACACCAGGCGACACACGAATAAGAAGAAAATATGCCGCCGCCGTTGTGAAGCTGTTCGCCCTCCCGGCCACGGAGACTCACGCGGGCGGCAGCGCGGGCAGGAACACGTCCGCCTGCAGCGCGGCGGCGAGGCGCTGGCCGGCGGCGGCGGCGAGGCGGCGCAGCGGCGCCCCGCCGGCGGCAGGCAGCGCCGCGCTGCGCTCCAGCACGCGCCGCAGCCGCACGCACGCGCGCACGCACACCGGGTCCCACGCGTGCTCCACCAGCTCTAAGGGGGGGGGGGGGGCGTCGAGGGGGGCGTGATGGCGGAGGGGCTTTGACCCTCGAACCAGCGCCGCATCAATAATGCTGAGACGGTCCTTTACCGTCACTGCATATCATTTTATGTTACTTTATTTTTCAGTTTATTATGTTGTTCTTGTTATTTTTAAAGTTCAAACGTTGTAACCGAATGTAGCATGTGTACAGATCGAGTGTCGGGTTAAATGTATCTCACTGGGTCGACCTGCTTTTAAGATCGCCCCGCGTGGGCTACTCTCACGATTATGAGAGCTGCTCCCCTGCCTTGTCACGGCTCAGGAGCCGTGGCTTGCGAATGGGGTAGGGGGCACAGTTATCCGCACCAAAGTAAAATGCACAGAGGCGGTGTGATGATAGTCTGCATGGACAATTCCCCTATGATAATACAAGCAACATACTGTTGTTTCTGGGTCGAACCCAATGATTTTATATACAAACACGAGCTAGATATGACACTAGCGCACATTGGCGAAATTGAGGCAATCAAGTCTCGCCAATTGGTTATTGGTGTAATTAGGTTGCAACTCTGTGGACTGCTATCTCTTTCCGTATCATACGTTCTATATCATCTATCACATTCACTCATATATGTCATGTAAATATGTAAAGCGGAACAATTTTTAAACGACACGCAGTTTGTACACCTTTATTAAAACATCACTGACTACAACGCACAAAAGCAACGAATGATGAAATATGTATGGAGAAATCATTCATACACTCACTCATTCATCAAGACGTTAGACTACGGCAATACAAGCAGCAGACGGTACATTCCGGGCCGTACCTGTGACCTTGGGCAGCACGACCTTGTTGACGATGGTGGGCACGAGGAAGAGGTCCGGGTCGTCGCGCAGCGCCTCCTCGCTGAGCGGCGCGGCCTCTTCGGCCTCGTCGGAGGCGGACTCTTCCGAGTCGCTGGACTGCCTCTCAGCGCGGACGCCGTACATCATCAGGCATCTGCGGGACCGCGAAAACTTGCTGTCGGTTGTTATAACGGCCCTATCCTGTTTCCGTTGCGTCTCTTCTTCTTTTATGTTTGTTAAATCGGAACGCCGTCGTTAATGAACGGATTTTAACGATTATTTTTGCATTGGGTTCGGTTTAGCTGAGTTTATACATCAGAAATTTAGAAATTTAAATTGTTTATAATACTAATCTTTGCACTTGAGATTGAACATTAAAATATGTAGAAAAAGTGCGAAAAGATTGTCGCCGTTGTGGGAATCGAACCCACGTCTTCGGCATTCGCGGCCTGACGCTCTAGCCACTGAGCTAAACGGCTGATTGCCACACCGACGAAAATCTTAACGCATTCTTCTACATTGTTTTCTTAACATTTGAAGCAATGCTTGGCGCCATCTATTGTTATATCCTTTCCAGCATACAAACAATTTCGAATATAAAATAAAAAATGTAGAAAAATATGTTGAACATATTTTAATGTTCAATCTTAAGTGCAAAGATTAGCACTATAAACAATTTAAATTTCTAAAAAAGCAATGGCGACATCTCTCGTTCGAATTATCGTTGTAAAACGATAGAACGTTTAGCTCAGTGGCTAGAGCGTCAGGCCGCGAATGCCGAAGACGTGGGTTCGATTCCCACAACGGCGACAATCTTTTCGCACTTTTTCTACATATTTTAAGGATAAGAAATTTATTTAAAATTTACAAAGATTTTTATTTGAAGTTTTTTTTTGTGTGACAAGATGCCAAACGAGCAGACGGGTCACCTGATGTTAAGTGAATAACCGCCGCCCATGGACATCTGCTACACCCGAGGGTTCCAGATGCGATGACAATCTTTTGTAGATTGGGCTCCGGCCACCTCACTCACCAGACGAAACGCTAAAGTATTATAGTCTTCTGTGAGGTCGTGGTACTTACCCGGACGGGCCTGCCCATTCGTGCAACAGCCGAGGCTGCTGCGTGGCCCTACCACCGTTAAATGCCGTACTTCACAACTATTATGATACGAATAACAACGGAGCTACGAAATATATAAATAATGAAAATAAATTAAATGAATGGTTAATAAGCATTGGACGAAGTGGAGATACATAAACTACCCTTCTCGGTGACAGGCATGGGGCTTATATGTTAAGAAATATTGAGTGAATATTAATGCTCACTTGTACCAATCCATTTTCTCGTAATCCTCGTTATCTTCGTCGGCCAGCGGGTTCCATAGTATCAACTGCGATTGAAAAAAAATATCACTTAGCAATGTTGTTACATGAGAGTTATTATATTTGTAAATTTTGTTTATTCATTTCAAAAAGGCAGCGGCCGAGATAGTTCCCAATTTGTTGCCCACAAGTGGGATAGTCAAGCATTTTCAATAGGATAACTGTGATCTTCGGTGAATATTTCCACACCTACAGTGCCTATAGTAATGCCTGTTGAAGGCCCTTTTGCTTCCCTTAGACTACCTATTATGTTTACCGCTGAGAGTGCTGTGTGAAATGGTTCAAATAACCACCTGCTGCTGTTCAACGCAGTGTAGGGCGACAAATTACCAATCGCCATCGACACAACTTTAATAGTCTAAATTTAACTCTATACTACGCACGACAAAAATGATGTAGTTCTAAATTTATTGATTTGTCTAAAATGGTTTAGGAATCTTTAAGAGAGGCCTTTTGCTACTTTAAAGACCGGCAACGCTTTTGAAACGGTCCTGGTGTTGCGGATAACAATGGCGACACTGATACAGCAGCTTTCACCATGAAAATAGACCCCAGGCTACAAAAAGCTACGTCGAGTCGTATCGACGTGGAATCGTAGAGATATATCTTCGTAGCTGTTAAGTACGTAGAGACTTAGCAACGAGCAAAAATAACTATTTCACCATGAAAACAGATCCAGACTACAAAACGTTAATTCGAGTCAAGTGACTCAGTAACGTCCTAGCGAGGACGAATCGTAGACAAAAAGTACCTTAGCGTTTAGATCGTAAATTTAGCGTCGAAGAACAATAACAGTTTCACTCGACAGTTTTAATCGACTTAACCTAGCAGTTACGTAGAGCAGTAGAGAAAAAGTACTAGCGGACTTAGCGTCGAACTACAATATGAAAATAATATTTTCAATTGAAAAAAAAAAAAAAACCAAAGCTACAAAACGCTACACATCGAGCCGTATCAACATATCGTAAAAGTAGAGTAGAAGAGAAATAAATTCGAAGCGGTTTAGAGCGCAGAGTGTTAGCGTTGAACTATTTCTCCATGAAAGAGCCAGACTACAAAACTCTACATCCGTCCGTAGAGTCGTAGCACGTAAGACGAGCTGACGTAGACACCGTCGTAGACGGTAGGACGCCGTAGCGTACCTCGTGGCGCACGTAGGGCGCGAGCAGGCGCGGCAGGCAGTCGGCCACGTAGGCGTCGGCGTAGAGCGCGGGCTCCTGGCGGCGCCAGCGCGCCATGCGGGCGCACACGCCGCGCACGCCGCGCCACGCGGGCAGCGCGTCCGCGAACACGCCGGCCGCGAGCTGCCGGATCGCCTCTGCGGCCATAACAATACACAGAACAATTGCTATAAGGCACGTACTCACCGTAATCTGTAATCCGCAATAAGCGTAGAGATGGAAAAATATAATATAACGTCGTACAAGAGCCGTGATAGCTAATTGTCTGGGCGTTCGCATTTCATTTAATATACTCGAGCAAGTTGAGATCAGTCCCTTGTTCTGGCGTTAAATTGTTAACTTTAATTGCTTACCTGTGGTGAAAATTAATATCCTGAGGAAACGAGTGTATTTTAAAGAGTACATAAAAAATTTTTGGAATTATTAGATGAATGAATTTTAAACTAAATTTTTGACAGGATCAACCCAGTTAAGGTTAGCATAGAGCTGGCGCCTGACTCGTGCTCACAGATTTTTTTTATTACCGGATAAGAAAGCTCATAAAAATCCTGGATAATGTACCGACATCGCGCACGAAATGTTAATCTAATACCAGCATGCATGGCAGCGTATTAAGCTATAACGTGTCAAGCTCCATAACTAGCTTTTTATGGACAATCCGTAATCTTCAGTGTATTGGCCTCGTATACGTAGTGGCTATCTAGAGTCTAAATAGAAGCGTCTAAAAGGCAGCCTTTTGCGCGTAGTGCTCATCCATTGCGACAAAGAGGCAGCCCTAGCGCGTACCGGCCTCCTGCGCGAAGTGCTGCCGCTCGGCGGGCGGCAGCTCGTCGTCGCTGGAGTCGCCGTCGCGGTGCGCGGGGGGCGCCCCCGCCGCGGCTGCGGCCGCCTCGCGGCGCAGCCGGCGCGCGCGCCTCCGCCCCTCGCGCTCCGCCGCGCGACGCGTCTTCTCCTCGCTCTCCGCCGGCTTGGCGGCGCCCGGCCTGGCTGCGGTGCGCACACAATACATTGCTTTGTCAAAAGACATCAACGAGTGCTATGAAAAAATCGGTTTGTTTTATTCGTTTATACTACGGAATATTATGCTATACTTTTCCAATTTTATTGATAATATTTGTTGCATCAACAAAAACTAACTTCTAAATCATCATTCATTAGATTAATGTTATTTTTTTTTATTTTGAATTGATAAATTGTTAAAGTTAATATGCAGAAGTGCATTATGTTAACTAATATACCTAGTCCACGCGGCACGGTGTCAAGAGCTCTAAGAGCTATATTTCCTCAATGAATAGTGGGAAATTACTGATCTACGACATACATCAAGTATCTATATCAGCTTTTGACTAGAAACCGGAAAGTAGTCGATGAAAACCAACGTAAAAAGCGTACGCACCAGCCAGGGCCAGCACGTCCTGCGCCTGGTCCCGCACATCTGCCCGTCGCCGCTCCACCAAGAACTCGCAGCGGCGCCGGTGCATCGCCAGAGCCCGGGCCTCCAACGCTTCCAGTTGTGGCATCTGGACGTTATATGTCAATTTATTTTCATTGGCAGCAGCTAACGTCTGCTAGGAATGTTTTTTTTATGAATTAAGCTGGCAAGCGAGCTAACGGTTCACCTAATGTTAAGTGATAACCACCGCCTATGGACATTTGCAACACCCGTTGTAGGCTCCTCGCTCACCAGACGAACGAAAACACAGAAGACGAAACACTTCATGCCGGTCTTCTGTGAGGTCGTGATACTTTACTTACCCAGTCGGTCCTGCCCGCGCAACAGCTTCGGCTGTTGTGTGGCCCTACCACAGTTGAGCGTATAATTAGAAAAAAGAAGAGGCGCGCCACCTTCTCGTCCAGGCACTCGACGAGGTCGGTGAGGTATCCGCGCGCGGCCTGCGCCCTCCTGTAGGCGGCGTCCAGACGGGCGCGCCGCACCCCCCTCGCCTCTCGCTCGCGCACGCACCGCACCAGCCGGTCGCGGCACTCGTCGCGCTGCTGCTGCGTGCACGCGCGCTCGCCCCTCAGCTCGTCCACCCTGCGGACGGAACGCCGTTAGGGGAGTTCCATTGATCACCCCCCTACGCACCTCGATGACGCTAACACCCTAACCGCTGCCCTACCGTCCATTGCCACCGGTACGTTCCGTAGGAGATCCAGGAGTCCCTCCAAGCGTACAGTAGGTTAAAGTTAAACGTGGGTACGAGCGCCACATAAAACTGTCATGTTAGAAATGACAAGGACAAAAAAAAAAAGAATATTTTTTTATTTATTTCGAAGATATGTGAAGTCGGGCAACCCATGGTGGACTCTGCCCTATAACCACTGTAGAGAGGAGACCTTTGCCCAGCAGTGGCATACTTATTTATATATCGACATAATTATACAGGCTGTCGCTTTACTTTACTCCTACTTTTAGTCCATACCTGGCAATGAACCCCGAACAACCAATTTGGGCACTAGTTGCTATAATAATAGTCTGTTTTGAAGACTCTGCAGCGCTGCTACCAAGGTTTTTCCTTCGGCGCCAGGGGTCGTGGGTTCGATCCCCACACGAAACAACCATTAGTGTGACCCATAGACAGTTGTTTCGGATCTGAATGGTAATCCATGTGAAAGTTGTGTATGACAAAAATACTTTCTTACAACACAGGATAATGTTATCCAACAGTAAGGGGGCAATGTTTCCAAAGGGAAGACTACAATAGATCTACTAGATTGCAGTGGTTGTTGGGTCTGACCCTTCCTCACAAAATACAAACACAGTCTGTACCGCGTCTTGAGTGCATCGAGGAGCTCCTGGGCCGAGGAGGGCGGAGGCCTGCCGGGGGCGATCAGCGAGCGAAGGTGCGACGGAGGCTCCGTGAGGCGGGGCTGCGGCGGCGCCACTGCGAACGGATTCAGCTCCACGTTGCCCTCTCCTGAAACAACACATAGGTCAACTCATGTGTACTGATAATAAATATTTTTAGGCTTAATACAAATAGTAAGTTCTTACATTACTTTTGGTTACCCTCTGATTTAAAAAATATTTTTTTACTTCATAATAGGATTAGAAGAACACTACTAGTTTTGTGGTAACATCATATCATTTGTAGCATTGATTAGTCATATTCTAATTATAATTACTTATTTATTTATTGTATTACAATATTATTCTGTACTGTAGATTAATATCCTTACTAATATTATAAAAGCGAAAGTTTGTATGTATGGATGGACGTTTGTTACTCTTTCACGCTAATACTACTGAATGGATTTTACTGAAACTTTACAATAATATAGCTTATTCATCAGAATAGGACATAAGCTATAATTTGTATACATATTTTTATGTATATCTGTCTTTCTGTCCGAATGTTACACCTAATCTACAATAACAAACAGAATTGGCATATAACTTGTTGTACTTGTAAGTTTGTGAGTTTTATCATCAGCCATTAGGTTGGTTGGTAGAAATTACCTAACAATGTACATACATACATTAATGCTTATATATGTAGAATTAAGATAAATTTTGAGCAATACGTGGACCTACCGGACACATCTGTGATAGCGGCCATCGCCTTCTGCATTTGCTGCTCTTCCCATTCTTCTGATTCACTGTCAAGCTCCTCTTCCGATGCGGCAGCAGCTGTACCACCTAGTTTAACATGTACAGAAATAAAATCGGTATTATTTATCTATGTATAATCGCGTATAACCAAGGAATAATTAAGAATAACGTTTATAGATCTAAACTAATGGGCCCGGGGCGCTTTCCGCTGTGTGAATGCCTAAACATACATGCACTTTCTTTATTGCATTTTTTAATCAATTAGATTCGTAACCCATTTGTGATAATGAATACTGGATTAGATATAATAATACTATAGCCTATGTATCTGCTTATCTCTTTTTGATACAGCGTGTCTTTACAATCGCGACAATAAATGAACACACGTCTAACGCTATTTGCCAATAATCATAAATAATAAATAAATATTAACGTTAAAAAAATCATAATTTAAAAATAAATTTTTAAACAAACTAATTAAGTAAAAAAAGAAACAAAATTTGTAACATCCTATACAACTACAACTGACTGATTCATATATTCAGCGACTTTTTCATTCGTTGCCACAGCGTCACATTATAAGCCTCTCCTTCTAAGACTATGTTTTGTCTCTTTCAAATTCATTCAACTCATTTTCTATCCTTTGTCCATTAACAACCCACTGCTAATTTAAGTTCATTCTCCCATCTTTTGCATTGTCTACCTCAATTTCGTTTCACATTTCTGGGGTACCATACAGTCAATATTTTGCTCCATTTATGTTGAGGACTGTATAGCATATGACTTGTCCATCTCCACTTCATTTGTTCTATCTTACTGAGAATATCTGTCACACCTCTTATCTATGTGTTTCTGTGCATATCTATATTTCTAATATGCAGCATACAAGAAGTATGCTGCATATTAGAAATATGCAGCATACTTCTTGTATCCATGGCTCTTTGGCAGTGTTTTAGCATGTTCCTATGCTGTTTAGAAAGTGCCAAAGTTTCGGAATCATATGTAAGGCAGGGGACAATACAGGTGTTAATGACCCAACTGAGGATGTAACATTACATGCCATATTTATTTATTTATATGACCAATGAAACATGGAAGTATAAAACTTCCACTTCACACCAGATTTCTGTGAGGCTGTGGTACTTACCGGGACAAACCTGCCTATTTGTATGATCATCCAAATGTTAATGATGTAATATTTCAAGATAAATATAAATTTTAATTTTTTAATTTCTCAATGTTTTTCAAAGTGAAGTTATATTTTAATAAAAATTATCCCACAGTGAGTTTGAAAGCCTGAAATTGTTATTCTGGCCATAAGATTGTTTATAGTTATTATAGATATAAAAATACATATAACAAAAGCAATTGTGATGAAAGGTAAAGGCTATTTGTTGATTTGATTATTAAGAAATTAGAGACAAAATTAGGGACAGTTGTCATCTAAGCAGACCAATAACAACTACTCCAAGTGAGGTCACTATGTTGGTCAAAAGTAAACATGAACGACATTTAACTGTACCAGTTACGGAATTAGGGAAATCTAGGTATTTTAATATTATAAAATTTATCAGTGTATTTAAAGTAAACGGCAGACTTCTTGATACAGGCCTAAAGCAGTGCCTAGGCCAGATGTAAAGCAGTGTCAAAAAGAACATTATCATTGGAAAGTGTAGGTACCCATGTATCGTTTAGTGCCTAGGCAAATTGTGACACATGTGTGGCGCATAGACAGATGACGCATATATATAGCGCAGCGCCGTTGTAATGGAGATGATATTGAAATTACTCAAAGACGAAGATTATTCGAAAAAAAACTTGGACATCGAGGGAAATTTTGGGGACACTCGTCAGGAACTCGCCAGACAATGGCGGAGTCGCCAAACACTCATTCGCAGAGACGCAATATACGGAGTTAACGAGTAAACATAATGTGGGATATTTGGACAATCGAGGCATAATCGGGACACTCAACGGACACTGGCAAGAACATTGCGGAGACGAATTGGAGTTGCGATATACGAGTTACCAAGTAAACGTCTTTTGATATAGAAAATCTTTGTAATAGAGATAGGGAGTCGTAATATGGGTACAATACCAACAAAATATATGAACCCTAAAGAATACACGAATTGATTTGATTTTTACTGCAAACTAACAGGATCTCTCGTGTTTGCAAAAAGATAGACTTACGCTTAGGCTTGTCGCTGGGTAATTCCAGGCCACGGACCTGTATCCTGCCGTCTTCGTCATCGTCGTCGTCGCCGGAGCCATCGTCGCGTATCAACCGCGAGCCGGACACTGCCTCCGCCTGTATAGGTACGAAGTCGCCGAGCTCGCGAGCCTGCAAACCGAGTTATATCATATTGAGACATACGCACCAATATCCGATCGAATAGTGTCTTAATATGATTAGAGATAACTAAAAACCAACAAAAGTACATTAATCACACATCGAAATCGAATCGCGGGCACCGCAAGGACCATCCAGGGGTCCACGCTTTTAATATGCCACCACTTGGCTTCTGTCTTCGTGTTGTTTTGCTGGACGAGTCGATTACGAACGAGAAATCGCAGTGTTACGCAGGGCGATATCGACATCGGCGTCGGTGACGGCCACCCCTAGTCCCTCACCTCTCATACCTGCTGTCGAGTCTTGCGCGCTGCGTGGATGAGCGCCGCGTCGGGGATTCGCCCCGGCTGAGCAAGCGCCGCGCGCACCGACTCGGCGCGGTACCGATGGAACCCCCTGGAATCCTCATCCCCCTCTTCGGTCTCGTCATCGGAGACATCACCGGCCCCGTCAGCGGCCAGCGCCTCCCGGCCGGCCAGTATTAGACCCTCGAGAGTCACCTTCTTCTTCGGCCGCTCATTCTTCTCCTCGGTCGTTCCTTCAGCACTAGGTGTCTCCTGGAGGACATTTCAAATGTCACTTTCTTTTTACACATGAGCAGATAAAAAGTTACATGGAATGTGTGCTTGTGTGTGTGCTAACAAAAAGTGAATCCACACTTTGTATATTTACATTACCTCTGGTATATCATTCTCATATTTGATATCATCACCATCGGGGTTGCGCCGTTTTTCTTTCTCCCTTCGCTTAGCAAGTCTCTTACTTTGAGATGATTTCTTTACTTTAAAAACTTCACCATCATCCTCTGTCAAGGAATAATTAATTTTAGTTCACATAAATCATCAAAACAAAAATGAAGTCTTTAACTCACAGGAATATCATCAAAAATATGCTTAAAAACACAGTGGTTTTAATCCTGAAACAGAAATCACTCTAAGTTGAGTTTAATAATATAAATCACTATACATTTACAATTATCATTTCAACAAATATTAATATTTTCGGAAAAGTTTGTTTCTATACCAAATCCTATAACTAAATACTATATGTCAAATGTTAATTCCCTTACTTACTCCTTAATTTTATGCAATATGTCTATTTTAAATGAATTCATTTCAAACCTGCTGCTTAAAAGACTTCATAGTATACTAAGAATATAACCTAAAAACTAAACAAAATTTTTGATAACTTGAAAATTTTCGTATACCTATTAAGTATTTATGAACTGAACAAATAAGAGTAAGTGACATGATGGAAACTAGAGGAAGAGAAATGTAATTTTTATATAACACTTTATTTGCTAAGAAAATTAAGATAATTCCCATATAAAAACTATTTGTTGATATACAACAACTTATGAAAATTGCATATGACAAATTTGAATTACTAACCTTCATCAGCAAAACTTAGTAACGGGGTATTTTTAATAGGTTTATTTTCTTTCTTCTGACTGATAATTGGCGGCGGCGGTGGCTCTGGCTCCCCGTCATCGTCATCATCCGCGCAAAAAACACGTCTTTGAATTTTCTTTGGTTTTCGAAATAATGACATTATGTCTTGAGTAATATGTACTTTATAATGATATAAAGAAACAATTCACAAGTTAAAATTTAATTCATATCTTTTTATGATTAACGAACCGGAGACCCGAGACCGCTTAGCTTCAAGACTTCAACATATTTTTTGACTTAACGCAAAAGTGTCGATGTATAAAAATATCGATTTTTTTCCGTACCCTTTTCGATATATATCATCGATATTTTTTTTTATATTATATATACATTCAATATTAATTTTAGACTGTAGATACTCTAAACCTAAACCTATGTTCAGCAGTGGAGTCAAATAGGCTGAAATGATGATGATGATGATGAGATTTTGACTCTTTGCATGACGCAAAAACTAACTTTAGAAACTCTTTTCAACTATTTTCTTCATGTCTATTCTATTTTACGAATATTGGAAGTTTTTTTTTGTGTTGGATGAGCCACTGTTGGCCTTAGAGGCCTTCACAGTTCCGACGGACTTGAGGTGGCCTGACGCCAGGGTGCCTAGCCTGAAACTCGGTTTTGGATAGTTTGAAAATACGTATATAAATAATCTTGCGAAAAATGTCAATATATCGATATATATGCTCGATTACTATCGATATTAAATGTCAATAATATATATCGATATATTTTTTACGTGCCCATCTCTACTTATCGCTTTAGGGAGGTGTCGAAAAATATATCGATATATCGATTGATTCTATATAATTAGATAACGATATTTTCAGCCGATATATTTGGATCAAACACATCGATACAAAATATTCAATGTCAAAAATGGTATCGAAAACCATATTATTCAAACTAGAATCCAGCATAGAGTCCGTAGGTGTCAATTATTTAATACTCGACAGACATTTTCAGGGTTCCGTACCCTTTACTTTTACCCTACTTTCTTTTTATTATTTATTTATTTTTATTTTCTTCAAATACATCCTATCCATCAACAATTCCTTTTGGTAAATTTCGGAGGTTGCCTGGAAGAAATTGCTGTGTAGCACTAAGGCCGCCTTTAGTTGACCAATATTTGATAAACATTTTGTTTTTTGTAATTTTTATTTTTTGGTGTACAATAAAGCATGTTATTATTTATGGAGGGATATTCATTTGTTTTCTCGTCTGGTTGGGTTCATAAATATTATTATTAGATAAGGGTGGATGATGCGCAATATATGACTATAAAAATGAGTCACGTAGCCTCTCTCCACCAACTCCACTCCCAGCCTACCTGCGGTGAACCTTGTTACGTCGGGAAACCTATAATCGAGATTGCGGTAGCCAACCGCTTTGGAGATATAGGTCGACAAGCTAGCTGCTTGTCGACCTATATCTCCTAGGAGACCTATATCAGGGAGGAGGGGTCCGGACCATGAAGTCACTCGGTCCGGATGTCAGTCATCGGCAACAGGGCGTTCTGAATACTGACACATCAGTACTGCGGTGCAGAAGGCAAGGGGAAACCACTGCACTAATTTTCCCAAGAAACCCGTTATGAAAAAATGCAAGGAAATGACACAGCGATGGCATACGATCCGGTCACCACCCGGCGCCATGCCGATTCGCATGTGTGAAGTATGCTACTGGGTCCACTGAAGTGACATATCAGGTTCGGTGCGTACAGGATGCTACTGGTGTTAATATAAACGTACAGAATCATAAGAACCGCCCGCAACTTCGCAAGAAGATCAGAATTGGGACATGGATTGTTCGAGGCATGCTTCAACCAGGGAAAGTGGAAATTATAGGAAGAGAGCAGAAATGCTATAATGTGGAGATTCTGGGCATTACAGAAACACACATGAGAGGATCCGGTTTCTATACAACACCTACTGGCCAAACTCTCTACTTTTCTGGAACTGACGATAAAAGTAAAAATGGTGTTGGTATTTGTTTGTCTCAACTTATTAACAAGTCAGTACTCGGGTATAACCCAGTGAGCGACCGCATAATGACTATGAGATTAAACACAAAACTATGTCACGTGAACCTATTCGTAGTTTATGACTTCACAGTCTTCGGAAGCTGAACGCGAGGATTTCTACAAATTGTTGGAGGACACTATTAAAACACTGCCTAGAAGAAATAATACGGCTCTGATGGAAGATCTTAATGCAAAAGTGGGATCTACACTTCACGAGAATCATCTAAGAGAAGTGGCTGCAATTTTGTGCTGAAAACTCCCTCACTATAATGAATACTCAGCTGCAACTCACTGCTTTCAGCACCATTCCAGACGCTTGTATAGGTGGATGATGCCAGGTGATCGTTTTAGAAACCAAATCGACTATATTACTGTTTCAAAGCGATGGAGATCCTGTATCAGCAACACCAAATCGTACCCTGGAGCTGACTGCAGGAGTGACCAC
This sequence comes from Iphiclides podalirius, assembly GCA_933534255.1. NCBI lineage: Eukaryota > Metazoa > Arthropoda > Insecta > Lepidoptera > Papilionidae > Iphiclides > Iphiclides podalirius. Next base: position 14,357,145 of record OW152817.1, read on the forward strand.
AAGCTCTTGGTCTCAGAAATGTCTATAAAACTCAAAAGATCTTTAAGAAACTCAGTGAAACGCCAAGTTCGACCTTTAGAACGACAGCTTGCTGTTTTCAAGGAGTGTTTCATTAATAATTCTGAAAACTTTAAGCTAGATCAAAACGTGGACATAGATACAAATTGGACTAGAGTTAATGAGCTGCTTATCAAATCACGAAAAGAAGTCCATAATCAGAACTAAGTCACTGACAATCCAAAGAAGGCGTGGATTATGAATGAGACATGGGAAGCAATAAAAAGACCTAGTGGCAGCCAGAAGAGACTCTGAACGCACCAAATATAAACTTCTGTCAGCAAAAGTACAGCGCTTATGTCGCAAAGATTACAACCAATATCTGAATTCCATATGCCAGGATATTGAGATTCACGCACAGACTTTGCACACGAGATATCTATTTCTGTGAAGAGAGTTCAAGCCAAAAACTTGGGCCATCGAAGACAAGCAGGGAAAATTACTGACAGAAATAGACCATATTGCGGAGAGGAGGCGACAGTACTGCGAGAACCTTTACAAGGATCCTAACAGCATCACTACTGGGCCATCGTTTGGTACAGAAGAACATCACAAAGCCAGTTATTATCGAGTCTGAGGTTAGGTACGCTTTGAAAAGGTTGAAAGCAAGTAAATCAGCAGGAATAAACAATATATATGGTATTAAAATCTTACTGGACCTGTGCAACCAGCTATGGAAAACCGGTAAGTGGCCTAAGGACTGGAAAGAGTCTTAGATATAGAGGTATTAGATACCTCTGCACAAAAAGGATTCCACGAAGTCGTGAGGAAATTACCGAACGGTGGCGCTTATATCGCTAGCAAGATAATGCTCTACATAATCAATGGGCGGTTGCAATCCTATTTGCAACGGCGAATACCAGATGAACAGGCTAGTTTCGTCAAAGGCCGGGGCACTAGAGAGCAAATAGCCAACATGAGGCAGTTGATAGAAAAGAGCCGTGAATTTAATGTACCAATTTTCATGTGCTTTATTGACTACTCGAAAGCATTTGATTGCGTGAGATGGGAACCCTTAGGGACAATCCTTCCAGAAATGGGAGTACCTTTGCACTAAATTGAATTGAACGCAAGTTTGTACGACGGTGGAGAGTCCATGGTCAGGCTGAATGATGTGGTGTCAGCACCTTTTAAGCCAGAGAAAGGAGTCCGACAGGGATGCATTCTATCTCCCCCTCTTTTCAATATCTATGGCGAGTATATAATGAGGAGAGCCTTAGATGGGTGGGAGGGAGTTATCGCCGTCGGGGGTAACAAGATCAGCAACCTCAAATATGCAGATGACACTACGTTGTTCGCGTCCTCCGAGTGCGAACTAGCAGAATTGTTTAGCAGGGTAGAACGAGAAAGCGAAGCGATAGGACTTTCGGTCAATAAATCTAAGACCAAAGTTATGATCATCGACCGAGCTGGACAATGCCCACGCACGGGAGAACTTGCATATATGGAGTGTGTGGACGACTTTGTATACCTGGGCTCAATTATCAGGGATTAGGGGGGCTGCGAGAAGGAAATTCGGAGACGTACGCAGATGGGCAAAGCGATCATGGGCAAAATGTGGGATCTGGCGAGACAGAAATATCTCCAACAAAACCAAAATGAGACTTGCTAAGACGCTGGTATTCACGATATTTATACATTCGATTTTATAACAAGTCCATTCTTGACCAACTAAACATTAAGACTAGGCTCTCCACAATTTGCTATCAACAAATTCTAATTTATTTTGGTCACATCGCCTGCTGGCAGCCGGATAATTTTGAAAAAGTAGTTGTAATCGGGAAAGTGGATGGCGAAAAACCACCTGGGCGATCACCTACCCGGTGGTCTGATCAAGTGAAGCTTATAACCGGGCTTCCTGTTTCCACTGCTTTGAAGAAAGCCGAAGATAGAGTGGTGTGGAAGCAGCTCGTCGCCGATTCTCTTAAAATTATTCAGGACGGATACGACCTTCAGTCATGAAGACCACGAAGAAGACGAATCATCGTGCGCGAAGTGCTTACTCACTTGTCATAGATTTAAGTTCTCTGTTTGATATAAAGGTACATGGTATAACCGAAAGATGTGGTACTAAGTGTTAGATGGATCAATATTTTGTTTTCAATAAAACCGGTATTCTTAAACAAAAATGGGTTTTAATAGGTTCTATTAAAAACCGGTTTATTCACCGGTTTCTTCAAACCGCTTTACATCTCTATCACTAGGTCTTTCTTTGAGTCCCGCGAGGCGCACACGTATTGTGCGTTGTTGTTTGTCTTGGTAAGTGAAGTGTAATCTTTTTATATTTGTGTAATCTTTTAGTTTTGTATAACTTTTCTAAGTGAATATTATTCATACGAAGGCGTTAGTGGCTCTTTCCTCAATATTTTGCATTAAATTTATGAAATCATCATAGACGTGCTCACATGAAATCTTTACACCTATTCTTCTTTTTTTAGTCCTTAAATTTCTCCGAAGTCCCTACTACACTCAATAAGATGGGTAGGGAGGACAAGGCTACCTGGAAGACTAACTACTTCACCAAAATTATCGTAAGTACTGCCTGCTACAATAAACCTCATTCATTAAATTGTCTGTCCTAATACAACAATATATAAAAATGTCTGTCATAAAAACCAAGGAGCGTAAAATTAGCACTTTGGCTTCGCTTTCAGACTAAATCGAATTCTTCAAATTTATCCTAGTGTGATATTTTGTGTATATCGACATTGCACTGGCATTTTGGAGATACACTTCCTAATATGTACCTATTTAAATAATGGGTAAAATTTTGAAACGAGTCGCCTTCGTATGGGTTCGGGGGTGGGTGGGCGGAAGGGGGTTGATGTGTGGGTTAAAGTTTTTTTATTGTTCGCATCTTCGAAAACACTGAAATTTATCAAAATTACGTTCCATTTCACGTTTCGTAAGATTTTTAAATTTTAAAAAATAGCTAATTAAATTTTTTCACGTCTCCGACAGAAAAAAATGCGTTAGTGCTTGGTAAGAACCTCCTTAAAACCCCCCAAACTCGCAGTGTACTTGAATTTGGGCGACTCGTTTCAAAGCCCAACCCTAAATAATTTCTAATGTATAGGCTTTTCTAGTCTATATTGACTGTATCATTTTAAAAGCTTAGCGTTAAGAGCGTAAAAATATAACATCGGTACAAGTCATAATTCACATTGCTGTGCAATCTACCTATTTTATTAATAATGTTCAACATTTGCAGCAACTTTTAGATGAGTACCCAAAATGCTTCCTGGTGGGTGCAGACAATGTGGGTTCCACCCAAATGCAGCAGATCCGTATCTCGCTGCGTGGCCACAGCATTGTGCTTATGGGCAAAAACACCATGATGCGTAAGGCCATCAAGGATCATCTGGAAACTAACCCAAATCTGGAGAAGTTGCTCCCCCACATCAAGGGCAATGTTGGCTTTGTATTCACCCGTGGTGATTTGGTTGAGGTGAGTAACTTTTATTATGATGATAATTTGTCTGATTCTAATTTTTGTAAAATTAAGTTGATGAGAGCAACTATGTTTCCTAATAAATTATTAAAAAATATTGCAAGTTTATTTTTTCAATAATCAAAATTATGTTTCTACGTGGTGTTTATCAGGTCCGTGATAAGCTATTGGAGAACAAAGTTCGCGCGCCTGCCCGTCCAGGTGCTATCGCGCCACTTTCCGTGGTGATCCCGGCACACAACACTGGTCTTGGGCCTGAGAAGACATCTTTCTTCCAGGCTCTGTCCATCCCTACTAAGATCTCAAAGGGTAAGAACTACTAATGAATATTCAAGTTTATTACTCTTTTTGCTATAAACAAATTCATTGTTATTTAATGGGTAAACAATAAAAAAAAACAAAGCAAACCAACATTTAAAAATAAATACAACCAATGTCTGTCCTAATACCAGGGAGTGTAGTATTACCTCGCTGGCTTCGCTTTCAGACTACAAAAACCACTCCAAATTTATCCTAGTGTGATATTTACAATTATCAATTTTGCACTGGCATTTTGGAGATACATTTATTTATTAAAATCAAACACTATTACTATAGCATAGGCATAATTTATTTAATAATTGCTTGAGATTTTATTCAAATATATATAATTACAACATGTATTTATTTGTAGGTACTATTGAAATCATCAATGATGTGCACATCTTGAAGCCTGGCGATAAAGTAGGCGCCTCCGAAGCTACCCTGCTCAACATGCTTAACATCTCTCCATTCTCATATGGTCTTGTTGTCAAGCAGGTGTGTAGTGTTTTTTGTTACATTTTATTCATAGATCTTCATATTTTGTAATAAATGTCATACCTATTAATGTGACCATTATAGAACATATAGCACCATAAATCCAGTGGAGTTAACCACAGTTTGGAAAAAAAGGACCTATTGAACAATAGGAGACTTTTGTACATATTTGATCACTTTCTCCTGATTAATGAACATTAAGTATATTAGATTGGTTAAATTAAGAAATGATACTTGATTTGATGAATTTTATCAAGTAATGGTATACTGGGGAATGAAAGCCATAAGTCATCCTACCCAAAGTGTTGAGTACAGTTTGTGTTGATCAATGCATTCTGATAATTTACCTTTGGTATAATAAAATGCTATGTGAGTTTTGTGTTGTCATTTCACCATTCAAATGGAAATTTAACCCACAAGCAAACAACATTTATTCAATTAGTATTATACTTAATATAAGGTTGGTTTACATTTAATAAAAAATTGCAAGTCAATATCAAATTCAACCTTTTTCTTACAGAAATCATAATGTAAATATTTTTTCTAATGTGACACTTTGAACATAATGCAGGTGTATGACTCTGGCACTATCTTCGCGCCAGCAATTCTTGACATCAAGCCGGAGGACCTTCGCGCCAAGTTCATGGAGGGTGTTGCCAATGTGGCTGCCCTATCCTTGTCCATTGGTTACCCTACAGTTGCCTCTGCTCCTCACTCCATCGCCAATGGTTTCAAGAACCTGCTTGCCATTGCTGCCGTTACAGAGGTTGAATTCAAAGAGGCCACTACCATCAAGGAGTTCATCAAGGTAATTTTATTTGCATTAAATGCCTCCATACTATGGTGTAATTGTAATAGCCGCATAGTTCAGTGTCTTGACACTCGCCTTAATTAAATTCACTCGAACAACCTGAGTTCGATCCCTGATGCCAGCACCAATTAAAGTATTAATTTTAAGTGCTAGCTTATCACATGCTCAGTGGTGAAGGAAAACATTGTGATGGAAACCTGCATATTTTCGAAATAATAACAAACAATATTTCGAAGATATGGCCTACCTTCTATACAGAGGAGGCCTTTGCCAGCAGTGGGACATATAGACTGACACTAATACTAATATACACTAGTGAATGTTGTGCTAAACTAATTGACACTTGTCGTCATCAGGACCCGAGCAAGTTCGCCGCAGTCGTCGCCGCGGCGCCTGCAGCCGCAGCGCCCGCCGCCGATAAGAAGGAGGAGGAGAAGAAGCCCGAGAAGGAGGACTCTGAGAGCGACGACGACATGGGCTTTGGTCTGTTCGACTAAGCCCCGCCCGTGGCCACCTGCACCCACTGCGCACACTCGTCACGCCGCCGGGCTGGACACCCATTTGGCGGCTCGCGTTAGTGCATAGCGGTTGTCGGTGATTAAACAGCCACTTTGACCGTGAAACTTGTTTTATTATAACCATCCAACATTACACACTTACATTGTAACGAATGATGCAGCCTTGCTGGTTCTTTTTAATTTTACAGTATCATCATCTGATAAGTGTATATTTTTGTAAATTATTAGAGCAAGATAAAGGTGGTAAGGGTGGAGCTTGATGTTAATATACTGTGTAATTTTTTCTTCTCAAGGCATTTGATATTTTTTGACAGTCCACTGCTGTAGTTAGACCTTGTTATGAATGTCTAATATGAAGAAAGTAAAACTTTATCCCTAGGGGAGGCTTAACGCTTTACAACAGTATGTGGATGAGGTCAAAACTATTTTTCAACAGTGAATTTTAAACAAACGATTGATCATTTCAAATTGTTGATTAAAAAGTACTCAAGACAGAAATTATTAGTTGATGTGCTACAAATTGCAAGCCAGGGCGGCGCCCTATTCATGAAATATGTGCAAAAGCAACGTAAGTGCAGTTATCTTTTTAGGGTGCCGTACCCAAAGGGTAAAATGGGATCCTAATACTAAGACTGCTGTCTGTCCCCTTGTCACCAGGCTGCATCATGTTAACCGTGATAGACAGTTGAAATTTTGACAGATGTATTACTATTGCTGCTATAACAACAACACAAAAAAAAAGTATAGATATATATTTTTATAGATAATGGTACGGAATCTTCCGTGCGCGATTCCGACTCACTTGGCCGGTTCTTTTTTAAAACATTGCCCTTACTGTAGGATAATGTTATCGTACGTTGTAAGATGTACATGTATATAGATATATAGGGTAAAAAATAGTCGTCCTGTGTGAAAACCAGAGCTTAGCGGCCGATATTCTCAAGGCACTAAAATCTCGACAAATATGTCGTTCGTCGTACGTCGTCATAAATTTTGCATATTAGCTAATGATCAAAATGATCAATTAAAGAGTTCGATGATTAGTTAATTTCTATGATTATCAGTGTTTCAGAAACAGAATTTTGGTCTATTGTATCACTACCACTAATACAAAAATAAGTCATTTTGTTTAATTTATACTTATCACATAAACTATACGTCGTTTCCGATAAGGGTTAATAAAAAAAAACGATTCGTGTCAAACGATTTTATTTCTTTGGTTTTAATTCTAAGAAGTTGTAACATTAGGAAGCGTTCACGCACCAAGCATGATAACTAAAATTTATCTTAAAATACATCTGTCTTCCCCCCCTGTCACCAGTTGAGGATAGAAAAATATACAGAGATATCACAAGGTACGTACAAATTTATAAATACACAAACTTAAGTTATGAAACGATATTGTAATTTACGGATAGTAAAACTGTTACCTATTATGAAAACAAATGTTGAATGAAGGCTCTTTAAACACAATTAAAGATCTATTACTAACGAAAAGTCCAAGAATCGTGTTAGTAAGAACTTAAGTCAAAATTATTATAATTATATTATTAACTTTACATATCTGTTGTAATAAAAGTATGAATGGTGTTCTTTTAGTGCACTGATTTTCTTCGTATTATTTGGTTTTAATTGATCCCGATTGAATCTGATACGATTATTGATACAAATATTATGCATACGTTTTATATTTCTATAGGAATTCACAGTTCTTTACATATAAAAAGTATGATTTTGTCTATATATTATGTTTCCCGATGCAAAATACCATGCCCTATATAACAGACGACATTTGTTGATAGTTTAACGTAATATTTCAAGTATTTTTAAATTCCCAATTCTTATTACCTATATAATTAAGTTAACTGTTTTTGACCTTTTTTCAGCCAAATTATCAGTTTCCATGTAAATTGCGATAGTGTGCGTGTATGTCTATGAGGAATACAAACTTAAGTTTTAATTCTTTATGTAGAAAAATGTTTATCGCATTTCGGTCTCGACTCTGTTAATAATTTACTATACTATAAATAATTATGTGCAAATGTTAATAATAACAAATATCCATCATGATTTTGTCTATATATTGATATAATTTTGTCTTTATTTGCACCTAAATATGTAATTCCTTTTTAATAGATTTTATTAGCTTAGGAACAGGGGATTTGTTATGATTTCTTACACTGAATAAAATTAATATATATATTTGTGGCAATGGAAATATTTGATGTTTAAATCTGTGACATAAAATTCTAAAAAGCTGAATGACAAAGTTTGGAGTTTTGTTTTAAGTTTAGCTTTTCCTCGCTATAGTAGTGATGGCAAAACAATACGAAATATTAACGTTTATTTAATTGCACAATTAACGTTTTGCATTAAATATATGTTTCTTAGGTGGACGATATATTTTTAGAACAATGTATAAATATATATCATTTTACATAGACACTGTAAACACATCATACTTGGGGCACGTATAAAAAACGTCAATTATTTTGTCGACCGTACATTTCAAATTGCCTGTTAGACTAGAAGTGCATACATCATAATGAAAATATAGAACCGCGGACATTTGTGAAAGTAACATTTCACTCCCTTTATGACATTACGCCATTGCTAAGAATTCAGCTGTTATAATTTCGTACACAAACGCAACCGTTCACAATTGTGTTATCATCGATTAGACAAGCATTTTTGACCGTTTCGGCCCTGTCAGGGTACAAAAGTTACCGATTTAAAATTTCACAGTCATCAACAACGCGTTTATATTGAGGATCCGAAAGTTACCTCGGCGGTGCATTCGGAGGGTCCGCTTCGCACTTCGTTATCTGTGGCGAGACGTCACAAACATGGCGGAACGTCCCATAGACAGGCGTCCGACGGGGGATTTGGCGCGAACCGCGTTCATAAGTCCACGTGGCGGGGCGCTGTTTCCGGCGTGGACGCTGGCAGGGCTGCCACACCTGAAGTATACGGTTCAAAAGACGACGTCAGACTATCTCATTGCAATTCTACGCTATTATTATTTAGGCCGAAACATGTATTGAACGAGTACCACATTTTTATGAACAAAACACAAAACCGACTTCAAATCATCATCATACATTTAATATTTGGTTTTGAGGAGTTCTCGGATATATCACCGGAGACCAAGGTATTATACAGCGTGTCGTTACCATCGCGACAATAAATGAACACACGTCCAATGCTACTTGCCAATAATCATAAAAAATATTAACGTTAAACAAAATCCATAATTTAAAAAAAAATATTTTTCAAACAAACTAATTAAATAAAAAAGAAACAAAATAAGTAACATCCTATACAACTCGCGCCACAGCGTCGTATTACAAGCCTCTCCTTCTAACAGTATGTTTTGTCTCTTAAATTTATTCAACCCATTCATATGCTTTCTGACCTTTACAAATGAACTTTACGTTACGCTTTCTAAAATTCAGACTTTTGGAAAATTTAATAACTCTGTAAATATTGATGTTTAAAGAATTTAAACGTTTAATACAACTTTAAAAAGTTATCCCCTGTATGTGTGTTCATTTATTGTCGCGATGGTAACGACACGCTGAAATGAATGTGAATGCCGATGTACGCTGAAATGCCGATGAAATGAATATGAGGGCAACATTGGAGCTAAACCGAACCGAAGTCAATGCGAGATGAATTTTTTTCGGTTAATTATTGACCGAGTTCTGAAGCAAACATAAAAAGATAAAGTAGAATTGAGAACCTGCTTTTTTGAAGTCACTTGCTCTTCAATTGACTTCATTCGATTGTTAGCATATAGATCGGAGGAGAGGCAGGGGTATATGGGAGTCGTCCCTGAGACGGATACCCACTAAAAACACACGTTGCACATGTCTATGTCCCATCGGCCGGGGACACGGGAACACGCAGACGCAATCTTCCGCGACCCCGGCACGACTACGGCCTTCTTAGGCCTCCTCCTATTCTAAACGACATTCCCCTCACGAGCCCCATATGGAGCGACAGACACCCCCATGCCTGCCGCTCGGGGTCTCACTATCAGGGGGGAGGGTTGCGCGAGTAGGCCAGTCTCCGGCGGCGGATATCCAGGGTTGCAGTTGCCTCCCTTAACCTTTTCGCGGCTTCCTTCCGGGTGATAACATCCCCGTAATATGCGAGGACAGCACCCGGGACGAGCCTGCCCATTCGTGCCAGCGGAAGCTGCTTCGAGGTCCGTTGGCGCAGTTGTGCCTCGACCGCCGCCAGAGGTCAGAGCTTTCTCTCTCCGCCGATCTCTGCTGAGTCTGCGGTACCTCCCCGGGCCGAGGCAGTATCATAGTTCCGCCGCCAGAGGTCGCAACAGTCGTGGCTCACCGATCTCGCCGCGCTCCTCGCCGTTGATGGAGGGGTGGGCGGGGCGCGGGCGCGGACGCGGGCGCCGTGCGCGCCGCGCGCGCCGTTCATTGCCGGCCGCCGCTATCAGCGGCCGCGACTCGTCCTCGTCCGCGCTGCAATGGAAACCGAATCGTGTAATTTTTTTATTCGATGGACTCGATGGGTGCAGTTATTGTTGGTAGTTTTTACTGACAATAATTGTTGTAATGCTTTTCAAAAAGTTCTCTTACTTCTCGTCGTTGTTAGCGTTTTGTTCAGTGTCTTCTGTGGGTAGAGCGCTCTGGAACAGATTAAATTTTAAATAAAATTAGAAAGAAAAGGAAATTAATTTTATGATAAAATTATTTGTTGTAATTAAATTGTTGATTTTCACAAAATAATACAAACCAAACAACGTAATTGAACCTCAAATATGTTTCTTGGAATTGAGTAATATATTCATATATTTTTTTATTTTTTTTTTGTTACACCAACAAGATGAACACTAAGTTTAGACAATATACACATATAATTTACATATTAATAAACGGCTTGGTGAGTGCCACCTCAATTATAGGTGCAAACCGCAATGCTTTAAATTTAACAACACAAGAACTTAAAACTATTTATTTGTGAAAAAAAAAAGTGAATTCCAAAAAGTAATCAAAAATAAAAAAAAAAAGTAACATAACCAAACATAAAAAAATTAAGGGCTTCAAGTTCATGTTTTTTAAATTCAAAATATTTGTTTGAGAAAATATCAATATCAAGCGCGTTATTACTGGTTCTCAGAACATTTATAAGTTCATGAGTTTTTTTAGGGGACTCATTAACACTAGAATTAGGTAATGCGTTGTATGTTATTAATAATCTGTTAAGAGGTGAATGTAGACCCTAGTTTGTTTGCATAGTAGTTTTCAATGAACGTATTCTAGAATAACAATACTAGGAAGATAAAAAGGAAACAAATAATAATCCAATATCGGTGGAAAACGAAAACAGTTTCATTTCACGCATAGCAAAAGAGCATAAAAACAGTCGGCCGTAGCACCGTAGAGCGTAGAGCCTACCTCCGCGTCGGCGTCGGCCGCCTCGGCACGCGCGCTGCTCCCGCGTAGCCGCGCCATGTAGCGGGCCGCCCTCACGAAAGGGTTCTCGCGTTGCTCCTCAAAAGTGCCGCCCTGTTGATGGTTATGAGTTACTGTGATACATTGATAATTATGAGTTATTTTGATACATTGACAATTATGAGTTATTGTGATACATTGACAATTATGAGTCTTGAAGTTTTACCAAATTATCGAATTTAAGATCAATGTAAAACGAAGTATAAACGACTAATTAATGTTTTTCAAAGGGATTTTTTTTTATTTGAGAAAGTGACAAACGATAAGCGGGTCACCTGATGTTAAATGATAACCACCGACACTGCCCATTGACATACGCAACACCCGTAGGTTAGTAGATACGTCGCCACCTTTTAGTAAAATGGACCCAGGTTACCTCACTCACCAGATAAAACGCAGAAGTGTAACACTTCCACTTTACGCCGGTCTTCTGTGAGGTCGTGGTACTTACCTGGGCGGACCTGCCCATTCGTGCAACAGCGAACACTGTTGCACGGCCCTACCACAGTTAAATTTTTTCTTATATTTATATTAAATATTATTACCGGGATTTAGTACTTTTTGAATAACGGGTATACTTTCATTGGTCTATGTAGGATAATGTAGTAAGGCCATTGATTATATTTTTCGGCTAGTAGCTGAAAAATATGGCGTGTGTGAAATAAGACCCGTGTATCCACACGTATAAAAGTGAGTGGACAAGTCCCGTTCCCGGCTTAGAGCCAGTGGTAGGGATGTCGAAAATGAAATAAAAATATAAATATCGGCGTATATATATCGACGAGAAAACAACGATATATTTATTAGATATAGGTCCCAGAAAACCGTTTGTCCAAAAGATGGTATGAGTAAATAAAAGAAAGTATTAAATATTTGACACCAACGGACTCTTTGGCGAAATCTAATTTGAAAAAGTATCGCTTTTGATAAATATTATTTTCGATAGTGATTATTTTGTATCGGCACATCCATATATCGGAACAAAATGTGTCAGCTGAAAATAATCGATATATCAATGTTCTTTTGGACATCCCTAATCATTGAGCGGATGACTCGATTGCACCGTTGCTAAGCTTATGGCTTCGGCGTCAAGAGTCGTGGGTTCAATTCCTACACGGGACAAGTATTTTTGTGACCCACAGATAATTGTGTTGACCCCCGGGGATATGGGTGTTTGTTTTCCAAGGAAGGCTGACAAAACAGCCGAAACCGTTTACAACGTGATTCATATGTTGGTGCCGACTATCTAGTTGGTATACGGGCGACGAGGATTCGACTCCTCCTAGGTGGGATACGGGCGATGATGTTCCTTAGTGGGCGTGGGCGTGGGGAGGCGTGGGCGTGGGCACCTGCGTGGGCGGCGCTCGCGCGGCGACCAGCGGCTCCGAGGCGTCGCTGTCCGAGTCGGAGTGGGGGCGCCTCTCGCCCGCGGCCAGCACGCGCCTCTTGCAGACGGGGCACACGCGCCGGTTCTGCGTCAGCCACGGGTCGATGCACTTCGCGTGGTACGCTGCGCGGGAAACGGCCAATCCGTTTGAATTTGGAACGCGGCGGGCGATTTGTTTTTTTTTTTTTTTTGAAGTAATACTTCTTTAGGCGCGTTATGATAAAGTGAGGGTGAAATTATAAGATGCGCGCGCATCACCGTAACCCAAAAGTAACACCTTTGAAAGACGCGCGCGCATCACTGTAACATCTTTGAAGCTGCCCGCAAAACCACTTATTTTTTTTACCGATGACAGCATAGCATATCTCTATCACATTCGCCCGTTAGAGTTCTCAATAAAGAATGTTGATAGCGCTTTTATAATTTTATTATTTTTATTATTTATATCCTTTTCGATTCTTTTTATTATTCTATTGTAATTAATTATTTGCATGCAATTAAAAACTACTTTTTAATGGTGCCAAATAAAATAAATTCTAACACGCGTACATGAGTACACACAGACATTTTTTGTATAACAGCTCACTGTATCATCGTCCGGCGGCCTAGCTACTCCCCGTGGACCAATTGATTTTATTATCTAGTTCCGAATTAAGTAAGTTCCTTGCGATGTTAATGATGAATATAACAATCAGACAATAGTAAAATTTCCCGGCAGCGGGGATCGAACCCACAGCCTCCGGTGTATTACTACTTAGGCTTATTAACTACATCCCGAAGACGGGGAGATCAATGAAGAACGGCGTAAACTCGGGGGAGTTCGTTGGCCATGAAAATGGGGCCGAGTAGGAAGGCGCGCTGAATGTTCCAGCGCGCCTTACCCGAAGGAGAGGGGAGTTGGGTAAGAAGAAGTGGAGAAATCAGGGTACTCCTGGCATAAGGACACGTCAACCCTGACGAGAGTACCCACTCTTGGGCATCAGGACAACTCAGGGTAATCCTGGCATCAGGTCGAGTCAGTGTTCTCCTGGCATCAAGTCTAATCAGGTGACATCTCGAATCGGGCCAAGTGAGGCTCCTGGATCCAGGCCACTGCCGAGCAGGGCGTACCGTGCGCGCAGGGCAGCACCCTGAGCCGCTCGCCCTCCTGGTAGTCGTCGAGGCAGATGGCGCACGTGTCGTAGGGGTCGCCCTTGCTGAACTTGCACGTGGGGATCTTCCTGAGCGCGCGGCTCGGCAGCCGGTGGCGTCTCGCGCGCCGCCTGTCCTTTATGCACTTCACTATCTGCCGACGAACAACGGAGGGTGAGCCGACAGCTGCAAGTACATCACTACGGCGGATCAAAAGATAAGAAAACATGACGTAACAGCCATTACGTGTCAAGTAAAGTGTCAGGGCATTGTCCACGCGACCCCACATGGGCGAATTTTGTATATATCTTTATTTATGGGATGAGATGGCAAGCGAGCTGGCGGTTCACCTGATGTTAAGTGATAACCACCGCCCATGGAAGTTTGCAACACCCAGCATGCAATGCGTTGCCACCTTTTTTACACCCGGCTACCTCGCTCGTCGGACAAAACGCAGAAGTGTAACTTCCACTTCGCGCCGGTCTTCTTTGAGGTCGTGGTACTTCCCCGGACGTGAAAGCACATTCGTGAAATTTAATTTAATTTAGTGTCACTTATATCACAAGCATAAAACGTAGCAAACGTTGCCTGGAAAAGATCGCTATGAAGCGATAAAGCTGCCAAATTGTTGTATGTCTCTTGTTTATTACCCAACTGCGCGAGAAGGAGGGTTATGTTTTTTGAGAGTATGTATGTATGTATAATTGTTTGGCACGCTCTGCAGCCTGAACGGCTTCATGGATTATAGCTTGAGAGGTTCTATTATTATAGCTTGAGAGGTCTTTCGTTAGATTCGTATTTACTGTGAGAGTGACATGGGTAGGTATATTAAAAAAGTAATAGCCTATACATGTCCCACTGCTGGGCAAAGGCGTCCTCAATACAGAAGGTGATACCTTCATAGGGCATAGTCCACCACGCGGCCCCACTGCGGATTGGCGGGCTTCACAGATCTTCCAAAAATATTTTTTTTGTTATAATTTCGAAAATATGCAGTCGCCTCCCGATGTTTTCTTAAATCGCGGAGCACGTGATAAGTCAGCACTTAAAGTTAAAGACTTCATTGGTGCCGGCACCGGGGATCGAACTCAGGTTGCTCGAGTATATTGAACTAAAGGCGAGCGCCCGGACACTGAGCTATCACGGCTCAGGAATTAGGAATATCAAAATAATTTCCAAATTACACATAAACGCAGTCGGGTTTTTATTTTTTTTAATTTTGTGTATCCTTTCATTTGTGGTGAAACATAAGTGTATTATGTGGTCAATATATTTTTTAAAAGAGACGACGGACACGAATGCATTAAAAATACCAACTATAATACAAATTTATTAATCGCTTACCATGAATATCAGTATGACGATCAGACATAGAACCACCACGACGGCGAATGGCACGAGGAGACTGTTGATATTGTATGGAAGTTCGCCGTTCACCATTATATAGTAACTGGAAAATGGAAAACGATTCTACGATACACAACTCTGTTTGGGGATCAATGGTGCGGTGGCCGAGAGGTGGGGCGTAATAGCTGCGGTGGCGACTTCGAATATTTCTAGCGATAACTTTTAGGGTTCCGTACCCAGAGAGTAAAACGGGACCCTATTACTAAGATTCCGCTGTTTGTCTGTCTGTCCGTCTGTCACCAGGCTGTATGTCATAAAGCGTGATAGATAGACAGTTGAAATTTTGCACAGATGAAGTATTTATGTTGCCGCTTTAACAATGAAAACTAATTCTATTTGGCAAAATCCACACAAAAACATGATGCATTGTGAGATTGATAAATAACAACATAGTATAAAACAAAGTCGTCCTTAGATCTTTAAAACTACCCAACGGATCTTGATGCGATTTTTTTTACTAGAGAGAGTGAACTGAGAAGGTTTATAATTATGTATAATACATTGCACCCATGCGAAGCTAGGCTAGGTTATAAAAAACTAACCTAGCCTATCCGAGTCGGATCGCTCTGTGTCCCGGAAACTTATGGAAATTTTTACCAAAATTATATATAAAAAAAAAATTAGGGGACCACCCTTAACATTTAGGGAGATGAAAAATAGATGAAGTCCGATTCTCCACCCTGGTCGATGAGCGCACAAAAATTCACGAAAATCGGTCGAGCCGTTTCGGAGGAGTTCAATTACAAACACCGTGACACGAGAATTTTATATATTACATATTTTTATAAATTAAAATTAATTCTCACCTATTGGTCAACTGCCAGTATGCGCCTGACTAATCAATTAGCACATTTTTATGCTAATATAAATGTCAAACCTGATTATAGACATAAAAACTGAGGTATTCGGAGGGAAACCATTGTGTTTGTTGGTGAATATTAAAAAAAATCAGCACCCTTAATCGTGATAATCATAATCAAAATTCAGAATTAAAAAAATTACTTTTATTTCAATTCAAACAAATGTTTACCGAGCAAACGACCGATATACGAAAGCGAATACTACAACAAAAGGTCGATAAACAAACATACACTCCATTATATTCATACTAAATAATAAATTACGCTTCAAATTATCGCGCGCAACATTGTCACAGGCTAAAAATACACTCACTGATCTGTTTTTTCCTACGCGCCAAAGTATTACTAAGAACACCCTTTGCTTTCAACTATTTGCACGATTAATTTGTTAATGTTATGTTATTAACTTTAGCCAACTAATTAAGCCCACAAATTCTAGCACTGTTTCAAAGCTTAGCATAGTTTCTATAGCCTAGCATGGTTTTAACACTTTGGAATTAATTGAAACTGCACATTTTGCAAGGACCGATGAGAAAATGACAATTTAACAAGTTCATCCCATTATCCTGACCAGGATCTTCAGTATTAGCGACTTTTTATATAAAAAAATCCCTTTTCTTTCTTAATGTTTTTAAGATATTTTATAATGCCTTTTCTTTCACCAAAACATATCAATAAAACGTTTACAACAATTGAAATCAAGCACCCCACGCAACTTTACGATAAAATGATTTTCTTCTTAATAATTCCATTATATTTTTTTTAACTTATTGCAAATTATTTTCTACTACGCTTCTGGAACGCTTTAACCGCTAAGCTAAACGGCTGTTTGCCACACCGACGAACATCTGAACGTCTTTTATCGGCATCGCTTTATAGTTTTCTAAACAATTTAGTGATGTCCTCTAGCCCATTGTTGTTCCCATAGACTAGTGTTGTGCTGCACTTACTGGGTCGACGTGTAGAGGTACTGCTCCGACAGTATTATCCCGGCGAGGTCGCTGACGAACACCGAAGGTATGGTTATGCCGTCGGGATTTTTAGCTGACATCGTCTCTGCAAAGAACGTAAAAGTAAAAAAAAGTAAAGTAACAGCCTATACATGTCCCACTGCTGGGCAAAGGCCTCCTCTATACAGAGGGTATCAGGGCATAGTCCACCACGCGGCCCCACTGCGGATTGGCGGACTTCACATATCTTCGAAATATATATTTTTTTTATTATTTCGAAAATATGCAGGTTTCCTCACGATGTTTTCCTTCACCGCGTAGCACGTGATAAGTCAGCACTTAAAGTTAAAGACTTCATTGGTGCCGGCACCGGGGATCGAACTCAGGTTGCTCGAGTATATTGAATTAAAGGCGAGCGCCCGGACACTGAGCTATCACGTACTATCACGGAAAGAACGTAATGCGTTGGAAAACTGTGCACATATCGCCCACCGAGCATCCACCAGACCGTATTTCTTCAATTTGATTAAACTAACGCCCGGTATCTGAAACACTGATCATCGTAGATGTTAACTAATCAGCTGTCAAATGGCTGCAGGCTGCAGAGCGTGGCAAAGATTCGAAATATTTATGGTCGAAAAATATTACCCGCCTTCGGTGGTCGGGTGAAAATAAAATAGATTTAAAAACCGGTTTAAATAGCTCGTTTTAGATATCGAAAAAGGATATAATATTCAAATAAAAATCGTAACGTGTTAAAATAAACAAAATTATCTATGGGCAATAAAAATACACGCCTCTGATTTGAACCGAATTATTCGCCTCAATCGGATGTTGTTTACGCTTTTGCTTACGCGGTTTTACGACCTGATTAAGCTTCGGTGAGTGTCCTCGGAAATAGGTATGTCGAAAGTGAAGAATGTTTATAAAAATATCAATCGGCCTTGTTTATATCGTAGAGAAATAATCGATAGTTTCTCTTTAGGTCCTAGAAACCCCGTCGTCCAAAAAATTGATATGTCGAGTATTTAATATTTGTCATCTACGGACTCTGTGTCGGATTCTAGTTCGAAAACATTTCGCTTTTGATACGATTTTCGATATCGAATATTTTGTATCGATATATCGGCTGAAAATATCGATATACAGCGTGTCGTTACCATCGCGACAATAAATGAACACACGTCTAACGCTACTTGCCAATAATCATAAAAAAAATATTAACGTTAAACAAAATCCAT
Organism: Iphiclides podalirius; assembly: GCA_933534255.1. Classification (NCBI taxonomy): domain Eukaryota; kingdom Metazoa; phylum Arthropoda; class Insecta; order Lepidoptera; family Papilionidae; genus Iphiclides; species Iphiclides podalirius. The sequence continues at coordinate 14,375,236 of OW152817.1, forward strand.
AATAAAAAAAAAATATTTTTCAAACAAACTAATTAAGTAAAAAAGAAACAAAATTTGTAACATCCTATACAACTCGCGACACAGCGTCGTTTTACAAGCCTCTCCTTCTAACAGTATGTTTTGTCTCTTTTAAATTCATTCAACCCATTCATATGCTTTGTGACCTTTACAATGAACTTTACGTTACGCTTTTATAGGTAAGGATGTTTTAAAATTCTTTGTTTTGGAAAATTTAATAACTCTGTAAATATGGATGTTTAAAGAATTTAAATGTTTAATACAACTTTAAAAAGTTATCCCCTATATGCGTGTTCATTTATTGTCGCGATGGTAACGACACGCTGTATATTTTATATGTTCTTAAAATAATAAAAGAATCTATACTTGGTTTCACAAAAAATTATTTATTAGAAAACTCGACTAAAAAATATTTTATGATGAACATGGTGTTTTTCTAGTGTCTGGGTGTTTCTATATGTATAATATGTATTTACTTACAAAAGAAAATTATGTTTAAGTATGTTTATCAGTTTTCTAATACCCATAGTACAAGCTTTGCTTAGTTTGGGACTAGAAAATGTTGTGTACAAATGTGTCCTAAATATTTATTTATTTATTATTTATTTATTTTCAAATGTTTAATTTGCCAAAAGAATGGTTAATCTCTTTGATTTGATCATTCTGATCATTAAGAAGACCATTCTGATTCCGATCAGTATTTCAGAAACCGGGCGTAAGAGTCGATCACCACCCACCACCCAAGATATTGTCCTCTTTGCATCCAGACAATCGTTTCATCATCAAGGAGCTACGAGCGATCAGGTCCTAAGTCCTATTGCGATCGGTTAAGCATCCCAAGAGGTTTAACGGCTTGCTGGTTCACCGCACTCGCGAGACGAAAAAGTATTCCTATTTCGCACCAATCCAGCGAGGGGAGGATATATTCGTTCTGTGGCGTGATAGCTGTGGTCTTTCGCTCGATCTACGTCCACCGACGGGTGACAAACGGACTTACTTCAGCGGGAGAATTCTCCATATTCGGTCTGCGCCGATCGGGGCGCGCGAGAGGACTGAGCTGCGGCCTTAATGGGCCAGATATCAGTGCGGTACGTGAGTACCAATCAGATAAGAGGTCGTTTCTTTATACTGCCCGTGCACTATGCATTCGCGACGGTAGCGGAAGCAAGCTCCCACTTTCTATGGGATATCCGATAATTTGCCCTTTTGTAGTGACACTCGAGAAGAAAGTGAACCCTATCGCGATGGGATTAGGACGATTTTTCGTTGCAACGCGACAGAATTCATTTTTTACGAGCGCATAAGTTTTGCTATAGAGTTTATTTTATCTGTAAGCGATAAATTAATTCGCACTGTTCGAATTAAACAACGTTGACACAGTGGCAGATAATAATTAAATATAAAATACAAACACACTCTCTCGGGATTTATAAATTGAGCATGATTTTATCGTATTCGGCGATATCTGCGTCAAAATAACCGAAGAATTATTTAATAAGCGCGTTTTAATACAATAAAAGCAAACCAAATTCACAAGACCATTATAGTAAGAGCCGTACCTACAGAACTTACCAAGGTCGCTGGAGTTCACGTTGTGGACGATGGCACAGTCGTAGCCGGCGAGCTGCGCGTTCCTGATCTTCACCTCGAAGCTACAGTTGTACCTGTAGGGGTGAGCAATGTTGGTTTAGGCTTCCTGTCCACCCGGAGCGAGGCAGCGGAGCGGAGCGAGCGAGTATTGCCGAGGGCAGTTGCGGACTGTGCGGAGCTCTTATTGGTCGAACTTCTTTTGGTTGTGGAGTCGGACTGCACCTATTGGTCGAACTTTAGCGGCATACTATCCCATCTTACAGAGGCCGGTCCGTTTCCTCGCTGCAATACTCGCTAGCTCCGCTCCGCTTCCGAAAATGTATGGATGTTTAAACTAGCTCGCAAATCCCTGTCCACTGGAGCGAAGCGGAGATATTATGCGGTCCTATTGATTAATAATTCTTCGTTTCTCCGCTCTGCTTCAGTGGACATGCAGCCTTATATCAAAACCATCTATTAAGGTACAAATAGTTTGTGTCTCGTTCTTGGCCGTGCCATAATGCCGAGAGGATTTCAATTGAATTTGAAATGGATACACATACAGACAAAAGGTCCGAATTTTTGATCTTCCATTTATTTTGCCACTCATCTTTTTTGTTAAATTAATTTGTGAATTATTTATTTATGCTTTATTCCAAAACCTTAAAAAAAGGATTACAAAAAGGCGGACTTAACATCATTTGGAAACTCTCTCCCGGTACACCCGGGACTTGGTGAGAGAGTTTTAGATAAATTTTGTTTTTTCGGTGAATAAATTTGTTTTCCTCCTCTTTCTCTCCCTCACCTGGCCAGCAGCACTATCCACTTGCCGGTGAAGTTGTCGGTGGTGGGGGGCGCCGGGAGGGCGGAGCACCCGTCCTCGGGCTCCCCCTGCACCAGCATCCCGCGGAGGCCGTCCACCGGCAGCTCATCGCCGAAGGTGGCGGGGATGTCCCGGAACTCCTCCGTTATCTGCGGGGCGGTATAACGCACGTAATGTGAACATATCCCAATTAACAAAACACAAAATTGACTTCAAATACCTCACTCACATACACACACATTTTCTATTTCATTTTGAAGAGTTTCCTGGTGTATCTTTTTTTTTATTTGAGAAGGTGGCAAGAGAGCTGGTATTTCATCCGTTGTTAAGCGATAACCGCCGCCCATGGCCATTTGCAACACCCGTAGTGGTAATAGATCCAATGCCCTTACCACTCCCACCAGACGAATCGCAGAAGTATAATACTTTCACTTCACGCCGGTCCTCCGTGAGGTCGCGGTACTTCCCCGGAAGCACCTGCCCATTAGAGCGACAGCGAAGACTGTTGTATGGCTCTATCACAGATTGTCTTGCAAATGGTTCTACCAACCTTGCAAACAGTAGACCCCAGTTATTTCAATGAGTGTAAACTATGAGGGGAAGACACTGTATTATTATTATTATTATTTCACTCAAAAGACAAAACGCCACAGTGTAATAATCCCACTTCACGCTGTGACGCCGCGGTTCTTCCCCGGCCGAGACTGTCTATTCATGATATAGCGGGAGGCGCTGCGGTGCCTATCTGTGTTATCCCAATTAAATTCCATACAACTATGCATTTGCTTAGCGTCCGTTACCGATAGTGAATTCTAAACATCGTTGAACAAAAAGTAATCAAGCAGTAATAACAAGATGGGGAAGAAAGGTTCTTGAGTGGTAATTTCGTACTAGCTATCGCAATTGCAGGGGACCCCCCACTAGATGGAGTGGCGACCTGTGCAAGTGTGCGGGAAGTCGATGGATGCAGGTGGTTCAGGATCGTGCTTCGTGGCAGTCTGTGGGGGAGGCCTATGTTCAGCAGTGGAATCAAACAGGCTGAAATTATGATGATGATGAATAATAATTCATAATAAATACAACTAAAAGAAAACAAAACAAACTCTCTACTTTAAAAGTCGGACAAAGTTAATAAAGAACGTTTTGTATTCAATAATGTCTACAATACAATGTCTATTAATTCCTCGTTTTGATTCAGGCGTTGGTCGTTTAAATAAAGCTAATGATAGCATCCGAGACCCGAAGGTCATACAAACAGCTCAGCCCCCACTCATGTCTCGTCTAGACACGAATGTGCTCTTATATTTGTTAACATTTACGCGAAAAGGTCTCCCGTTGTAATAATATTAAAAATTGGATCCGATATTAAATGTCATCGTAGCTATGCAGATGTTTTATGCACATATCGTTGCTATGAATATTAATGAATGAATACTTATATTTATTAAGTTTCAACAAAAAACACAGTTATGTTAACAATTAAAAGAATATATATCTAAGACATGAAACCAAATAGGTATGTACTCGGTACGATTTCCCGATTTGAGTACATACCAAAAATTAAAATTATAAATAACAAACTAGACTAAGATTAACACAAAGCGGGTACATTTATTTAAGGACAATAACACAATATCGATAAGTTGTTTGATTAATACGGTTTCCGACCAGACTGCAAGAAATAAGACCAGTTTGGTAAAGGTAATTTCTTGTAGTACTTAGTATATCTACAAAGTGTATCATCGAGTCATTCAATACTGCATCGAACAAACGATAATTTCCTTGTCCAAAAATGATTCATAAACATTTACCTAACACACAGTGGCCCTGTGGTGTGTGGTGTGTACAGACTCAGATTTGACTATGACTGATATTGAACAAGAACTTTTAGTCATTACAAACCGATCTAACAGTTTAAACGACGATATTTTGCAGAATTATCAGGAAAAAGATAAGCGCGCCGGTTTTGTTTATAAACTTTAGAAAGTAAGCAGTTGATAACACTTGTTTATTTTTTAAAATTAAATGTTTTTTTTTTAATACTTGCGCATATGAAACAAACGCGTCATTTCACGGCCTTTTCAAAAGCCACTTTGGATATCGCCGAGTGACCTGATAGATTATCGTTAGTCAATTATTCAGATATTCATAGTGCCGTACTGATATATCATGTTAAGACTCCGAAACAAGGCAGAATTTTGTAAGTTCCTTTTATTGTACCCTGTCAAAAATTTGTGTGAAGGTCACTGGAAGTGATATAGTTATTATATTTTTATATATTATACATAATATTTCAACATGGCAATCGCATAAGTTAAAAATAGAGAAGTAGTTAGCAAACACATTTAATAATTTGCGTTTGTTTTGGACATAGTGGCAAACATGCTTCCAAAGTGCAGACGTCGCGTTGCCAACCTCTATTAGGGCAGGCCCCGGTCACCTAACTTATCTATGCAAAAACATATTCAAACTTTTGCATTTCGCCAATGCAAAACTATAAATTTACTTACTTCATGTCGGTGTTCTATGAAGACACTGCATGGCTCTAACGACAGTACTACTATGTATGTAGTCTGGTCTTTTCCCAGTTTAGTCCAAAGATTTATAACCAAATTTTATATCCAAATCACAGATTTATCTATGCAGTATGTGATGAGAAATTTTAAAAAACAAAGTGGATTTATCAGTTTTTGATCAGACTGATGGATATGTCCTGTATAACATAATATTTTTTCTTTCATTAAACTCCAATCTTGAACCAGTAATAAAACTTCCCCCTGTGTCTTATAAATCTTTGGATATGGATTTGTCGGTTTTCAACCAACCAAATGCATGGCCCATGAAAATTTCTAAGGATTTGTCGGTGTATTTTCCAACCATGAAAAAATTCGATCGATTTATCTGTTTATGTTCAGATTAGTGTGTTTCGAGATAGTTTAAAATTTTAGGAAATCAACTATCTTATATTTGACAATCCGAGCCTCAATTAAGACTCCTGCACGAATTAAGTGTTTGTTAATTAATAACGAACTGTGCTATACTAACGAAATGTTGCATGCCAACTATGTGCAGAACTTTCACGGCATTGATCAGCAGATGAGCGGCCATCTTAGTTCGTGACGCGGCTGCAGTCAATACACAATTTTCCCGCCCAATTACTCGCACGGCAAAATGGCGGCGCGAATCCTCGCCCCTGCATCGCATGCGAGTGACCTTCAGCCGATACCACTTTTCCCCCTACCGCAGCCCGTTGATCTTGTCATGTATCGGAATAATGGCGTATCGCGCGACAGCCTCGTACGAAAATCTACTACCGAAGGTTTCCTGATACGAAAATGAGACGGTGGTTGTAAACGAATTCTCTGATAATGACAAGCGAATGCATTTTCTCCCCACTTGACAAAAAAAACTAACTGAAGAAGTGGATAGAAACAGAAAATGGGTGTCGTCTTGGCCGCCAGTTCATCACTGTTCTTATTTATGAGCAATTAGTTAAAAATAAAAAGATTTATGAAAGTCTTTTGATGTATTTTCAATTATCAAAAAAATTGAAATATACTTTCGCGGTGAAGATATCGGCCGCTTAGCTTAGTGGGTAGAGACGGAAGACTCAGGTTCGAATTCACCGGGGATTTTTTTTTTGACAAATTAAGTACATATATAACAATAATTCTTTCAAGCAATAATTCTTCAGCGTGTCCATAACGATATTAATAATACACACACTATATCAGGAATAGCAAACAAGTGACATTGAACGCGGGTTCAATGTTGCAACATATGATATTGTTCGCGGCTTACACTTGATCGTGCTATTAGCAAATAAGATTACAAACTGCGTAAACAAAACTCTTCACTCGGAATAGCTACAGATAATAAAATCGAACGGGGCTTCATTCGCGTTTGATATAAATAATGTATACTTTCTGTTCACAAAGATACGTTTTCCAGATTATACAGCGTGTCGTTACCACCGCGACAATAAATGAACACACGTCTAACGCTACTTGCCAATAATCATAAAAAAATATTAACGTTAAAAAAATCCATAATTAAAAAAAATATTTTTCAAACAAACTAATTAAGTAAAAATGAAACAAAATTTGTAACATCCTATACAACTACAACTGACTGATTCATACATTCCGAGACTTTTTCATTCGTTGCCACAGCGTCACATTACAAGCCACTCTCCTTCTAACAGTATGTTTTGTCTCTTTTAAATTCATTCAACCCATTCATATGCTTCGTGATCTTTACAAATGAACTTTACGTTACAGTTTTATACGTAAGGGTGTTCTAAAATTCTTTGTTTTGGAAAATTTAATAACTCTGTAAATATTATATGTATGTTTAAAGAAAGTAAATGTTTAATACAATTTTAAAAATTTATCGTCTATTTTTTAAAAAGTAAAAAAAGTAACAGCCTATACATGTCCCACTGCTGGGCAAAGGCCTCCTCTATACAGAGGGTATCAGGGCATAGTCCACCACGCGGCCCCACTGCGGATTGGCGGACTTCACATATTTTCGAAATACATTTTTTTTTTGTTATTATTCCGAAAATATGCAGGTTTCCTCACGATGTTTTCCTTCACCGCGGAGCACGTGATATTCAGCACTTAAAGTTAAAAACTTCATTGGTGCCGGCACCGGGGATCGAACTCAGGTTGCTCGAGTATACATTGAATTAAGGCGAGCGCCCGGACACTGAGCTATCACGGCTCTCTATGTGTGTTCAATTATTGTCGCGTTTGTAAAGACACGCTGTTTATATAGATTTGGATTATTTAAGCAAAAACAAAAGAATAACACATTTATTTTAAAGAACTATTAATTACAAATTGTGATATTCATTTCAATATATTTAAATAAACCATATTATAATACTACCATAATTAAGGTTTATCTGAAAATAAAAATATAATATTAAACGTGTACGAGAAATTGCATTCAATTATTTCTTTCTAAAATATCGAGACATACCTATTAAATAAATTGAAACGTATTCGCACCAATAAAAAATCAAACGCACTGACTGGTAAATAAAATTAAGCACAAATTACTAAAGAGTTTGGATTAAACACTTTTTTTTTAATACTCTTCCACACTGGCCAGTAATGAAGCCTGATAGATCAGATGACTACGATGTACTAAGTGCTCTATGAGCAATTGGAAATATCCCCTCGTTAAATCGATAAGTTATCTGTCACTTCATTTTAAATATAGTACCGGTTCGTCTGTTCTGTCGCGTTTCTATTTTTAAAAATCGTATATAATACTGATGAAATCAAAACAAGTTTAAACAGCCGTATTAAAAAAAAAATAACTTTAAATGCTGCTATTATCACCTATAACAATGAAAAACACTACCGTAGATAAAGATTACAATTTACATAAAAATATATCGAAAAAATACGACACTGAAGATAATCTTATCAATGCTAACATTCCCGAATGCGATCAGTGTGGTTCTTCCGGTATCAGAGTATAAAGGTTTAAAGGTTTAACGAGACCTACATTCTTAGCTACTGATTTCTGTTAACTGGATAATACTAGACAATACCACAGATGTTACTACTCGATTTACTAGTACTTTAGGGAGTAAAGAGTCAAACAATACTATTACAACTCGCCAGCCATTCAGTTTTCGCTTTTAAAGCTAAATCTACGCGTACGCGTTAACGGTGGTAGAGCCACGCAGTAGCTTCGGCTGTTGCACGAATGGGCAGGCTCGTCCGTGTACGTACCACGACCTCACAGAAGACCGGCGTAAAGTGGAAGTATAACACTTTCGCGTTTCGTCTGGTGAGTGAGGTGGCCGGAGCCCAATTTTCAAAAAGGTTGTCAACGCATCTGCAACCCTCGGGTGTAACAGATGTCCATGGGCGGCGGTCCACTTAACATCAGGTGAACCGTCTGCTCGCATGGCAATTTTTCACATAAAAACAAAAAAAAATCTCACCCGTCCGCGTGCAAACACTAGTGATAAAACAAATTCTGCAGATATATCGGGTGATTCACGATTTATCGGTAATGCACTTGCACCATTGAATGTGGACATGATATTTACGGTTGTACACGCTGAGGTGGTTACCCTCCTATTACATGTCAAAACACATCTAGAGGGAACAAATACATCTAACAAATGAAAGTATAAAAAACAAGAGAAAGGACGCAGAAAATAATTTGTATTAAGTATAAATATATTGCCAAGTGCGAGTCGGACTCGCAAACGATGGGTGCCATGTGTACATTATCTATAACAACGGCAAAAAAATCACGTCTGTTGTATGAGAGCTCCACTTAAATATTTTTAATTCTGGTTTTTTAGTATTTGTGGATATAGCGGCAACAGAAATACAACATCTGCGAAAATTTCAACCGTCCAACTATCACGGTTCATGAGATACAGCCGGGTGGCAGAGGGACAGACATACAGACCGACGGATAGACAGCGGAGCTCTAGAAATAGGGTCCTTTTTTACCCTTTGGGTACGGAACACTAAAAGTTGCAGCACGTGTTACCTTCGAAAATGAATCTTAACACGCTAAAAACAAGATTTAATATCAAAGCAGACGTCCCGAGGAAGTAGCAACAAAGTAAGATGTATTAATTGTAGAATTTATGCAACTGGCATATTTTTTAATTAATTAACCTTTGTTATCTTAACGGTTCCATCGACCAACGTGAAGGAGACAATGTTATTGTTTTCTCAATGCGCTCTTGAATTAATCTATTCCGTTAGTGACTGCTGCTTAAAAGAGACTGCACGTAAGCTAATCTTCTTGTATTTCAATATTCCATTTCAATTATTACCACCCGCCTGCTAGAGATGCCAATAATTTGATGAAACTTGTCGACTATTTATAAGTACATATTGGTAAAAACTGCTTAATTTTAAAGATCATTGTCGTTAATGTGGGTCATGCGGTTCATAGAGTCTTGTTTATTAGACAAATTGACGACTAATAACCGGTTTCAATATTCTATCTATCTGTAGATTTGGTAACTAGTGATAAGTATTTGACATTAGCTCCATGATAGTTACATAAAAAATTCTATCTCCAATAGCCAAATGTACAGATAGAATATTGAAACCGCCCATAAGACAGCTTGGATTGGATCTCTTTTTATGATAACTGATATAATCTTCATCAACCTCCTGTCTAGGTGAGGTAGGCACAACATTTAAATCATATTGTAAGTGGTTTTGGCTAGATTTTTTACGACCGGCTGCCTGCCAAACGTCAACTCACATTGGGAACAAACACCCCGATACGTAACAATTATCTGTGAGTCACACAATTACTTGTCCGTGTGGGATCGAACCCACGACTTTCTTAATCTTTAAGGTAAGTTTTCTTCTTCTCCACATGCCATCGCGCCCTTTTCTATAAAATGCCACCATCTATTTGAAAAACAGACCCCACAAGAGGGGTGGAATTTTTAAAAGGTCCCTCGGACTGGATTCGTACAGCATAAAAAGGTCGTCCTTGCATGATTTTGCTAACCCTGAAGGGTTGGTCTCGAGTTTATAGAATAGGGCTAAGGATTTTTTGTCGTAAAAAGCTGATCAAGTGCGACACTGGGTTCATGGGATCGGGATTTGGATCTTTTGATCCTCCCGTTCGTTTCGTAGATCTTGGATCTCATCGAACTGAGCGTTGCGAGGGTTTTAAGTTGACAAAGGTCCTCCAGTATCAGTGCAAAATAAAACGTTTTTTATATCAGATGCATTTTATACGACTACCATAGGGAATACCACACATTTATGAAAGTATCTGGAGGACTGAGCTTTGCTCGGGTTTTTTTTGGTAAATCATGTATTTTGGAAATAAAAATATAAAAAATAAAGAAAATGATCTGAAATTGAAAAAAAGTAAAAAAAAACCGCGGCCGGTCTGTTTTGGGTACGCCTGATTTCCGTCCGAGCTATAACATTTTTTTTTTGCGGCGAAATTTACTGTCATATTTGAATGATATTTTTCATTCCCTGAAAACAGGGATAAAAGGACATTTTCCAAAAATGAAACCTAGCTAGATCGATTTTTCGTCCCCGAATCTATATTACATACTAAATTTCATGAAAATCGCTGGAGCCGTTTCCGAGATTCTGATTATATATATTGGATTAAGGATAAGATGTAACACAGAGTACAAAAATCAACTTATAATCTGTGGTACACACTTACAGTACTTCGTACATATGAATTCGATATGCATTTGACATTGATATGGAAATGGAACGCCCACGTTATACTGTGTCACGCGGCCTTGAGGGCGAAAAGTACCAACAATTGTTTAATCAACTTTGTTACAGATAACAAGGATTGCATGTATATTTAAACAATCAGGTGATTCGTCGGATTTTAAGCACTTACGGGACGCGTTCTTAGCCTTATATTTAGGGAGGGGGCCTCGTATACCGCACCTCAGGAAATGAAATAGCACGATTAGGTAGTAATAAGAGTACGCGGAGGTTCAGGCTAGGCGCCCGGTGCGTCAGGCCACCTCGAGCCCGTCGGAACTGTAAAGGCCCCCCCCTAACGCCAACAGTGGCTCATCCAGCCCAAAAAAAAAACGATTAGGTACGTTTATTCACATGTAATGCCGTGATACCTCCCCGGTCGATATGTTCGTGAAAAAGCAGGAGTTTTAATTCCACATACTAGATGATAGCTTGCTAAATGTTAATGCGCGTGCTAAAGATAGGGAAATTTCAGGGAATGGAGAATTATGCCCATGGCGGCTTCGGGTGCCAGCGTAAATTATTTAAAAACATATTCTTAGACTCTTCTGAACATTTGGAGTTCATTCGTCGGACGGCACTAAAATACCAGCGTATTCTAAAAACTTCTTCGATTCCTGACTGGGGAAATTGATTTCTTTTCGGAAATCAGCTTTGGGACCGGAAATGATTTGTTTGATGAATAATTAAAAATTATCATTTCCTGATTTATAATGGATAACTTAGCATTTTATTGAATTTCATGATTCTGGGTCGAAGCCAAGTACGAGTAAGTACATGTTGTACAAACACTTTAAGTTTGACTGTACCGACGGGTACCGGTTAGTGTTACGTCGCCTCCGAGTAATCGGGTTTGTACAATAGCTAATCGCGCACCACAGCCTCGTACCATCGGTTACCGTCGGAATCGCTTGAGCGGGCATCGGCGCACGCCACCGCAATCTAGCGGATTCCTCTACGCGTGACCGCTCCGTGCGTAATATCATTAACATAGCTAATGCGGTGGCAACGTATGAACCGCGTTCCATTCTCACACAATTAACTGTGGTAGGGCCACGCAACAGTCTTCGCTGTTGCACAAATGGGCAGGTGCGTCCGGGTTAGTGCCACGGCGTCAGAGAAGAGTGGCGTTGAAGTGGAAGTGTTGTTCTGCGTTCCGTCTGATGAGTGAGGTAGCCGAGGCACTTTATTAGCCAGCTCGTTTGTCACTTCCTCACATAAAAAAGTCTTTTTTTTTTCTTTGGAAAATATACGTGTATTTTGGCGCAAAAAATCCATCAATTTGAATATTTATAATTTTGATATGCCAAGTAACAAACGTAGAGTGTCCGGCCTAATTTTTTGACCTCGGCGCATTCGGGTAAAAAACGATCAATTTATCTCTTATTACCCCAATAAATAGACTTAGATTATGACGTCAACATTTATTTCACTAAAATTGTCTATTATTAATTGGACACAAATACGAGGAAGCGATTTTGCAATGGAGAGCTAATCAACCACTGGAATTGAAACCAGCGATTTTGTAGTGTAGAGAAGATACGATGTTTTATTATACTGGGGGATATTCATTTGTTTTCTCGTCTGGTTGGGTTTATAAATAAAAATATACATATATAAATAGGACCCAACCAGACGGAAGCCCTCGGCAGGGGAGACCAAACGGCCGTGGGTTAGGGCGAAAGGGAGAGAAACCGGCGGACGATGCGGGCGGTATCGAGGAGCACCGCCTTCTGCATTTGAGCCTGGATTGGAGCGATCCGTCCCGGAGTCCCAGTCGCCTCAGATGTTTAGAGAGGCTGACTGGGATCAACCCATTCGCAGACACGACTATCGGGATAATTTCGGTTGGCACACCACCCCACATGTCGGTCACCTCGTGAGCCAGGTCCAGATACTTCTTATTATACTTATTAATATAATTATTTGCTGTGTACTCTGATTACAACGGCAGGAAAATGTTTGTCACTTAACAATCTTGTTCACTTTTCGAATTTGAAAATTGTTATGCAGACCTATCATTTAAATGTGAGATTCATAAACGGACGATTGTCCATTATAGTAGTTTCAAATTTACTTCGTCTAACTAACAATAAGGCTCATCCGCAGAGCACCACGATCTCACAGAAGACCGGCTTGAAGTGGAAGTGAGACTCTGACTAGTGAGCTACCGGTGAAATAACCGGTAACCTATTTTTATTAAAAGGCGGCAACACAACTGCAACCCTACAGTGTTGCAGATGTCCATGACCATCAAACGACTGAATGACCAGCAAGGGTGCCTGGCCACTGCTGTAAATGTAAACGTTAACGATAAATGCGTTAGGTTATGAATTTCATTGTTCAATTCATATATTCAGATATTTTGAGTCGTGCCGTGAACATGTGCGAAAGAGACACACGTATAGAGAGAAAGAGAGTGGGCTCACCGTGTGCGGCGTCTCCACCGTGTAAACGAGCACGCTGCCGGCGGCGTGCGCTAGCAGCCCCATGAGGCAGGCGGCGACGGCGCGTAGCATGACGCTATATCATCACGCGCCTTGGAGTGACGGGCATCGGCTGTCACGTGTCCCGGGCGCCGGCGCAGCTCGCGTGTCGACTAGCGGGCATGTTACTTACCAACGGCTGGAAAGGGACAGTTACATTCTATAGAAGAACAAAGGCTCCAAAGTCTCAAATTTAGTCAGTAACAACATGCGTTCAGTCTGGTCTGTGATGGTCTGCCTTTAAGCAGGGCCGGATTTAGGGGAGGGCAACCGGGTTGTGGCGGGACCTCCACAATAGAGATTATACAGCGTATCGTTACCATCGCGACAATAAATGAACACACGTCTATGGCTACTTGCCAATAATCATAAAAAAATATTAACGTTAAACAAAATCCATAATTAAAAAAAAATATTTTTCAAAGAAACTAATTAAGTAAAAAAGAAACAAAATTTGTAACACCCTATACAACTCGCTCACAGCGTCATATTACAAGCCTCTCCTTCTAACAGTATGTTTTGTCTCTTTTAAATTCATTCAACCCATTCATATGCTTTGTAACCTTTACAAATGAACTTTACGTTACACTTTTATAGGTAAGGATGTTCTAAAATTCTTTGTTTTGAAAAATTTAATAACTCTGTAAATATTGATGTTTTAAGAATTTAAATGTTTAATACAACTTTAAAAAGTTATCCCCTATATGTGTGTTCATTTATTGTCGCGATGGTAACGACACGCTGTATATTTTATATGTTCTTAAAATAATAAAAGAATCTATACTTGGTTTCACAAAAAATTATTTATTAGAAAACTCGACTAAACAAAATTGTTCATTTTATTTGGAAAATAATTTGGGGCCAAGGGGCCTCCACTCCTTTGTTGCTCCCAGGCCTCCAGACCTCTAAATCCGGCACTGCCCTTAAGTGTTGGCCTCGCCTACCGTGGATGTCCTGGCCATCAGGTGAATGAAAGACCTGCATGTGTCATTTTCTCTTATAAGTTTGAAAACGGTAAATATGAGCGAAGTTCTTTTTCATCAGAGCTGATAAGAATATGACCGACCACTTGTGAGGTGAAAATATTCAGAAGTCTGTGACCACATTTTTAAATTGCTGGTGTTTGATCAAGGGGTCAGACGGCAACGCCAAACGACAACGCCAACGACGCTATGTATCCCCGCAAACAAAAAACGCATTAAGCCCTATCAATCTTTTCAAGACACACATTTTAAAATTGGGAAATCATCTCAGGATATAAATCAACATATTTTCAATACAAATAATAATGTAGGAATGTGCGTAGGTGTCAATTGGAGTTTATATTTCATCTAAATTTAAACTGCACGTACTATTCCTAAATATTCCTTATTTAAGTAATATTAAAATCGAGAAATACTTTATCTTCACAGTCGGTCAGAAGCAAAGATTATTCAAATGTTAATTGTACGCATAGTGAATGGTCTTTACGTTCGAAGAAGAGATATGGAGGCCTCCATCAATGACAGTGTCCAGGTGCTCGCTTTTAATTTGAATATACAAAACAATTGCACAAAAATATAGTTTCAATATACTTGAGCCAGCTGAGTTCAAAACTAACAATTTCATTGGTCTGATGCCCTCTGTCCAAAGTCCTTTGCCCAGCATTGGAACTTGTATAGGTTGTAATTGTAACTTTTTTTAGGCTTCTATACAAATCGTGCGAGAGAAAAAAAGCGATGAGTCATTGTAATAATTGAACATATGGCAGTATGAACCACGTATGAGTTTTAACATAGTCATGTTCAATGGCATTTAAGTGGATCTATCCCGTTAGTGATGAAAAAGTATCAACGCCACTTATATTCCGTGTTGGGGCCGTGGAGTGTAATTCGCGAGTTTTAATTATACATAATTTTATTTATGCATCAAAACTACCAATCAGCCAATCGATCCCGCGCGAATTGTGTCGTGACCTTGGTGACCTGGCGCAACCTTTGGTGTTAAATAATATTTGAGGAGGTGACATCACTGCGATCTTTACAAAACGGCTCCAAAAGCTTGATTATTTTTCTATTGCGGTACAAGTTCGGTAATAATGAAAGTAGTTCTTATAATAGCAAACAAAATTTTGATAAAATGACGTCAATGCGTTGCCAACTGCAAATAACAGAGAAACTATTGGTATTTAAAAACCCACTGGTTTTTAGTGTTTAAGAACATTAAAAATTAACAAAGGCTCAACAGGTAACCGTGATAGGGCCACGCAACAGCTTCGGCTGTTGCACGAACGGGCAGGTCCATCTGGGTAAGTATGAAGACCAGCATGAAGTGGAAATATCATCCACATTTCGTCTGGTCAGTGGCCGGGGCCAACTTTATTAATAGGTCGCAACGCATCTGCAACCCTAAGTCCGTTACCACCGTTTCACATAAAAAAAGCGATTTGAGAAGTGTGTAACGGTGGAAGAGAAACTTATGTGAAGTGATAGTATTATGTTTTGTGTTTCTTATGGTGAGCGAGGTAACTTTTAGTAGCCCGCGCTTTTAAAGGTTAGCAATACATTTATTACTACACCCAGAGGTGAAGCCTATATCTATGGGAGACAGTAACCTGTTAATATCAGGTGTATCCCCCAGTAGTTACCTTTTAACATCAAGAGGATGTTTTAGAAACACCAAAGCATAGAGCCACAACTAGATCTAGAACATTCAGTTATAGTCAAAAATATATTTATAGAATACCCATAAGACCTTATTTGAATATACGCAAATAAATATGAGGAAAAAACTTAGGTAATTATTGTTTATTTAAATAAAAAAGAGGATGATCTAGCCACACCTTGGTTATTAACCAGCAAAAGTGAAATAAATGATTTCAAAAATGCAGAATGAATATTATTCACAGTTAGAGATACATTGACCTTATGTTATAGAAACTGGTATAAATAAAATTTGCATATTCTGCACATTTTGTATAGTTTTGCCTTTCCATACTTATTATATTATACTTTTATAGTAAAAAAGTCCAAGAAATCAGTAAGTTAAAGATATAAATGTTTTGTTACTAAGCAATAACATGTGTGTAGTCAAAATAAGTTAGTTAAGTACCAAAGATCATCCTTTTATTATCAATCCATTCTTCTTTTTCAAAACATACTGCAAAGTATTGTATAGATTAGTTAGTATATAGGAAATTTGAAGTGAAATTGGTGATGATTTTAATATTAATATTAAATTTATAATTTTAATATTATTCATGAAATATAGTTACAATTACATTTATTTACTTTTATTGCAATTACCTTAAGTAAGGATTACAAAGGGTGAACTTAATGCCTTTTGGCACTCTCCCAGTCAACCCGGGGCATGGTGAGAAATTGTGGTAGGTGCAATAATTATATTAATTATTTTTATGTTTTGACAATATACAATATATACATGCATATAAATGTACAAGTAATTAAACACATATATACATAATACATGTTTATTTCACCACATAAATAGTATATATGTATACATTTTTATATACTATATATGTGGTGAAATAAAACGTAGTGGCAATGATAACAACAACATTCTAGCTTCATATTGATCATTTAAGTAAAAGTCACAAACCAAGCGTTTAAATGATGTCTTGTTACAGGCCCTACTATGTCATTAGGCAAGAAGTTCCAAAGCAGTGTAGCCTGAACAGTGACGAAACTGGTATTGTGAGAAGGAATAGTTATCTTAAGATTAGATAAGAAACGGAGATCTCTTTCACTGTTCATCGAAAGCTATTTAAACTTGTCTTGAGAAGCTGGATTGTTTATAATTGAGAAAAGAACAAACAGAATTCTAGAGTTACACCTTTTATAATAATCAAATGAAAACCAAATATATCTTATGCAATTATTGTAAAGGCACTCTAGCTTGTTCAGAAGATCTTTTTTTATGTCTGGGTAATAAAAAATACATTTAAATATAATTATATATTATGACCACATTTAAGACAAAATAACTCTAAAAACCATAAACTATGTATCCCAGTACAATCTTTGATCTGATGATGTTTTTGGATCAAACTATACAGCAATGTAAAGCTATATTGGTCAAACCACATAAACACCAACATTCTTGCCCGAGCCATCAGTTAAAAAACAAAAGCTTAATTATCTTCAAATTTACTTTACAATGATGGCTAAATTAGAAGCCCATTTATTACATCCATTATTTTACATTAAAATAAATTATCTTTTAGATATAATCTACAAGTTGAAATTGTGATAAAGTAATTACTTTAGAAACCAGAAAACCAATCAAGTTCACATATAAAACAGATTTCAAGATAATTTAGTTTCTAAAGAAAAAGTTAAATTATACATTTTGTGCCATCGAAGGTTAGAACATTTTAAATTTAATCATTGCTTCTTATTAATCTGATAAGATTGGTTTTAAATGAGTTATGCACATAATAAGAATCTGGTACATTATTTTTGGCTTGTAATAGTGTTTATAGAATATGATATATTGAATAAAACCCTATATATTGCACACATAACCATGTGAAGTTTTAGTAAAAAATTGCTTTTGTGAAATATTAAATATAACATGATGAGAAACAAATGGCATACCTATTTAGAATGTTACATTACTATTATTATATTTAGTAAGAAGAAATATTTTAGAGTATGTTGAGTTTGCTATTAAATATTTTTTTTTGCAAAATATCACTTGTAAAATTGGCAAAATCAAAATGGTTGTATTCTTATCAAAATATGTGAACAAAATTTAGGACAATCGGAGGAGATAATGAAGATCACTCAATGTCTATGTATACAACGGGTACATTGTTTTGAAAGTGATAACACTGAGTTTCGTAATCAAAACATTACCTATGCTTTTGGGGTTCGTATAAATAATGTAAAAGAGCATTGTAACACATCAATCTAATTAAACAGTTAGGACATATTGGTCTTGAGTCACGTGCAATAACCATCATAACTTATTTTCATTATATTGTTTCTACGATCAAAGCCAGAAAAAATATCTAAACGCTCGGTTATAAGAACATACAAGAAACAACAAACTGTACTTACAATTGAAACAATAACAGTGCCACTATCAATACTATTATATCGAGTCTGTAATTGAACACAATATCATTAGAATTTGACAAAGAAATAATTCATAAAGTATTACTACGAACTACGACTGAATCACTTTTAGGAAAAATCAAGTTAAATTAAATGTCAACGAGCATACGTTCTTAACTCTTACTTTTATGTTTCTTTAAAAATTATTTTTTAATATATTTTGTCAATAAAATAGAACATACAATTCAGTGTTACATTTTGAATGAAAATTTTATTTAGTGCTTAATAGTTATTTACAAAAAACATATTTACTTCACTGTACAAACTAAATAGTAAAAATGTAAATTGATTTCTGAACGCACCCATCATTATAATGAGTAGGTGAATTCTGGTTTTGCCTGCAACCTGTTTAATAATTAGTATGTAAACCATTAAATAAATAAATGGTCTAAAAAATAAGCATTTTCCATATTTACCGTAGACATATCTTTAATAAAATTAATATGTTTTGTGAAAAAAATAAGGTAAATTAATTTACAAAAGGGGCGTTTGCGCCTAACGCAATATAATAGCAATAACAATCGTAAAACAAATTTTGCCTTTTAATTCTTACCTTTTAATTTCATTCTCATTTTTTGGAAGAAAAGGGGTTTATTTTTGGATGTTTCTTAATTTTACTCTTTAATGATTTGATAGTCATTTTCAATATGTTTTGGCGTGATTCTTTTACTTCTAGTAGTAATTCGCACTTAACATGAAATTTTAAGAGTTTAGAAAAGTTTATTTTTCTAATAGACAAATTTTCGGAAAAATTTTTTTTGGAACTATAAGGGTTCGAACCTATATCTTATGAGCATGACCAAATAGAAGAAAAGGAAACACGGAAATTTTATGGATAATTTAAGTCACATTTAAATTATATATATATGATAATTTTTTATCGCTGGTTGCTAAACTTTTTCGGTTTAACCACGATGTTGTCGCTTCAAGATGTCTTGTACCTATAGCTAAAGTTGGTAATCAAATGTAGAGTCATGAAATGAAATATTTCTATGTATTCATCTATTTTTAGATTTTTAAGTAGTGTTAACTAAGTATTATCTAATTTGATACAATTGTGGTAGTTTCTTCTACATACCGTTTGAAAAAACGTTGATTTGTGTTGTTGAGCGGTCCGAAATGTTTCCTCATTTTTCTACCGATAAGTATAGGAAAAGCACCCAAAGTTCAATTTAAAAATGGGGAATTTATTTTGACAAAAACGGTAAAACTTTATGCTTTTGTATGTCTTCTGAGCGCTAAAGGGTTCATGATGGTGACACACAACGTGGTGAGTCCGCTTACAATTGAGTGTAATGGAGCATTGAGTTTCTGTTTTTGAGGACGCTATACAGTTTTGGGGAATTCTCTATAGGTATTTTATTTCATATTATTTAACGATTGTTATTCATTATATCATAAACGATTGCAGTATTATTTAACATGATGATATATATATTTTAAGTCATTATGGCTCAATAAGCTTTTGTCTTTTGTGTGATATTTTTATCTTTACCTTTTGTGAGGAAATTTTTTGAATTTTTGCGAAGGACTCTGTGACAATCTATGTACATCTTATGCTTACGATGTCCAATGTATAATTTTTCGGGTTCCGTACCCCAAAAGGTAAAAAAGGAACCCTTATAAGAACACTCACTCGTCCGTCTGTATGTCCGTGTGTTTGATTGACCCCTGATTTTCTCAGGAACGGGTGGACCTAGCAAGTTTAAATTTATACTAGACTAGCGACCCGCCCCGGCTTCGCACGGGTGCAATGCTGAATGTTTGTTTTCGACATTACATTAGAAACCTCTTAAATTATCAGTGTTTCTCTACTATATTATGAAAGAATTATTCATATAAACCTTCCTGTTGAATCACTCAATCTACTAAAGAAAACCGCATCAATATCCGTTGCGTAGTTTTAAAGATCTATATATAGGGACAGACAAACAGCGCGACGACTTCGTTTTGTACTATGTATTGATACTATGTCAATAGCTGTATTAAAATCATGTTCACGAGTCAATACATAAAAAAGATATGGGCAAATTTACGCGAAAATTTGTAAGTACCAAAATTTACCTTAATTTTTTAAAGCAAAATTGACAATTATTCTAGTTTAACCGGAAGTACTTTATAGGTCGACAACCTATATGATAGTTCCCGTTGACCTAGAATTAGTAAATTTGGCAAAACGCAAGGTCTTTAAAAAATCCAATACACAAAAAAAAGTTGAAAATTAAGATTAAGAAGTTGACGCCAATTAAAATAGTCCTCTAAGTTATATGGGCGCTTATACAAATACAATTACATAATAGATAATGCTACGGAACCCTTCGTACGCGAGTCCGACTAGCACTTGGCTGTTTTTTTTACTATTAAATAAACACTACACACTTCATTTTTGTTTTGACAAATTAACCTATTCAATTTTAGAATATATTTTACTTAGCTTTGGCAAAGATGGCATAAACTAATTTCATGTGAACTTACTTTTATAGGTAGATTATATTTATATATAAGAAAAAGAATATCATGGTTATAAAACGCGTAACATGTATGTACGTAGAATATAGCAGTGATCGTAGTAATATTAATATCTTATTATGATAAAATAGTAATGATTAAAGATATAATTTTATCTGAATAATAAAATATAAGCATAAATTTTCTAATTATCTGAAAATTGATTAGTTTGCTATTAATTTATCTGCAGTACGGACGTATTTGTATCAGATCGCAATGGCTGGTGATAATGAAATAACTGTAAATGGAACTAGAACGGTATGTTTTTCTTTGTTTTATAAAGGAAATATTAAAAATACTTTGCAAATTATCTTAGAACTGGTCTAATGCTTTCCTTTCTTAGTGTAGGAGCAAACGAGGGTTGGTTATTTGTAGAACGAATGGACAATAACTAATGGTTAACAAATGTATTTTCATGAATTTTGCGATAACATGGGAAATTACTTTCGTTTTTATGATGTTTATCGTTTTATCGATCTGAACAAAAACATACTTAATTACTCATGTATATAAAGAGGTTGAAATAAAAACAAATATCGCCACTAGTGTTTTATTACTTGAAAGTTATGTTACAAGACTTGTGACATGCTTCCTTTTACAGAGTGGCAGGGCAGAGTCTGCTGATACTCTTTCAATGTCAGAACGGACTTAATTTTAACACTTACGCTCGGTTTCTGAAACACTGATCATCGTAGATGTCAACTAATCAGCTGTCAAATGGTTTTCAAATTTCATTTTAGTTGCCAAAATGATGGTTAAACTTTTTGGATTGATCGTTCTGATCATTAAAAAATCATTCCCGTCAATTCAGAGAGTTTAACCGTCCTGACGGTTTAAGCCTTTTGACGGCTGATTAGTTGAGATCTACGATGATCAGTGTTTCAGAAACCGGCCGTTAAAATTGTAATAAATCATAGAAGAATTAAATTGGATTCAGCATCGGGATTTGAACTTGATTTGAATACTGAAACAGTTTTTCCGGGTGCTATCCCATAATTTGGTATACCTATTTCAGCAACCAACCAAACTTTTTTTAAAGAAAGGAAAAATATGTAATTTGTTTTATAATAATTTATATTATTTTTTTACGTAACTTTATAATCAGTCATGTTTCTGATGGAGCTAATTTTCGAGTCCAGGAAACCGAAGACAGTCCAAGAGAAATCGGCGCGGCCTTGGAAAAGGTGATTGAACATGTCGGTGAAATGGGGCTATATCAAAAGCTGCTGTTCTTCAGCATGCTCCCCTTCGGAATGGTGTGGTCTTTCGTGTACTTCAGTCAGATGTTCATCACGGCCACCCCGCAAGAGCACTGGTGTCGCGTTCCAGAGTTAGAGGATCTAAGCGTGGAATTGAGGTAATAACGGTTCTTTAATTTACTATTACCAGTATTAGCCCAGGGGTCGAATTAGGACTATACGGAAATTTGATGAAACCATTATATGTTATACTAGTTGTTGCCCGCGATTACGTCTGCGTAGAATAGGCTGAAGACGTTCAGACAGATGTCTTCTTTCTGTTATATACATAAATATATGTATATAATTTATAGCCTGTGTTTTATTCTGATCTATAAGCTATATTATTGTAAAATTTCATTAAAATCCATTCAGTAGTTTTTGTATGAAAGAGTAACAAACATCCATCCATATATACAAACTTTCGCCTTTATAATATTAGTAAGAATTATTAATATTATTTATGTTATCCAACAGATTTCACTACTCATACATTCGTTCATTGCATATAGAATATCACCTTCATAAAGGTAAGGAAGAAACTGTTTAAATTTTAGTGAAAACACTAAAGAAAAAAAAATCGCTTGACAAGCAGAGGACACTTAAATACACTGAATTATTTTGTCTTTACCCATTGCTCACTTATTACTTCTCTATATTATACATTATTTATTATTTTCTATATTATGTAAGTTCCTACGTAAAGAGAAAAAATGGATTCTTTTTAAAAATACTACGCAAGCAGGGGTGCGACATTTGGCATAGTTAAAGTTTGTATCGAGAATAATTGCAGTATGTTAAAATTTAAGTATAATATATATTTATTTATATACATAAAAACTATTCTTTATTTATGTCCATACGGATAATGTGAAATAAGTAATATGTTATTATTTACTAATATATTTGCTGACAAATTGTTGAAAAAGTGTATATATTCGCCAAATAATATTAAGTTTGTGTTCTTTTATGTACAAAAAATCTTGAGTGCAGAGACTAGCACTAACAATAAAAATAAAAATTTAATCTTAAAAAGTTATAAGAGCTACGGCGACATCTCTCATTACAAATATTCATTGTTGAATGTTCTCTGTAAGGTGTTGTATGTGGTAAAGAATTCACACTAGATGGCGCCAAGCATTGCTAAAAATGCAAAAGAAAGAACGAAAATAGATGCCGAGATTTTCGCGCCGTGAGGTCATCGGCCGCTTAGCTTAGTTGTTAAAGCGTCTGGGCGCGAAACCAGAAGGCAGGTTCGAAATCCGAAAGTTTTTGTTCATTTATCTACAAAACTTTACAATTTAAGGTTTCATCTTGAGTGCAGAGACCAGCACTGAATAAAATAATAAATTCTGTAGTTTTATCACTACAGGCGAAGTCTATCGATTCCCGGAGCTGCGGACGGCGGTGAATATGATCATTGCAATATGTATGATGCCAACTGGACCTTGGTGCTGGAGACAATGCTGCCTCCGGACCCAAGTACCAACACAGTACCGTGCCAGAACGGCTGGGAGTTCCTATTCGAGGATATACCGTATTCGACCGTTGTCAACGAGGTGAGAATTTTAAGCTTGTAAATTAACTTGTGTGTAATTTGTCTATATGATTATGGAAGTTATAGCGTAGGGACAAAAACACATTTTTGAGAAATAATGTGTATATATAGTATATAAAGATAATAAAAATGTGTCATGCGAGAAAGAGATTTTGTTTCTTTTCAGCGTGAGTGGGTTTGCGACAAAGCCGGATACGTGCCGTGGTCCCAAGCTATTAACTTCTTGGGCTCTATTTTCGGAGGAATTCTTTGTGGCACCTTAGCTGATAAGTACGGTCGGCTGCCTGTACTAATTTGTGAGTACTCTCTATTACATACGTATTTCAGGGTTTCCCAACTTTTTGTGTGCGTGTTTTCATAGGCTTTGTGTAAATGGGGAGGGAAGGTGATATACATACTCTCACGAACTATAGTTAGGGCTAGATTAACATAGTATGAGATCCTAATTAGTTACCTTTCTCATGTCGTCTTCAATTAGTTGGTCAATGGAAGCTTTGTATTGTTGGTCGGCTACGTAGAATGGAAGTAGGCTTAAATTTATTTTTATTGTTAATAAATAATCAAACTTGATTCTTTTTTTGAGCCGTGATGGCTCAGTGTCCGGGCGTTCGCCTTTTATACACTCAAGCAACCTGAGTTCGATCGCCTGTGCCGGCACCAATGAAATTATTATATTATTATTAGTTTTAAGCGCTGGCTTATCAAGTGCTCCGTGGTAAAAGAAGACATTGTGCGGACACCTGCGTTTTCGAAATAATAACCAAAAAAATGCTTTTGCCCAGCAGTGGGATTCTTTTTTAGTTATAATCAAAATATTATAGTAAAAAACAGCAGCCTAGCGGCCAGTTTGCGTGTAATACATTTAGTTTTTCGGTTTCCTTCTAAAAATGCTGCCTTACATTTGTCATCCTTTCGTGATATGCTCTCAGGGCTATTCAATTATTTTTACACCGTTGACTTTAAAAAATATTTTGTGTGGTACTATTAATGCGGAGGACTAGTGGACTGACTTGTTTGAGTTCTGAATGTTGCAGAAAAAGGGGGCCACATTCAACATTTTTTAATTATTTTATTTAATGATTAAATATGTGAAGTTTTAGACACTTTTATTGGAGCAGAATTTTTCACGACCATACTCAATAATCGTTTCCAAATCCGTGTATTTCAGTGGCAAACTTTCTCGGCTGCTTGGGCGGTGTGGCGACCATCTTCACAAACAACTTCTGGGATTTCTCCGTCTGTCGTTTCATCGTGGGCATGTCTTGCGACAGCTGTTTCTTGATAATTTACATTCTTGGTAACTGTAAATTCCTAGTATTAAGCTTACTAAGCTTAATAAGTTTTACAAGTTTATGCAATTTATACGTTCTCCCAAAATCATCATCGTCACCTGCTGAACATATCCTAAAAAAAGACCTATATAATATGTTCTATGAAAAGCTTTGTGACAGTATTTGGATCATGTTTGATAAGTTGACGGGAAAAATAATTATTACGAAGCAAAATTTCTTCTTCTATATTAATATAAAAGTGACCACCATAAATAAATAGTTTATACCATTGATGATCTTTTAACGGCATCATTGAAAAATGTGAGATGCATTTTTGACACATTTTGCTTTTGGCAAAACGGATAGAGCAATACTTTAATAAGTTATCTAGTCATTTGTCAATGCTCCATGGATTTGATTGAACACGAATTTGAGCCATACACAGTTGTTTTGAATCTAGGTATATTTTGTGTTCATGAGTTTATGCTATCGCTTTATGTTTATTTATCTACGCATAATATTCTCTAGTGAGTAAGTCGTTTCTTAAATAATCAAAATTTCACACTAAATACCTAGACACTAGAAAAACACTATGATCGTCACGCAATATTTTTCCTGTGTAATGGGGATCGAACCACTACGCAAATCGGGACACCATCATCTGATAGCATTCTTTTTTTTAAATTTGTGACAAATTGGCTGGCGGTTTTTATTTTATTTTATTGGGGATAACAAACAGCTACAATATATAATATGAACAGATCTGTTGCGTTGATGTAGTAATAATATTACAGCCCACTACATTATCCACGTATTGAACATACAATATTATTTTAATGGAAGCTACTAGATACGTTACAAAAATAAAAATAAAAAAACAATAACAAATAGCACAAAGATAAAAAAAGGAACACTTCAAGAATACAAAAAATACATACTTATTAAAAAGTATAACTTAACTTATTTAATTTGGAAACTATTTGGTTCTTATACTTAGATTTAGAGCATTCAAATATATCAATATCAACAAAATTGGAGTTATATGACGTTGTATAGGACATCGTAGTCCTGAGTTTGTTCGGCAAGTATTGATGGCAAAGAGAGTGCCCGGGCGAACTATTCGTTTATGGGTAGTACGAGGAACTACATAGCAAATCTTATTTGTTAAATCAATGCAATCAAAATTGTTGTGCACAATACAATATAACACACTAGCTTCTAAATATGTACGTCTTGCCTCAAGTGATAGCAATTTATAGTTGTTTAATAATTGTGAATATGATAAATTGGATTTACGGTTCACCTGATGTTAAGTGATAAACGCCACCCATGGACATTTGCAACACCCGTAGGGTTGCAAATGCGTTGCCACATTTAAATAAAGCGGGCCCCGGCTACCTCACTCACGTCAAGTGTAACACTTCTACTTCACGCCGGTCTTCTGTGAGGTCTTGGTACTTGCCCATTCGTGCAACAACGAAGACTTGCGTGGTCCTACCATTGCTAGTAATATCACTTACTTAATTCCTTTGCTTTTGCCACCAGTTTTGGAGTTCGTGGGCACCCGCCACAGAACTTTCGTGGCGAACATGTCGATCGCGCTTTACTTCGGCGGCGGATGTCTTCTGCTGCCGTGGTTGGCGCTGTGGCTCTCCGATTGGCGGCACCTGATGCTGGCTACCTCGCTGCCGATGCTGGTTGCCGTTCTCACGCCCCTTATTGTACCCGAGAGCGCGAGGTAAAGTTTGTACCGTGTCTAAATGTGTTGCCTGGTTTATAATTCATTAGCGATCCGCTTCGTCTTCGCACGGGTGCAGTGTATTATACATATAAACCTTCCTCTTGAATCACTCTATCTAGTAAAACCGGATCCGGATCCGTTGCCTAGTTTTAAAGATCTAAGCATACATAAGGACAGACAGCGCGACGACTTTGTTTTATACTATGTACTATGTACTGTATGAAACCCGCTTACACCTTGTCCCCACAGAAAATCGGGTAGAGTCACACTACCAATCGAAAAGCACACATCTTTTGCATGTTTTCAAACATAATTACATTTTTTTTTCGTTTCGTTCCTTTGAGCGCGAGGTGCACTTCTTGCCGTGTCTACATGTGTCGTCTGGTTTATAATTGTGACAATTCATATATTCATACATGCTTACAGCTTATTCTCATAGAAAGAGGCGACTCAAGTCGCCTACGATAAATTACACCTCTTTTAAATCTCAAACATACTTACATATCTTTTTTTTGGTTTTGTTCCTGAAAGCTTGTGCACTTCTTGCCGTGTTTAAATTTGTCGTCTGGTTTATAAATGTGACTATTCGTACATGCTTAAACCTTGTTCCTACAGAAAGGTGGGCAGAGTCACACTAGCAATCGAAAAGCACATCTCTTTTTCATCTCACATATAATTATAACAATTGTTACATACGCGTAGCTTTTATCAACTATATATTTGTTATACTAGTTTTCTTCAAAACCGCTCTCAACTGCCCAGTCGACATTTAATTTAATTTATCTTTGTCAGGACTCTATAACAAGTAGTAAATTTAATCTTTGTAAAATATTTTGTGTTTATTTTTGAAAATAACATCAAATATCACAAAGGTATCCTCATGTGTCATGTGTCGTGATATATTATTGTAACGCGGAGTTAGATTAAGTTAATAGTTCAAAAAAGTTTCTAGTGGTCATTATGTAGTCAAAAACTGTTGATGTGGCGCAGAAGCTAGTAAGAAAACGGAAGCAAGAAAGACGTATTGTTGGCTGAAACTGGGACTCAAACCAAACAACTTAGATTCAGTGTTGAACTCTACAGCAAACTACTATAACATCAAAAGGTTTAGTTTTGACTTTGGAATCGAGTTAATAGATTCTTCGTAAATATAACTTATCCCTTTCTTTAATTAAATGTATGAAAATTATTATATAACTAATTACTAATTACCGTCGACACCACCTTGATGGTTGGCGGTCCACCACTGTGCGTTTTCCGCCAAATTCTCTACCACGTAGAACTACTTTGTGGAACGAGTTGTCCCCAGCGGTATTTCCTGCCCGATACTACTTAGGGACCTTCAAGAAGAGAGCCTATTCCTACCTGAAAGGCCGGCAACGCAATTGCGACTCAACCAATGTTGCAAATGTCCATGGGCGGCGGTGATGACTTACCATCAGGTGACCCGCATGCTCGTTTGCCTCCTTTTCCCATAAAAAAAACCTGTAAGAACAAAATGCGACGGCCATCTTTTGGACAATTAGAATGACTGTCTATTTTCAGATGGTTGGTGTCGAAAGGTAGAGTTGACGACGCAGTGAAGCTTTTGAAAAAGTTTGAAAGGATCAACAGATCGAAAATCCCGCAGAAAGTAATGGATGATTTCATAGTACGTGAAATATCTTTTTTATGCTATGCTTTAAATCTTATTATAATTTTTAATGCTATTTATTTATTATCTTATTATGCTATTCTTTGAAAATTTGTGGTAGAATGAGAGCCCGTGACGGCTTAAAATTGTTTTTAGTTAGTAAGGTCATGACGGCCGGACCTTCGTTATTTTATAAAAGCTGGAAGTTAAATGTCCCAACCTGTGTAGGTATAATCAGTAACAAAGATTTATCTATAGTTCATTGTGCTTTTGGCAAGAAACTGATAGTTATACGACTGGTAGCTTTAATATTGCGCCCATAATAATCGTTAAAATATAAAGGGTAATTATTTTTATACTTTCTTTGAGATAAAATTAGAAATTACGTAATATTTCTATTGTATTGTAATTCTACTTACGTTACTTCCTAATCAAAACATGTTTTCTTAGTAGCCGGACGGTCATGATAATTTTAAATCTTTCTAGACAAATCCTAAGTCTGCCGTAGGTGCGAGTATCCTTATGCTTCATTGGGATCTAGTTAGTTGCAAAAGTGATAGATAACTGCGGTAGGGCCTCGCAACAGGGCACTTATGGGCAGGTCCGGCCACGACCACATAGAAGACTGGCGTGGAACAGTTATACTTTTGCGTTTCGTCGAGTTAATAAGGTAACCGGAGCCTACCTTAATCAAAGTTAGCAATTTATCTTCAACAATGTGTTTGTAGCAAATATCCATAGGCAGTGGTCATCACTAAGTATTAGGTGAGCCGCCAGCTCGCTTGCCATCTTACAAAAAAGCCTTTATAGTGATAAGGCTTTCAAATCTTAATGTTTCAACTGATATTGGACCAAGCGAACCCTCCAGCTCGTGGCTATCACCACCAAGGATGATGAAGAGAGCATCTGGTCGCTGCTACGGACGCCGTCGCTCCGCAAAATGGTGGCCATGCTGGTGGTCGCTTTCATGGCGGTGGCCGTCACATTCGACGGCCTCATCCGCATGTCGGAGAACCTGGGGCTCGACTTCTTCCTCACGTTCACCGTCACGGCGGCCGCGGAGATACCGTCCATCGCTCTGCTGGTCGTGTTGCTGGACAGGTTTGTCGCTGTGCTAACTGTTGCTGGACGGTTTGTTTTCCCTGTTGGCCGTTTATGGAGAAAAGGAGGAGGCTCACCTGATAGTAAGTGATTACCGCCGCCCATGAACGCATGACTGTTCCGGATCTGGGTGGGTAACAAGGAGGGTTCACGTCAGCCAGGCCAGTAGGCAAAGCAATAGCCAAAGCCACTTACGACATGATTAATACCCCACTGCGGATTGGTGGACTTCATATATGTTTGAAATAATATTTCTTTTAAAATATGGTCGTAAAGGATTGTGACGATCATTCAACATGGAACAGGTCGAAATTGAACAAAAAAGGTTTGATTATGATTTGATTTTTATAAGCATTTAAGAAGAAAGTTAAAAATTAATGTGTAGATAAAACTGACACAGAACTCTTCACCACCAGGATTTGAACTTGTTCCTTCGGGAATACGCATCCAACAACAATTGGTACAAACAATTTGATTGATTAGCAATTAGGTAAATTATATTTGCATGCTATTTATAAGTGACTATACAAGTAAAACTAAAAATAATTATTATAATTGTACCATCTTAAATTGTACCTTGTGTAATGGCAAATAAATAAATAAATTAAAAAATTAAAAAAAATATTACTGTGCTGCGGCATTCCAGTCTTATATTTCTCCGTTCGCAGGTTCGGAAGGCGGTTGCTCGTGTTTGCTCCGATAATGATATCAGGCGTCATAGCGTTCATTATGACGTTCGTGCCTCGCGGTGAGTGGACGAAGTTTTCTTTATTAAAAAAGTGTATACTGTTGTGTGTGTGACCATCCATTGAAATAAGTCCAATTAGACAGGATTTTCTACTATTTCCTGCCGGGACCGGTCTAAGGCGCTGTATATTCGCCCATTAAGAGCCAGCCCGACTAGGTAATGTAATTTTACGAACTTGATGCAAGTCCAAATAGACACAATTTTCTCACTACATTCCGCCGGGACCGGTCTAAGATGCTGCAGATTCGTCCGTCGACTAGGCAATGTAATTTTCCGAGCTTGATGCAAGTCCAAATAGCCACGATTTTCTCACTATTTCCCGCTCGGACCGGCCTAAGGTGCTGTAGATCCGTCCATTAAGAGACAGCCCGACTAGGCAATGTGATTATCCGTCGCAAGGCGTCGCCACGGTGTCCCTGGCGGTGGTGGCGCGCTTCTTCACGAACATGTCGTACGGCGCGGTGATCCAGTGGACGCCGGAGCTGCTGCCCACCTCGGCGCGAGCTGCGGGCGCATCCCTGGTGCACATCAGCGGCTTCGCGGCGGTCATCTTCTCGCCGTTCATCGTCTACTCGGTGGGGCACTTTTTTCTTATTTGAGAAGGGGACAAAAGAGTTGGCGGCTCACCTGGTGCTAAGTGACAACCGCCTACATCAATGCGTTGCGAAGATTATATAAAGCGGGCCCCGGCAACCTCACTCACCAGGTATCATACCTCCACTTCACGCCGGTCTTCTGCGAGGTCGTGATACTTAGCCGGACGGACTTGCTGCACCGAGCTGAAGCAGCCGACGGCCACGGACAGGCTAAAGAAAACCGCCGACTAATTGTAGCCGATTTAATAAGTGACAAGTTGAAGCGAGCCAGCGCTTGACCTGATGTTAAGTGACGTTGACAATTAACCATCAAGTGCAGACACTAGCATAAAAATAAAAGTAATTATAAATATCAATATCAAAATCGACATCCCTCCACTTTTCAAATATTCAAAGTAAAAAGAGGTACCTAGTTATTTGAGAAATAGTTGTTTGCTGTAAAGGAAGCACACTAGATGGCGCAGAATTTTTGTTGTTTTGTCAGAATGTTCGCAGTTTAAATTATCATAAATAATGACAATAATCATTTCAATTCCATCTATCCCCAATCGGGTGACTCGGCAGTGTATACCATATTGTGTACACGTTGACTATTTATTAAATGCATATGGAAAAAACTAAATGACATCCATGTTCACAAGTTAACATTAACAATATGATTGAGGTGTGCAGGAGGATGATGATGATATTGATAAACATGTCCACTTTCCGCCAGTACGTGTAGTATCCCGGTCAAGCCAGCCCATTGACGCAGGAGCGACTGTTTTACCAATTAAGAACTGTAGGTTTCAAACGTTTTTGCCATCTAAGTGTCCATTACATAAAAACTATCCACAGTAAAGGAGCGCTTATACATTTAGATGCCCTTTCCAGGCACTAATTTTTTTTAATAGATACTGGTCACTTAAATACTAATTAAATCAAAAGCATTATCATAATATCAATCAATATAAATACGTTATTTAACATACTAATGGTTGAAATACGACCATAATTATACATGGTAGTGTTTATTTTTTTTTTATTGATTTAATGTATTTTTTATGCATAATTAAAATAATACATTTTTACCTCGCAATTGTACATATTATCTTAGGATTCTCCTTATTTCTGCTAAGACTATGATGTTATTTGTAATATTTAAACCAGGAATACATTTCTGTTTGGCGGCAGGAGCGTGCTTGGGAGGGTCTGCCGCTGGTGATAGTGGCCGCGGTGGCGCTGGTTGGCGGTTTGGCGGCGCTCCCGTTGCCGGAGACGGCCGGCAGGGGGATGCCCCAGACCATGGACGACTGGCGCGCCCTCGCCGACACCGCGCCCTTCCGGAGGTAAGCTATAATAATAATAATAATTGGGACCGGCCCATCATCACGGACAGGGCGATTGTCGCGAACAAGCCTGACATCGTGGTGATGGACCGGGCACAGTCGCGGGTATTTTTGGTCGACATTACCATTCCATATGACGAGAACCTCGTAAAAGCCGAAACAGATAAGAAGACAAAGTATCTGGACCTGGCTCACGAGGTGACCGACATGTGGGGTGGTGTGCCGACTGAAATTATCCCGACAGTCGTGTCTGCGAATGTGTTAATCCCAGTCAGCCTCTCCGAACATCTGAGGCGACTGGGACTCCGGGACGGAACGCTCCAAGCTCAAATGCAGAAGGCGGTGCTCCTCGATACCGCCCGCATCGTCCGCCGATTTCTCTCCCTCTCACCCTAACCCTCGGCCGTTTGGTCTCCCCTGCCGAGGGCTTCCGTCTGGTTGGGTCCTATTTATTTATGTATTATATATAATATTTATATCTATATGTTTATTTTTATTCATAATATTTATTTTATATATGCAATATATATTTATATGTTTATTTTTTATCTATAAACCCAACCAGACGAGAAAACAAATAAATATCCCCAACATAATAATAATAATCTTTATTTGTCATTGAACTGGGTATTGAGAAATTGAATTTCAAAAATTTTAAATTAAATTTATATGCTTGTCTCTGGTGATGATTTTGCCTCTAGTATTGAGCACTGTGTACGGCTACGTCGGACGGAAGGTTAGGCATTCATGGGCATGTTTTAAGTTAACTGCGGTAGGGCCACGCAACAGTGTTCACTGTTGCGTGGTTGCACGAACCGTCCGGGTAAGTATCACGACCTCGCAGAAGACCGGCGTGAAGTGGAAGTGTTGCACTTAAGCGTTTCGTCTGGTGAGCGAGGTAGCCGTTGCCCACTTTATTTAAAGGTGGCAACGCATTCGCAACTCTACGGGTGTTGCTAATGTCCATGTATGTCATCCCTTAACATCAGATGAACCGCCAGCTCGTTTGCCACATACAAAAAATAGCCCACAATTGGAGCTACCGCTGACGTGTGACATGAATATATTGAAATACTCAGTGAGGTCGGTGTAAAATAAATGAAGACAAGGCAAATAATCAGGGAATGAAGAAGTCACCCAGAGTTTTACTTCTTCATTCCCTATGTGAGTGAGCTCACTCTATTGAAAGGCGGCAATGCATCTGAACCCAACACTACGGGTGTTGCAAATGTTCATGGGCGGCGGTTATCGTTTAACTGTGGTAGGGCCACGCAGCAGCCTCGGCTGTTACACGAATGGGCAGGCTCGTCCGGGTAAGTACACCTCACAGAAGACCGGTCTAAAGTGGAAGTATAATAAATACATTATACATTAGCGTTTCGTCTGGTGAGTGAGATAGCCAGAGCCCAATTTTCAAAAGCTTGTCAAAGCATCTGTAACCCTCGGGTGTAGCAGATATCTATGGGCGGCGGTATTCACTTAACATCAGGTGAAGCGCCCGCCTGCTCGCTTGGCAACTTTTCACATAAAATATCACTTAGCATCAGGTGAACCGCCAGATAGTTTGCCACGTTCTCACATAAAAAAAGACAATAGATAAGTCGTATTAATTAGTGTCGATTACTGGAATTCTCTATTTTGGGGAACCACGTAATTAGGTGACCGCAGCGAATCGATTGTCCGATTTAATTGTGCTTTCGGTAATTACTAGGCGGATGCGAGTTTTTGTTTTCGGTTTTTGCCAACATTTCGCCTTTTTATTAAAGTTTAGGGTTAACTTGCGTGTCCAATTGCAGTATTCACTGCGTCCGTGTGAACAAACGGGAGGATTGATGAATTATTAAGTTTACATTGTCCTGTTAAATTGTCGTAGCTTACAATGCAAACGTAGCAAGCAGTAAAACATCGCTGAAGAGTTTTACTACATCATTTGATATGACATAATCGTAAATTTTGTGCAGCGTACGGCGATGGTTATAAACAATATAGTTTTATTTTCGTATTTACCAGCAAGCTATTTATTTAAGAGTTCAGCCTACAACTTTGGTAATAAATAATAACCGCTTATGTAGGTAGCTACCATCTTGTGTCTGCATTCTGGAAATGAATTGATCGCTCCAGGCTCTTTCAGGTGGAATTTAATATATTGTATACATGTTTGTTATATTTGTCAAATAATGTTTAAAAAAATTGTTCCACGATTTTCTTTCGCCGGTTCTTCACAGGTAGTAGAAATCGATTTTTTTAACACTATTATAAGATTACCATTTCAAAAAAAAAAAAATGGTATAACCGTATTCGATATCGAGTTTATCTATACTATTGTAAACATTAAAAAGCAATATGATTTTTTTATCTAATTGTGCCAGTTTATCGCTTCAAGAGAAAGTGGAGGTTACTAGTAACACCAATTCTCCTTGACAGTTGCTTATGAACGTGCTTTTAAATTATTTTAGGTGCCAAATGGACTCAAAGAATGTCGAGAACGTTTTCTTGTATATAATTTTGCAATTTAGCTCTATCTATATATTTGTAGTGTTTAATTTTTTTCAATATTTTCAATTTGTGATATGTTGTAAAAATATACAACACAAAGTTTTAAATTAATAAATGGCTTTCTTTCAAGATGAACAAGAGTTTTTGCTTTTAAGACATTAATTTAAGACATTAACTGTGGTAGGACCACGCAGCAGCCTCAGCTGTTGCTAGGGAGGTCCGTCCGGGTAAGTACCACGGCCTCACAGAAGACCGGCGTCAAGTGGAAGTATAATACTTTCGCGTTTCGTCTGGTGAGTGAGGTAGCCGGAGCCAAATTTTTAAAAGCTTGTCAACGCATCTGCAACCCTTGGGTGTAGCAGATGTCCATGGGTGGCGGTATTCACTTAACATCAGGTGAACCGCCTGCTCACTTAGCAACTTTTCACATAAAAAAAATTTATGAAGTAAATTAATTACAGAGACAGATTCATTCAGATTAATTTTATAAATGGTTTAAGGACGCTGTTACATTTTTCTACAAATTTCAATGTTTTTCTGATACCATTAAGTGAATCATGAATAACAACTATAAGGCTGTTGTAGTACGAAAAATAAGTTATATTATATTCATCTTTAAAGGTATTACATAAAAATTTATCCCATATGTTCCCTAAAAAATTTTTCCATATATGCGATTTTACCATTGCAATAATTTCTCAAAAGTACGAAAAATGGGGTCTGATTGCGTACCAATATTAGCTAAATTATTACATAATATTATTTGTTGTATGTTTCTAAGGACGCAGAACGAAAGCTGTTTAGCAGGCTACGCCTCGACCGCTAACATTGTTAATTTTCGCCCACAGAAAACGGAACATCGAGGAGAACTCATCGGATACCGCGGAGAACAGATGACATCGATTACATCTGGCAGTTTGTTATTATCTAATAAAAACGTTGGTGGAACTTCAATTTTTTTTTTGATAACTAACTGTCAATTTTTCGACCACCACTTCGTGATGGTAGAATGGAGATGCGGTCGTTCGTTACAAACGATTTCTAAGGTCTGAACTAACTCTCTTGCCTTCTTTTTAATCTTTCAATACCTTCTCGACAGAATGGTTCTGTTCGTTGGGACATCAAATTGTGGCCGAAATGAAAGTCAGACTGTCAAATAATTCGTCGTGTCAAATTTATTTTCTGTACACACAAAAAATCTAACAAGATATGACATTGGTTACAAAATTGAAAATATGTTTATACGTACAAACATAAATCAACACTTATGGCTGTGATATCAATGGATAAAAAGTCTCTATCGCAATCTCACACCTTGCAGATGTAAATATCTACCATGTTCTAATGCACACACATTTCTTTATAGCAACCGTGCGTAATCGCCCACTCCTCAACCTTTGGTATTAAACGTATAGCCTACTCAGTTATGGTGTTATCATGCAACGGACGCATCTGGTGTCAAGGCAAACGGTCCTAGGCGCTAGATTTGCAGTTGGCTCCACTCCAGCGAGGTCTGCGCGCGTTTGAATTTAATTTTAGTTAATGGACGCGCTTGGCGCATCCGTGCACTTCTCGTTTGTTGTTTACAATGCGAAACTTTGATACAGCACTGGTTCTTACGTTTGTTTCATGTACACGCGTGGTGAATTATACAAAATATTCTATTACATTTAATTATATTTTAGGGGTTTAAGGTCCATGTAATACGGCAAAAACAGTTATCTAGCTGGATCTATTTTTCGTTTGAGTCTTTATACTAAATAATAATTTTTATATGAATAGTCTCACATGATGAACCAGACTGGATCACCCCAATTAGTTTACGTGCCAGTATGGTATACGTTCGTCTCCTTAAAAGTTTGCCAATGAATATTAAAGTCCAGAATATTCCTCAAAACCAGGGCCGGATTTAGAGGTCCGGAGGCCTCGGGGAACAAAGGAGTGGCCCTTAGCCTTAAATTATTTTCCAAATATAACGAACAATTTTTTTTAAGTGAGTTTTTCATTAATCAATTTATTGTGAAACCAAGTGCAAATATGAAAGGACAAATTCAGACTAGTAAACAATAGTAAACAACTTTCGTTTACTATTGTTTACTAGTCTGAATTTGATTTTCTCTGTTGTGGTGTCCCGGGGCTGTAGCCCCGGTTGCCCTCCCCTAAATCCGGCCCTGCTCAAGACACTTTCTAAATAAATCTTATGGCTGGTACTTCCTGAACACCAACACACGGCAGTACACTCACGCTGTCTTGTTTCAAAATATTAATCTGCCATATTTTGGTGTACTTATAATATTATATACTTATAATCACTTCAGTAAGCCAGGTCATTAACTCTTTCTGTAACCACTTTTATTTTGTATCAGTTTTGTTTCGTAATTATATATAGTTATATATTATTGAAAAATAAAAGTGATTACATTATGGGCTGAAATATTTTGCATATAACAAAACCAATTTACGAAAAAGGTTTATTTTCCTGTCCTTTTTACTACTCGTCAACCAGATGATTTGTTCTTTTAGTTAACTTGTGTTAAGTTAGATACTCTCCCTGCACTTAAAAATGTTGTTTTGAAAATTCATAGTACTAATGCTATGCGCCAAAGAAGAAATTGAGAGATTTTTTATACTTCTAAGTCCATTTGATGATATAAAATTTATCGTAAGCTCCATTGTTAATCGATTAAGATTTCGATTTGTGTCGACACCATTTCGGCCACTGAAACATTTTAAAAGTCTCTTCTCCTCTTAAAACGTCTTTGATTAAGCCATTTGCGAGCTGGCCTCGAAGTGGGTTATTTCCAGAGATCATTTGCACTAAATCACCTAGCTCTATTTCGATCGAATCATATCTGCGACTTCAAACATAAAAAAACTTTAACTTTACTAAAACGAATAAAGCGATCCAAAACGAACAGCTTATAAACATGCATGACGAATGTTGCCAACCATTATCTACACACTTACCGGTAAAAACATATAAGTATAAACAATTGAAATTTAATGTCCGTTGTATTTCCCTGTAATTCCTGCAACAATACAGCTGCTTGCCTCAAGCGCAGTACGAGGTACTAAAAGTCAGTTTCTAGCATTAGGTCCATCTCCACTGAAGTTGGCAGCTCATCTGCAACCACCTCGTGTCACGGATCTCCATCGGCGGTCCGCGGTGCGACAGCAAGAAGTACCAGGCCCTCACAGAGGACCAGCGTGAAGTATTTTCATATATACTTTCGCGTTTCTTTCGGCGAGTGAGGTAATAGGAGGCTCAAAGTCATAGTAGCCGGACTATGACTTTGAGCCTGCAATATCTCTAGCGTTGTGATTTTACATGGAGTCACTTATTATCAAGTTAACTTCTACAGTTATTATTCCTTTAAAATAAAACAAAAATACCCATTAAGTATAGTTGCCCGTTTTCCACCTTCTGCGAATAAAAAATAGGGCAAAAATAAATAAAAATAGAGTAAATCTCTAAAGACATCATTATAATTTTTAATTATCTTAATGAAAAGCAATGACGGCAAGGATAATTCGCTTTAAACTTTTCGTATTTCATCGTTAATGGTTCAAGCTGGTACAATATGCCGCAGTGCGTCGAAAGTTTTCCGCGGCAATAATCACTGTCCCACGAAGATTTGAAACGCGAACGAGGCTATAAAATTATATGTAAGCGAAATGCTTTAACATTGGTGAATGAAAGCGCGTTTAAAAAACTTTTTGTGACATTTTGATTAAAATTAAAACAGTTGCCGCTAAAATGGTAAGTGGGTACCTCTCTTCATTTTAACTTTTCCAGGAGTTATAGAAAATATCAAAAGTCGGAGATCTAGGGGGTTTAGTTAACAACAACTTTAGTTAAATACGTGTAGGTATATATTAATATACAGTAAATAAAAAAGTATCTATAAAAAGTAAATTCGTAAGAACCTAATGTTTATTTTTATTTTCTTTAATTTATTAGTGGCCGGAAAATTTGTACTCTATCATGGATTGACTTTTTGCTATGAAATGTCAAAATCTCTACCTATATATAGTTTTAAATATGAAAAGCCTTTTTGTACTACTCTTAATTCTTTCGAACGATATCCTATTAATATTATGTATATGATATATATCTACATACAATGCGGACTGCAACTTTATTTCTAGAAAAATAATAAAATAAAGTAATATTTCGACTATAAATATTTTAAATAACTGAAATTAAGTCACAATTCCTTTATTATTATTATTGTCTCTTAAATATAATAGTTATTATTATAAATAATTAATATAAACTAAAATTCAGTTTGTAATAAGGGTAATTTTGAAAAATGTTTCGTTCATTAAAATTGGAATCTATATTTCAATACGTTCATTTGACAAATAGTACAGCCGAAACGAGAGGGAGTTATAATCGGGACCAACGTGAATAACATTTACGCTAAAGACT
The DNA here is from genome assembly GCA_933534255.1 of Iphiclides podalirius. Lineage (NCBI taxonomy): Eukaryota > Metazoa > Arthropoda > Insecta > Lepidoptera > Papilionidae > Iphiclides > Iphiclides podalirius. The sequence continues at coordinate 14,414,154 of OW152817.1, forward strand.
AGCACTTCTGAATCTACATATTTAAAACGCGCAATCTCAAACTGTTCATAAAGGGTAAACCTTTTCCTCCTAAATGCGAAACTCTCTTAAGTGGGGTCAAGCTCGCGGCAACACATTCTCTCCACGAGCTTTGAGACTGACGAAGTTATATGCAGTCTACGAATAAAAAGAGCAAACGTCAATAATTTAAAAAAAAAACACGTTTTTAATTTTAAAGAAATTAGATTACCACCATCTGTGGACATCCATAATGTGGCTACGGCTGTTTGAGCTGACGCTTGGTTCTAGAACAGTAAAATGACATGCTTTGAATAAATTTAACCCAACAGAATCATCAGAATAGGCGTACAAGCGTAAAAGTCTTCTTGGTATTTACAAAGATTTATGAGAAATGATATGTTTTAATATAAACGATTATAAATGTTTTTTCCGACATCAATATGGTGGCTCTTCTAGGTATATTTTTATTATATTCGAATAGAGGGCCTATTGGTTTACATATACCTTGGTCTTTGTTATCTCTATTTTAGCTATTTGCAATAAAGCATAAATTAATAAATTAAATACATACAAATCCGACTATATGATTAAGAATGTATAATTATTTATCATAAAGTTCGATTTCAATTACACTTTTTTCTTAGAAAAAATAGACTTGTGGGGTGGTCCCAAATAAATGTCATCAAGATCTTATTATGAACTCTAAACGGCAAGATGCCTTTGCAAGTTGAAGTGTGGGATGATTGCTAGCACAACTGGTCAGTTTTTTTTACAGGAATCACTAGAGATATTTGCCAGTTGTAGAAAATAATTAAATAGTAAGCCCTGCTTCGTTTTTAACTTCTGGTTTAGCGATGCGTTCCCATTCTTGAAGTTTGAGAAACCCTGCGATAGGGCATTCACTTGGTTAAGTAAATACTGGATAGACGAGTTAGGACGCCATGTTGCGGGACATTACTTATGTATATATAGAATTGCAATAATTAAGTAAGTTTAGTACAATTATTAAATAATATTGCGATATTCATCTATCATCGTGCGGACCTCACAGAAGACCGGCGTAAATTGGGAGTATAATACTTTCGCGTTTCGTCTGGCTCCAGCCACCTCACTCAGGTGGCTGGAGCCCAATTTTCAAAAAGGTTGTCAACGCATCCGCATACCCTCGGGTGTAGCAGTCGTCCATGGGAGGCGGCATTCACTTAACATCAGGTGAACCACCTGCTCGCTTGGCAACTTTTCACATAAAAAAAGAACCTACATTATATCGAAATAATAACAAAAACAACCTGATTTACTGAAAGAAAAGTAGTCCCGTTTGAAATTTAAGAAATTTTTAGTTGTGCACGAAACATAAAAGTTATATAAATTTGGTTTTATAGATATTTGTTGACACTTTCAACTTGTAAAAACAATTCAAACCAGTGACCGCGACTTCGTCCGCTTGGGATTTAAAATAAAAAAAATTCTAAAAGAAAAGTAGCCTAAGTATCTGATTACATCAGCTATCCGCCCGTGAGAGTCCCGTCCAAATCGGTCTAGCCAGAGATTAGCCGGAACAAACAGACAGACAAAAATTGTAAAAAATGTTAATTTGGTATATGTACCGTGTATACATCCATATGCATTTAGTTTCAAGCGGTTGTGTTATGTTATGTTATATGTATATAATAATCACCGTCTACCGTAATCACCGAATACCTAGAAAAAAAATGTTTTGGTGAAGGAAACAAGCCGGAAAGTAAATAAGGAAAAAAGCGGCAACATAAAATTAATACTAGAGGTATTTGAACAGACAAGCTATGGTAAATAATGATGTCTGATAAATTGTATTGTGTGCTTTGGTGTGCGATAGCCTGGTGGCTGGTGCGTTGACTCCCTCGAGTAGATCGTCACTTCGATCCCCAGAAGGTCACCAATGAGTCAGAGATTATACTTCCATACAACTGTTGTGTCGATTTTAACATGATGTAATGCGAGATGCTGCTTAATTTTAACACTAAATTCAGAAACAACTATCAAACATGAAATAAGTATGCAGATTCAGTCAGATAATAGCTACCGATCAAGCCGAGGTCCGGCCCTCTCGGGCACCCTCGAATCGGAATGCTAAACGGGTATTGAGTGACAGCCTAAGCTGAGGTCCCTATCGGGGGCCCTTGAGCCTAGTCACTCCATGGAGCATCCGCCAAAGCGCCCTAAGTGCTTAGTGGCCTCTCAAACCAGTAATGATAATAAAAGGACTTAGTCCCCGAGCGTCCGGCCACCTCAAGTCCGGCGGATCTGTAAAGGCCCCTAAGGCCAATAGTGCTTTGTCGTTTATTGCTTATATGTAATCAGTGCGATCGATACTGTAATAGTTCGCCGTTGGAAATTACCGCGTGATCACATTACTTGCAATGCTTTATAATGTAACGTTAAATCAAATCTCTCGTCTGTCCACCCTAGTAGTGTAGACTGAGGCAGCCAATGTCGTGCACTGTCAACTTTAATAGTCCAATACCAAACTGCAGGCTTGGTTTCCGATGGTACGAGTCATTAGAAATTCAATGTCTATGCACAGAAAGTAACTTGAAATCAATAATAGTTTAAAAAAAAATAAAAACCACACTTGTAGATAACCAACCCAAAAAGTAGAAAATAATTTTCAATAAATTTAAATGTTATTAACAAAAAAAATATTGTAGAAAAGCAGTGTGCTTGGACCCATTTGAATTATTTTTTTAAAGACAGTATACTGATAAAAGTGGAGTCATAATGGATATATCTTAAAAAAGTACATTTAAAGATTTAAACGAAGTAGAGTATATTACAATTTGAACTTGAATTTGAAAACTAGTGAATCGTACCTACTTGCAAAAACCTGCATTTTGCAAGTTCATTGACCACAAGGTTGAACAAAAAAGCTTGACGCAATTAAACGCGATTCTAAAGTAACGTATAATGGAAATTTTCCAAAAAAATAAGGTCGAGAGCATTGCGTGTTATACAATGTCTACGGAATAATTCGTAAATCTCTTAACAAAATTACGAAAAATGACTGTAAATAGTATGTCGATTTAGTTAGTATAGCTGACAATCGTTATTCATCGGATTTAGTAAAAACCTTTAAACTATCATAAAATAACACTTATATGTAATCAAGGCCCGATCCAGGAGGGGGGGGTCATGGGGGTCATGACCCCCCCCCTGGGCTGGGTCCAGGACCTAGGTGGACCACTAATTAAAATTGTATAACATAATGTTTTTATAAATTTTTTTGCACACATATACAGATTTTATGTAAGTATTTAATTAAAATAATATAATATTTTAACCGACTTCAAAAGGAGGATTTACTAAATTCGATTGGTATATTTTTTTCGATGTATGTACACCGACTACGTTGAGATTTGATCCGATTTCCGTGATTCTTCTTTAATTTGATGCAGAATAGTTGCCATTTGGTCCCATAAAAATTTACCATAGTTTTGCCAAGTAGTTTTATTTTATGAACATTTTTACAATATTTTGATGACTCCGTGGCGCAGTTGGCCAAGATTTTGGCTTCGGCGTCGGGGGTCGTGGGTTCGATTCCCACACGGGACAACTATGTGTGCTGTCCACAGATAGTTGTTTCGCATCTGGATGTTTGTCCTCGTGCAATTTATGTTTGCAAAAACGTCCTTACAATACAGGATAATGTTATCCTAAAGTGAGGGCAATGTTTATCAAAAAAAAAATTGTAATGTTAAATCATCAAATCAAATCTTGCAAATTAAATTTGATCTACTTCCCGGTTACTGGTTGAGCTACAATTTTGTATACATGTGTAAATCGCGACAATCCAATATTTTTGTGACATGGTGCTGATCTGATGATGGATCTGGAAGAAGGCCAAAGGAACTTCGAAATGAAACGACAGAGCCTCATCGCGTTTGGGTACATTTGAATCGTAACAATGAGTAGTTTGTCTTTCATTGGAAACCACGATCTGATGATGGAGCTCCATCTTCACCCGTCCACGGATATATGCATAGGGTTGCGTTTTCTCCTTATAATAAAGTGGGCTCCGGCTAGGTAGCCAGAGCCGGAGCAAAATGCATCTCTTGAGTGAGGTACTCACCAGACAAATCGCAGAAGTACTTTATGCCGATCTATGACGCTATTCTGTGACGTTACTATGACTACTCTGTAATGAAACGACTCAACCTCATCGAGATTCGGTTCGTTTGATTCGTCTTGGCGAGTTCTTAATTTTTAGATGGTTACCAGGGTCTGATCTGATGATGGAGCTGGAAGATAGTCATATGCATTCAGTAAAGAAACGACGCAACCCTATTGCGTCTCGGCTCGTTTGATTCGTCATGACGAGTTCTTTGGTGCTAGATGGTAACCAGGGTCTGATGACAGAGCTGGCATGTGGCCATAGGAATTTAGTAATTAAATAATATAACTGCGTCGAGTTTGATTCGTCTTAGTGGGTGGACCTTTTTTGATGGGTGGTGAGATGTGGTGGTTTGGTGGACGTGAGTATGCGAGACCATCTTTGGGAAATAAAGATTGTTCTTTCCGTTTGTTATGAATGTGGATTCTGTCTTTGATTAGATGGATTAGAAGCGCTGAATATTATGAATGAATAAATGAATGAATGACTGAATAAATATTTTTTTGTTATTTATGAACATTTTTAATATGGACGATGTAATTTTATTTTGTGTACGGCTATTTTAGGAGTTTTCATTTGGGTTGATTATATATTATTATCAACCCGTGTCCCTTTAGTCTCGTCTCAGGCTACTTGTCATTGAAGAGGAGCCAGCGTGCGGAGTAGAGGAATAAAGAATATTATAACCAATATCACTATATAAAATCTGTTAACGAAGAAATAAATAAAAGAAATTCCAAAAATAAGTAAACCTACCAATAGCTACTTAAAAAAATACTATACAGGGTGGCTTTCCTAAGTGTATCCATTTTTTTAATTAAATTTTAAACATAAATAAAGTTATATAAAAATGATAAATATTTAAAATCACTCATAATTAATTAATTACATTCATTTGAACTTATCTCAGAAAGTGTGTGATTTATGGGCAACTCATTTATTTTACGCGCGATCATTCATAACTAACAGGCACACAATTTCGTTTCAAAAGTAGACGCATTTATGAATGACTACCGCATTGTCAAGAAGTTTGTTGTTGTTTTTAGGAAATAGAATGCCAATTTTTTTTTAAAAAAAGTTTTTTTTTTTTTCTATAATTGATTATATTACCGAGCCTGAACCTCCGGTGTGAATTTGGGCACCTTTATAAAAGCCAACCTGTATAATATATGATAATAAAAATCAACGCTATGTATGAACAGAACAGAATTTTGCAAATCCGTCTATATATTATAACGAAGGTATGCCCGAAATGTCTCCTCCTTCTTTTTGAAGTCGGTTAAAAATAAGTACCTACTTTTTACTTCTATCTGTGATTATAAAATAAATTATAACTTCTTATCACTTGACCACGACTATGTGCCCTGGCACCAAAGCTGGATACGCCCTTGTATGTAATAAAGCTGAAGAGTTTGTTCGAATTTGTTTCTTTTTTGATTGACTGCTCTCATATCTGTAACTATCAGTCGGATTAAAAAAAAATCTTATTGTATTTGATAGCCCAATTATTGAGTAAGGTTATGGGGGTATTTAATATCACGCTACCGAACTACGGGGGTGAAATCGCAGAGATCAGCTAGTCTCTTGTAATAATTTATTTATTTACTTACTTATACTTTATTGTACACCAAAAATAAAAATATATATATAAAAGCAAATTACAAATGAATAAAAAAAGAAGTAGAATAGGCGGTCTTATCACTCAGAAAGCGATTTCTTTCAGACAACCATTGCGACAAGAATTATAAATAATGAGAATTATAAAGAAGAGAGCAGAATAATGAATGTAATTATAATTTAGATTTTGAATGCCTACCAAAATTTTTGCATCTTATACGCGAACTGTACCTCGAACATTACAATGTTACGATTAAAAGAACTTAACTATTAAGTCACGACTTTTAACTTATTTTTGAAGTTATACTGTTTTTGGCGCGTTAAGGAAAAATGGTGAGAGTAAATTTTTACGATGCGCGCGCACACCATCACGAAAAACCGACACCCTGAAGTTAGCTAGTCATCTACGTATGTTTGCGTGCGAACTGACAACTGTATTCACGATATTGATTTTGTGATATTTAAATAAACTTTATTCGACTATCTAGTCAAGTAAATTTTATTATAAAGAGAAAGTTTCATTATAACGCATCTAATGCGTTATAATAAAACTTTCAATGTATTAAGTACCTTTTTTCTATTATTAGTGTCGATTTTTTATATTTTATAGGCGAAAGACAAAATTTTTGAAAAGATTTTTATCTTGTTACGCCAAAGACGTATAACTTCTAACGCGTGTACATAAGTACACACACACCCTTTTTTATTTCAGAATTTGGCAACTAAGGAAGAGATTAACTTGGTGGAAAGTGGAATACGAAATAAATCGAAAATGTTGCATCTATACGGGCGCATGCAATTGACCTTGGAACGCCCATATAGTTGATTTCTCTGGCATTACGCTATTGCATTTTACTTTTAAGGATCTTCAATAGTAATCGATTAGTGATATTCATATTTCAAGTTTTAGACGTTTTTGTTATTTCGCCTTGGTAATATTGTTGCAAAGAATGTGGAAGTTTGTATTCTTTTAGGAAAATATTTTGCATTTATTATTTCACCAACCTCTATTTTATATTCTATTTCTTCCTGTATAATGTTTATTCATTATCATTTCAGCCTGTTTGAGTGCACTCCTGAACATAGGCCTTAATCACAGATTGCCTCGAAGCAGATTGCCACAAAGGCTGAGCTGCAGTATCTGGGCAAATTTGGTCACCTACTAGTAGATCAGAGAAACTGTTGTTTGTTTAAATAATCTGACATGGTGGCCTATAAGGCCCCCCAGTTTTCTTTCATTAGAGGTTTCTCTCTAGGGGGACATTTTGTAATGGCGATAGACCGCTCTGCAGTCCAGACTTCCGCCTCATGTTTCCCTATTTTTAGTATAATTTGGAGATAAGGCATGTTTTTGTGCCAAGGTCCATTTGCGAAAAATTGTTAAGTACAAGCTGTGATGAAATGTTTGCTGCACATATTTTTGTGGCATCAGTCGCTGCTGCTACCATTGCTGCAAGTAGCATTCACTAAAACAGACACCCCAGTAAAATTTACTCACACTTTGGAACATTTTTCACATATTTTATTCATCTAAAATTTTGATGATCAAAATGTATGATCAAATTCTAAACCAACAGTTGTCTATAACTCTAAAACCGCCACCCATATACTACCACCTATTTTTTTAATGTAAGTATTTATTTTCTTGATCAATAAAGAACGTCCTTAATCTCGTTCTTTTTCTATTTCTGTTGTTTTCACCTTGTCTATGCCAATATAATAAATTTATATAATTATCTATGGTTCAGTATCACTTAATGAAAGTAATATTTATGTAGAAAATACAAGGTATAGTATCTTAATTGAAATGCGTGAATGTATGACAACGGAAACGTCAAAAGTATGTCTACCATTTTACTGACACACAGAGTTATTAATTTGCAACTCTCTAAACTAAAAAAGTGTGTAAAAGTAATTTTATTGAGCTAGTTTTGTTTTTTACGATCAAATTACCTTAGCTTCAAGCGTGATAGTAAAGAGAGAGGCCACTACATGATAAAAAAAATAATAAGCATTCCCGCCAATTCATTCGCAAGTCGTCAATTAGTTACTGCCAGTACGATACGAAACCGGAAAGCCGCTAATAACATAAATAAAACACGGTAAAAAATTATTCCTTTTAAATAAATAATTCCTTTGCGGCAAGGCATACGAGGGCAAGGAAGTGCTGGGCGAAAGTTCATTCACCTCAAACATTAATAGGGGCTATAATGACCCTCCTATGTGTCTGTTCCTTTTATTATGTGAGAATTTGTCAAGCGAGTTGGTGGTTCACCCCATAGATATCTACAATACCTGAAGGCTTGCGGGTGCGTTGACGACCTTTAAATAAGTGGGCCCCGGTTACCTCACTCACCAAACGAAACACCAAGCTGCTACCTATCACTTTACGCTGGTCTTCTGTGAGGCCATGGAACTTCCCCGGACACGCCTGCCCATTTGTGTAACAGCAGATGCAGATGCGTGCCTACCACACTGAAAATTCGCAAATTTTGTACCTATAGGTTTAGCGGTAAAGAAGAATTTTATAGTAAAATCTCATTTTTTCGGTCCGATACTTTCTTAGAGAGCCGTGATAGCTCAGTGTCCGGGCGCTCGCCTTTAATTCAATATACTCGAGCAACCTGAGTTCGATCCCCGGTGCCGGCACCAATGAAGTTTTTAACTTTAAGTGCTGACTTATCACGTGCTCCGCGGTGAAGGAAAACATCGTGAGGAAACCTGCATATTTTCGAAATAATAACAAAAAAATATATATTTCGAAGATATGTGAAGTCCGCCAACCCGAAGTTGGGCCGCGTGGTGGACTATGCCCTGATACCCTCTCTATAGAGGAGGCCTTTGCCCAGCAGTGGGACATGTATAGGCTGTTACTTTACTTTACTTTTTTTTTACTTTCTTAGATATTTAGACAGCCGTGATAGTTTATTGTCCGGGCTGACTTTAGCAACTTGAGTTCAAATCCAGGTGCAGGCACCAAATGAACTTAAATGCAATTTTAAGTGCTGACTTTTCACGTGTTCGGCTTTAAAAAAACATCGTGAGGAAGAATGACAATAAAAATGTTTCGAATTTATGTGAAGACTGCCCACTGGCGGTGAGGTCACGTGGTTTTTTTTATGTGAGAAGTTGCCAAACGAGCAGACGGTTCACCTGATGTTAAGTGAATACCGCCGCCCATGGACAACCTTTTTGGAAATTGGGCTCCGGCCACCTCACTCACCGGAAGAAACGCGAAAGTATTATACTTCCACTTTACGCCGGTCTTTTGTGAGGTCGTGGTACTTACCCGGACGAGCCTGCCCATTCGTGCAACAGCTGAGGATGCTGCGTGGCCCTACCACTCTAACTCTTACTCTCTGTACGGAGGAGGCCTTTGCCCAACAGTGGGACATGTATAAGATGTAATTTTATTTCGACAGCCGGTAAGGTTGCCGGTATACCAAAAGAATTAAAAATCAAAACTATTACTCCGTTTATTAATTAGATGCCATGCAGTCGATTTTAAGCGGATCCCTTTAATTAAATGACATAGAATACAAATAAAGCTTGGAACTGATAAGAAAAATTTGGTAAAAACTATTATTTATTAACTTGTTTGGATTTTCCAAAGTAAAGCAAATAAGTTATCATCGTTACGAGGAATGAAAACAAATGCATTTCTCCTTTGCCGATATAAGCAGACAGAACTTGTATGGTTTATTACTCAACAATCCTCAAATAGGTGTTTTTACTATGGAGAGGTTAATGTTTGACTTCCATCCCACTGGACGTTATATAGGGATGCAGTGGATGATATTAAACGCAATAACAAGTAGAACTCTTTTCAGTTTCAAGATACTTTTATGATCATACGGAATGAATGATACCAATGAGCAATGAAGCGAATCTCACGATTGATACGTGGAAATGACGACAATAATAGGATGGAGGCCTGCTGAGCCTATACTAATCCAATGGTAGCAAATCGTGAGAGGAGTTCGGGCATACAAGAAATGTGAACATTCGCCAAAATGTACCAAGAGGTTTGCATAATCACAGAATACGGGAGGATAAAGTTACAAATGTATGTGTCTTTGTAAGGTGTTGCATGCTGTAAAGAGTGCACACTAGATGGCGTTGCTAAAAATGCAATAGAAAGAACGTAGAAAGATGTCGCAATATTCGCGCTGTGAGGTAAGGTATAATAAACTAATGGCGGTAGATATTCGCGAGGGTCTGCTTTCAGAATGCGAGGCATAGTTAGTAAAGCGTCTGGACGCGAAACCACAAGACGCCGGTTAGGATCCCGTGGGACCGAAAATTTTTGTTAATTTATCTACAAATTATCATAGTTTAAAGGATAATGTGACTAGGCATTTCAGTAAACAAACAGCTCAACTTGTCCGGTTTCTTAGGGTTCCGTCACCAAAGGGTGAAACGGGACCCTATTACTAAGACTGCACTGTCTGTCTGTCTGTCCGTCTGTCACCAGGCTGTATCTCATGAACCGTGATAGTTCGACAGTTGAAATTTTCAAAGATGATGACGTGTTCGATGACCTTATGTTATCGTAATCCGTTTAAAATCCTTAAAATTATCATTGTTAGGAAAAATATCATTTTATAAGATAGACAAGATAAATACGAACTGAAACATAATTAGGACTTTAGATAACATATGAAACTTAACGAAAAAATTCTCCAATTCTGCGATTTCGTAAAAAAATAACGACGCGTGCAACTCCTTAAGTTATTGTATTGCTGAATCACGATATAGTAATAAAAAAACATAGAGAATCATTACATGTATTCATTGTTCATTTCCAAATACTTTTTCGTCAAGGCCGCTTCGTAGCAAAAAAAAAAAAAAACGAGTCACGCTGTCAAGTTTTTTTCAGTAACGAACGATGGTAAAGATAATTTTTCCATTCTCCTCTGTTCGGATTGACAATTTTTTTCGTTGCGTTTTTTCACGGCCCGTTATATGCTATTCTTAACGATGTGTATTGTGTAGGGTTTTCGTGTAATGCCATAATAGTTATAAGAATTCTAACGTTTTTACCTTGATACTAATATTTTAACTATTACTGAACTTGAATATGAACAACTATTATAACGAAAAGCAGCACTAGTGGTTATATCACCGTCCGGGAACGCAGCCGAAATCCCAGTAACCACTGCTCCATGCGACCATGTGTCCCTTGGCTCGAGAAGATAACGTCATATCCGGTATACAGTGTTGCCAGCGCCAACATAGTATTGAAAAAAAAGTAAAGTAACAGCCAATACATGTCCCACTGCTGGAAAAGGCTGCGGTCCCACTGCGGATTGGTGGACTTTACATATCTTCGAAATATTTTTTTTATTATTTCGAAAATATACGTGTTTTCTCCACGATGTTTCCCTTCGACGCAGAGCACGTGATAAGTTAAAATTAATAAATTTCATTGGTGCCGGCTCCGGGGATCGAACTCAGATTGCTCGAGTATATTGAATTAAAGGCGAGCGCGAAAGTATTGGTAACACTAAACACGCGAGACTATTTTTTGGCGAGCTGGTTAGTGGTCAGTGTACATACATGTCTCTTGCGCTTCGTATTGCTTGCTACTGGGAAAAACATTGTGTGACGAACGTAATGCTTTTCTGAGTCTGTGTGTTTATATCCATTATATTTTTACAAAAGCAATATATGTTTAAGTGTGGTTTTGAGTTACCTAGTGCCCATAGAAGCTTTGTTAAGTTCGATAACGTTTAAGAACATTGCTCGGAAGAACTTATCTAGTTCTTAAACACCTTATAATAACTGTCCGAAGACGTCATAGATTACAATACCAGCGATAAGTTGCATTGCCTGTAATAGAACCTTTAAAAACAAATTCTGTTTTTAACCGACTTCAAAAAAGAAGGATGTTTCTCAATTCGACCGTATATATCGCGGGCATCGCAGAGAAATCGAGGGCAATCCTTAAATGTTATAGCTATTAACAACGTTTTTATATTTTCCGGTTACAAATCGGTTTTTTTGATAAAAATTAAGTAAACCACATTCGCCCAGATAACCTACGCCAGTTGTGTGCCCTAACATCCCATTTCCAATATTCAGATTGTGACTACAAACCCAGTGCCGTGCAGACTTATGTAATATGTCCAAACACCACTGAGTCACATTTTTTATGATCTATCTATGCCAGTGGCTAAATATTAAAATTCTAGTCCCCCACAACAACCCGTTACGGCAAGGGCGCTTTGCCTTACCTCGCTGGCGTTTGCGTTTGTTTGCATTCAATAGCGCGCAAATGTACACACCATTCAATGTCCCCAAAAACGCTGTGGCGATCATTCGTAAATGGTAACAACCGAACGGAATAAAGTTGTGTGCGTGCACAAAAATAATTGTTCATTTCAAATGTTAAAAAATAAATCTTCGGGTTATAGATGCAGTTAACAAGATGGCAACACAGTGGCGAAAATTCAAGCGTATTCTTTGTATATGAAATAAAACCAATGAGATCAAATAATCACTTTTTTACTTAATCTCTTCGTGAGTACCACGTTTGGTTCGTATTAATTGTTTCTTTTAAATATTCGAAGTATTATTCTTGTAAATAAAAAATGTAAGTAGTTTGTATTCTTCTCCGTGACACATTTTTGGCTACGTCAAAACAGGTGTTACGCCAGAATAGGAGTCCATGCCTAGAAATTCTCAATACAACGGGCGAAACCTTGCATGCTTGTAGTGCCTGTGCCAAATAGCTTTAAAAGTTAATAACAAGTAAAACTTTAAACAAAAATAAAACATTTCAAAAATATTTTATACGTGTAAACAGAATGATGTCATACCATAAACGATTCTATTAGTACTTTGCTTTATTAATTATAGAGTCTGTGATCGATTAAAAATCTGCATATCAATGGTGAGCACAACGCCATGACATGAGTACAATAGACAATATTTTGGCAATCCATTTGCATTCGTGTAAAGACGTGCAAAAATTCTTAGCAACACAATGCTCGATACCGTATTCAAATGGTTAACCCAAACACATTTTGTATCTGTTAGAAAATCCATGGCTATAAGTATTAACCACAAAATCCGCTTTGTGGTCTTCATTGTTTTTTATTCAGTATTGAATTATTTAACTATTGTTTAGTTATTAATAAATATGAATCCATTTCTACAGTAATATCGAGTATATTCACGTATTTGCATGTGCACGATTAAAACGTAAAGTTTATACACTATGGCTCAGAGGACAGAATTCGTAGGCATTAAGTCATTGCATTTTTAGCTCAACACGAGTTTTAAAAAACCGGTAAGTTCGGAAAAACCGGCTTTTTTAAAGATTTTTAAAACATTATTGTGTACAATAATTATTTAATTGCGATTGAGAAACACAATAGAGCACAAGAAACAGTTAAAACAGTGATAAATTATTAAATGAAACATTTAACTCGACTGCCTTAAATATGAACTCCAATTTTTCTATCGAAGCATATTGAAATTATATACCGCTAATTATATGTCACTCCAACAACAACTGAAATGACACCTTTTATGTTTAAATCCGCCAGAAGTTTTAGGGTGTAAAGAGTGCCTAATAATTGGATATAAGTTCCGAACCACATACATAAAGTCGGTTTAAAAACAATAAAGTTAGTTCACTTATTTCATTAAAAATATCACGCAAACAAGTGACGCAGCGACTCGGAATTTTGAGTTGCAATCAAAGGAATAAATCAGTTTTTCGTTCTTACGACGACCATGACGGTTCATTTTGTAACATTATTAATAATAAACTCACAGGAAGGTGAATTGTGTTTGCAATGCCTATCTATCTACTCCTTTAAAGAAAAGAAATACTGCATTACTACATTTACGCTCGGTTTCTGAGATACTCATAATCGTAGAAATTAACTAATCAGCTGTCTAATGGCTTTTCAAATGGCGATGACTCCGTGGCACAGTTGCCAAGGTATTGGCTTCGGCGTTGGGGGTTCGATTCCCACACGGGACAACTATTTGTGTGACCCACAGGTAGTCGTTTCACATCTGGGTGTTTGTCCGCGTGAAATTTATGTTTGTAAAACGTCCCTACAACACAGGATAATGTTATCCTAAAGTAAGGGCAATGGCATCAGTGTTTCAAAAACCAGGCGTTAGACAAATACGTTATGTGTGCACTTATGTACGCACGTAAGAATTAAGTAATTATAGCAAACTAAATTTAGCGCAACAAAAGAAAAATAACTAAAACATTTATCCCCTGTGCCAGTGCCCTATGTTTGTGTAAAAGAGAATGAATGCAATTGATCACGCTTTAATTAAATAACTTGGAATTATAAAAACGTCAAAAAGATGTCGCATATTGGTCGATCATCATGTCGCTTTTTGGATGTCGCTGTGTACGCGCAATTCACTCTCATATCATATCGTAAAGATTTAATTATCATAATTCTTCTACACGCGCCATAAGAAGTATGACTTCAAAAAAAAACATCGTAAAATATACTAGCGACCCGTCCCGACTTCGCACGGGTGCAATGCTGAATATTTGTTTTTGATATCGCATTAGAAACCTCTAAAATTATCACTGTTTCTCTACTATACTTCCTTTTATTATGTAGTGACAGTGAAATTACAATAAAAAGCAACCGCAGCATAAGCAAGCGTGATCAAATCTTATCCTTTAAACGTCGAATTCTTGTATATATATATATATATATAATACCTGGAGGACCGAGCTTTACTCGGTTTTCTTTTTTTTTTGTAAATCGTGTGAATAAAAATAAAAAATAAGTGTGTAAATGATCGTGATACGAATCACGGCCGTCTGTTTTGGGGCCGAGCTATTATAACATTTTTTTCCGATTATATATATATACAAGAATTGCTCGTTTAAAGGATAAGAAAGATATATAATCGGAATCTCGGAAACGGCTCCAGCGATTTTCATGAAATTATGTATGTGCGTAGATTTGGGGGCGAACATTCGATCTAGCTAGGTTTCATTTTTAGAAATATGTCCTTTTATCCCTGTTTTCGGGTAATGAAAAATATCATTCGAAAAAGACGGTAAATTTCGCCGCAAAAAAAAATGTTATAATAGCTCGGTGGGTAATCGGGCGGCCACGAAACAGAAGGCCGTGGTTCGTGTCACGATCATTTACACACTTTTTTTTCGATTCCAGATCATTATTTTCTTTATTTTTTATTTTTATTACTAAATGTTTTTGTGTCTAAATGTAATTTCCAAAACACACGATTTACCAAAAAAAAAAACAAAACGAGCAAATCTCGGTCCTCCAGGTACTAAATTATAATATAACATAATTCTATATTTCTACATTCCTTTACGCCTCCGGAGGCGATATAGTTTTGTTACGCTATAAAATAAAGTTCTCGGTGTTTTTTTTTTAAGGGATTTGTGTGGAAAATTTTACCAGTTATGCAAAAGACCGGTTAACGTAACTCTTCGCACTTATCGCACACTGTTGCTTCGTGATTTAGGTACTTGTGGTTTTTTATGCGGTGCAGTATGTTAAGACAATGATTAATACTAGTGTTTGTAAACTATAATTTTTTTTTAATAATTATTGTAGCTGAGATGTATAATATTGTACGTTTTAAAAATTTTACTTCATAGATGTTCTGTTGAAATAGCGGGCTCGACCAGATCACCACTGCCTGGCGGTCGATCGATGTAAAGACAGTCTTCTTATTCTCCTATTAGAAGTTCTTACCGGCGTATGAGATACGCTTCTTATAGGCCGGTAAGAAGTAAATTAACGGAAGTAAATAACTATATATAACATGCTGAGCAAAGGTCTTCTCTGTACAGAGCGTATTAGGGCATAGCCCATTATGCGTCCCTACCGCGGATTGGGCAGACTTTCCATACCTTCGAAATATTTTTTTTATTATTTCAAAAATATACAGGATCCTGCGCGTTGATACTATGAAGTCTGCACTTAAGATGGCAATTAAAAATTTCATTGCTGCTGGCACCGGGGTTTGAACTGAAGTTGCTCGAGTAATAGTTAATTAAAAGCGAGCGACCGAACACTGTCGATGCACACATCACAAGTCGATAACAAATCTGCAATCCTAGTAGGCGTTTGCTCGTTTGTCAGGAGTTGACCAGTTTGACCAGTCAGTCCAGTTTGTCAGGAGTCTGTTAGTTAGTACGAATATGCTGTACGCAATATGCTGAGAGAAAAAATTGCAGCTTATATAACAGCTGCTAACTCAAAAGTAGGCGAGCTTGCTTGGAGAGGTACCACGGGTTCACAAAATACGATAATTAATAAAATACTCAACAACAATAATGTTACTATAAAGATGACGCATGTCCATACTGCGAGGCGTTTAAAAATTGTTCCGCTTTACATTATATGACATATAATGAGAATGTGACAGATGATATAGAACGTATGATACGGAAAGAGATAGCAGTCTATAGAATTGCAATCTAATTACACCAATTGGCGTAATTTGAGTTCCTCAGATTTGGTGAACTTGTGTCATACCTTGTATTTGTATATAATCATCATCTTCCTCCTGCCCTTATCCTACCACGGCGGGGTCGGCGCAACATGTGAATCATGTTGTAAGCGGTTTTGGCTATGTTTTAACGACAGGCCGCATCCCTGAAGTCCCTTCTTGTCAAAGAAACACCCAGATCCGGGACAACCATTTGGGTCACACAAATAATTGTCAGGTGTGAGAATCGAAACCACGACCCTCGACGTCGAAGCAAATAGCTTAGCAATGGCATTTCATCTACTGTGTCAATGAATTCAAATCTGCAACATCCATAGATATAACACCATAGGGTTACGAGCGTCAAGTCCCGTTTACGAATGGATGAACGGCTTACTCAGTTGTCGTCTCTTTGAAAAAAAAAAATATCCATGCATCAACCCCCCATCAAATACAAGAAGCGATGGCCTATTAAAACAAGACAATAATTTAAAAAGGTTTTTAGATTTTGTTTTGTTACGTTCTTCATAAAAGGTATTTTCTTCAAAATTCACCATTTTAGTAGGCAGGGACACTCTCCCAAAAAAGATGAATCTAACGATATATTCATGAAACATCGGTTAAATACATAACCCTCCTTTTTTGGCTTCGCAATTTGGCTTGGTAATAGAGCCAGTAAGAAGAGAAATTAGACCGGCTAAAAACGTTATCAAATAAAAATCTCTAAGAATGCATAAATCTTGTTTACAACGCACTTAGTGGTTTGTTATTAACTAAAAAGGTTTCAGTCGCGAAATCTCTTTTGTAATTTAATCTTTCGTGACTGAGAATGGTTACTTACTGTTATCATTGTAGTAAAATGCCATTACAAACCGAGTTATCAATTTGTTTGACATTGAATCAACTTTGTCTGCCAAGAATGGCATATTTATGTTAAGAATAAGAATACGGTGTTTATATTTCATGTATAATATGTGGTAATTACTTGCAGTTTGAGTTTTTTTGTTTACTGTTGTACTGTTGTTTTTGTGTTTTTTACGATGTACAGAATAAAACAGACATTTTCTTTTTTTTATTTTAACTCTTAGGTGACGGCTATCCCAGCAGTATCGTACGTATGATCGTATAATATCACGGCACTCGAAAAGTATGATTTAATCGCGTTTTGACGACGGTTCATTAAAACGCCGATAGTTGGAATGAATGTCGTGTATTTAAGCATGTTGACTAGATACACAAATGAGGGGGATTGTGAATCGGATTGTCACTTGTGATAAGTGAATCCGGTATGGCAATCGGGAGCGGCCGTAGAACTTATTGGGCACGAGAGAAGCAGGCAAACCGACAGTCAATTCAGTAGCAAGTATTAATTTTGCTTTCAGTCCGTAAACTGTATAGTGTCATCAGTTTCCATTAGATTGATGGACCCTACCAGAGAGACACGTGTGCAAAGGTTAGCATCGTACGTACGGTAAGTTGCATTGATAAAAATGTGTACTTTAAATTGTTTATAGTGCTAATCTTTGCACTTAAGATTGAACATTAAAATATGTAGAAAAAGTGCTAGTGAAGTGTAGAAAATGGCGCCAAGCATTGCTTCAAATGCTAAGAAAACAATGTAGAAGAATGCGTTAAGATTTTCGTCGGTGTGGTAATCAGCCGTTTAGCTCAGTGGCTAGAGCGTCAGGCCGCGAATGCCGAAGACGTGGGTTCGATTCCCACAGCGGCGACAATCTTTTCGCACTTTTTCTACATATTTTAAAATGTGTACTGTGAACAATTGCAAATTACCACCACGGGGCGCGACCGCGAACTAATCTCATTCACCCTGATGAGTCCGAAACTAGTCAGTACATACACCGGGTTTACGTGAGTTCATCCGAATTATTATTACGTCAATAATGTCTCACGAAAGTTTTAATAATTCTATTCAATTGCATATGATATTGAAAGCTCGCTGCCAAACAACCGACGATTTTACGATTGCTTTAGTTTTAAAAAAAATTTGTTTAAAAGTTTGCAATATTGTTGTTTCGTGTGGGGATTGAAACTATAACAGGACGCGCAATAGCGGCTGGCTAGCCGCTAAACTTGCACTGATTAGCCATCTGTGCTTTCAAATGATTTATTTATTTCGTAATTTATTAATTAATGTCGTCTCGTGGTTGTTCTAATTTATTTAATTACTATTAATAAACAGGACTAAGATATAATCCACGGATTGAAGATTGCTGAGCCTAGCGACTTTTTTATTCATCTAAATGTATCTTTAACTATTTTAAAGATTTGTGATAAGTTTATATAAAGGGTTCCCACGCCATCCGCGCGTAAACTCAGACTATTTTAAGATATTTAATTATACTGTAGGTGTTTATGTGTTCTATGTGCCTGGCTACTTTACTCTATCTTCGTCTTCGCGCTTCTTTTATAACATGGGTGTAGAATTTTTAGTTTATTTTTTCTGAATAATCAATGATATTAGTGTTATCGCTGCGTAAATACCACGATAGGGATGTCTGCAAGTAATATTTTGCACATCACACAATACACATATTAATATTTATCCCTTCAACGCTTGTCCAAAAAGTTTTTTTTTTAAATCTCTGAACAATAATCAAGACCGTACACACATTCGAACAAATATATTATATACAGCGTGTCGTTACTATCGCGACAATAAATGAACACACGTCTAACGCTACTTGCCAATAATCATAAAAAAATATTAACGTTAAACAAAATCTATAATTTAAAAAAAATATTTTTGAAAGAAACTAATTAAGTAAAAAAGTAACATCCTATACAACTCGCGCCACAGCGTCGTATTATAAGCCTCTCCTTCTAACCGTATGTTTTGTCTCTTTTAAATTCATTCAACCCATTCATATGCTTTGTGACCTTTACAAATGAACTTTACGTTACGCTTTTATAGGATGTTCTAAAATTATTTGTTTTGGAAAATTTAATTACTCTGTAAATATTGATGTTTAAAGAATGTAAATTTTTGATACAATTTTAAAAATTTATCCTCTATATGTGTATTCATTTATTGTCGCGTTGGTAACGACACGCTGTATATTATACCTATGCATTGTTTTATAACTTGATGCTATACCTTATTGTTTAGACTTTGAAAAGGAAGACTGTTATCAGCTTTAATTAGCTGTTTTGTAATTTTGATTATATTGGTTATTTCTAAATAATCAATTTCCTATTTCTACGAATAATGTGATGTGAATAGGGAACAGACGGACAAAAAAAGTTACAGTGGACACTATTTTGTTTTATTTTTAGGTATAGACTTTCTGATTTATAAATGATATACATTCAACTGGTCAGTTTAATTGACCGGTGTGAGTATGACCCAGTTAAACCAATAGTTCATTACACTCACTAACCGGACGTATGTATAATTATCAACAATTACAAGGGGTCAAGATGACGTTTGGCCTATCCAAACCGGTTCAAGTTTCTTGTGAACTAAACATGGAACATATTAAACTTCCGAAAGTTGCCTTTGTTAAAGAAAATGGTTGAACAATTTTCGTAAATATCTTATAAAGGTGAAAATATATAACATAAGAGGACTCCAGAATTATAGACTACACAAATAACATGTATTTTTTCGTTTCCTTATAGCATTATTGCACTTTATATGCTACTACCACGTGTTTAAGATAACGTTTATATTTAGACACGCCTTGAGTTTATTACATATGACATAATGTCATCTATTGTTGTTCTTAACAGCACCTATAAATTCTGGTCATTAACGACAAACGCGGCAATACTTCTTTCGAATCATTGGTTTGGTTTTACGTAGAAGTAATATCTCATTAATATATAAAAAGTAGTGGCTCAAACATAGCTCCTTGTGGTACCTATTTATTTGGGCGAATATTATTATGGTATTTGAGTACGATTTCTTGCAGTTCACTAGAAATATGGCTTACATCCAATTAAATCCGAACCATTTGGCTAGTTGACAAAGCTTAACAGAACACCTCATTAAGCGAATTCACACCGACATTAATTAATTGCTAATACATTTATTTGTGGGCCTTAGAATAAGTATAATTACAATTTCGTCTATAAATATAACATACAGACGAAAAGATCTTAGGATCTTCCTCAACTTTATACAAATTGATTAGCATTAATGTAGTGTGACTATTGTCGCATAAAATTGGAGACTGTAACGGTTATGGCATTTTGAATCACAGCTCTAAATAAATACCTACCTAAACCAAAAAAATTATGTTACCGATATTACACTTCTTTCTTTTGATAACAAGAAAAATGATGTCGTACGAGATTGAAGTTAAAAGCAAATTTCTTTGTCCTGAAATAAATGTTGAAAAGGAACACTGTTAAAAATTTTGGACGCCTTAGTTTCACTTTATATTTATTAATATTATAATGATTTAAACGGAAACGTTAAAAAAGTAATACCACTGCTATGTCGCTTCGAAATGAGTTTTCATTGTGATTAAAACTATTTTACGGATTTATTATCACGTCTATTTAGTCTGTTTTGTTTGAAAAGTTTTTATGTTAAGACTTGAATCTTTCTCCTTATCAAAAAAACTCGCAATCTTTTAAAGGTTGAAAATGCATTTTTCTTAACCCTTGTATTTGTTCATGAGCGGCTTTGTTAATGTCAAGTGATCCGCCTGCTTATTTAATAATCAGATAAATTTTTGTAAATTTTGAATATACAAAAATGCCCGCGTAATTTCCTGAAATTACCAATGATTAAGTTCCAATGGCGGGAAAACTTTTGACATTATATCAATGTATCCTCATCTTAAGTGAATGTTACTTTCTTATTAGAATCAAGTTCTTTAAATATATTAAACATTTGAGTTAATAACACACAATTAAAAAGTAACAGTATAATGTTATGAACTTAAACATAAGCCGTTTGTTTGGATTTTACGACAATACGTGCTGAATTTTATTCGCGTTATCAATCGTCGTATTTAATATGTTTATAGTACAAGGCAAAAACGCACAGTTCGACTAGTTGCGGCCTGTTTGCGACGAACAGATGCGGGTTCATTTTGTGGCGCCTGATACGAAGCCGTGTAACGATATGGTACAGCAACCAATATCTAGCCTAGCTAATTAATTAATCGATCGACCTATAAGATCCACTACTGAGTCAAGCAAAGGCCTCCTATTTATGGAGTGTATTAAGCTATGTTTGCCACGCGGCTCCAAGCGGAGACACGGATTTTACAGACCTTCGAAATATTCTTATTGTTTTAGATTTCCTTCCTCTGTGTCTTTTTAAAGTAATGTTCTTTTTCTTATCGTATCTATAATAAAGAGAGTCGAGGTCTAAACAAGGTGGTAGTAATATTACAGCAGATCTTGATAGAAATGCAATAACTCATAAAGCAAGCATCTGGACATTAACTTCAACAGTTCTATCCATACAGTTTAATCCTTCACGGGTAATTTGTCCACTTTTTATTGTTGTCAACATTCCTCCAATCTAATATGTGTCTGTTCAATGGCAACGATATGATTGACAATAAATTGCTGATTTTTGCGTTATATCAATAACTTACTTCAATAGTAATATATTCTGGTATGTGGGTGTTTTTCACCCATCTTTTATCAATAGACTAGAATCTACTACTTAATTCATTTAGTCTGGTAAGTAAAGAGCGTTTTTCCTAATCTACGAAATTTCTGAAAAAAAAAAAAAAAAAAACATTGTTCTTTGTGCACTTGGGTACATATTTTTGTTTTACCTACATTTATTTATTTATTGAAAACTAACTTTATTGATACCCTTTAATTGAAACACCTCAAAAGGGTATACAAAGGGCGGACTTCACCGGCACCTTAACAATGGACCTAATAATGTACCTAATAATGGGCTTATTGGCATTCTCTACCTGTCAACCCAGGGTGCGTGTGAGGAGACATCGTGGTAGGTGAATAAATGAAATTACAATATGAACTTATGTGAACGAAACAAATACATATGCATTCACATTTACATCATATAAGCTCCAGAATATATATCATAATAAAGATGAGTTGGTCATCGCTATTTCATTCAGAATCTTACGTGTCGACGTTTTTTATTTAAACTTTCTCTCACATTTATTTTTGCATTATCATAAAAACTGGTAACACTTTTTTTATCCTTAAATCATTTTTGTTTTATCCAGTCACTCTGTATCACGTAAACGTATCATGTAAACATAGTGATTACATTCTCTCTGCTCTGTATCTTCATGAAAAGGTAAAAGTAAAATATCATCATGTAAATTCATATTAAGACTCCATTATTCTTGAAACGAAAACAATGTGATTTCTTATAATTATCGTTATATATTAAATGGTTTTCTACAAACCGAGTTTGATATCGTCTGTTAAAATATCTCCGAAATTAACTTTTGGCCTCTGAGTTTGAGACAGAAAATTGACATTACTTCTGAGGCATAATATAGTAGATATTTTTTTTTGTTTGTCTGACAGTTGGAACCGTTATGGCGCAAAAATTGTTATTTTTTACCCAGACGTCGGCAACCTACGTGTCGTGGATGCCGAGAGAGTATTTAAAATAACTTGAGTGACATTTTTAAACATCCCAATGTAAATGTGTCCCAAGTACAACTGGTTGGATTTAACAATAAGTATATTCCGCACATGTCGTAAGTTTACATGATGTGTATTTTATATGAGGTAGAAGAATTATTTTATATGTTATTTATAAAGTGGAGTTAAGATATTTTACACACATAGATATAGGCATAGATGGTAATTGTTATAAAGAAGTGCTTTCAAATTTGACAGTGGGAAAATCCCGCCCACATTTTGGTTATTTATGTTACAATGTTTAGCAGAAAACAAACATCTTATCTGGAAAAGGAAGCTTAAAGTAAGGCGAAGGCGTGTAGTTTAGTAGTAACGCAATTCTCTTTTTGTACATACCAATATTTGTTAGTTAAAAAACATTTATGGACGTGTGAAAAACGAAAAAACCACTATGATGATATACTTTTTAAAAGGTTAAATAAATTTTAGCAACAAAAAACATTTACAATATTTACAAATACTAAGTAAACGTGTAAAGTTATCGAACCCAGCCCACGCCTCTTTGAGGCAAGAACTACGCTGCTGGATATTCTTAAACTATTTACTGCAATTATTTAAACTTATTTAAATTATTTAAACTATTTTAAACTTTACTGGAATTATTTAAACTTAAGGCGAGAAAAGAACCGGGCTTTTTTGCATACGTCGTAGCAAAAGCTTAAGTGACCGTATAAGGCGTAACAAATATTAATAGTTTGTACTAGATTCAATTCGATGCTAAGCCAAAAAAAGTCGTTATTTACGAACAATAATGTTCTAATAAAGACCATGTCCATATTTTAATAAAGAGCATGTCCATGCTGCATGGCGTTTCAAAATTTTCCCGCTTTACCTTATATAACATACCTATATATACGTGAATGAGACAGATGAGATAGAACGTAAGACCGGAAAGAGATAGCAGTCTATAGAATTACAATCTGATTACATCGATTGGCGTAATTTAAATGCCTCAGTTTCGGTGCGCTAGTGTCATATCTACCTCGTATTTGTATGTAATATCATTGGTTTACACGGACAAGTAAACCATTTGACGGAATTATTTATTTGATAGACACACGAGTGACTTTTAGAGTGACATCCTTCGAGGAGAAACAAATCTCCTGTCACATGTTGTCTGCAACTCTTTGTCCGCTGTTAAATGGTATTGTTAGTTGATCACTGTCTTGGTACCATTTTTGTGTATGAAACGTTAATAGTTTTTAGGGTTCCGTACCCAAAGGGTAAAACGGGACCCTATTACTAAGACTCTGTCTGTCTTTCTGTCTGTCCCTCTGTCACGAGGCTGTATCTCATGAACCGTGATAGTTAGACAGTTGAAATTTTCACAGATGATGTATTTCTGTTTCCACCATTACAAAAAATATTAAAAAAACAGAATAAAAACTATTTATGTGGGGCTCCCATACAACATACATAATTTTTTTGCCGTTATTATAGGTGGTACGGAACCCTTCGTCCAAGTCGTTAATATTTAATTAACGCTATCATTAGAACTACAAAATACAAGCTTGAGGCGTAAAGAATCGTACTCGCGTTGTCATGAAACTCCACCGCATCTCAGTTTTTACATTTTTCGTTTAATATTTCTGCTAAAAATAACAATATTAATAACAGATCGCTACAGACACTAATGCCGCTACAGACAGGTATTTCCTTCAGAGAGTTTCTATCTAGGGAATACGTATACCTAAGTATTGCAGCAAATACAGCGCTCAAAGATGAAGTGTCTAGAATTTTGTTAATTCGTCATCAACATATCATCATCAGCCGCAAGACGTCCACTGTTTTTTTTTACGTGAAAAGTTGCCAAGAGAGTAGGCGATTCACCTGATGTTAAGTGAATGCCGCCGCCCATGGACTATACAGTTAAATAATAATAATAATCCGCTGTAAAATATACAGTAAGAATATGGAAGCGGTTGCGTATAAAGAGTATTTAATAAGCGATTATCCGGAAGAATACGTTATAAACAACTTTACCACAGACTACGTAGCTCCTCATGAGTGTAAATAGAATCAAAATTTAAGTTATGTAATGGCGACATTTTTTACAGCACTCACGATCGGCGGTAAGGACGAAGCCGGCTTTTAGCAAATGTATTTGTATTTTGGAATTAATATTTATTTAACGTACACGCCAACAGTCGAGAGATTTGATAAAAACATTTAAGTACATTCTTAAAACATGGAAAAAATGTTGCAGATAAAAAAATTAATGAAAATTAATAAAATATAATATGCAGTGTTAATTCATTAAATAACAATTCAAGATAAGTTATCTTCCAATAAATATTTATCGTATAAGATAAATATGTGTAACTCGTAGCAGCAATCGGTATTTTATCTCGTGTTTATTCAAGTGATCCATACAAGATAGTCTCTTCTGTACTAACGGGAAAGTGAAATTTCACAAAACTGAAAGCGCACCTTTTAATATTTTTAAAGTTACGTATCGTTTACCTCATTCGGTAAAAACGGAACACTTACAGGGTCTCAATGTTATCTGTCTGACTGTTTAATTAAAAGCGCCAAGTGTGAGTCGGGCTCGCTCATAAAGGGTTCCGTAGCATTATCTATTAAAATGACAAAAAAATCATATTTGTTGTATGGGAGCCCCATTTAAATATTTTTTTAGTATTTTTGTTATAGCAGCATCAGAGACACATCATCCGTGATAATTTCAACTGTCTAGCTATCACAGTTCATGAAATACAGCCTGGTGACAGACGGACGGGCAGCCAGACAGACAGCGGAGTCTTAGTAATAGCGTCCCGTTTTACCCTTTGGGTACGGATCGCGAAAAAGTAGAGCTACCAAGATCTACGGGTGGTTGTACCAGGTCATCTCTCACTGACACAAAGATTGTCTCACTTTGTCAAAGATGCTCTCAGAAAATACACTGAGAATTGGATGGAAGGCTCCATCATTGAGACAGGTTGCACCAATGTGTATGGCACAAATGTAAGACCAGTGCGAATGAGAAGTATAATAACTTGTGCCTTCCATCTGGTGACTGAGTAAGGGCCTGCTGCTTTAAAGGTTGGCGACGCATTTGCAAGCCCCCTGGCGTTATATACGTCCAATATCGGTGGTAATTACATCACATCAGGTGAATCGCCTGCCCGCGATCAATTTTACTTCACACGTAATTCGCCCGTTACATTTCTCAATAAAGAACGTAGATGGCGCTTTTATAATTTATCCTTTTCGATTATTTTAATTATTTTACTAGACTGTGAGATATTGCCTTTGACATTAAATCCGCCTTTGTACTTTTTATGATTAAAGAATAAATAAATAAATAAATTGCTATATATCAACACAATCAAATGAAATACACATAGAATAGTAACCGTCATGGAAAATTCTGTTACTCGGGATAACCGCTTAATAATTTTACGCTTATAGTTTCGGCAAATTTTTGCCAGCCATATAATTACTTCGATTGCCTTTCGTCACGGTAAATTTAATGTGATTTTTGTTCATTTTCTTGTAACGAACACAAAAAAAACGTAAACATGCGGTCACTCTTCGTCGATCGTATGTTATCATGTTGATACAATATCGATTATGTCACGCGATGACTCGACCCAGGGAATATGCAGTGTTCAACAATCGTAGTTGTGACATGATGTTCGCTGACAAAGGAAGAAGCCAAATCAGATCTCCAATTAAATTTTTTTCTCCACAAGGCGTACATTTTGGATGTTATCTTAATTGCTGACCAGAAATACTGGTCCTTGTGTTGGGCAGCTCACGATCTACTTCCGATACCTCGAATA
The DNA here is from genome assembly GCA_933534255.1 of Iphiclides podalirius. Taxonomy (NCBI): domain Eukaryota; kingdom Metazoa; phylum Arthropoda; class Insecta; order Lepidoptera; family Papilionidae; genus Iphiclides; species Iphiclides podalirius. The sequence goes on from OW152817.1 coordinate 14,440,782, forward strand.
TTTTGGCCCCTGCTGATTTGGTAAATCCAGCGCGGTATGCTGCATCCATAATGAAAGGTACTCTGAATGGAAAAATACGCAGGTTTAAACCTCTCAGCTTCTTCTGTTATTATTTATTCGTGAAACTTTTCTATTAAAGTATTTCATAACGTAGCGTTATTTTTCTTAGAGATTTTTAAAATAAAATAAGAAAAACTACCTTTCGAAAAGCTCTTGCGATTCCGACCATGATTTGCTAAACTCAACAGGAGAGATTTTCAAGCAAAACGTTTACTCTATACGAATGCTAACGAGTTGGGTGACTTCATTAACTGCGGCCTCTTTTTTATTTTAGACTAGCTGCTGCCCGTGACTACGTCTGCGTAGAATAGGCCGAAGGCGTAACATTAGATACATACACATAAAATATGTATAAAAATTATAGCCTATATCTTATTCTGATGTATAAGCTATATTATTGTAAAGTTTCGTTAAAATCCATTCAGTAGTGTTTGCGTGAAAGAATAAAAAACATCCATCCATACATACAAACTTTCACGTTTATAATATTAGTAAGGATTTATTAAAGCGAAACGCTAAAGCCGCTGACTTTCAAGTCTGGCTTTAAGCTTAAGGGCTTTGCGCTATAACTGCGACATTTGAGTTAAAAAAATGCAATTATAGTAATGAATTAAATTGATGAGAAGTCTCATGGCCGTTCATGGACTAATTAACACAATTCTTACTCCTTTGAAATTATTCTTGGGGGATAATCAAAGATTTGCGATTTTTCAATGTTTTAATCATTTTAACATTCTAGAACTGGGCCTTCTCGACTTTGCGCATTTGGCTACAACAGTTGGCTGTAACTCTCCGGAAAAAGGGCAATAATTTAGCAGGGTTTTATCAATTTTAAAGTTTTTTATAGTGCTAATCTCTGCACTTAAGATTGAACATTAAAACATGTAGAAAAAGTACGAAAAGATTGTCGCCGCTGTGGGAATCGAACCCACGTCTTCGGCATTCGCGGCCTGACGCTCTAGCCACTGAGCTAAACGGCTGATAACCACAGAGACGAAAATCTTAACGCCTTCTTTCTACATTGTTACTTAGCATTTGAAGCAATGCTTGGCGCATCTATTGTTATATCCTTTCCAGCATACAAACAATTTCGAATATCGTTTTACAACGATAATTTGAACGAGAGATTCCCACAGTGGCGACAATCTTAGGGTTTTATCAATTCATTGTTAATACATATCTTTAAAAATGTCGAAAAGATGAGATAATTTAATATATTTTTTTAATTACAATTTATCATGTTTAAAAGTTATTTATGGTAGATATTAATTTTCTAAAATTCACCTTAAACTTTAGCCCACTAAACTACGTAGTAAGAAATATTTTCTTTAAAATCTAGTTATAAAATAAGTTTAGAAAGTAATTGTTAAATCATCATTTAACGTAGCAAATAACAATTTCATTGGTGCCGGGACCGGGGTTTGAAGTCGGGTTGCTCAAGTATACCATGAGTATATGATGTCCATGGGCGGCGGTATTCACATAACATCAGGTGAACCGTCTGCTCGTTTGACAACTTGTCGTATAAAAAAACAGTACCTTGTTTGAGCAGCTTTTAAAACACGCACAAGAGTGCACTACACAATACCCTTTCGTGCGGAACGGAGCGTTGTGTGCATATTTATTGATCGTAACAAGCTAGTTTACTGTCGACCCCAAATGGATAAACGGTCTGCGCATGGCACAGTGACAATATTTTATGCACCAAACTGCCTAAGTGCCGTTTTGGGAGGTTCGTTTGTTGTAACGGTCTGCCCCACAGCTGCCCCAATTTATATAAATAAAGTGATAGAGGTACGCAGAGTTAAATGTTCTAAGTTGTATTTATATGCATCAGCCCATTTTATTAAAAGTGTGGCATGATGCAAATGTCCATGGGCGGCGGTTATAACTTAACCTCTCATAAAAAAATGTTTCTTACACACGGCCCATACCTAGAAATAATATATAGTGATATATTCATTCAGTGTAAAGTCATTTAGTTTTAAGAAACGACGATTTTTATAAGCACTACTTATTCAGTGCTGTGTCTTTTCATACCGTGTTAGCCATATATCTATCTATATAAATAAAATGATAGAGGATTCTGTTGATTCTGTTATTCGAGCGTCACTGAGAAACTGCTGGATAGATTTCAATTAATTCTTATAAGATTTATTGCATAAACACTTCGCCCTTATCTAAAATAAACAAGTAAATTTTTTTATTAACGAAAAACTAAACGGACTTCAAATATCTTGCTTTGTGTTTATTTTATAATTGATCTTCAGGAGTTCCCTATGCATCTCCGGAGCCCAAGATCCAATACCAATTAAATTATATATGACACCACATGGGAAGCACCAAGCTTTCAAATAAAAAAAGAATCATCAAAATCGATTCGCTCAGTCAAAAGTTCTGAGGTGACAAAAGTTTTTGAAGTCGATTGAAAAGAGAGGATACCTTAATAGTTTCTCAGTATAGAGCTAAGATGTTATGGTAGCTTACGTGAGAAAAATAAAGTATCTCATATATCAAGTAGAGAAAAAAAAAAGTATTTTTCAAAAAATTATCTATTTCTCCTCTTGAAGATATATTTTTGTATGCTACTAGAATACACTCACAGTTTTTCACTAGACTTAAATTTTCATTACCAATCTTTAAATTCTCAATTAAACCTTATTAAAAAAGGTAATTTTTTAAATGAAAATCTGGGAAAACACATATAACACACACACTGATTCCCCACAAAGATTCTAGGTTTAAAATATATCAAATGGCAAATTCACAAATTATCATATAAGAAACAAAAAGTGATAAAATTGTGATAAAATTTTCTTGGGATAAAAATGTTCATGTAATGTAATTTACAGCAAAAGAGCTTCCAAGTTGAAAGTTTTCTGTTTCAACTTATAAGTATCGATAAAAGCTTAGTAATTATCTGTATAGGTATGTACATACATTATGGTTTATTTTATGCATCATAGAGTATTTTCTCATACTTTATTTTTATGCAAAAGTACAAAGTATATTTACCGAAATTAAAGTAGGATACGTTATTATAAAGTATGGTTGGCAACCCTAGTTACGCTTGATAAGAGTGAAATTAAATTTCTTTAACGTGTGCTAATATTGAATGAATTTTTTGTCATTGGATGACGACGACGACATTAAAAAAAAAGTAGGCTATTTTAAGCCCTCGACTTCACGTAAGCCTGATTGTGTTGTTACAGTGTAATCCCAAGTTAGGTATATTTCGTGGAAACAGTAATAAAGTCGTGCTCTATCTGTGCTTAACTTCTCAGAGCTTGTGACGTATTTACCCCGTTTCATACACATATCTATAGGTATATTAGTAACACGATATATGGTAAATAGTATAAGTTCCTGTGAACAGGAAAAATGTGTTTTACTGCGCCTCGTACTTTCGGAGATCTTGTTTAAAATGAAGTCGATCTCTTACCAAGAATTAAGTTTAAATAAAGCAAATAAATCACCGTCTTTATAGTAACTATCAGTGAAGGAAAACATCGTGAGGAAACCTGCATATTTTGGAAATGACAACATAAAACAAATATTTCGTAGATATGTGATGCCCGCCAACCCGCATCGGGGGCGCGTGGTGGACAATGGCCTAGTACCCTTTGTAGAGAAGTGGTCTTTGCCCAGAAGTGAGAAATTTGATTATGGGCTGTTACTTTACTTCTAGTGTAGGGCCACGCCACTTCTGGGGAATGAATGGGCAGGCATCGTACAAGGAAACAGTGAGCTCACAGAAGACCGACGCGAAATAGAATTATACCTGTACGTTTAGTGTGGTGATTTTATCGATGGGTCACGCGGTAGCTAAGGCTCATCCAGAGTAGGCCCTAAGGCCTAGAAAAAGGGCCTGTTATTTTGTCACTTTTAGAGTATGTTTTGCCCTTTAAGACGTTTAATGAATAGGCAGTTTTACTTCACTTCACTTTTAGAACTAGAACACAAAGTAGCGAGCATTGGCACGTCGATCTTTTCCCCCATTGATGGTAAACGAAACTGGACGTCTCCATAGCCAGAAAACTTCGTTTCATCACAACGAACAAAGGCCAAGTCAAGCCTTAAGCCGACAGCAGCCAAGACAGGTTCGTCACGCAGATTTTCACGCGTCGGACGTGATTAGTCACCAGTACTACCATACTTGTCACGCGTTGTCCACGACCGACGGCAAAGTTTATTTCGTGATTTCTTTTGTACCCGACTGCGGTGAACCTAAAATGGGAGAGCTGATTGTTTGACCTGCATCTATGTATGCGGGTACGTTCCCTCGTAAATATTAAACGTCTGGGCCGATTTTGGTTAATGATATGTCGTTAGATTCGTCTTAATGGCGCGAGTGACTGGATGTATTAAAATTATTAAAAAAATCAGTTTGTCTTTAAAAAAATTTTTTTAAGCTGTCGGACCTTACTTTTTTTTTAAATAACTCACTTTTTATTATTTTTTGTTCGATTTTGTTTGACACACGAAACTATGTAACGACCACCTAAAACACAAGAAAGGAATTATATTAACCAAAATGAACTATCACGCTTCCTTTGGTGAGCGGAGGAAGAGGACCCATTTTTCAAGGTTGGCGAACTTACGCTAACCCTCAGGGGTTTTATATAGGCGGCGTTAATCACTTAAAATCAGGGGAAACGCCAGATCGCTTCCTAGAATTTGCCACAAGTCAAAATAAATAACATTTGCAGCAGAATAAAAGAACAATAACCTATAGTAATCAAACTCTACATTTGTAGTTGAAAAGCAGAATTCTCAAGGGCCGCGTGACTGACGAAGCTTTATGTAGCTTGTGTCTAGGACTATAATTAAAAAGATTCTAAAGATTTTTGGAAAACAAAATATTATGTCATTGTAAAAATTTTAAATTACGACTGAACCTCAAAATCTGAAAAACTTAAAATTCTTTGTTAATTCGACAATTATAAATGCCATCGCTAAAATTTCTGCAGAAATTATTCTATAAGTTTGTGCCGCGGTTTGAGGTGAGACATCGTCCGTGCCGCAGTATGAAAAAATAATTAAGTTAATTATTCACAGAAAAATCTTGAAAGTCCCAAGGACTGATAGTCCAATAAAGATTAAGGCGAGGATTAACTTTATCTCTATCTTTTATGCACCAGCGTTGTTGACAACCGTCCTTCCAATGATAGGGCAAACCGCTTAATTACTACGGTTTTTTTTATCGATGACAAAAAAAAAAAAAACACGTCCCATCGTAAATATCTCGATCGTACGGTTCCCGCGATTATTCGATATCAGCCGCCAATACACGGCGGACGTGCGCCGAAAAGGGAGTTTGGGTGAACGAACCAATTTGTGTACTGTTCAGTGAAAGAAGACGCTATGATTTTGCAAGACCGTCACAAAGACAGCCTGGGTGGCGTTGAGGTTGGTTTTTTAATTCGCTTCAGAGCACAATGCTTAATCAACATTTGGATGACCGATTTCAGGTTATGTTTGTTTATTTACATAATTTCGTAAATATAATGATGAACGCCTTGAACATGTCTAAAATATTTAACCAAGTGAACGGGTTAGACAGATTTTTACTAAATCCACGTTTGAAAAATTCAGTTCAAGTTAATCGGATTCAAAAACGTGCCATATAACTGTCAAGCCTTTAGCTGTACGGGTAGTAACAAATGAGAGACACTAATTAACGTATTTGAAAAGTCCTTTTTTATTAGTTAGATTGTTACTATTGAAAGCAGGGTTAGTTTCTTATGGGTAAGCTTAAATATTATTGTTAATTCTTCACTTGTTCTTGTTTGATTACAATACAAATGATCATTTTAGCACAGATTGAGTGTCACTTTTGGAACGTTATAAGTTCGAATTCGAACCATTCAGAATACTAGTGGAAGCCGAGTGGTCGAAATTCGAAAATAATTAATTTAAACTATAAGTTTGAACAATATTGATCTATTCTAAAATGTAATACACAAAAAACAAAAGAGTATATTATATGCGTGTTATATCAAATACATGGTAGTGTGGGTAATGTTTTCTTTATTCATTTAATATTATGCATAATTAAAAAAAATATTAGCATTCTGCACTATACCTCTATATAAACTATAAGCATGGGGAATTTCATACTCCTCCGTCCGCGCATTTTTCGTAAAAAGGGGTACAAAGTTTTTGCTTCACGTATTAATATTAGATTCTTTACCGGCAAAGGCCACGAGTATTATGTCAATTTCATTTATTTGTGTTGTGTCATTGTTTATAGCCGTGATAGCTGTGGCCGCCGGTGATCGCTTTTAATTCAATACACTCGAGTAGCCCGAGTTCAAATCCCGGTACCACCACCAATGAATTTTTTAAAACTCAATGCCAGCACCAGTGATTTTTTTAAAATTTTATGTGCTAAATTATCACGTGCTCAGTGGTGGCAAGGAAAATATCGAAAAAAATATTTCAAAGATATTTGAACTCTACCAATCCGCAGTGGAGTCGTGTGGTGGACTAGACCCTAATACCCTCTGTACATAGGAGGGCTTTGCACAGTAGTGGGATTTGTATAGGTTGTTACTTTACTTTTGACTTAGTAACATTGGCAAAGTCGCATTGGGACTTGTATAGGCTGTTAGTTTACCATTTACCTTGCTTGGTAAGATTGGCCATCAAGCTATTGTAGCCAAACTAAGTCAAGTGTGTCGTTACTTGGTCTGGGCTTTACACGTGGACTTTCTACAGAGCAGTGTCTAGCTTTAAAAGTACGGAACCTGTCGTTGTAAGTGTCAAAAGTAGCGGTCCCCGACGTATCAAACCTGAATTGCGATCCCTTGAGCAGATTTTGCTAGATGTACGTTCATTTAACGACAATAAAGCATCTAATTGTAATGCGTAAATATCGAAAAAATAAGGATGGGAGGACTTTTAAATTTCCGATTGTGATTATTAAAGTTCCTAATCAGGTTTCATTTTCTCGCTCTTTCATCAAAATGTGTATTCGACACGGTTCTTTGGCACTTTCATTTTTTTTGCATGAAATTTTGGCAAGCTAGCGGGCCGTTTGCAAGATTTTGTTGGATCTGCAACACCTGAGAAGTGACTGATGCGCTACCAAACATCGTTAAATTTGACCCCGGCTACCTCGCACACCAGACGAAACGTGAAAGTGTAATACTTCCAACTCCTCCTTTGGTCCTGCGTGAGCCTTTGTTTGTTTCCTGGACGAGTTTGACATTCTTGCAACGGCAGAAGCTGCCGCGTAGCTATACCACAGTGATATTTTAACACCCGCTAGGGTGTTTATATATTATCGACTTCCAACTCCTCCTTTGGTCCTACGTGAGCCTTTGTTTGTTTCCTGGACGAGTTTGACATTCTTGCAACGGCAGAAGCTGCCGCGTGGCTATACCACAGTGATATTTTAACACCCGCTAGGTCTGCGAACTGTTTTTGAGAAATTTTCTTTATTTATTTTTTTATTTCTTCTATTGAAGACGAGGTTTTCGTGAGCTTCTAGCACATTTACAGTTTTTCATTATCCTTAAATAGAGGATAGTGGAAAACTGTCCGGTAATAGAGTATTTTCACATACTTCATTTTTACGGAAAAATACAAAGTATATTTGCCAAGAATAAAGAAGGAAAAATTATTATAAAGTATGGTTGGCAACCCTATACACCGCCTCAATATCTCTCTTAGGCGACTGTTTGGCCTTTAATAAGTTTTAGTGAATTGAACGACACAAGTTACAGAGGCGTAAACTGCAGATTCCTAGCCCTCAACGGTACTCGCGAAAACTTTATTTAACATGTGTGAGCTTTTAGGACTCTATTATGTGCCGTCTCCATAGTAGATTCCTAAACGTATTTCCCCGTCAAATGCCACGTGCGTCACACAGTAGCTAATTTTGTGTTCCGCATTACGTTTATACAGTTTTAAAGGTTTTATTGAAATTATTACACAGGGTATTTTACAAATGGATGAATTACCGCCTCGTCGTCTGTCTGTTGCTTTCATTTTCGAAGAATTTTAAGTTACTTATAATTTAATTAATTACTCCGAGTGTTTTAGTGTGTATTTTTCATTTTAAAACAATTTCAAAATGATATACATACAAATACGAGGTTAGATATGACACCAGTACACCGAAACTGAGGCGCTCAAATCACAACAATTGGCGTAATTAGATTACCATTCTACAAACTACTGTCTGTCACATTCACTTATATAAGTCATATAATGTAAAGCGGAATAATTTTTAAACGCCACGCACTATGGAAATGTGTCATCTATATTTATTAAACATCATTGCAATTACATTGTTTCTCTGATGTCGTCATTACAGAACAACTGGCTTTGCGCCTCCTAACTTAAACAGAAAAATATCAATCAATTAACGTCAAGGTACAAATTGGTTATGAAGTAAAAAAAAAGGAAAGCCGTGTCTTGTCTGTATTCTTTCCTTTTTTTATTATTATTATAGGTTAATGGACTTCGGATTTCTTCATACAGACAAGTTATCAATAGTTATATAACCTTTCACGCATGTCCGTCATTCACATGTGTCAAAAATAACTGTCTTCAACTTTAACTTTTTAAACTAAGGAGGTTTACTGCGGACACTGGACTTATTGTTGTCTGTTTAACCTCTAAAAGGCAAAGTCCGTGACTAGGATGTGAACGTGATATTAAAGCTGTTCTCTGTTTCTCGCAGGAGTACAAAGATGAGTTGAAGAAGAAGGAAGCGGGCGACAGCGATGCGCTGGAGTCTGTGCTTGCACACGTGGGCGAGATGGGCCGCTACCAGAGGTTCCTCTTCGTGGCCATGCTCCCCTTCGGCGTCTTCTTCGCGTTCGTGTACTTCGGGCAGATGTTCATCACCGCGACGCCCCAGCGGCACTGGTGTCGGGTGCCGGAGCTCCAGCACTTGGATATGGGGATGAGGTGTGCACGCGAACACATAATATTGAGATAAGGTGTGCACGCGGACGCAGATCTAAATTATGGCTGCTTCGTAGATGCAGAAACTTTACTTTTAAATATGGGTTTGGAGACTCTTTAAATTATGGTGGGGTTGCATCTTGTTTTTGGCGCCTTTTATAGAAAAGGCTTAGGTTTTCAACAGTGTAAAGATTTTCCTTGCCGTTGTGGTCTTAGTTCTTCCTCTTCTTCTTTCTTGGTGGTTATCAATGAATACGCCAATGAACACTGTTGATACTCAAACACGGTTAGTTATTGTTCAACATAGTTAAACAAGTTGATTTTATAGTAACTCTGCATGACAGCAGTGTAATAATACAATGACTTATTTAATAGCTATTATTTTGGCAGTGTCTGCTGACTCTCCTGAAACAAAACACACAACCGGTGTAAAACCAGATAGATCAGGGTTAGGACAAGGGTTAATTAAGACAAAGAATTACAACTCAACATTATTTGCAGTCTTAGTTGTTGCCATATTTATCTGCTACTCTCAATGAAATAATTCCAAATACATATGGTTTAGAAAACTTAACGGTTCCGACATTGGCGTTCCTATTTTCGGCGAAAGTAGATCATTATGTTCAAAATAATAATAAATACTACGTTAGGTAATGAAACGGATAAGAAAGTATGTATTTATAGAATTATTTCGGTAGAGTATTTTCGCTTTAATTTTTGTACTTTTAATTGTTATCTAATATGTTATCGAATTCGTTTCAAGTGATTTCTTTTCGAATCATGACCTAATTGGAATTGTTAGATTGTACCATCTTGATTAGATAATTTGCCTAAAGTATTGTAAGTGAGGTAGATAGGTATATATCATTGGGAAGAGGAATTGCGGTATACCTCAGCAACTTCTTCCTTCTAATTCTCCTATCGATGTAAAATATCAACGACTTATGGAAAACCGTTGATTTATTCAATATATATAATAGATAATCGTTTTATAAACAGACGATATGGGTTGTTTATAGGTGTGGCAATCGCAAGCCGAACAAACCGCTCAAATTATTCTTTCGATCCTTTCGATTTATGGGTTGTTTATAGGTGTGGCAATCAATCACCCAAAACACATAGGCGTTCGACAAGTTCTGGCATCACGCTTGCTCTACAAGCTGTTTGTACTCAACGTGACAGACAGTTTCGTGTTTACTATTACAGCCTTCGTTTTGAATTGCTCTTTCTTTTTCAATTCAAGAGTTAACTCAAAGGTTCATTGAAAAAGTCGAAAACCATATCAATCCTCAGGTGGTAAATGCACCATATTACCAACCCAACACAAACGCGTCCGTTTACAAACGTCGCTGGCGCAACCACCTCATTTATCCGATCTAGGAAGGGTACATAGGTACTTCGGACCCACCGGGGTCTTGCTAGACAACACTTTACCCACATATAGTGCTAACTAATACACTGTGTCGCCACATAACCAATCAGAAGTTATAATCTAACTAGCGACCCGCCCTGGCTTCGCACTAATGCGTATATCTATACAGATAAATAAAATTGGAGTGTCTGTTTGTAAGATTCAAATAACCGCTTTTTATTAAATGGATATGGATGTATACATGGTACATATACCAAAATAGCATTTATTACAATTTTTGTCTGTCTGCCTGTCTGTCTTTTTGTTCCGGCTGATTTCTGAAACGCCTGGACCGATTTTGACGGGACTTTCATTGGCAGATAGCTGATGTAATAAGGAGTAACTTATAACAATAATAATATAAGAATATTTATATCGATAATTCCACGCGGACGAAGTCGCGGGATCAGCTAGTCATACATATAAACCTTCCTCTTGAATCACTCTATCTAGTTAAAAAAACCGCATCAAGATCCGTTGCGTAGTTTTAAAGATCTAAGCATACATAGGGACAGACAGACAGCGGGACGACTTTGTCTTATACTATGTAGTGACTAATTGTTATCCATAGTTATTACATGCACTTTACTACGTGACCTTCTTGTCGCAGGAGAAATCTTACGGTGCCTCGGCTCGAGGGCGGCTGGTCCCAGTGCGCGATGTACAACGCAAACTGGTCCCTTGTCCTGGAGACAATGACGCCGCCGGACCCCTCCACGGAGACGGTGCGGTGCCGCGACGGCTGGGAGTTCGAACTCGGCGATATTCCGTACCGCACAGTTGTCAGCGAGGTACGAACTGATGACCCTTACAATAACGGACGAAACGGTACGAAATTAGGCCGAGTTGATGGAGAATAAGTTCGCTAGACTTGTGAATAGGAACTATTCACCTTATAATAATGGACGAAATGGTATGAAATTAATCAGGTCAAGTTGATGGAAAATAAGCTAGCTATTTAAAAATATCAGAGTTGACAGAAGTCTTTTCCCGACTTGTGAAAGGCAACCATTCAAATTTCGCTATTTTTAGGGTTCCGTACCTCAAAAGGTGAAAACAGGAACCCTTATAAGATCATTTCTTGTCCGGCTGTTCATTTGTTTCAATTTTAACATCTCTCGTTAGAAATATTCATAGTTAAATGTTATTTGTAAGGTGTATGCTGTAAAATATGCACACTAGCTGACGCCAAGCCTTGCTAAAATGCAATAGAACTAACGTAAACAGATGTCAAGTTTTTCGATGACGATATAGCTTAGTGGTTAAGGGTTTGGTCGCGAAACCAGAAGGCGCAGGTTAAAATCCCGAAGTGTTACTCGTAGCTCATTTATCTACAGATATCTACATTTTAAAATTGTATTTCATTTATCTACCAATATCTACAATTGAAAATTTCCCGACTTGTTTTTCAAACAGCGCGGTTGGGTGTGTGAGTATTCTGGCTTCGCACCGCTTGCGCAAACTATATTCTTCGTCGGCTCCTTGACTGGAGGGGTTTTCTTCGGCTGGATAGCAGACAGATACGGAAGGGTGCCTGCGTTGGTTGGTAAGAGTTGCCATGATTAGACGTTACGAAGTAAAAAAAATGCCGAGTATAAGTAAACAACATTATTTAAGTTCAGTCTTAAAAGATGAAGTAAATGAATTTCATGATAATAGTAAAGTACAATAACGGATTTCAACATATTGGGACATTAAATTCGTCTCAGATGTGGGACTGACATAGGCTATATAATTTCAATATGGTATCCGTGAGATAAAAACTGACTTATAGTTAGAATATTCAAAATAACCGGGTTTTTGTTTCCTTTAATAATTGATTGCTTATTAGCGGGGTCCAAAAAGATTATTAATTATCATTGATTAACTTGATAATTATCACGATGAATATGTCAAAAATGTTTATTTTGCCACACTTCGAATTGCCGTATTGAACTCTGCGTGTATCGGAATGCGCTCGCCATCACTTGTGGCGTTGTTTTTCTATATTCAATCGTTCAATTATTTACCCAAAACAAAGTATATGCAAGTGATTCTTAAAAGATTAAATTTCTTTCGTAGGTAGAAAAAAACATTGTTTGTTTTCTCTTACGTAATGCCACGAAATACTATGAAAACTTAAACATATATAAGTATAAACAACCCCTTTTTGACCCTTTTGTGACATTTATCATGGCGTTCATTGCAAAACACAGATCATTTCCCGAATACATGTTGCATGTTTTGAAAATATTTCAGAGCAGAGATACCTCTGCTATGTTGTGGTGGAACAATAAAAATTTCTTCCATTTTGTTTCCACTGCACTTTAACGATACTTTCCTTATTCAAACTAGTTCAATCAAAACTTAAAAATCGAATGGGAAATGGAATAGCGACTAAATTGACATTTATTTTTAAATACTTCAATCAGCAAAATGAGAATGTCAACACTGACCACATTTTACCACTACATAGTCCACGCAAGAAGATCCGGGAATATGTAAACATATTATGCCCAACAAAACTAGTGTAGCCGATATATTCTCGAAATAACCTTCTTTCACCACCAGGATATACGAACCATAATATAATGTAGCATATTTGACCCTTTTCTATTTTAGTAACCCTGATTAGCTTATTTTTCCCATTCCGATTGTATTTCTCCCAAGGTTATGCGCCACCCCAATCTGTTATTCAAAGATCTTTCATGCAGATTACAATAGTGTTGCGTAGTTTCCTCGAGTTGAGGTTTTTAATGGCACTACTTGTTTACTGTTTAACGATATAGTACTATTTATTTATTCTTTATTGCAATTATCTTGTAACAAGGATTACAAAGGGCGAACTTAATGAAATAAAAATATAAAGCAAAAATTCAGAGTTACAAACTTTTTGTAACGGAACGTTTGTGTTAAAGGCTTATACAATATACAATATTAGTGATTATTTAAATGCTACCATACTCTGGAAATGAACTGATCCCTCCAGTCTCTTTCAAGTGGATATATTGTAAACACGCTAGGTTCCACTGAAAATCAGCTCTCACGACGTTTTTTTTGTTTTTAACTTCGTGAATTTAACGTTGAGTGGAAATCTTTTTGGTGCATTAATATTTAGAATTTAAAATTATTTTCTTTCTTTGTAACAAAATTACTGTGTTTATGTTTATGTGCCAAATAAATATTTTTCTCTGTCCATTAATGGTAAATAAAATTGTTCCACAGTGTTTCTTAAGCCGGATCTTCTCAAGACTTATTTTCCGAACGGAACAGGATCAGACATACATAATCATTAAAATTTGTAGAAAATGTACGTAGAGTTTAGCAGCCGCGGGAATCGATTCCACGTCTTGCGGAATCGCGTCCAGACGCTTTGATCACCAAACTAGCTTATTAATGAAACTATTTAATGGATTTTATAGCATTTTAAATGTGTCTATTTTACGGATTTTATCACGTAAAATACTTTCATTTCATATGTATAATATTCGCTTCAAAACAAGAAATAAATGCTATAAATCTTAATGTTAATTTTAAACTTACACAATTATTCTATGCTCGTAACGCGTGTTCACAGTTATAAATTTAAATGTCTTTTGTGATATAAACTTTTTTATTATTACTTAATAACAGGTAATGACTACGATTAGTCGAAGAAAAATTGCGAAAGTAGCTTCTGCTTTAGATACTGTAAAAACGCTAAAACAATCATTTCCTTTCAAACTCTTATCTTTATTGTTACAGGGACAAACTTGATCGCGTGTGTCGGCGGTTTGGGCACTGTCTACACTACTGGCCTGTGGGATTTTATCTTCTGCCGATTTCTAGTGGGAATGTCCTTCGACAACTGCTTTATGATGATGTACATACTTGGTGAGTATCTTTTCTCCATTATGTGTACAAGTACAACCTAGACGTCAAAAGATACATCTTTGGGTTTTTTTTTTCACAATATAAATGTTTTAATACTTTGAACGGCGTTATGAATATAAGTCATTTTTTAATTTAGTATTTCCGCAACAATCACTTTAGAAGTATCGCCCAAAAGTATTATCTTTATTGGAATTCTTCTTTTACTGAAAAATTATAACAGGTTCTTCAGATTAATAAGTAAATATATTATAAGTAATATTAATTGTAATTAGATGAAGCTCAATTATCCTTTGAGGATTAAAGTGAAATGAAACGTTTATTAATTCCAGAGACTTAATCAACAGTTTCGCCCCGTACTGTTAACAATACGATTTCGCCATAAATTCATCAAAATCTGATTACGCCCCGTTTCTGGAACACTGATCATCGTAGAAATTAACTAATCCGTTGTCAAATGCCATTTGAGTTGCCAATAGGATGGTTGAATTGATCTTCTAATCAAGAAGATCATTCTGATTAAGAAGATCATTCTGATTAAGAAGATCATTCTGATTAAGAAGATCATTCTGATTAAGAAGATCATTCTGATTAAGAAGATCATTCTGATTAAGAAGATCATTCTGATTAAGAAGATCATTCTGATTAAGAAGATCATTCTGATTAAGAAGATCATTCTGATTAAGAAGATAATTCTGATTAAGAAGATCATTCTGATTAAGAAGATCATTCAGATTGAGAAGATCATTCTGATTGAGAAGATCATTCTGATTGAGAAGATCATTCTGATTAAGATCATTCTGATAAATCTGCGATGATCAGTTTTCCAGAAACCGGGTGAGTCAACAAAACCGTTAGTCATTGTGATGTTCAGAAGATCAATTGCAAGTGAACCTGTGATGCGACCGCGATCTCTCGTCTTTGCCGCAGTGCTGGAGTACGTGGGGCCGAAGCACAGGACGTGGGTGGCCAACATGTCCATAGCGTTGTACTTCGGCGGCGGCTGCCTGATGCTGCCCTGGCTGGCGTACTTCATCGCCGACTGGCGCCACTTCCTCTGGGTCACCTCGTTGCCAATGGCCCTGACCGTCTTCGCGCCGCTCGTGATACCCGAGAGCGCTAGGTGGAGTGGTCTTGTTACAATCGATCAGCTCAATTGATATGGGCAATTGAATACATAACAGTACTGATTATTTTTTATGTCAAACGATGGCAAGCGAGCTGGCTGTCCACCTGACGTTAAGTGATTGAATGACCCGTATGGTTGCAGGTTGCCACCTTTTAATAAAGTGGGCCCTGGCTTCTTCACTCACCAGACGAAACGCAGAAGTATAACACTTCCATATCACGCCGGTCTTCTGAGATTGTGGTACGACGGACCTGCCCATTCGCGCAACAATGCAAAGACTGTTGCGTGGCCCTACCAGTTAGTTACAAAATATTTGCATAATAATAAGGTTCGTAAATGAACGGTATCTGGAAATTTTCATTCGATGTGAATAACTTGAAGATGCTTGGGTACGCTTAGGGCAATACCTTGAAGGTTTAAAGGAAACGGTCAATAAGCTGTCACGATTGGCAATACAGGAAAAGAAGATATTCTCCTTTTACCAGACTTTCTTGCTCCGACAAAATTTATTACAAAACATTTGTTGAATGTTATTGTCTTCCTTTAAGAGCTTTGGGAGCTTTGGTTCAAACATTATCTCTTTTACGATTTCAGATGGCTTGCGTCGCGCGGAAAGGTGAACCAAGCAGTCAAAATTCTGCGAAGATTCGAGAAAATCAACGGGACAAAAATCCCTCAAGATGTCTTGGATGACTTTATCGTGAGTTCATCTTTGTTGATTTTATTCCTTTTAACATAAGAACCTCAGAAAAACATATCGTGGGGTGTAAATTTATTTCTAATGAAGCGCTTTTGCACTGAATACTATACTGGGACAACTTAATCTTAACTAGGTTGTTGTATTTTGTGTGGAAGAGGTCGGATAGACAGTCCCAATGACCACTGTGACCTAGAAAGATCTATTGTCGTCTTTCGAAAACATGTACGACAACGTTATCCTTTGTTTTATGGACGTTTTACATACATAAATTTCGTGGGCTAACACCTAGATCTGAAAGTTTATCTGTGGGTTACAGAAATATTCTCGTGAGAGAATCGAACCCAAGACCACCGAAGCCAATAAATGGCAACTACGGAGGCATCTAACGGGCTCCTACTAATCTGAAACTCCGTTTCGATGATCATGGATTTATTTAAAATAGTGGTCAACCAGTGGTCGAAATTCGACCATGATTATTATACATGGTAATGTGTGTAATGATTTTTAATAATGATTTAATGTTTTTTTTTCATTTAGAGTTTTTAAAATATATTAGCATTCTGCACCTCTTCTCTGTATAAACTATAAGTGTTGGAAATATATATATCTAATCTCAATACGTTCATTTGACAGATTTAGTATAACAGAAAAGCTAGGCAATCATACCCTGCACCTATGTCCCTATGTGAATGTTATTTACGCCAAACACCAACGCTTCTGAATCTACACATTTAAAACGTAGCAATCTCAAACTGTTCATATAGGATAAACCTGTCACAAAGTTTTTGCTTCACGTATTAATATATAGATTTATCCGCCTTGGCAGATATGTCATAGACTCTTTTCTTTCGGCGCAGGTGTCGTCTTCTCAAACTAGACGCACGGGCGAGAGCATCGTCGACGTGTTCAAGAGCGTGCCCCTTCGCAACACGATGATCTTCATGGTAGTGATATTCATGGCGTGCGCGGTCATCTTCGACGGGCTGGTGCGCATGTCCGAGGGCCTGGGGCTCGACTTCTTCGTCACCTTCACGCTGACCTCCGCGACGGAAATACCCTCAGTGACGCTGGTGGCCATTGTGCTGGACAGGTGAGCATTTCTTGTGACGTTTGATAAATATGTAAAGTGTATTTTTATTCGCATACCGACCCGCCCCGGAATCGCGCGGGTCCAATTTATTATACATATAAACCTTCCTCTTCAATCACTCTATCTAGTAAAAAAAAACCCGCATCAAGAACCTAAAGATCTAAGTATACATAGGGACAGGCAGACAGCGGGACGACTTTGTTTTATAGTATGTCGTGATAAAATGTTGCATATTAACATCATAACATCATCATTTCAGCCTGTTTGAGTCCACTGCTGAACATAGGCCTCCGCCACGGACTGCGACGAAGCACGATCCTGAGCCACCTGCATCCATCGACTTCCCCCACATTTGCACAGGTCGTCACTCCATCTAGTGTGGTCGTCCTACACTGCGATGGCCAGTACGAGGCTGCTACTCGGGAACCTTTCTTCCCCAAAAGTTATCGGTTCTACGAGCTATATGATCTTCGTCCATATTCATCTTAATACTCACCCGTTGCGACATACTGTTGAGGTCTTTGAGCATAGTACCAAGTTCCTCCATCATAAGATATCAATGTTAATTTTGTTTTCTTTTAGTTTTGGTGTGTATTGCTGTAATTTTAATTTTTAGTTTTGTATTATTCCATTTTAAACATTGCATGTGTCATAAAATTATAAGGTCATAAGCAGAGGCGGATTAGAGACAAAACAGATTTCATTATAAATGACGGATATCTTTTGACTTCGTCATTATTATGGAAAGTTTGAGTTAAAATCACTCAGTTTTGCCGTATCACTCTGATTAGCTTGTAGAAGTGTTTCACCGCTCTAATTTACAATTATGTCACGATAACTGAAAAACTGAGGCCAAACTATCAAACATAGTATAAAACAAAGTCATTTCGCTGTCTGTGTGTCCCTTTGTATGCTTAGATCTTTAAAACTACGCGACGGAACTTGATGCGGTTTTTTTTTACTAGATAGAGTGGTTCAAGAGGATGGTTTATATGTACAATACAATTGCACCTGCCCGAAGCCGGGGCGGGTCGCTAGTTAACAATATATAAATTTTATTTGAATCATTATTAGCCAAGTTATAATTTAATTACTAATGCGGGTATTTAACTTTGAGCTTTTAAGCTAATATTATAGTTGAGTGGGGTAAACCGAAGCAGAGTTCACTTTTTTCATAATTTTGTTTACTATTCTCAATCTTGTCATCGTATTTTTAGAGCATTGCCTACTTTTGAAATGTCTTTTTGGCAGTCGGGTTTTTAATTGAATACTTCATCAGTGCATATCGATTTCAGAATTTCATAACGAGGTTACGAAAGTTGTAGTTAAAGTTGACGATCATCTTGTGCTTCTTTTTATTCTATATATATACTAGCTAACCCGGCAAACGTTGTTTTGCCATATAAATTATTTGTAGGGTAGAAAAAAATGTTTGGGGTGGACCACCCTTAACATTTAGGGGGATGAAAAATAGATGTTGTCCAATGCTCGCTAGCTGATATGCACACAAAATTCCTCGAAAATCGGTCAAGCCGCTTCGGAGTTCAATTACAAACACCGTGACACGAGAATTTTATATATTAGATAGTAAAAAAATTCAACAGGTGGGGACGCAGGAAGCTTACCATAGTACCGATCTGTATGGCTGGCGTACTGGCGATCGTTGCCGCATTTGTGTCTAAAGGTAACAAATTTCTCGTCTATATTTTTTATCAGCTAGAGTGAAATATGATTAGTAATTTTCTTTGAAATAGTCATTCTTTGACAGCGATGCAAACTAATGTTTAAAGTGTAGAGCGTGTTATGAAAAGTTATTTACTTTTTGCAAATGTTAAGTGATTACCGCCGCTTAATGCACCTAAAGTCCTAAAGCGTTGCAGATGCATTGCCAATCTTTAAATAGTGGGACCGGATCGTAAGAGCCTGTCTATCCAAGCAACAGCAGAAGTTAGGGCACGGCTCTACCACAGTAAAAATGAATGGTAATTTGATTTCGAATGAGATAGTTTTAATAACAATTATAGCTTTAATCATCATCATCATTATTTCAGCCTGTTCTAGTCCACTGCGGGACATACCTAAGCCTTCTCCATTAAGTGTTACGAAGCACGAAACTGAGCGACCTGCATCCACAAACTTCCCGCAGATAGACAAAATAATAATAGTTAATTGAGTTAACCAAAATCTAGTATAGAAGTTTAGAATGTGTTATTTGAACATATACATACGTAGGCCTTGATGTGGGTCGCAGCTCTGAACTCAATAACTCTTAATCTTTAGTACTGCGAATAGTTACAGGAGTGGGTCGTAGCACAGAAATGCTAAATTTGACCTTTAATTGCTAATCTCTGCACTTAAGATGGAACATTAAAATTTGTAGAAAAAAAACCGTTGCGGTAAACCAACCCACGTTTTCCGGATTCGCGCTTAGACGATTTAACCACTAAGCTAGGCTGAAATCCCCGCACATTTTGCACAAAATTGCCGCACTGACGAAAACCTCAACGTCCTTTCATCTACTAAGCAATGCTTCGCGCTCGTCCTCTATTCTGCTAATTTTATTAGAATTCGACCTTGATAGGGGGCATTTCAAGTTATGTGGCAACTCGGCAGGGATACCCCAAGTGGTGCTGGCGATCGCGGCCCGCTTCTCCGTCAACATGAGCTACAACGCGGTGGTGCAGTGGTCCACGGAGCTGCTGCCGACGGGCGCGCGCGCGTCCGGCTCGTCGCTGATCCACGTCAGCGGCTACGTCTCCACCATGCTGTCGCCATTCTTGGTCTACTCGGTGAGCGGTGCCAACGCGACTGTGACTCCGTGGCAACTGCCAGGAGTCGTGGCTCCTGAAGAGACCGACTATCTCCCACACCAGATGAAACGCAGAAGCATGACTGCGTTTCTTCTTACAATCCAGTCAGATAACAGCTACCGATAGAGCCGAGGTCCGGCCCTCTTGGGCACCCTCGAATCGGAATGCTAAACGCGTGTTGAGTGACAGCCCAAGCCGAGGTCCCCTCTCGGGGGCCCTTGAGCCTGGTCACTCCATGGAGCGCCCGCCAAAGCGCCCTAAGAGCTTGGCAGCCTCCTAAACCGGTGCTAATAATAGCGTGACGGCCCGAACCGAGGCTCCCTCGGGAGCCCTCGAGCTTAGTCACCATAACCCGTAATAATAATACACCAAGGTTCAGGCTAGGCGCCCCGTGCGCCAGGCCACCTCAAGTCCGTCGGAACTGTAAAGGCCCCTAAGGCCAAAAAAACAAAATTCTTATGTGAACTTCCGTTTCGCGCTCGTCTTCTGAGGTCATGGTCTGGAAGACTATTGCGTAGCCCTGCCGCATAATATTTTATCTGGTTCTATATTGCTATATTTTATTTTTAGAGAAAATGTAACTTACAAACTTATGTATCTTTTTTTATGTATAATTTGATGTGCAAGCAAGCGTCTATTAGTAAAAAAATATTTTGAATTTGAATATGGACATTTTTTGTAGCTATTTATTGGAGCTTGAGCCTCATTGTCCGGGCACTCGCTTTTAATTCAATATACTCGAGCAACCTGAGTTCGATCCCCGGTACCTGCACCAATGAAATTGTAAATTTTATATGCTGTCTTATCACGTGCTCAGCGGCGAAGGAAAACATCGTGAGAAACCGGCATATTTTGGAAATGAATCATAAATTGGCAGGAGCGGGTGTGGAAACCGCTGCCCCTGCTCATCATGGGCGTGACGGCCCTGACGGTGAGCAGCTTCGGCTTCCTGCTGCCGGAGACGATGGGCCGCCCCATGCCGCAGACGATAGACGAGGGCGAGAGATTTGTCAGGTCTCACGCGATATGCGGGTAAGAGGAATATTTCTCTTAGTACGTTCACACGCACTCACTGTTCGTTCAAATTCGTTCAATTACTAAGTTAAAGACTTTACTAACCCTCTATCGGAAACATAAATAATCTTAAAGCTGGTTAAACTATAATTAGACTGTGAGGGTCACCGCTCGTAACTAATAAAATACCTGATGATTTCACTGATAGCGTTATGGAATCATTACCTACCCATTCTCGATCAGGATAACAATTTGTAGCACAACTATTTGTTATGAGTCTGGCTGCATTTTGTTTCCATTAATACTTACATTCGAAACCTCCGCAACACATTGTCTTTCGTGATGATTTTAGTTGTGGACCAATAACCAATTGAATCGTATAAATAACAGCTTTTGACCTTAGGAAAAGAGTGCTTTGGAAGCATTGTTTTCCTAAGCTGTAACTTTTACATCACTATTTAAATCATAACATTTTATGTTTCAGACAAGCTGTGGATGATGAAGATGACATCAAGCATGAAAAACAGAAAGCTCTTATCACGTAAGACATTAAAGTAGTGTTGCGGTATAAACAGTACTCGATACCAATGTATTAAAATTTGCTCTGTTGCAAAATTATGATTATTGACTCTACTCGTTGTAAAGTTTCAGTATGCACCAAACATACATATCAACAAAGGGTATGAACTATTACGGAACATTTATTGTGTTAGTGGTTTAGACACATAGACATAGTAACATTCATACAAATATTTAGTTATTCACAAATGATATTTTAATTATTTCATTATTTAATAATATAAGC
Source organism: Iphiclides podalirius (assembly GCA_933534255.1). Taxonomy (NCBI): domain Eukaryota; kingdom Metazoa; phylum Arthropoda; class Insecta; order Lepidoptera; family Papilionidae; genus Iphiclides; species Iphiclides podalirius. The sequence goes on from OW152817.1 coordinate 14,462,569, forward strand.
TGTATTTATGGTAAGTTTCCAGTAAAAATGTTAATGGAATGTCCGTTATAATTGAAATTTTTTTATTTTGAAACTACTCTGTATTGTTAATATATCGTGTCCCATTCACTGTGATATTATGTCAATTTTATATTATAAATATTTTTCTTATTGATTTAGAAACGTAATTATTTCTCGTACCTAATTACATTAATACAGTACACATCCAATACGACTATTTATTGTCGAGTTAGTTATTAAAAATATACATCCTCATTCAAGATCTGTAGGATCATAAGAATTGTTAGACGTATAACTGCTATTTATTCGTTTACAACGTTAATTAATATTTTTTAAAAGTGCTAATAAATATAAATAAGAAATAAAAGTTTACCATATGTATAGTTAGGTTACAAATATTATGTAAAGACCGAAGCAGTTTTTTAAAATTTTGGTATATTGTTTTATAATTGGTCGTTAATACGACTTTCATTTACTAAATAATGAAGTTTCATTTTTGAACATTTTTGCATCAAATACGTGTCTGAGTTACAAAGTTTGTCCCAATTATCGAGCGTCGAAATTCAAGGGTTTCTGCTGAAGACTTTCGTGGCAACTTAACAACTAAGTTACTAAACGTTGGGCAGTACTCGGTTGCCGGGTCAACCCCCACAGGGCAAATGTTGCCACCATATTGTTAATGAACCTTAACAATATGATGGCACGACAGGCAAAGAAGTAAAGAGCCTTTAGAACAGGTGGATTCTAAAATACATCATGCAACATTTGGTAAAGATTTGAGAGGTTAGATCAGTCTGCATGTGCTTGGTCTGACTTTATGTGAATATAAAAAATATACCGTCCGATGAGTTAAATTTTGAACCTCAAACTAGTTATGTTACTGTTTATAATCGAAATACTCATTCCGATTCTGTGTCATTCAATACGAAAGATATGTGATACAATCACATATCTTTCGTCGTGGGAGTGACAGTAGTGGGCAAGTTGGAAATTATAGTATAGGATTATATACATTAAAGAAAGAGTATTTAACACCATTGTACATTGGAATACGTACATAAACAGTACGGATTTATACGTCTAAAAGTATGTTAACTGGAAGGAAATGATAATAAATTTATTCGGAGACATAATCTTTCTTTTATTATAGGCACTGACGCACCTATTTAACAATGAAAAACAATATATCAGAAAAATAAATATTCATATAATAAGGGTAGGGGGAATTGTATTCCGATGCTCTTAGTTAGCTATTCAATAATGAACTCCCTGAGTTGTCAGGTATTAACTTTGTACTAAATTGATGAATTTTAATTGGATTCCTAACCCATCATTCCGTATAAAAATGTCTGTTTCATATAAGCCACGTGTATGGCGGCTGGCATCGCGTTTTTGCTTAGCTAACATAGACTCGTAACTAGACAACTATGCCCATTCAAATACATAAAATTTTATAAAAAAAAATCATTGAAGCTCTTTAAAGTTAGTTCCATAAGTACGGCGCGGGCATCAATTGCTAAAATCGAATTAACACTAATCGGATCTAGCTTATTGCTAAGCCTGCCATCACATACTCGAAAGACAATGCCGTTTACACCAAACGTACAGTAGTACGAACGAACAGTACGCACGCACGGGTGCGTACTAGATGATTGCGGTGCAATAAGAAAGAAAAAGCTGCAGCCCTCCCCCAAGTTCGCCATCTACTTAGGTGAGTGACGATATGATACGGGAGGGAGGTGAATTCATCACAAAAGAAAAAAAGCTATAGTCTAATCTTTCACTTGTTGCTATAGATCAAAACATTCTACTGACAAAAAACAACACTAGCAAACACACAAACCTAGTTCATAAGCACACGAGTCAAGCACGCCTTGTGTACAAGTCCGGTACATCTTCATCGCATATTGCAAACGAAATACAATATTCATGAAGGATGATAGTTTGCTACAATGTTATTCTATTAATATAAAGAATTACGTGAAAGAAATAGAGCTGGTATTATATGATCAAGAAGAGGTGACGAAGTGATTGGTTCAGGGTAAGAATCAAGTCCGTTGCTCGCACCAAGGGATTGGAGTAGGGTGGTAGGCTTCACGCTCCAGCGCGTCCTGCTGGAAGACGGTAGGTAGACCCGTTCCGAGGAGCAGCTGCTGAGACGTGGTAATTGATGGGGCGTGGTGGTGAGGGGCGTATTGGTTGAGGGGGCGTAGTGGTTGAGGGGGCGTAGTTTTTGAGGGGCATGGTGGTTGAGGGGGCGTAGTTTTTGAGGGGCATGGTGGTTGAGGGGGCGTAGTTTTTGAGGGGCATGTTGGTTGAGGGGGCGTAGTGGTTGAGAGGGCGTGTTGTTTTAGAGAGCGTGGTGTTAGAGGGAATACGGATAAAGATGGTTGAGGGGGCGTGCCACTAACATGTAAGCGGGGTCCAGCTTGGGCCGCTTGGTGGGCGGCTGGCTGTTGGCCGCGTTGGCCGCCGCCACCGCGGCCGCCGCGCCCGACGCGCCCGGCTGCGGGGTGCCCGCGCGGGAGGTGCTCGCCGAACCGGGCGCTGCGCGAGAATAGACTCTATTACAGCGGCCCAAGGTCGCTTGCCCCATGCACAGGGCAGAGCTCAGGCGCAGAGCATTTTCGACTTGAACCCACGGTGCGAGATACATGCTGGTACCCACCTGAGGAGTTGGCTGCGGCGGCCTTGTCGGCGCTGTTCTTGGACTTCTTCGGCTTCTTGGCGCCGGCCTCAGGGTCCGAGTCCGAATCCGAGCTGAACTCACTGCTGGAATCTGCAACAGGAGCGAAGGGAAACTGACTTCAAAGTAAGTTATTTCAATGTAAAGGCTAAAATTAAAGGGACAGTTAAAATTATAGAGGAACACGTTGTTGCCAGATATGGAATTGATAATTGCAGTAAGGCGTGGTACGTGGCTGTGTAAGAAATCGTTAAACATAAATTCTAATAAATTTTGTTAAAATTCTATCAATTGAAATTCTAATTAAAAAAACTAGAATTCATGCATTATACAAATTCTCTGCGACGATTACTAAGAAAAATACTCAAAATTTCTGCAGTGAATTAAACATGACAGGCTGATTTTGATCACCCTAATCGCCTATTCTATTTTCATGTACTGTAATTCTATAATTTATATAATATTGTTTTACAAATAACTGTGGTAGGGCCTCGCAACAGTGTTCACAGTTGCACGAATGGGCAGGTCCGTCCGGGTAAGTACCACGACCTCACAAAAAACCGGCGCAAAGTAGAAGTGTTACACTTCTGCGTTTCGTCTGGTGAGTGAGGTAGGCGGGGCCCACTTTATTTAAAGATGTCAACGCATCTGCAACCCTACAGGTGTTGGAAATGTCCATGGGCGGCGGTTATCACTTAGCATCAGGTGAACCGCCAGCTCGTTTGCCACTTTATCACATTAAAAAATATATATAACATATATTTATTCCATTCAGTAATAAAGAAGATTGAAGATCGTCAGTGTACCTTTCTTGCCGTCCTCTGGCTTCTTCTTGCTCTTCTTGGTGAGCTTGCTGGCGCGCTCCTCTCCCTCCTTAGTCGGCTCGTCCTCCTGCTCGGACTCCTGTTTCTGCTCTTGTTCCTCCTCAGAATCCTCGTCGGAGGTCAACAGTTTCCTGAAATTTGGCGCAAATCCGGTAAATTCCGTCGTCAGTCAACCGCTGAAAGATCAAAGCCCATCACGCTAACACTGCAGATGCGAAAGGTGAAAGCATCTGCTCGGTTTCCCTTCACGCAGCGCGGCAATACGGATTCAAATGAAATTTGGAACGAAGGCTTATTGTATCTTAGAAATAATCTTAGACGAAAGGTTCCTCGCCGCCGCGGGAATAAAACTAAAAACTAACGGCCGGTTTCTGAAACACTGATCATCGCGGATGTGTACTAATCAGCTGTCAAATCGTTCTGATCATTAAAAGATCATTCTGGTCAATTCAGAGAGTTTAACCGTCCTTTTGGCAACTAAAATGAAATTTGAAAAGTCATTTAAAGGCTGATTAGTTGACATCTACCATGATCAGTGTTTCAGAAACCGGGCGTAAGAATATAATAATTTGTCGACAAATTTTAATGTGTCACCTCGTGACGTGTGTCAATGGAAACGCATACCTGAGCGCGTCCTCTTCGGCGACGCCTTTCAGCTCTTTATTGGCCTTCGTCTCGTGGTCCGAGTCGCTGTAAAAGATATACCGCCATTACAAACACCGTTTATATGCGTGCCTTTATATTGCTGGATAGGGTTGCCAACCATACTTTATAATAACGTATCCTACTTTATTTTTGGTAAATATACTTTATACTTTTGCTTATAAAAATAAAGTATGTGAAAATACTCTATTTTCAATCTGAAGCATTAAATAAAACACAATGTATGTAACCTATATGGATAGTTACTGAATTTTCATCGATACTTTTAAGTTAAAACAGAACACTTTCAATTCAACTTACAATCGTTTGTTGTCAATTATTTTTTATTATTTCTATTTTCATCCCAAGAAAATTTTATCACTTTTTTGTTCTTATATGATATTTGTCAAATTGTTTTCCCAAATTGTCATTTTCATAAATATGTGATACTTTATTTTTTTCTTCAAAAAATGTTGGCAACCATACTATAATATACTAGTTGACCCGTGGGATATTTTACCCACAGTACCATGATCAGTAACCGAATGGTAATTAATGTGTTGATATGTATTCATCAATGAAAGGAGTCTAATTTTTAAGGAGAACGCTAACAGTCTACTTCTGACAGACGAGCACGGGATTCAGCTTATGTTAAGAGATTATCGCCGCCCATGGTCACCTAAAATACCTTATGGGTTGCAGATGCATTGCTAACCAGTAAAAAAGTAGGCTCCGGTTACCTCACACAATAGACTAGTGCGATAGTATAATACGCAAGTGCGGCGGTCTTCTGACTTCCCCGGATGGACGTGCCAGTTCGAGCAACAGCCGAAACTGTTGCATGGCACACAGTCGATTGTAGTAATTATAAAAAAAGGTATAAAAATTTAATAGACATAATTTTAACGATGTAAGGAATCTGAAACCGAGTTACCAGTCAAACTGAAATACTGTATATAACAGCATAGGGGGATCAGACCAGAAATATAACATTAGTACGGTGGTACAAGCCTAGAAGGTGGTACAAGCCTGTTGAAGGTTAGTATCAATTACCTCTCGGAGGAGTCAGATACGTAGTCCCTTTCGCGGCCTTCCTCGTCACCATCGTCGCTCTCCTCGAAAGCCTCATCTTCCACTTTCTTCTTCTTCTTGTTCTTATTCGCGGCCGCTGCGGGGGGGGGGGGGGGATTTTGTCTTTAACGCCGTCCGTTCTACCACGAAACCATTCTTTCGGCCATTGTGACTACGGGCAGCTGATATTTTATATTAAGCTGATTTATAAACTCAAAAAGCTATAAACAAAGCGTATAAGTCTTTCTCATGGAAACACTACAAATGATTATAAATTAAAAAAATATAAACACGATTTATTGGCGTAGTGTATAGTGATGTCTCTTGGGCCTGAAATTGTGGGTTCGATCCTAAATACTGGAAAATATTGTGAGATGGTGTATTTTTCTGTTGTCTGTTACAAAAGAAAAGTTATGTTTGCCAAGTTCATCAGTGACCTAGTACCCATAGCACAAGCTTAGTCTGGGACAAGATCACGATAAATAAAAATGTGTCTTGAAAATATTTATTAAAACTGACACAATGTACTGCTAGACAGTTTCCATGACTGTCGTCTTGCGCGGCGAAAAGAGTACGAAATATTTATCGAAATGACGAAAAAAAATATGACGAGAAAGCTCGTGCATGGTGGAACGTTATGACGACATCTACTAGATACAGAGCAAGTTAATAAACATTTTAGTAACAAACAACAAAAGCGACTTCCATTACACGCTTTTTTATGCGAGAAGGTGGCAAACGACTTGGCGGTTCACCTAATGTTAAGTGATAACCGCCGCCCATGGACATTTGCACACCCATAAAGTTGCAGATGCATTGCCACCTTTTAATGAAGTAAGAAGAATAATATGGCTTACTATACTATTGAATACGCATAAGTATTACACTTTCACTTAACGCTGGTCTTCTTTTAGGTTACGTTGAACTATCACAGTTGAACTCACAATACATTTTCTATTGGATTGTGCTCCTCTTTGAAGTCGTTGGAAAATCTACTAGAGCTGGCTGAATAGTGTCGCCCCAATCCTAACCTTTCTTGTCCTTTTTCTTCTTTGCGCCGGAGTCGCTATCGTTGTCCTTCTCTGCGGGCTCCGAGTCTGAAGAGTCGTCGTCGGAGTCGATCCACTCGTCCATATCCGAGATCTTCAGGTCTGAGGGAGACAGTTGAAAAAGTTAAGTAACATCCTATAAAGGATGATTTTTTAGACAAAGTACATACTTTGTCCAAATAACATGTCCATGTCTATCTACGGTGTTGAGTTAAAACTAAAAATTGATTATATTTATTAATCGACGCGGTTAAACATTTTTCCTGTTACACACAAAATAGAAACTTTACTTATGCCACAATGTTATATTTACACATAGTTAAAAAAAAAAAACATTACACGAAGACTACAGATAATAAAAACGTTAATTTAAATGCATTTGGTGACTTTTTACAGCTAGTTTATAAGAATTCGTCTTATTTTATATTGTTATTATTTTATATATAGTCAAGTAGACATCGAGCGAACTGGCGGTTCGTCTGATCTTACGTGATATCCGCCGCTCATGAACCTAGCAATACCTTGTTACAGCAAATAGGTTTATTCACATCCATATACACTGTCATCTATGAATAGTCCCATAGTCGGATATTATGCTCATCGCTTGTGCAAACGGAAAAGTGTGAATACTCCACGCCCATGCGCGCAGCATGGGCCTCTACTTTGACCCACCCTTCTTGGCCTTGGAGCCCTTGGGCTTCTTCTCGTCGGGGTCCTCTGCATCATCGAGGCCCTCCTCGCCGCGCATCCGCTTCCGCAACATCAGCGAATAGTAGTCGATCACTTTGTTGCGTCTGAAAGGGACGGAGAACGTCACGAACGGGCGCGGTGCGTGCGCGCGAAAGGGATAGACGAGGTTTTCATGATATAGATGATGGACAGACGAGATTATAATGTCCGGAACATTGTCAATATGTAATATGAGGACAGAAAGCGCGCCTGAAAACTACGCGACTGATGAATAAGGGCTCGGGTTGAATATGTTTCGTACGTTCGAAAGAGAAAAAGAAAGATTTTGGTCGAAAATGTTTTAACGCGTAAAAGGGATAGAAACGGCTTTGGACGAAAAATCTACTCACATGTGAAGAGGACAGCACACGCGCCTAGGAGACTAGGGAATAAGGGCTAAGGTTGAATAAAAAAAAGAAAAATTATAAAAAAGAAATACATACGGAGTTCCTTTCGCCTGTTTCTTCTCCGTCAGAGGAAACGAACGATGGTAGAATTAATTAATTACCGTACTATTGATAGATGAACTATTGAATTTATTGATTACTACTGAATGATTTGATTTGAATATTTTTCTACATTTGAAAGAGACAAAAGAGTTTTGTCGAAAATGTTTTATAGGTATAAAAGGGATCGAAAGGACTACACGAAAATTCTCCACTGGTGTATAGGGGATGGAAAAGTTCGCCATCGCACACAGACGACGCACGTTTCTATTTAGCGAGTACTATAGAGATTAAGAAAAATTCATTACTTTCCAAATTCATGCTCCGCTTCTTCAGCCGACAGTGCCTTGTACCTTTGTATCGGCTGGAAATAGTACCTGTGAGGTTAACAAAATACGAAATTATGTTAGTAACACTCTATGTAGCGAAGTAACAAACTATATAGCTGTTTACTCATGTTTACGTGCGTATTACAAACATTTGTCTTTTAATCTACATATATATCTATATAAATAAAATGGTAGCAGTCTTAAACTACTGGATTTATATCTTAATAAACACTTGGCCCTTATTTGAAAAAAAATGTAATATCTCCATTTGATGTTAGGTTAATAAAGCTTTCATAAACTAGTTTCATTGAATATTAATATTTGTATTTTTATATAATGTATGGGTCTCACCACACATTACAACAATGTGTGGTGAGACCCATAGTTCAATAATTTAAAAACTAAAAAAGCCCGACTGCGTTTCTGTGTAATTTTTTATTTCGATATACCCAGTGTCACTTTCACAGTAAATACGAATCTAACGACACCTCTCGAGCTAAAGTGCATCAAGCCGTTCAAGCTGATGGAGTTTAGGGAGCATGCCAAACAATTATACATACAGACATTCATACATACTCTCGAAAAACATAACCCTCATTCTATCGCAGTCGGGTAAATAGGAGCACTGCCTGGTTTGACGTGTATCAACGCACCACTCCTGTAAGGGGTAAGCATCGATAGCGCCATCTGCCGCGTGCGTGAACACGTAATACGCCGCATTCTCCGAAACCCCACCCTCACGGATGCCCTTGAACCTGAAAACAGACTAAAACAGTGAGAAGTTAATCAATAACGGAGCCAAAATAGCACGCTAATCTAATTTGGTAATAACATAATATGTTATAACTATTCTTGCATATTATTTAGCGTATATTGGCGTTAATTGGAATCAGCTGTTAGGTTGTGGGTTCGATTACCACACGGGATAAGTACGTCATGTGTGTAGCCCACAGATAATTGTTCCGGATCTGGGTGTCATTCCCAAAGAAAGTTGAAATCAAGCAGGCAGCTGGTCATAGAAACAATCCTTACCAATACCATTTGTTGGTCATGAATTACAATAATTACATGTTTTGCCGACCTTACCAAGGTGGGGTAAAGGCAGAAGTGGGAAGAAGTTAACGTTATGTATTATTCACATAAGAAAATTTAAAAAATCCAGTCGTAATCAATCTCTTGAATAATACTGGATTTCGGAATACACGCCCGACGCTCTAGACAATAATCCCAACATATTTATCTTTGTTTTTTATTATTCACATTTTTAAGAAAATGTTTGGCCTTATCTGGTGTGTTTCCTACAGCAAAGACCACAGTAACAAAAATTTGGTGAGAGAAATCAAAGGATGCCAAGCATAATCCTAAGCCATATGGCTTAGGATTATGCTTGGCATTCTGAGAGGAAGGCCTATATTCAGCAGGGGACAGGCTGGAGTGATAAAGAAATAGATTAATCTTAAAGAGTAATCCACATCAGAAAAACATATATGCTGTCTTATAAATAAACATAATATGTAACTTTACTGATATACTTGTGACACTGAAATAACCAAGATTGGAGACCATCCTTCACCATCCAGCACCATCCATATGTCAATGTTTTCATTTAATTGACTAATCGGAAAGGAAATAGACATAAAATACCATCCATAGACACATTCTCAATACAGAAGATTGCAGAAGTAAAATTATATACATCTGATGTGACATACTACTAACTTTGTTACCAGTCTTGCCGCCAACTTTGAGAATCCAAGGCTGGTCTTCAGGTTTATATTTCCGCGATATGATGCCGAACTTTTTCCGTCGCGCCTCTTCACGCATATCTCTTCCATACTCCGAGCCTGCACCGAACCTAGATGGTAATTATTTTATAAATTAATGTATTAAGTACACATAAAAAAATTATTTTTTTCAGGGACAAAATAATGTAACATACATATTAAGTCAGTATAACTAAAAAAGTATCATTGTTACAAATTTCATCCATATCCCATTAGCCCATGAAGAATGCAAGGGTAACCTTGGTCTTTTTTTCTAATCTTTGTCACCAAAATCACAAAGTTACTTTGCCTTAATATTTTGATTGATAAAACAATAAATATTATCTTAGGATTGTGGTACAGCACCACATCCATGCAAAACATTTTGTAACAAACGTCTAAACTTTGTTCCAAATTAGGCATTACTGGCCTAGTTAAGGTTTTCTATCTAAGACTTTAAATGTAATTCTTTAAACCTTACTTTGGCATTTCCTCTTCAATCCCCTTGAATTCCTTTATATTGTTTTCTCGTTCCATTTTCACATGCGTCCATTTTGCAAAGTCCACATTTAGTGTTGCATTAAACCGCATCACATGGTATTTCTTTTTAATATTCTTGGGCACTCGTATCTTAAACTCTTGCACTGCTGCTGAAGGTTGCTGTAACAGTTGGAACAAAAATATTATGTTATATATATTTTCCAACTGATTCCAATGTTATAACCTAGTCTATAAATGAATCGTTATTTTATTTTAACTTTAAATAGATAAGAATATGCATTTACCATACCCTACAATATAAAATTTTGCTATCTATCCTGTTATAACAAACTTAACCTATTCTGGAATTAATATCAAAGTTTATATGATGAAATCGTAATATTCACAATAGTAATGGGAAGATTTCTTCTGCGGATATTTTATTATATTGCTACAAACGCATTAAATACAATACACTTTAACGCATTAAATATAAATTTTCTCACCGATCCTCCTGGAGTCGTCATCTTTGTTACTATAAATTTTTATTATTATAAAACTATTCTTATCGTATCATTGACTAATTGTCGTAATTATGTACAAAAATGATTTTATCATCATTCTTTAACAAAAAATAAGTTACTTATTTTCTTAAATAATAAAAATTATTACAGAAGTAAAATTAAGCTAAACTTTACTCTTGGCAAAATGCGTTCGGTTACACTGTAGTTTATCTACTTCAATACTGTCGCAAAATTGCAAAACAAAATTTTAACAAATTTCGTTTAAAAAAATCGTATTGTCTGCAAACCTAGGAGAAAATAAATATATATATATATATATATATATATATATATATATATATATATAATGAACAAAAAGACTGCTAATGATATTACTTATTTATCAATGTTAAAACCAGCAAGTTCATTTCTAAGACTACTACATTATTTTGTTAAAACGGAACAATAATGTCAAAATGACAAAGAATGAAAGAATGGATGGAATGAATTCCAAAAGTTCCAAAACCTTTTTTTTTTTCAAGCTATGAGCACAAAAATCGTATAATTTGTGACACAAATACGGAGTTAAATGATAATTGATGAGTTATTCGTAACTAAATACATTAGAATATTTTAAACAGCCATTTTATAAAAAGTGTAAATAAATATACGATTTACTACAAGTACTGATCATCGTAGTTCTAAATCCTGTTTAAGTTTTTGAACACATAAGCTGATTGTCTTTTTCTGTCAAACTGTCAAGTTAAGAAGAATTTGGAAGACATGCGCCAGTAGAGTTATTAAGATATATTGTAAACAATTTATATAATTAAAAATAAATAACAGAACTTGCGATGGGTAAAAAGAAGAACAAAAACAAAGTGAGCGGGGCTGTAAAAACTGCCGCTAAAACAGAGAAAAAGCTTGCAAATAAGCTCAAAAAAGAACTTGCAAATTTGGGCGAGGTTAGTAAATATTTTTATTTTTTATATCAACGCTTGCATTAATATGACTACTATGACATTCCAACTTTACTCAAATAGTGTTTTATTTTTCTTATCAACTTTTGTATCCCATGGAATTGTATTTTCTATTATTGTATATTATGTTGCATGCTATGTTGTATTATTGAAGAATATATTAAATATTTCTTAATTATTAATGGCAATTCATTCAAAAGTTTTATTTATTTAATAAAGTAGGCCCTGGCTGAAGTATAACATTCTAAGATTAGAATGTTATACCTCTGCATATATATGCAAAAAAGAATATTTGAGCACTATATAAAAATAGTAGTTATTACAAGGTCATTGTTATTTATATGTAGATTTATAAGTGAGAAATGACCTAATGTAAACAATTAGTAAAATCTTTAAAAGAACCTAAATGATAAAACTTAACAAGTTTTACAAAGCAATGAGCATTTCTTAGTCTCCAGGAATAAAAGGTTAATATTATACCAATAAGAGTGAGATATACCTGTCAGCAATTGCTCATTCAAACAGTCTGTCATATTTCATTAAATCTGGTTCTTGGCTCAAAAGTAAGGTAAACCATGTGAGCTGAAACATAGGAGCTGGTATGGCTTATAACTTTTTTTACTTATGGTCCCGTGGTGCCTCAGTAATGACTTGGAACAGAGAGTATTATATTATAATAAGGGCTTATCAATAAGAAGCTTTTGCAAATATGATTTTCTTTGCTACAGGCTAAGATTTGAAATCAGTTTTCTTGAGTATAGTGAATTAATGCATAAAAAAATGACCAGACAGCAAGCTACCTCAACTTTGTTAAACAAGCAGCATAATTACGTAAATTAAAATATGTTGTAGGAGGACATAGCTAAAGTTGTAGCACAAATAGAGCGTGAGGAGGCAAAACGGGCAGCAGCCGTTGAAAAAGCATTGCCAGGACCACCATCAGCCAGAGCATACGCAACTCTCACACCGCATCCCATTAATAATGAGCTAATTTTATTTGGAGGAGAATATCATAACGGTCAAAAGGTAATCTATTAGTAAACTATCACAGTATTTTTAATATTCAAATAAACAAATATGTTTCCCTATAACTAGAACCAGAGAAGAGATTCATCATCATTTCAGCCTGTTTGAGTCCACTGCTGAACATAGGCCTCCACAACACACTGCAGAGAAAAGATTGATATTGTTAATTTGGGATACAGCAATCTAATACAGAATATATTTTAAATTTCGGTAATTGTTACAGAAAATAAAATTATAAGAAGACACAGATTTTTATACTTATACAATTGATAAAATCAATGCCAGTATATTTTTTTATTATGTAACAAAATGTAAAAATGAATAAAATAAATGTATTGTTAAATTAACATTTACAAATGTATTGTTAAATTAACATTTACAACATGATGAAAATGAAAAAAAATCCTTCATAGTGTAGCAAGGATTCTCTAAAATAAATTTAGCTAAAGGATGGCTGCTAATTCATGTTCCTATTTATCATCAACACAGACCGAGGTGTATAATGAGCTGTTATTCTACAACCCAGTAAACAACACTTGGAAACTGGTGAAGGCACCAGGTGCACCACCACCACGGAGTGGCCACCAAACAGTTGCAACCCCGGCCAACAAGTATGTGTTATTTAACAATATATAACATTCTAATAAAACTATATAAATATAACAAAATTGTATGTTTCTTAATATTTTCTAACTTAAAAGACACATGGAATGAAATTTACTTAAATTATAAAATTATTGTGTATGATTTTTAGCATAGAGATATTGGTATGTTGTTGTAGTCTTGTTGCTATTCTTTCAGAGGTGAGCTTTGGGTGTTTGGTGGGGAATTTACAAGTCGATCAGAAACACAGTTCTATCATTACAAAGATCTATGGTGTTTCTCCCTCGCAGAAAAGAAATGGGAAAAGGTACAGTTTTTTGATTTTAATACTTCCTTTTATGATTTTGTCAAATACATAAAATTTAAATGTTATTTTTAACAATTTAATATTATATTATGTGTAATGGTACTGGTATTTCCTTCGCCTACTCATTTTCAATGCTTAATGGCCTGTTAAAAGAGTTGTGCATGTGTCATGCATTTGTTACACTGTTTGCGACCTCTGCTTTTGTGATAACGTGCGTCACTGGCAGGTGGTGGCTCCGAACGGGCCTTCGCCCCGCTCCGGCCACCGGATGGCGCTGCTGGGGCGGAGGCTGGTGGTCTTCGGCGGCTACGCGGACGACGGGCGCGAGTGCCGCTACTTCGACGACCTGCACGCGTTCTGCCTGGACTCCAGGAGCTGGCAGCGGGTCAGCGCCGGCGGCCGCGGCCCCAGCGCCAGGTCCGCCTGCGTCATGCTCCCCGCCGGGAACGACTCCGTGGGTGATTCTCGATAGAGGCAGCGGAACCGTACGAAATGTGCAGTTCCTTATTAGTGGTCGTGTGGTGTGATGGCACAATACTGGAACCGGTTATGAAGGACTTCACAGGACCCTGAAAGACTGTATTTAATAGTAAAAAAGTCATAGTTACTTTTTTTTCTATGATTCTGCCTTTTTGTTATCCTTTATGCCAATGACCATAATTACTTTAAAATTTTATGGTTATTCTATGTTCATTGCAATAAATTGCACGTAGCTCGTCAGACATTTTGGTCATAACATAAATAACCGTGTTCTCTTACATAAGGAGAATGGAATGGAAAGTAATGTGAAACACACATTATCCACAGGGTAATAACACGTGGAAGTAGGACACCACCTGTTGCGCTTTCTGTCTCACTTATGGGCGGCGAGTGTTTGACATTAGTATGTTAGTCCAAAGTGTATAATCCTCTTCCTGTGCAAACCTCCTCGGTAGCTTAATAAAACAAAAGCATGACGCCGCATGTTGCGCTCTCTAATCGCACTTACGGTGGTCGGGCCACGAAGCAGCCTCGGCTGTTGCACGAATGGGCAGGCTCATCCGGGTGAGTACCACGACCTCACAGAAGACCGGCGTGAAATGGAAGTATAATACTTTCACATTTCGTCTGGTGGGTGAGGTGGCCGGAGCCCAATTTTAAAAAGGTTGCCAACGCATCAGCAACCCTCGGGTGTGGCAGATGTCCATGGGCGGCGGTGTCCACTTAGCATCAGGTGAAGCGTCCGCACGCTTGGCAATATTTAGCACAATAGCGCAACCCTCCGCAGCTCATAGTGTACGGCGGCTTCTCGCGTGTGCGCGAGGGGCGTACAGAGCGCACGCACACACACACGGACATGTTCCGGCTGGCCCACAAGGGCGGCGCGTGGACGTGGCGCCCGCTCGCCGGCGGCGGGCGGCCGGCGCGCGCTGGCCTCGCGGCGGCGGCCAACACGCAGGCGAATAGGGCCTATGTGTTCGGCGGAATAAGCGTGAGTATCGCTTGGCGGGGTCGCGGTTTGGGGGTCAAGTTATCTTGGAAAGTCATTTTGGTTTTAGTCTTTCTATCTGAGTGTATAAGCCGGTGTCGCGGTTTGGGGGTCAAGTTATGATGGAAATACGTTTCGGTTTTAGTCTTTCTATCTGAGTGTATAAGTGTGAGTATCGCTTGGCGGGGTTGCGGTTTGGGGGGCAAGTATTATTACGCATAGATGAAATTACGATGGACTTCATATACTTAATTCTATAATAAGTATTTATTTACAAGAGAAATGTATATTTAAGTATGTTCATCATGTACCTTGTACTCTTAGTACTGCGGCGGATGACAGCCTGACAGTTTCTTGGTACTGTGTTCCCGAACAGGACGTCGAAGAGACAGAGGAGGAGCTCCTCGGCGAAATGAGCGACGAACTGACCCTCCTCGACCTGGAGACGGGCCGATGGCACAACGTGACGTTGCGGGCTGAACAGCAAAGCTCGGCTCCAGCTCAGCCCCAGGAGATAGCTGAGGACCCACCGGCGGAACCAGTGACCGGTATTCACGTCACATTTTAATTCTCAAAGGCTTTTTTGCTTGTAATGGGACATCTCACTCACTATAAATTAGGTTCTCATTTTCCCCGCTCACTGCTAAGTATACAAAAATAGTGTTAATGTTCTTGAGTAATGAAGGCGCCATATACTGGCAACCTTACATCGTCACAATAAATCACGGATTAAATAGTGTGTCAATATTTTATTGTCTTAATTTCTGAAAGGCTTAAGTGGTTACCGTGGGCATATACAACACCTGTGTGGTGGAAGCTGCTATGCCAACATTCAGAACTCGGCCTAATTACCTCACTCAACAGGCGAAAACGCTGCTGTTCATGGGAAATACCATTATTGGGCGAGGTAATCGATCGCTTATTACGTGCCCAGCGGTGGAGGAAAACGTCGTGAGGAAACCCGCACATTTCGAACATATGTGAAGTCTGTCATTCCGCAGTGAGGTCGCGTGGTGTGGACCATTATCTAATGGCCTACGTACGGACGGCGCATTTGGCCAACGGTGAGAAATATACAGCGTGTCGTTACCATCGCGACAATAAATGAACACATGTCTAACGCTACTTTCCAATAATCATAAAAAATATTAACGTTAAACAAAATCCATAATTTAAAAAAAAAATATTTTTCAAACATTTTGTAACATCGTATACAACTACAACTGACTGATTCATACATTCAGAGACTTTTTCATTTGCCACAGCGTCAGATTACAAGCCTCTCCTTCTAACAGTATGTTTTGTTTTTTTTTAAATTCATTCAACCCATTCATATGCTCGTGACCTTTACGTTACAGTTTTATACGTAAGGTGTTCTAAAATTGTTTGTTTTGGAAAATTTAATAACTCGGTAAATATTGATGTTTAAAGAATGTAAATTTTTGATAAAATTTTAAAAAGATATCCTCTATATGTGTGTTCATTTATTGTCACGATTGTAAAGACACACTGTATAGGCTGGTCCTTTTAATCGGTGGTAACTCATCGTATGCGGGCAATAATCTCTTGGCTTCCGATCTGCAGTGATAGAGGACGGCGTGTTTACTGTGACGCTGGGAGGGGCGCCGGCGGGGCAGGGGGTGGGCAGGGCGGTGGAGGGGCACGGGAGGGAGGGGCCGACGCGCAAGGGGGGGCCCGCGGCGAGAATGTCCGCCATGATGGCCGCCCACCGCTCCACCCTCTTCGTCTACGGCGGCGTGTTAGAAAGGGACGACAAGCAGTTCTACCTCAGCGACATGTATAGCTTAGGTAATGGGCACTACCGTACTGTGTCAAGAGTGTAATGTTAAGACGAAATAATAATGCCTAACACAATTTTATTTTCGGCTTATGCGTCGATGTTACATACAATTTACAATTAAGCTGGCAAAATTTACACTTCTCAATATGGTTTGTCACTGGAACATGGAGTTTAGAGGTAAGGAGAATTGTCTCACATGGGAGAATATATGTCAAAGTTTTCTTCAGTAAGCAGTACATAACAGTTCAAAAACTCTCCATAAAACAAAATTAAGTAATTTAATATTTGTGGTGACTAGAGTAGTTGATGAAACTGCATTATTTAAAATCTCAACTTAAATGGTGTATTAATTTACCATTAACTTATTCACCACTACTGCCTACTGGCTACCGTAGCGCCACCAATTAAACGGTGTTCAACAGACATGTTTCAAACAAAGAGATTGATCTTACCTCTATCCTCCATGCTCCGGAAGTTAATATATAGTTACTTAAAACTTTGTTTGTAACATGTTCCGAACTGACTTAATTTCAGTCAAAATAATTTATGGAATCAGCCGTACTCTTTAATGGGTACTACGGTAATAGTATGCACCGTCCCTTATATGAGCTTAACGGTGACTTGTCGCTTTCAAGGATGTTTGATTGGTAAGCGTCATTGCTTGCCCAGGCCTTTTCACCAGATATCGATAAGAATTTTGAACTGCGGTAGGGCCGCTGTTGCACGAATTGGCAGGTTTATCCGGGGAAGACCCCCGACTTCCCTCATGAAGACCGGCGGTAAGTGGAAGTATTATACTTCTGCGTTGCGTTTGGTGAGTGAGGTAGCCTGGGCCCACTTCAATAAAATTTGCCAATGCCTCTGCAACCCTACGGGTGTTACGATAAATTATTACTATTATCACACGTTAACAAATTCAGTCTTATGCATATTGTGTACTACCTATATTGAAATAATTCATTAGCGTAGGATTATGCTTTTTCGCAGACTTGCACAAATTGAACGACTGGAAGACGCTAATAGAGCAGCCCCCGTTGCCCGACTGGTTGGGCTCCGACTCGGAAGAGTACTCAGGTTCCGACGGGTCCAGCGAGGAGTCAAGCGACAGCGACCAGTCCGAAGACGAGTAGACCATTAGACCGCTGGCCGTGGCTAAGACCGCATTGAGCAGTGACTCCTATTAAGTGACATTTGTGTCAGTTTCGAATAAACGTATATGTAAGCTACTCCGTCTTTTTTGTACATTTTCCCTATCCTTCCCGTTTTTATTGTCTTAAGCAATTATTGTTACACACGTGTTACAATAGTATATGAAAAAAAAAATCGAAAAGGAACAATGGTGTTCTTCTATCAAATATATGTTTGAAAGTGATAAACAAGATGGTTTTATGTTATAAAATGCAGTTCTTTTAGGGTTTTTTTCATGTTTTACCATAAATAATTTATTGCACGTTCTAACCATCAACGCTGCTTTTGTAATGTTGCCAGATTCACTTTTAATCTCTATTCTGAAAATTAAATTCCAAAGCATTTATAATCCTCTGTTGAACAATGCGCTTGCCTTCAATAAGCGTAAATGCATCATTTCCGCCGGCGCCGTGGCCGAATGGTGAAAACATCTAACTATCACAAATATTAACTTATTTATTTATGATGTCTTATTTATTGATGTCACCCCAAGAGTTAATAATTGCAATTGAACCGAAATAAAACACATTATGGTGGTGCCGAAATTGGTCACAAAAGAAAACATCCGAAAGCACATTTAATGATTTATTTATATACATGATTACTAAGTAATTAATTATACATTCATTTTATATAAAAACTTCGACTAATTTCAATGTTTACGTATAAAAACCATTGGCACGCGATTCATAGAGAAAGCCTTCGGCATCTGTCAATGCAGCAGGTTTCCCGCGGAAATGTCAACATTTCAATTCTTCGACGCGATTCACTTCAATTCATAATAGAAGATGTTAATTTTTCTCTATGGCTTACATAATGATTGTAAATATTTAGGAATAGCAATGAATTTTGTGTATTGGTTTAAATACGACATATTTTTTTTTTGCTATACAGTTTCATTAGAAAAGTGTTAGAATTTAGCCTGTTAATTTTGCTTATACAAAACCATCTTTTATTATAAACCGAAGGACGCCGTTATTCATATTTCGATACCCTGTCAATCGAATGTCCATCAAACCGTATAAAAACTAAGTCCTCAACTGTCAACGCTTATCCATATCAATTATTTTCTATTTATAACATTAACTATTTCTATTTACAATACAACTGGTTACGTCGATAGATGAAGTTTAGAGCTTCTGATGAAATCTTAGTAAAATTTTTTTTTATTTAAATTGTCATAGACTGTCGTTCAAGTATTACTTAAGGTAGCTTAGATCAGGTACCATTTCATTCATTTTGAAATGTTAAGTTATTGACTTCTTTATTTTTCTGTGGCATTTCGAATTTTTGTTGAGTGAAGAAATTTTATTAGGAGTTTCTGGATAATGAGTTCTTCATTTTCCGTTTTAAAACATAGTTATGTAGAAAGAAATGTAATGTATTAAAATTAAATTTCTATATTTAGTATAAGTTTCAAAAAACTGGTAAATTGGCAGATGGAATTATTTTAAAATTTTGTTGTTCTTGCTTCAACCGAGGAATGGAGATTTGAAATCATAAAGTTTCCTTACGTAATACTTGATCACTCCAAAGTATTTAATACGTTACTGTCTATTAGAAAAGAGTCAATTTATGGTTTGTAAGCATTGCTGTAAGAGAAGTCGGTTTTGAATTTTTTAGTAGTTATTTTTATGAGTATATAATTGGTGACGTCACTAAGTACAGATTAAGACTTGCGCAAGTTAGTGTTTTAGTGTGTACGTTTCAAATACCCATTATACACTTTTCAAAAGAATTTTGAACTGAATTTCTTGGTCCCGTACCTTAATTGTCGTGGCGTATACTTCTCGGTGCGCGTAGTGTATCTTAAAGTTAGATCTAAATTATTCATTGTATGATTGTAATTAGTGTTAAATGTTTTTCTAATATTTCCCAATAATTTTTCTTTAAAAATATTAACGGCGGTAAAAAAAAGCCGATTTATTGTTAAAGAAATAGGACTGGTCATATACATAATTATTGTACTTATGAGACACATACGGTAAGATAATGTAAAAATAACCCATATTTATGATCAAAATATCTTCTGTACAGACCATAGAGGGTATTCCCTGCACATATTCATAATTAAGAAAAAAACATTTTCGTTTTAATTTAGAAAAGATAACGTTTTATTACCACATTCATAATTTACATCGTGAAAAATATCTTCTTAACATACAACATTTTGTTTATTTATTTAAACTCGACACTATTCAAGTTTTGAGGATTACTTCATAAATATTGTGCGTTTTTTTTTTTTCTTAAATATATAATATACGATCTTATCTACACCCATTCAGGGGCATATATCATTGGGTAAAAACATTCAAATAATGATTAATTAGCAAATATCAAGTTCATTCCGCTGCCACCGTCAAGAACCATATGCGGGTGGTGTCGGAACACAGTGAACATCGAACTGTCTCGACATTAGTATGGCATGTAAGAGTAAACTTAAGTTAAAATATACACTGGTACTTAGCCATTAACTAATTTCCAACGCATTGCAGTTTGACTAATAGTAATATTCTCTTCCCTAATACAGACACATTCAAGTACTATGCGTTGAAAATTCAAATTCTTTAATATATCACTAACAAAGTAAAGCTGAAGCCAAAATCGTAATAAACGTAATAAAATATAATTAATAATAAGAAGCTCTGTAAATCTTGTCAGTCGGTTAAAATAGCAGTGCGATTGAGACAATATAACGCAATCTCGGTATATGAAACCAAATATTTCATTAGCTCGAATATATAATAGATTTCAACTTAAAAAAAAAACACAAGAACTTAAATAGGCTGCATCATTGATTTGGAAACGAAAAGTTTGAAACGCAAATCAGTCTCTTAAATTAAGATTACATTTAAGATTTAATATTTATGTACATTTTAAACATACTATAATGACATTACAACTAGATCGATATGCAACTTCGCGCCAAAAAATCTATTTACAAAAGACAATAAACAATGACGCTAAAAAAAAGTTAAATTTAGATTTATACTTTTAATGATGCCAATAGACAACAAAAAGTATTTCATCAATATAAAAACATTTCAAAATGGCCGACGAAGTCGCACAGCTGTTCATAAATCCCTCAGACATACATACACTGTACTTATAAAAATGTTAAAAAAAACATACATTCGCTATCTAGTTTAATCATAATTTACAAGGTTATTATTTACAAAGATCATGTTCAATAAATACACAATTTGCCTGGATATTTCTCTATAATAGTCTGGGCGACCTACAACGCATAACAATCTGCATTAAATAAAAAAAAAAATACCATTTTTATTGTCAAACACGTTGTTCTCCAGCACAAAAAAAAAAAAGAAGAAAAAAACAATAGCCAAAAATAATATAGATTTAACTATAAAATTGAATAGATAGATATAACATGAACATCCTTAAAGTAGCTGTCAGTTTGACGTATCAATCAAGGATTGCCGTATGGGGCGAGATAATTGTGCAGTGTTGCGTTTCTAAGGAAAAACGATAAGTTATTATATTCGCGCGTAAATCCGTTGAGTTCCATCTGACGTTCCCGCACCTCCATTTATATCACAGTGCGCTATCTCGCTCACTCACCGTCGCTTCTGACTAGGCTGTCCCCTTTACACGAACTAGCTCCCCGTCTGGCGGTCTTTGGGTTCGTTTCGGCCGATTTTAGAGATGTAGCCCACTTATGGGTGTTAAAGCGACAGGCTCTTACGTGTTATTCGTTATATATTTAAGTTTTCAAATTCTCAGAGTATACTCGCACGGGTATGAAAATGAATGAAGATTTCTTGGGAAATTAAGGAATTGAGCGAACGTCCACGTTCCGACAACGGGACATTAGTGACCCCGGAGAGTTGTGACACGGTACGGTGAAAAGTTCGAAAATAATTCGAATCACGTAACGACGAATAAATAATTTAATATATCTAACGACGAATAACTTAGTGCACGACATCTAAATAAACTAACGGCCGTTTTGCAATAACCTATACATCTGTAGATTTGGTTTCTGGAGATAGGACTTTGACGTAACTATTATGGAACTAATGTCACGATACTTTTCGCTAGTAACCAATGACGTTATATACAAATACGAGGTTGAAATCTGAGGCACTCAAATTACGCTAATTGGTGTAATTGCATTGCAATTCTATAGACTGTATTCTCTTTCCGTGTTATTCGTTCTATATCCCTTGTCACATTCACTTATACATGTCATATAATGTAAATCGGAACCATTTTAAAACGCCGCGAAGTATCATCTACATTAATTATAAAGTAGTAAGTTAAGTGTCATTTACATTATTAAATATCATTGCTAGTGACCAAATCTACAGCTACATAAAACGTTGAAAGCGGCCGTAAATCGACGTGACATTGTATTACCGTGCCCTATCGCCTAGCGTCACCATCGCTAAAGACGTGTTCGGACGCTTTAGCGTCGCGATGCCAACTGCTGTTCTACACCCTGTGTTATGGCAATAGACATTATATTTTTTTTCGGCCATAGACATTATTAATTTTGAATTCGGAACGCAAGCGGCCTGTGGGGGCGATCTCGAGGCGGACTTCGCCGACGAGGCATCGTTGCGATGCCAAATGCTCTATAACTTCACTTGTGTTATGGCAATAGACATTACAAATGTTTCGGCGATAGACATTATGTGTTATGGCAATAGACATTATAATTCTATGGCAATAGACATTATTAATTTTGAATTCGGAACGATCTCGGGACCTCGCCGACGGGGCGGGTGCGGGTCTAGAATAGGTCCGTCACGATGGCGCCGAACCAGGCGCACACGACGGGCAGCGCGTAGGCGAACAGCGCCCTGCCGAGGGTGGGCCGCTCCGCCGCGCTGACGGGGCCGACCGGCGGCGGCTGGCCCGCGGGCTCCTCGCCGCCGCTCGTCACGGCGGGCTCCTGGCCGCTGGTTGCCGCGCCCTCGTCGGCCGCGGCGGTGCGCACGCTGGGCACCAGCGGCGGCTCCGTGGGCGCGGGCGGCCGCTCCGCCGGCGCTTCGGGGACCACGGTGGGCCCGTCGCCCGAGCCTGCGCGTCAGAACCACGTGATGAAGAGATATATGACAACAATGTTGGTGAAGCGGGCCGCGTCTAGAGTGTAAAGGCTGGTTTTGGGCTCGATTGGAAAGGTTTCACTAGGGTCGTCCGAGAGTTTAAAAGTTTAACTGGAGAGGTTTGACAGGGGGCGTGGCCATCGCCCGCACCTATGAAGGAATCTGTAGGTGTCTTGGTGAAACGGTCCACGTCTAGAGTTTAAAGGCTAGTTTTGGCTCAAATGGTTCGAAGTGGGTCCAAGTGGGGGGTGAGGGGCTCCGGGAACTTCTATAGGGCGGCCGTCGCCTCTCACCAGAGGGAAGGTGCTCCGCTGGGGCTTCCTTCGGGCACATCCGTGGCGACCATTGCATAGGTATAAATCGCGGTGATGAGATGAAGAAATTGGTTGGACTCGTGGTAAAGTTGTCTACGTCAAAGAGTTTATGGGTTCGTTTTGGGCTCAACAGAATAGTTTCGAAAAGGGTCGTGTCTACAGCCCGTAAGGTAAACGTGCAGCACGAAAGTACTGCTTCCTGGGTAGTGGATGCCTGGAGTTCTGGCTCAAGGTTAAAATCGTGACATAGGAATACGAAGCACTGAGGTATTGGCTTCTGGGGATTGGGTTAATTTCTAGAGATGTGGGTTAAGGTTCAAAACGTCCTGACGAAGTGACCTACTAAGCACGAAGGTTTGGGAAGTAGTCTAATACCCTGGTAGAGTTGAATTAGCTGTGAGTGGCGGTTCACCTGGCTTCTGGGTGTGGAATAATTTCTGGAGCAGTGTAGCTCATAGTTCAAATCATGATACTTGGAGCACGAAGGTATTGGCTTTGGGTAGTGATCCAGTATTCCTGGCCGAGCTGGCAGAATGTCTTGAGGAGTGGTTCAATATATCCGAGCTGAAAGAGCCGGCCGGGGGAGCTGAACGTGGGTCGGTGCTCACCTTCGGGGTAGTCCGCGTTGGCGGCGCGGTCCTCGTCGTCGTCCGGTAAGTCCTCCGCGTCGGAGTCTTCGTCGTCGCCGGAGCCGGAGCCGGAGCCGGCCTCCGTGAAGTCCAGCGCCGAGGCGGCCTCCTGCACGTTGTCTGCGGCCGGGACACGCGATTAGTCACACACACACTATGCACTAGAGCCGTGATAGCTCAGTGTCCGGGCGCTCGCCTTTAATTCAATATACTCGAGCAACCTGAGTTCGATCCCCGGTGCCGGCACCAATGAAGTTTTTAACTTTAAGTGCTGACTTATCACGTGCGGTGAAGGAAAACATCGTGAGGAAACCTGCATATTTTCGAAATAATAACAAAAAAATATATATATTTCGAAAATATGTGAAGTCCGCCAATCCGTAGTGGGGCCGCGTGGTGGACTATGCCCTGATACCCTCTGTATAGAGGAGGACTTTGCCCAGCAGTGGGACATGTATAGGCTGTTACTTTACTTTTTTTTACACTATGCACGAACAAGTTGTCTAAGGACGAGACTTGCACTAAGTGAAAACGCACACGCAAAAAAATGAAACTAAATAAATTTGCTTTGATATAAATATTTATAGATATATATATATATATATAGCTCAACATAAACGTTTAATTTAAATATCTCGTTCATTTTACTTTATGAAAAAAAATTCTCATACGGTTTCTCACCTCATATCGGTGTTTTGAGGTGACAATCATAAAAGAACCGGAATTAGACTTACCAACATTTTTGGAGTCGGTTAAAAATATTTAGGTATCAATGAGGTCTTTTAAAGTGGAATTTGCCTAGTGGCTATCCCAATAGCGTGTACGTCGCTATTCATAATTTCAGATCAGTCACGTTTGGAACTACAATAAGTAACCGGTGTCTCATATCGACCGCAAATCCCAAATACCAAATCCCGACCTCATAGGCTCCCAAGACATCCTATCCTTAAACGGAAATCTGTTTACTCTGCTACTCTGCTGGTCTACTCACCGTCGTCCTTCCACTGCACCTCGACGCCGTTGTAGGCGTCCTTGAGCCTGGCGGTGAGCGCCCTCAACGCTTCGAGCTGAGCGCGCGCCGCCGGCGCAGTGGCCGCCGCCCCGCCCCCGCCCCCGCGCACCTCCGGGTTCGAGGCCAGCGCGGCGGTGCCGTCGCCGGCGGAGCTGCTCGTGTAGCTGTGGCGACGATTCATTCATTTTTAAACTTCACGCACAAAACGGACAGCATTCTCTACCAGTCAACCACACTTTCGAGGAATATTCAAATAGAAATAGAGATGACTAGAGAGAGGCTTCGGCGCCGAGGGTCGCGGGTTCGTTTCCCACGGGACAGGTGTTTGTGTGACGTACAGATAATAAATAATTTATATTTATATTTATATATATATATATGTGGGAATGGGTAATGAATGCAGAGAAAACGGAACGTTGAGTGAAAGAGAGAGAGGGAAGACGTATGGCGGGTGTGAGCGAAGTGTGTTAAGACGGAAGACGTGTGCTGAGATAAAAAAGACGATATTAAGGTGTATTTAGGCAATAAGAAGAAAATAAATAATATTTTTGAAAGCTAACAACGTGTTCGCTAATTTCGAAATCCTTCCCCACATATATATACAGCGTGTCGTTATCATCGCGACAATAAATGAACACACGTCTAACGCTACTTGCCAATAATCATATAAAAATAATAACGTTAAACAAAATCCATAATTAAAAAAAAATATTTTTCAAACAAACTAATGAAGTAAAAAAGAAACAAAATTTGTAACATTCTATACAACTCTCGCCATAGCGTCGCATTACAAGCCTCTCCTTCTAACAGTATGTTTTGTCTCTTTTAAATTCATTCAACCCATTCATATGCTTCGTGATCTTTACAAATGAACTTTACGTTACAGTTTTATACGTAAGGGTGTTCTAAAATTCTTTGTTTTGGAAAATTTAATAACTCTGTAAATATTGATGTTTAAAGAATTTAAATGTTTAATACAACTTTGAAAAGTTATCCCCTCAATGTGTGTTCATTTATTGTCGCGATGGTAACGACACGCTATATATATATATATATATATATATATATATATAACCCAGGCCTGAAAGAATTGACGACCCGAATGGCGTAGTGAGTAGTGTACCTGCGTCCTGCGCCAGAGGGTGTGGGTTCGATCCCCACTACTGGAAAAATATTGGGTGATGAACATAGTGTTTTTCTAGTGTCTGGGCGTTTATATATGTATAATATGTATTGATTTACAAAAGAAAAGTATGTTTAAGTACGTTTATCAGTTTTCTAGTATCCATAGTACAAGCTTTGCTTAGTTTGGGACTAGACAATGTTGTGTAAAAAATGTGTCCTAAAATATTTAAATATTTATATTTATAATAATTCAAAGTTATTCCAATTAGCATTACGCACAACTTAGCAAGGTCTGCAGTTTCGCCGCGTGCTGTCAACAATACGAGTTCGCCCCAATTTTATAATGCCCATAATAATTTCTTGTATTTCGACAAAGACAAAAATTTATAATTTAAAAACTGGCGGCAGCCCGCAATAACACAAGACAAGAAAGAAACTCAGACGTCCAAATCCTCAGTCTGTCCCGTGACCATGAACGCCGTAGAGGGTTCGAAACGTCGGGAATAAAAAATAAAAATAAAAGCCCATTTACATTACACCATTTACTTTAGTTAATACAGTGTACAAAGTTCATACAAGTTTCATACAAATCTCTCTGACTCTGTTCTAAATAGTAGAGCAACGCAACAGTGTTCACTGTTGCACGAATGGGCACGCTCGTCCGGGAAAGTACCGCTACCTCACATAGGACCGGCGTAAAGTGGATATATAACAAAAACTTTCGCGTTTCGTCTGGTGAGTGAGGTGGCCGGAGCCCTATCAAAAGGTTGTTAACGCACCTGGAACCCTCGGGTGCAGCAGATGTCTATGGGCGGCGGTATTCACTTAACGTCAGGCGAACCGTCTGCTCGCTTGGCAACTTTTCAAGTAAAAAAAAGGTGAGTTGAGTACCACCGCGCGGAAAAGTCAAACTTCTAGTGCCACGCATTCACTCTCGCTCTGTCTCTTTCTATTCCCCCTCCCCAGAGGCGTTGAACGTTTAACGCAACCTTGTTGGGAGTCGCATTAGTAGTTTCACTTCAAAGGTTTTTACCTCGCAAGTGCGGAGCCGTTGTAGCAGGGCGCGGTGGTGACGCTGAGCGGTGCGCAGAGGGCGGCCGGCAGCTGGGCCCAGTAGCGCCTGGAGCCGCGCACCCTGGCCCTGGTCTCCCGCATGAGGCGCTCCAGC
Organism: Iphiclides podalirius; assembly: GCA_933534255.1. NCBI lineage: Eukaryota > Metazoa > Arthropoda > Insecta > Lepidoptera > Papilionidae > Iphiclides > Iphiclides podalirius. Next base: position 14,489,784 of record OW152817.1, read on the forward strand.
ACGGGACTGCCCCATTCCGCGCCTGGAAACACCGACGCGTCTTCAGTCGCATCTCTTTAGGGTTCCGCACCCAGAGGGTATAACGGGACCCAATTACTTAGACTCCGCTGTGTGTCCGTCTGTCTATCCATCTGTCTGACCGTTTGTCGTTTGACTGTATCTCATGAACCGTGATAGGAACACAGTTGAAAATTTTCACAAATAATGTATTTCTGTTGCCGCAGTACTAAAAAGGACTGCTGAACATAACACGTACACTGATGCACCCTCCATTTTTTTCTTGCATCGTAATTAGGTTTATTTTATTGTTATGTATTTATTTGAAGGGTAACACTAAACAGTAATCAAATACTATTGGTGCACAATATTTAATGAAAATAATAACCAAGCAGTACATAAAAACGAGTGAAAAGATCATCAAAGTATACTAATTAGAATATTTCGCGGGCATAAAAGAAGAGCTTATACATCAGAAATTACACAGGTTATATATAATTCATACGCCTTCACGACTAAACCGCAGAACCAATTTTGATGAAGTTTGGTATAAAGATCGATAGGATCTTGGAGAAAAAAATAGGCTACTCAAAGTTCTAATCATGCGCAGACAAAGTCGCGGGCACAAGCTGGTATCAACGTATTTGACGTGTCGCTTTGTTATTGAAACGGCTAATACAATATGTTAAGTGGAACCACACAAGTTGATTGCGTCATCGACCATAAGTCATAGTAGCTTCATCATCACTTTAATCGACTGTTGATATCGCAGAATTTTCGGATAATAAAGTATTCGTTATTATTATTAACTGTTTTACAAAGTATTCGCTATTAATATTAACTCTTTTACAAAGTATTCGCTATTAATATTAACTCTTTTACAAAGTATTCGCTATTAATGTTATTCTTTTAAAGCATTAATATTACTCTTTTGAATGTCATTCGAGTCGTGATAGCTCAGCGTCCGAGCAATCGATTTGTGCAATGAAATTGTTGATTTCAATTTTAAGTGGTGACTTCTCACCGGTGAAGGAAAACATCGTGGGGATATTTTTAAACTTGCAAATTTCAAAATATGTAATTAAAAATATTTGGACGATATGTGAAGTCTGCCAGTCCGCAGTGGAGTAGACTACGCCCTAATGCCCCCCGTACAGAGGACGCCTTTGCCCAGCAGTGGGATTTGTACAGGCTAACGTTACCTAATTATTTCTCTCTTGCTTGACAAATCTTTGCAAAAAAAAAAAAAACAACGCTATTAAGGTTGCCTGGAAGAAATTGCTACCCTAGCAACAAGGCCGCTTGCTACACCTTTTCCCGTATTTTCTGTCTTTTATTTCCTTTTTCCTATAAAGTATATTCTATTTTATTCTATTCTATTCCATGAACAAATTAATGATAACAATCCCTGGGAATGAGAAGTACGCTCCAAAGCATCGTCATAAAAAAATACCTACGGAGTTTCTTTCGCCCGTTTCTTCTCCGTTAGAGACGAGACTCCATTAGGAAACGGTGGTAGATTTAAAAAATGACTATCGACAGATGGAATGTATATTCCTTCCTTCGACGTATAAATGATTTGATTTGTTTGAGACTCACCGTGGACGTCGTCGGACTTTCCGGCCGTGGGCTTCTTCTTCTTCTTCTGGGGGTAGAGTTCGGCCGGCGCGGGCTCCGGCTGTGCGCCGCGCCGCCGCCTCTCGTGGCCCTCGTAGTCCTCCAGGTCGATGTGGCCCCTCATGTACTGCAGGAACCTCTCCCTGGACCTCGCCTGGCGCTCCATCTCCCTGCTCGCCTCCCTCACTCCCTCCGGAGTCCTCAGACCGAGCAGCGAGGGGTCGTTGTTGACCAGGCTCTCGAACGACGCCTCGATCTCGAAGTCGTCCACATCGCCGGACCTGTTCCAGTCGAGGTCCGGGACGGACCTCGCGAAGCGCCTGGCCCTGTCGGGCGCGAAGAACGGCCCGCTGCTTCCGCCCCCGCCGAGGTCCGGCTTGCCGCAGCCGGCGAAGATCTTCTGCGATATCTCCTGGTTGTGCTCCTGGAAGCTCATGATCGCCTCGGAGATCTTTATGTCTATCGGCTCCACCACCATCGCTATGTTGAACGGGCCCTGCAGACGGTCGGCCACCTTCTCCACGGAATCTGGAAGAGATACCACGATAGTACTCGTATATAGTGTTATAGCGATTAGCGTTGTGGGTGCACTAGTTTTGTTTAGTCCCGAAAAACGATCAATCAATGTTTTCTAAGAAAAAATAAAAGTCATGCGGCTGGAACTGCACATTTAGTTGAGTACGACTAGGGCAGCAGAAAGTAAAAGAAGTCAATCAGAGTTTTCTGCTCGAGACAAAGCGCAATCGCTGGTCACTCGCTAACCGTACAACCAATACATAATTAGGGTAACGCACTCATTACTAACTAAGACTTCACTGTCTGTCTGTCCCTCTGTGAAAAGGCTGTATCTTATGAACCGTGATAGTTAGACAGTTGAAATTTTCACAGATGATATATTTCTGTTTCCGCTATAAGAACAAAAACTAAAAAACAGAAAAGAATATTTAAGTGGAGCTCCCACGAGACGCATAATTTTTTGCCGTTTTTACAGATAACGATACGGAACCCTTCGTGCTCGAGTCCGACTCGCACTTGGCTGGTTTTTTTAGGTCAGTACAGAGGCCAACTCACCGACGTAAGCGTCCCACAGCTCTCCGAGGTCGGCATGCGATGGTAGACAGCCGCGCAGCACGTTGTGGCAGTATCGGCTGCACGCGGGCGCCTGCAACTCGCCACAGCTGCCACAGTATCGAAGCCGGGCCCATGCGGTGGCGCACTCCCTGCTTAACTCGACCTGGACGAAGTTTTAAACAGACCTTAGTAGGAGTCATCATCATCATTTCAGCCCGTTTGAGTCCACTGCTGAACATAGAAAGAAAGGAGGCCTCCCCCTTAGAAAGAAAGGAAGAAAGAAAATAAATTTATTTACCAAAAAAGGATGCACACAACAAATACTTAACAAAAAATAAAAGAAATTAAAAAGAATTAAAATAATACACACAAGAGCAAAGACAACAAAACAATAATCTACAAGTCGTTATGAAAGTTACGAAGCTCTGTAACTAACGGCCGTTCGTTGAATATAGGAACCGGGCATAAGACTGTCAACTGGGGGGTATCAGTAGTGTTGCCAACCTAAAGAGTAGGCCACATTTATCACTTTTCGACCGGGTCTCCCGCAAACAACCCGTAACTCGTATTAAGTCCACATTAATGTCAACCTAATTTATTACGAATGTATTTCGCGTAGTATACAGTGATATACGGGGAGATTTTTTGAGCAATGCCCAAATTTACACAGGAGGTTCAGGCTCGGTAGTATAATCGTTTACTGAAATAAAAAAACAAAGTTTTTTTTCCAAAAAAAATGCCATTTATTCCCTAAAAAACAGAACGTGTTGAAAATGCGGTATTCATTCATAAATACCTAAATTTTTCTGTGCACGAACTTGTGTGCGTGTTAGTTATGAATGATCGCGCGTAAAATAAATTAGTTGCATATACATCACGCACTTTTTGAGATAAGTTTAAATGAATGTAATCAATTACTTACGAGTGATTTTAAATATTTATCATTTTTATATAACATTATTTATGTCTACAATTTAATTAAAAAAATGGATACACTTAGAAAAGCCACCCTGTATTGTGAATGAGTGTGCATCAATAGAAAAGGGATTACTGCAACCGTTACCAAAGAACTGAAATTCTCCGGGATAGTTCTAAATGTACGGTAAGTGAGTGATAATTTGCTTATGCACGTTTAGCGTCATTCGATCCAGTGACCTTGCACTGTGTAATGTACACTAGCGGTGTATTACAGTCAGTAAATTTATTAAAGAAAAGCTATATAAAAAGGGTTATTATAATAAATGAATACATTAATGACAATGACCCCTGGGAATGAGTTGATCGCTCCCAAGCTATTTCTAAAAGAAAGAAAAAGTACACTTGTATAATGTTTAATTTTTTTTTAAGAAAAAATAAATGTCAAAAATGTGGATTCCTGCGGAGTTTCTTTCGCCCGTTTCTTCTCCGTTAGAGGAACCTCATTACGAAACGGTGTTAGATTAAAAAAAATTAATATCGCTAGATGAAATGTACGTTTCTTATGTCGATGAACAAATGATTTAGATTTTTTTTGAGTACCGAAATCGGCTGTGTTAGCTCCCCCATCCGAGCCGTGAGTGTCCGAGAGCTCGCTTGCAATTCAATGTACTTTAGCAACCTGAGTTCAAATACCGGCACTGGCACCAATGACATTGTTAATTTTAAGTGCTAAATAATCACGTGCTCAGCGGTGAAGGAAAACGTCGTGAGGAAACCAGCATTTTTTCGAAGTAAAGATCACAAAATATCTTTTCGAAGATATGTGAAGTCCGCCAATCCGCAATGGGTTCGTGTGGTGGATTATATCCTAGTACCTTCTGTTCACAGGCCTTTGTTCAGCAGTGGGGCATGCCTAGAATATTACTTTACTTCTTACAGGAATCAATCTTAGAATATATTCAAAGACAATTTCTTTTGAAATCTTAGAAGTCTCGTCCGAGAATTGGCGTTCGCTGTCGACTTTCTAGTCGCAGCTGTCAGCGGCATGCCTACCTTGTCGCGTTTTGAGATACAAAAAGTTAGGTGATACGTCGATTTTTTTTATTACTAACCTGTACCCGTAGATTTGTCTGCGGCCATATTTAATATGCGGCAATAGGTCTAACTTTTGGCGCGGAATTTTAAAACAATATTGTTCTAAATTCCTATTCTAATAAAAATATATTTTTTAATATTATTTTAATATTAAAAAAATATACAACACGGAATGTTTCTATACAAACTTATTACGTCCATCGGTGGGAGAAAATAAAAAAATCTGATACAAATGTTTCGTAACTTGTAATAAAAAAAACATCAAATACTAATTTTTATGTTTGTGAGTGTAAAAGTACAACAGACAAACAGATAAACAACTAATATATGAGTTGTTTTGGTACCTTGAAAATATTTCAAAATGAAAATCTTGAATTTCACTCAATCATTCAAATGAAATGATTCATTCTCTTCCAGAAAGTTTTTCAGAAATATCGTAAATAAAGTCCATTTACTTGTACTATCTGTAGAAGGCAAACAAGGGATAAATAAAACTACGACAGAGGCACAGTAATCTTGTGAACTTAAAGAGAAATCATAGTGTTACATCTCACATTGTGTTCAAATGTAGGACAATTGGCAATAAAATTACAAAACAAAGAGGCATCAAGATAGTAAGGTGCGATATTCTTTATTGGAGAGTTGATTGTCATTAGGGCTGTCAATATTTCAAAATTAAATTCATCAATATTGTGTACATAAACGTATGCAACCGATACGGAATTCGTTAAAATATTCTCTTATTAGTTAAATATTCTCTTTATTAGATATATTGTATACATATATATTGCATACATTGTTAAATATATTATATTATATTTCAAAATGGCTAAAAAAATACTTACCATAAGATTAACAATTCAATCATTCATTTAAATTTTCAACCAATTCCATAAATCGGAAGGACAATGAATTAATAATAATAATAAAGTATAAAAAATACGACCCACCATACTCTCCAGGGTTGGCAAACTATAAAAAGGACACATACTGAATAAGTCTTATTAAAGTAAGCGCGATGCAGCCCTTGACGAACGCAAGAGCGTTCCGTTATCCTAGATGACATCACGCGCTCCGGTCTCGAATTCAAATCGTTATAATTAGCGATAAATAACGAATAACGCTTTCAGTTATTCCGAGAATCGCACATGTTTCGCTCAAAGCGGGGGGAGGGGTATAGCTGCGTGCGGGGCGGGGGGGGGGGCATATATAATTTTAATTGCGGCTCCACTGGCGCCAACTGGGATACGAGTTGAGTCAGAAACGTGAGTCGACTCAGCCATGGCCGCGAGCGGATCTCTTCCGAGAAACAGCGATTTTTTTTGGCTCTTTTCGTAGTTTTTAAATCGAGCTTTTGGGATGTGTGCGTTTTAATTGTGTCTTTTACACAATTAAAATGTGTAAATAAATTAAATTGTGTAAAAGACACAATTAAATGCACACGTTAAATTAACTCAAAAGCGCACATTACTATTTTATAATGTGCCACGTCAACACTATATGATGTTTTCTGACAAAGGGACTTTAAATTACTCAAAAGAAAATGAGATAAATTGAAACAGACTTTTACTGCTTTTACAATATTCTCCATTATAAGCGATCGTCCGAACACTGCATACATCTTGTGTATCTATATCACATAGTACCACGCGGACGAAAACCATGAACAAAATTCAGTAGCCAATAGTTAAATGAAATAATTAATAACCGAGTACAGTGTTTAGTATCCGAGATGGTTCGCAGCATCAAAACGGCCAATTTCTTTTGACCTGATGAATTAACTGTCGCCATTTGCAAATACCTCGAACGAGGTCTTGTGCGTCTCCGATGGGGCCAGTACTGTGGGCACTGAATGACATTCAGTGAGGTCATCCGTCGCCTTGAATACTGATACGAATTTATAAACGCGCTGCCGAAAATTTGCATTACGGAATGACGCCGACGAGGCGCCGTCCATTGTACTGATGACCCTGAATCTGTATGCTGTCGCGTTGCAGCGAAATATTAATGAGTTACCCGTAGTAGGGGTAGTGTCCACGTTATTTTTTTTTGTGTCGATTGCGGTGTGAAAAATACATTTTAATTTTTCATACATTTTAGCGCCATTTTGATTTTTTATAATTTTAATATACCCAGTTAAACATGCGCAGTAATGACGCAAATAACGACATAATTATTATCTATCACTATCGGTTTAGTTATTACGAGGGAACAAAAGAACTTACATTTATTTACACAGAGGTCAAACATATTACCCTCCTTTTTGGGCTTCAACTCCAGTCGGGTAAAAACAAACTTATATCAGACCAAAGGGGGACCGGCAAGAGACCGCAGCCTAATAAAATATATTTCCTTTCAATTGTATTTATTGCAAAATTAGGGTATGAGTGCAAGGTCTATCAGAGGTCAACATTTCGCACTTTACACTGAGCAAGCCATGCAGTGTACTAAGTACATTTATTTATATTTTGGCACTCACTAGGTGGCACTTTCTAGTGAGTTGGGTGACCGCACCCAGCCACTAAAATCGGCATCTAAACGCTATGCAATGCTTATGAACTTTTTCATTACAAAAAACTTTGTCGCATGTTAACATCGTTCTCAGGACCCAGTGCGGCGACGTGACAGGCTTGTACTGACAGAAGCGTGACAGGCTTGTAAGACAGAGAACTGTCTCATCTGCATAATGCAACCTGTATGACCTTCTTCATTACAAAAGCTCTAGTGACCCGCGCCGTGCGCCACACAGACTGGTACCGGGACGTGACAGGCTTGTCAGTTCCCATCTGCATACTGCAATCTTTACGACCCTATTCATTCCACAAGCTCTGGTGACAAGCGTTCGCCAATCGGACTGGTGCCGCGTCGTGACAGGCTTGTCAGTTCCCACCTGCATACTGCAACCTCTATTACCTTGTTTATTACAAAAGTTCTGGTGACAACCGTTCGCCTCCCAGACTGGTGCCGCGACGTGACAGGCTTGTCAGTTCCCGACTGCATACTGCAACCTGTATGACGTTGTTTATTACAAAAGCTGTGGTGACAGGCCTGTCGGTCCGCACCTGCATCATGTTGCGGACCACGTCGGCGCCGGCGCGCAGCGCTTTGTGAAATGTGCGCGTCGCGACGAAGGCGCGTCGCAGCTGAACCGAGAGCTTGTGGGGCACGTCCTCGAAGGGCTGGATGTCTCGCATGTGCTCGTTGAGGCAGCGCAGGTACCTGCCGAAGGTAGGAAAAGTTAGGGCCCTTCGCTCACCAGCTGGCGGAATGCGAGCGAATCACCCGACGACAAATGATAACCGCCGCCCAATGACATTTGCAAGACCCGTAGAGTTGCAGATGCTTTGCCACCTTTTAGTAAAGTCGGCTGCCTCACTCACCAGACTAAACGCAGAGCTAATGCACTTCACGCCGGTCTTCTGTTAGGTCGTGGTTCTTACCCGGTCGGACCTCATTCGTGCAACAGGCGAGAACTCTTCCGCGGTCCTACCACAGTACACTGTCAACCTATGTCGTAGCGTATAACTAAATTAACCATGATAAATAACATAAATAATACTACATACCTATATAAATACATATAAATAAGATAAATGATGACTCCGTGGCGCAGTTGCCAAGGTATTGGCTTCGGCGTCGGGGGTCGTGCGTTCGATTCCCACACGGGACAACTATTTGTGTGACCCACAGATAGTTGTTTCGCATCTGGGTGTTTGTCCGCGTGAAATTTATGTTTGTAAAACGTCCTTTACAACACAGGATAATATTATCCTAAAGTAAGGTCAGTGTTTTTTATAGAAAGACTAATAGACATAAAAAAGAATAACGATTTCATTTGACATTTGAAGACTTCAAAAAAAAAAACGATCATTCAAAAAAAGCTCTTAATGTGTGTTTGTCTTATATCGGGTAGGGAACTCCAAAGACAAGATTTTGATAAATCCAAAAAGCTAAACAGGCAAAAGGTAATAAAAGTCGACGTTTTCAAAGCAACTGTAATGACGTTCGCGAGTTTCGTTTTTTGGTGTCGCGCCACACAAAGCCTGCAGGAGGCACATAGGAACAGGCATCCATATGAAGCAGTGCTTCAGTTTCAAGTGACTCCCGCCTTTGACGGGGGCTTCGAATGCGATAGGACAATACCCCTGTCCGTGACGCGCAATACATGTGTGCGGTTTTTATAACGTCACTAGCTCATTGCCGCGACACCATCCGCATTTGTTATGCAACCAGACGTTAAGTGAAAACCGCTGCCCACGGACGTTTGAAACACCCGGAGGGTTACAGGTGCGTTGCCATCCTTTAGTAAAATGGGCACCGGCTACCTCACTCAACAGACGAAACGCGCATATATAAGAGATCGTTGCAGTTCCCAGTACTGACCTGTTCCCCGTTCGCGCAACAGGAAGACTGTTGCGAGGCCCTACCACAGTCGCATTTATCTCAGAACGATTTTAACGTATATAACGTATTTTAACTCATATCCCCGCAATGACAGATCCGATTTTGAGTTCCTTACTCACTCTCGTCTCACCTCATTAATAACTAACAGACCTAGTGAAAATATAACATTGCATAAATTTCCGATTACCATATAAACGAAAATACGAGTGAAATTATATTTTAATAGCTTTTCGCCCGCGGCTTCGCTCGCGTTGAAGCCATTAAATAAATATCTTTCTTTAAAAAAATTTTTCAACTAAAAAATTGCCATGTCCTTTCTCAGGCTCTAGACTATCTGCGTACCAAATTTCATTTAAATCGGTTCAGCAGTTTTGGCGTGAAAGCGAGACAGACAGAGTTATTTTCGCATTTATAATATTATATGTAGTATGGATTAGACAACGATTTTTGTCACAATATCAAGTATCTAAAGAAACTGATTTAGGTTCTGCGTTGTTGGCAGTTCAATCTGCTGTGCTATTCATTCCGTTCTGCGCCCTATGAAGGTATGAAGATTTTCGTAGTCTTAAGAACTGTAAGCGATATCATCGAAGAAAGAGATACTGACTGACTTCTCTTTTTCGAGGTGTCAGTCAGTTTCTCCTTTGAACTACACAACAGATAAGTTTCACAGCACTAACCTATTGAAACGCCATATCATTTGATATTTAATATCTCAGCTGCCTCTGTTGTATAAAGTTATTATGTTCGTGCGCAACGGAAATAGGTAGCGATTGGTTCAAAGGAACGTATAACACATTTTCTTCGTAATAGCATCAAAATTGTAATTTACAGAGAATGACGAGAATGTTATAAGTCCGAATAATTGTGGTGATGTGTGAAAGCATAAATTGAAATAGGGTAAAGATTTTTGAGATATCTAAAAACAGAAGACGTTGGTACTTAAAATAATAATTAAAAAAATATATGTGTTTACTCATGTAAACACGTAAGAAATTGTACTTCGTAAGCGCAGAAAAGAAAAATAACTAAAAATTTTATACCCTGTACCAGTACTCTTTGTTTGTGAAAAAGGCATTAAATGCAATTGATAACGGTTTAAATTAAACAGCCTGTACATGTCCCTTAGGCAAAGGCATCCTCTGTACAGAGGGTATTAGCGCATAGTCCACTACGAGGCCGCCCTGCGGATTAGCGAACTTCACATATATTCGAAATATTTTTTTTTGTTATTATTTCGAAAATATGCGGGACGGTTTAATAAGATAACTTGGAATTATAGGTATATGTCAAAAAGCTGTTATTGGTTGCCATAGTAATACCGTGAAGTTCGTCTCGTTGTAGTAGAACCTACTCGTTTGCCGATTAAAAAAAAGTTGCGCGTCGTTTAAACGCCGCGACATTGCGACTTGTACGAGTCGGGCATTACGGCGGCCATTATTTTAATTCATCGCCGTCCAATAAATTTGAGTGGGCATCCGGAGTTCGAATTTTAAACACGATGAAGTTATTAAAACGGTCGAATTATAAAAAAAACCACGCAATAACCGCCGATTGGAGTCTTGTCACGTCTTCTGTCCGGACTCGGTGATGTTTGGAAGTACGCGCGAATCTGGTACATATTATTTGTGCAATTAGAGCTGCAATCGAGTGCGTTCTGACACGAGGTAGCCTCTATCTGCATGCAGGAATGTCCATTCTAGGTGGCAGTGCTTACTATGTATCGGTAATCCGAGTCACGGATTATGCGGTGGCTTTTTATCTTTTGCCGGCCGTTGGTAAACTGCCAACCTCAGCGCGTAAGGTTATGAAGCAACGCAAAATAAACGAGTTCCTCTCAATGAGTTATGAAATCAACGAAAAACTTTTATAATTACTACAAACACTATCGTTACACAGATAATAACATTGATGTTCTCATGCCTCGCTTGTATCCAACAGTTTCAAATAATCTAGGCAAATCAATTATACTATTTGGTAGGTAACGTTTTTTGTTTTTTTAAAATTATTCGAGAATTTTTTGATATTTGTCTGGAATACTCAAAAGTTTATCATGGACACTACTATCTAATTATTTCATTAAATGGTACGTGATCAGCAATTTTAGAATTAATATTTAAATAGCAATCGTCTTCATTGCTGTTCTTTTTTTTTTGCTCATAAAACCAGGCCAGTGCTCAATTTGAATTTTACAAAAATAGTAAAAATATTAGTCTTGTAGTGTTCTCTGATTCCGCGTTCATGCCCTCAGATTAAGCTTTTAGAACATTCAAAAACTTTATGTTTTATACACTCTCGTTGTTACATACAGGATTAAGAAAAATATTTATTTATGATTGTTTTTTTTCTCTTAATTATTTTATGGATTTGATTTTTCTCTACAATCGACTAGAACTAAGGCTACAAATGCGCTATAATTCGCGTTTAAAGAGCAATTACAATAAACAAGGCGTAATGGGTTTTCGCGCCCTTTTTTCTTTTTATTTTTCTCTACTCCTCCACATGCCAGTGTTACCATTAACGTCCAAAAACGCGCTAACGGGAGACGGTTTATAGTTCGCGGGCACGTAAACAAACCATCGGAGGCAATAACACGGCATAGAGTGCCACCGTCGAGTTGTTATGATAACGTGAAAGCTGCCGAGGGCGCGCGCCCGACGAAAGGGCGTTATCGTGCTCGAGAGTATTAAGATAAGGGCGCGATGGACTTTCGATGTGAACGCGATGCGATTCTATCGAAATTAAAAAAAAAAACCGCGGTCGCTTTTTTTTAGTTTCGACAGTCAAAGAGTTCCATAGAACATAGGGTGAAGTTACATAGAGTGAAGTAATATGAGAATTGCACTAAAGTCGACTGCAATAATAATTATTCAAACTCTATACAAAAACTAATATATTAGATCGTGAAAATAATGTCATTAATATAATAAGTTCGGTCAAAAATAAAAGTGAACCAAAAAAATATCATTAAAATTTATGATCAACCTGTTCACCATTTAGAATTTTAGATATTAATACTGAGTACATTATCTTAAGTCCCTATAACAGTTAAGACGACTGTTGAGGAGTCAAAAAGACCCTACAAAGTTTAAAATATTGGGTGATTCTCGTTCAACAAGCGGTGACATAATTTATTGTTTAAGCCACAGTAAAAGACTAATCTTCTTTCTGGAAAAATTGGTAAATTCTATGAATGCACTCACTTCTGATCGAAGTTATACTGCGAGTTGAGCACGGTGAACATCTTCTCGTACAGTATGCCGAAGAAGTCGTCCATCATCTTGTCGAAGTTGGTGTCGCCGCGAGTGTAGTAGCTGGAAGCGAAGGTTAACGTTATTTTTTTTTTTTTTATGTGAAAAGTTGCGAAGCGAGCAGGCGGTTCACCCGATGTTAAGTGATCCGCCGCCGATGATTCAGACGTATTGCCAGCTTTTAAAACAGTGGGCCCCGGTTACCTCACTCACCGGACGAAAATTACTTCCACTTCACGTCAGACTAGGCTTCTACTGAGCCGCACACAATTGGGAAATAAAAGCGTTAATAGAATAATCCATAGAACAATGTATCGTTGGAAATTTTACGAAAAACCGCTAATCAGTTGAAGTATTGCATAGACCAACGCAAAGAGCCGGATCTGCACAAAATATATCAATTGCATTAATCTACTTATCATTAAATATAAAATATTTTGATTTAATGATAATGAGATCGGATTGAATGATAATTATATTGATACAAGCTTCACCGTTTAAATTGAATTAGTACACACTGCCGCCAAAAGAAGTTACTAGAATGATTCCAATTGCAATTTGAAGATTCCGCCATAGCAGGCCATCACAGGGTAAGTATAAATTGTTCGCGGACTCCCTCAGTCAAAGCAACGGTATAGGAAGACCTATACTTCAATGTATGCATTAATGCAGCCTAAAGTATCTTGGTAACAGAGCTTTATTCATGTCGATTAACAGGGCAAGGGAAGTAAGTTTTAAAATATGGCGGCGCGATGCTTCCGCGTCCACTTGTGAATGCGCGCGAAAATGTTAAAATTCATAACGGCAAGGGTTGAAGGGACCCTGGTGTGCGCCCCCTCGAGGGCGCAATCAATGGAGGTCTCCTCAAGCTGGTGCATGCAAACGTATTTGTTTTCAATTAGAACGACACTTTAGAAATGAATTGTAGTTGGAGTGATTAACTAGTAACGTTTAAATTTTTTTTTTAAGTTTTTTATAGTGCTAATCTCTGCACTTAAGATTGAACATTAAAACATGTAGAAAAAGTAGCGACAATCTTTGCGTACTTTTTCTACATGTTTTAATGATTAATGATGAGATTAGCACTATAAAAAACTTTAAAAAAAATTTATAAAAAACAATGGCGACATCTCTCGTTTGAATTATCGTTGTAAAACGATATTCGAAATTGTTTGTATACTGGAAAGGCATTGCTACAAATGCTAAATAACAATGTAGAAAGAAGGCGTTAAGATTTTCGTCGCTGTGGCTATCAGCCGTTTAGCTCAGTGGCTAGAGCGTCAGGCCGCGAATGCCGAAGACGTGGGTTCGATTCCCACAGCGGCGACAATCTTTTCGTACTTTTTCTACATGTTTTAATAGTGACGTTTACTTGTGAAGCATACGTTCGAAATTCAAACAATTGAGTTTGCGATGTATCGCAATCAAATTTTTTTCTAGAAGGCAAAGGCATACTATCTCACACGGTCACTCCTACGTTATAATCGGATGGACAGATGGTCACCGGTAGGTCTCTATTCCTTGGCTGTAAAGTAAAAAAAGTAAAGTATCAGCCTATAGATGTCCCACTGCCGGGCAAAGGCCTCCTCTGTACAGAGGGTTCCTTAGCTGTACGGATGATGGATGAAGAAGCGAATCGCTTCGTTACTGTGGACTACACCAAAAGGGTGGGGTACCGCGGAACGTGTATTTGCCAAAATGTTGGTCAATACTCACTTTTGTAGTTGCTCGAACAGCTGCTCGAAGACGTACGAGTGCTGTTCGTATATCATCCCGTACGTGCGCTTGAACATATTGTGGAACTCCTCCCGGGATACTTTCAAAAGCTTCCGGAAGAATTCTGCGAAAGACACAAATACACTTTGATATCATTAAAGTAGTTACTCATTAATTTAATTATTTAATGTTTTATTTGGTTTATATACAAAAAAAAATAATAGTTTTTACTCATTTTATATTGCTCAGTAGAATAAACCTTTGTACCTAATGTTATATTGAGTTTCATTGTGTATGCTGTGTTTGCTATGTATAGAATGCAATCATTTTTTTTTTCTGTGTATATTTCTTTTTTAAACAAATTATTAAATCTAGCAGATTGTATTCAGTTAAGCAGACCTAATAAACTAAAAAAAAAAAAGAAACACACAATTACAACTGCCCGGTTGGATCTACATTTTTTCTCGTGAGAGAAGGAATGATCGAACAATCGAACTGATGTATTCGTGTGGAAGGGATCGAGTAGAAGTCCCAACAACCACTGTGACCTTGAATGATCTATTGTAGTCTTTCGTCTACTGCAGTCGGCAATACATCAAGGAACTCCTCAAAAGCAAATAGTAAATGTAAACTGAGTAAAATATTTAAAGTCGGTAATGTTTTTGTTAATAAAAACGTTTCACTTGTGCGGCGATGTGGTATGTAACACAATAATGTACAAACCAGCCGGTGCCCGCGACCTTCCGCAAGATTCGAGTAACAAAATTCATCAAAATGGTATTGCGGTTTAGTCGTGAAGGCGTAACAGACAGAGTTAATTTTAGAGGCCTTTGTATCTTTATAAATTATGAAATGCGTATGCGTTACTCTGATGTATGAGCTACATTACTGTAAAGTTTCAATTCATTCAGCAGTTTTTGCGTGAAAGAGTAACAAAGATCCATCATACATATAAACTTTCGCGGTTATATCATTAGTAAGGTTGCAAGGACGAATTACTTTATTTCCAAAATATACCTGTATTATATGGCTTGAGGGCCGATCACACTAGTCCGTATGTGAAATATGTGGAAGGTGCAAATCCCTGAACTCGGCCCACTACGTAGTTTGTACAGTTATAACTAATTTGGATTGGAGAGTGTGTTTGCATTGTTTCTGCAGTGATGTCATGTCAGGCTCCAATGTCGTGATGTATTGTCAGCGAAATTATATCTTGTGGTAAGAAAACCTCAATATTTTGCGGTAGAGCCGTTATAAACATAGACTGTATTTGGACGAAAAAAAAAACTACTATGAGAATTATGTACAATGGAGCACTGTTTGTGCATTTTGTACATTGTCAAAAGAAATAATTTTACGATTTTTAAAATGAAAATTAGACAACATCCTTTTTAAAGTTACGCACGCTTTGAACAGTTTCATTTAATAATGCTTAGAACTTCCGTTTATTTACGCAAATACATAGAGATGGTTAAATGAAGCTATTTTACAGTCCAGTATTTTACGTAGTATCGTATCAAAAAACGGTTGAAAATGGTAAAATTCGACGATAAATTAATAACCGTCTTAGCTATCAATTCAGATGTTATGTCTTATTTAATATTTTAATTAACATTAAAATTATATCTTAATAGCCCTGTTTACAAAATGGCAAAAGAAAACACTGATAGAGAAACGTTAAGTGAATAAACATTAAGTTCGATGATCTCTGTGTTTTAGATGGAATAAAAAAAAAACAAGTTGACAACGGCCAGTAATGCGAACGACAAATGTTTTTTTTTGTCGCAATTAAAAGAAAAAGATCGCATGCACATTCGTATGCCGAATTAAGTCGGCGCATTCCTTTTTTTATTTCCTTTTGCAACGACAAATATTTAGTGCCCGTCGTATTGTACGACAATATCGAAACGTTTTTATGCCAGTGATGGACGGTCGTTGAAAAATGATTATCGACAAACATTATTCATACCAGACGAAATATTTCTCGATTCTAGAACAAGAAACCAAGGGTAGTGCGTTTTTCCTCCAAAACATGTAATTAAAAGGCAGTTTCGAAATGACTCCGTGGCGCAGTTGTCAAGGTATTGGCTTCGATGTCGGGGGTCGTGGGTTCGATCCCCACACGGGACAGCTATTGTGACCCACAGATAGTTGTTTCGTATCTGGGTGTTTGTCCACGTGAAATTTATGCTTGTAAAACGTGTAGGGACGTTATCACAGGATAATGTTATGCTAAAGTAAGGGCAATGTTTCAAAAAAAAAAGAAATAAGTAGGTACTTTATTTTCACGTATTATTAGCACTGAATTTATAAATACTTGAACATTAATTGAGCGATACATCTCGTCGTATAGATTTCAGACCCCCCGTGACTTTTACTTAACGGCTCTATCTCCATTACCGTTGCCTCATTTCATCACGTCAATGACGTCACAGGGTTAATGGCGACTTGGTGACGCAATAGCTCTCAAGGACGAGAAGGGGAATCAGAAAGAACTAAGTATAAATCTGACAGCGGTTAATCATGAAACGTTAACCTGGTGCTAGATTTACGCCTGGAATATCGATTTGTAAATGAAAGATTATGTTATAAATTATTAATGGCCTGGTGGACCTCCTTATAGAAGAGCCCTTTGCCCAGCAATGGTACTTTACTGAACATTTCCTATGACGGGTGAATAAATATCTATATGTAATAATCAATAAGATTGTTTAAAAGAAGACTTAAATTACATTTACTAAATGACCAAACATCCTCTAATTCATAAATAATTTATGTACAAACAAATTCTTTCAATAATCCCATCATAGCGGCTATTATATTGCCTCAACCAATCACATTCTGTGTTTCATTCTGCCTTGATGAATAAAAAATGAATGAGTTATTTTTCTGTTTATGTTTTGAATATGTATTTATTTAAGTGATGTCAAATAAAGATATTTCTTTCTAAATATGCAATAATTTGTTTTTAGTTTTAAACGAGACTAATTTTTTCTATAAATCAAACTATTATTTTCTTCTGTCCAGTTGCCAGTCCCAATTATCCTTATTAACGATTATTAAAAATATTAGGAAGGTCAATCTGGAAAACGTTCAAATAATCAAGGAATAAAACTTAAATTATTCCAATGGCACTGTGATATCGGTGTGCCAATATACATATGACTTATACATATTTGGAGCCAAAAGGAATAGAAAATATACAACACAATTAATTTCTTTCGCGCTCTGATCGTTTGTGAATACTCAATGTCTTTAATATATTATTTCGATTATATTCGATATAATTCAGTTGAATTTCCGGATGAAATTGACCAACCGCGAAGCGATTCAAGACTAATTGCGAACATTATTAATCGCGTAATCTCTACGCAAAAACTTCGCCGCATATTTCACACTAATTTGTGTTCGCGTCCACTTAGCACTAACGTACTATAAAAACTTACAATTTGAATGGTCTTATGTGAAATTGATAAATTTCATGCGTTCAATTTAACGTTCGGAATTGGCGTGAATAGAAATGCTCGATCAATAACCTAGTACCATCATCTTTAGTTATACTTACGTCGCGTAAAACCAGTGAGCACCGTAAATGTAAAGCCTGTACCATCATCTAAATAATACATCATTGATGAAAGTACAATAAAAATACAAAACTAGTATTCCATTACAATAACTTTAAAAAGGCAAAATCAAACACATTATTCAATTTAGAGACGTTTTAAGTACTAACGACCCACCCTGATCTGTTCGCGGATACAAACATATCTACAGACTACAAAACAAGAATCTATGATTGAAAATAATATTATTATTTTCGTTTACTTTTTACGAAAACCGGCAAATACATTTTATTGTAAAATCAAAGGCAGCAGGGATTTGGCTTAAATTAATGATCTTTAATGGTTGTTATGATTATCTAGAATAATTTTGTTGTAAATTCTCGAGACTCCAGTTCTTCATTGAAAATTACGCTAAAGAAGTAGATAAGAGCCTCTGTAACTAGTAATGTAATGATTTTTTTAGAGGTATAGATGTGATATAAGATAGCAGCAAATAGGGTATGCACTAAAAACTTGCCAATTTCTTTAAACGATTGCTGATAACATGACAGGTCACGTAAATCATAATAAAATTGCCTTTTAAAAGGCTTTGTGACGATGTGATTTAAGTTCGTTTGTTTTGATTAAAAAAAAATGATAACTCGTCGGTTTCTGTGTTTGGGGGCACGTTTGTAAAGGCCCATTTACACGATGCCATTTTCTTGTACATGCAAGAGCAATAATTGCATGCAATAAATTGCGCGCAATTGGTTAGACCATTTGTTGTTTAGACCATGCAACTTATTTATTGCTTCAATTTAATTGTATACAACAGGCAAGAAACTGGCACCGTGTAAATGGGCCTTAAGGGTCGACAGGGTATGCAAAGCGCTTGTGTATGTATGGAGTGAACATGAAGAGATAGCAGCTACTGTTAAATCTTTATTTGCGCCCAGTGTTCTTCGCATAGCCGAAAGGCCTTCGCACTTGATGACGGCCAGTTTGCTATGCAATTAGCGATTGCTGTGGCGCGTGGTCTAAGTGGAGCAATTTGTCTATCCACTCCATAAAACCATGTATTCTCATAAAATGCTATCGTGCGCTGAAGTCAACTGGTTCAATAGACACCGACGAGTGATCGAACGCCGCGAATCTCTATCGGGCTATTTTATATTTTTTAAGGGAAAGAAGGAGACAAACGGTCAGGCTGTTCACCTGATGTTAATATTGAAACACTGTTGGAAATAGACAGCCTTGTGAAAAATATGTCGTGAAATATTTATTATTATTTTTTTATTCATTCATTACCTTGGTATGTCCAGCTCCTTTGTACAGTAAGACCAATTATTCCTGTTCTATTATTTTCAACGTCTCGTTTGCAATTTTAACTTTGAATGCTTGATGCGGCGTAAGATTAACCCTCAATAGCTATGGCTAACAACTGCATGGCTAAAAACAACTTTTATCATTTCTTACAGAGGCGACTATAGAGAAGCTATGAACAACGATATACGTCAAACGACGAAAATAGTCACGCCAATCGGATCCGAAATTTAGCATTCGGACGAAAGTATGAATGCCACGTCGGTTTTCGTTTTTCAAAATAGACCCACCGCGTGAAAAGCGTACTTTAAATATTTACAACCGAACAAACAAGTTCGGCGTCGATTCATTTGCACTTTGCGAGTTATTCGTAATGGCTTCAACCGCGGCGACCGAAAATACGTGTCTACGTTGAAACGGTACTCGGTATTGAATGGCTACGGCGACCGCACTAGGCTACTGCGGAGCAGTGCGAGTAGTCGCTAGGCGCGAGATGCGTGTTCACCGGTTGAAATTCATGTTCTTTTTGAGGCAGAGGTGGGAAGCGGGAAGCGAACCGCCTATATCCAGATGGTATGTTATCACAGTTGTCAATTGACATACGACGAGGTTGCAAGCATGCCTTTGAGATAGAAAAACACGTTAATATATAAATTATCTCATTGCGTGTCGGTGTTTTATGTCGATTATTATATATATCTAGAAATCGGTGTATCTATGTGTGTAATCTATGACTTGGCCCCAAATTACTGGACCGATTTGGATGCGATTTCCCAAATTACTGGACCGATTTGGATGCGATTATTAGACAATGTCCAGATAAGCCGAACGGCTGATCCTGTGAGTTGGGTATCAATCAGATGAACGGAATAGTTTTTTTATTCGAAAAGTGAATTGCTGTGGGGTATTGTTCCACGGAATCATGTTTTCCGGAAACGTGCGTAATAAGTTAGTAAATTTGCGGGAAAACCTATTCTCGTGGACGCAAATTAGCTGTAACTGTACCAAGGAATCACGAATCACGGGTTTCGTAGAAATGCTTGTTTTTCGATATCTGTTTTAAGTCTAATAGTGTAGATTTATGTTTCAGAGTAAAACATATATTGTCCCATAAGAAAAAACGGAGAAGGTTAATTACTTACGGTATTCTTGAAGCCATCGAGCGATGCAATTTATTTTAATGAGTGTTCAAAAATTTGTACATACGCTTGAAGCCTATCATAAACTATAGGTCCATTTATCGAATTAAGGTTGGATATGATTTGTGTTCCTTAAAAATATGTAAACAAATATGTGTCAACAATGTATTGTTTTGTAACTTGTAAGTTACGACATTTAGTTTCATACGTTTTTCATTTAATTTATTTTGTTAGAAATAATCGTCAATAGCTTTATAAAGTTCAAGTAAGTAGAGTAGGTATTTAGACGGAGGACATTCGGAGGAATAAACTAGTCTAAGAAAATGAACTATGTGTTGCACCCAATTTTTCTAGTGCAGTGTTCGATTATGGAAGCAGGAGTTTGACAGACTGTGGGAGGGCATGCGGAAGATTTTGACGGTGGTAGGGCCACGCAGCAGCCTCGGCTGTTGCACGAATGGGCAGGCTCGTCCGGATATGTTCCACGACCTCACAGAAGACCGGCGTAAAGTGGAAGTATAATACTTTCGCGTTTCGTCTGATGAGTGAGGTAGCCGGAGCCTAATTTTCAAAAGGTTGTCAACGCATCTGTAACCCTCGGGTGTAGCGGATGTACATGGGCGGCGGTATTCACTTAACATCAGGTGAACCGTCTGCTCGCTTGGCAACATTTCACATTAAAAAAAATTTTTTGCTGTTGCACGAATAAGCAGGCTCGCCAGGGGAGCCATAGCCTCATTATTACATTAGAAGTATCATACAATACTTCTAATTCACACATATCTGTGAGGCATTTGCATTTCGTCTGGTGAGTGCGCTTACGCCCATTTTTCTGAAGATTAATAACGCATTTGCAACGCAGTGGGGTTTCTACTACATCTACAACACCTAGACGTTAATGAGCGGCGCTTAATAGTCAATCACTTAATATCACACGAACCACCTGCTCGCTTACCATCTTCTCATATTAAAACAAGTTAAACAGGATATAATCCACAACAGTTTTATTTGTAGGGCAAAACCTTTATTCAACACACAAAATCTTCATTTATTAAACATCATACGATCAACGACGAATGCTTTAATGAGCAAGAAAGGAGGTTGCATGAATTATTTAACTCATTCCCGAGAGGGGAGCAGTACCAGTGTGAACAAAAAGGTGGCTTTTGACCAATCAATCATTGGTACAAAAAGAAACACTGTTTGTGTAGCGATTCGACTTGTTTTTACCTTTAGTTTACTTCTTGTTTTGCTCACAAAATGAATTATATATTTGATACAATCTTAAAAACAAAACTAGCTAAAATTACAAACAAAAAACCGGCCAAGTGCGAGTTGGACTGGCGCACGGAGGGTTCCGTACCGTTATCTATAAAAATGAAGAAGAAATCATGTACATTGCGAGTGAGCCGCACTTAAATATTTTTTTATTCTGTTTTTATGACGTACAGACAGACATAGCGGGGTCTTAGTAATAGGGTCCCGTTTTACCTTTTGGGTACGGAACCCCAAAAACAAAATCGACTTCAAATATCTCACTATTTGTATATTTTCTATTTGATCTCGAGGAGTTCCCTAACCTATCTCCGGAGTTCAAGATCCAATGAATGGACCATGGATTGATTAACAGTCATCACACGGGAGCTAAATGAAGCATACGCAAAAATAATTTTTAACATCAGTTCATAAACGATCTGAGGTAAATTATATTAAAATTCAGATACCAAAATAGTCAACACAACGTGTAAAAAGAACACATATGTTAATAAGAATACAGAACACATCACTTAATAAAAATGTATAATGTAACAAAGAGATAAAAGGCGTCCCAAATGAAAGGCGATAAAATTTAAATGCACGCTATTCTTGTATCTTGTATCTTGTATTAACTGATGTTTTTGCTTTCAGTCCCGAGACTATTAAAGCTTCATCTGACGCAGAACCGGTGGGCTAGCCAGAACCCACGGGTTTGGGCCCTCCGCTGTGGGTAGGGCCGCGCATGTGCTCATGCGTGCGTTTAACTACGACATGTCATGTAAGGACCATCGAAGTTGCGGTGCGGACCGAGACCCCGATGGCCGTCGACTGTGTTTTTAGCTAATCGGTGGCTGGGGGCGGTGAGAACCGCCCCGGAACGCGGGTGTACCTTGTGTACGCGTTGTGTTGGTCTCGCCGTGCTCGGAGGCGAGGGCCGACTAGTGTGTTTGTTGTTGCACTAACTGTGGGTGTAGTGTTGTCCGGCGGGACCCCCGGCGGTGGGTCCGGCGTATCTAAGTCCCCTTCCTCGACCGGGTCGATGAGGACTTTTCGCGGGCGACGCTTGTAGACGTTCGCGTTTGTGTCGGGTTGGTAATTTGCTGCGCTTACCACCAGAGGGTTGGGATGATGTTCGGCTCTATCGAAGAACCGTTTGGTCAGGTCTTTAAAATATTCGCGAATCGTCGGGAGTCTGCAATCGCTGTGCAGATCGACGTTGCGTTGATACCACTGCGCACCGGTTGCACGGCGGATGAACTTATTTTGTACTATTTGCAGCTTGTACAAGCGAGTAGGGTGCGTGTGGGCGAAGGTCATGCATGCGTAGAACATAATAGGTCGTACGCAGGTCTTATATAATAATAATTTGTGCCTTAAGGGCATTTTACTTTTAGCGTTAGTTAAATTGTGTAGTCGGCCGGAGACGAACGCGGCTCTATTGCGAACGTTATTAATGTGCGTAGTAAATGACATACGCGAGTACGCACGCTATTAAAACTATTGTTGTGATATTAAAGTTAAAACTTAAACCGACTGGTGCGAACCGACGCTGACCGGGTACTCCGGGGCCGGTGTTATTTTTGGGCGACCGTCTCGTTAATTTTAACCCGTTGCCTGACGGAAATCTGAACCGAGCGGTGATTTAGTGGGCAATGTTTAAATAATATGCGTGTTATTAAACTAAAAAGTTATGCATTAACAACGATAAGTCGAGGACGTGCTTGGATTCGTTATTCATTGAAACTTTAATAAAGCAATGTCCATTGGAAACACGGAGAATAATTTAACTGTAAACCTTTTGCATAGCTCAATGGTTTATGTAATCGACTTGCTAATGCAGGGTTCCTATATTCAACGAACGGCCGTTAGTTAAATAGCTTCGTAACTTTCATAACGACTTTTAGGTTAAAGGAACGCTAGTAACTCACTTTAGATATGTAATGCAACGGCTCGTAAGGAAAACGCCTCGTTTTGTTAATATAGGAACCAGGCGTACACGCCTTTTATATACAAGTCGTTATGAAAGTTACGAAGATAACTAACGCCTGTTCGTTGAATATAGGAACCGGGCATTATTGACATTGCGCGTAGTGTCGTGGGTTCGATTATCAAATGGTACGAGCAATCAATATTCAGTTGTTTATTTTTTAGTTGGCTAAAACGAAACTCAACTTTTATCATTTTATACAAAGGCTGTAGAGTAGCTTATTACAACGATATACGTCAAACGACGAACATTGACACTCCAATCGGATCCGAAACATATTAATAGTTTCTTCTTCCGAGTTTGGTATACTTTTGTCCATGTGTGTACATTTATTGTATGTGCTCCATGTACATCTTACTGTTTGTGAAACCTTCGCGATAAACGAAATAGTGCGTGGGTCGTCGTTTTTTTTAGGTAAAAGGAAAGAAAAGCGCACGCAGGAAGATTTTTCTAAATATACTTATTCCGAATAATAGTCTGAATAATATACATGTTGCACTGGGACACGTCCATTATAATAACCTTATCATGTTTTAATTTACCTTACTTAATTCCATTAATAATAGAATAGAATTCGACTTGAAAATCGAATAGCACTCTGATTGTCTTAAGCTACGTCATCAATGACATCACTAGTGTCATGCAAACCGTCGAGTGATTGACATCTTAGACACATCATGTACTTGTGACCGGTTGCTATGACAACCGTTCAATGACATCCAATCATCGTGCAGCTTTATTATTGCAAACAGTTCGCACTTCGACCCGTTCTATTGGCGAACGTTCCGAGAAACAATGAGCTAATAACTAATAATGGATATATCGACATTTTGTAGAATGTAACCACCAAATGAATTAGACCATTTCATTTTCCTCAATAATTCATTACGGCGCCTAATATGTATTTTGTAATAGAATATAGATTTTTTTTATGTGAAAAGTTGCCAAACGAGCAGACGGATCACCTGATGTTAAGTGAATACCGCCGCCCATGAACATATGCTACACCCGAGGGTTTGCAGATGCGTTGACAACCTTTTTGGAAATTGGGCTCCGGTGACCTCACTCACGAGACGAAACGCGAAAGTATTTGTCATACTTCCACTTTACGCCGGTCTTCTGTGAGGTCGTGGTGCTTACCCGGACGAGCCTGCCCATTCGTGCAACAGCCGAGGCTGCTGCGTGGCTCTACCACCTTTAAATAGAAGAATAAAGAATATTTTTTTTTTGAAAATTTAAATTTTTCTAGTCCTAATCTCTGCACTTAAGATTAAACATTAAAATTCGTAAAAAAGAGTACGAAAAGTTTGTCGTCGCTGTGGGAGTTGAACCCACGTCTTCGGGTTTCGCGCCCTGACGCTTTAGCCACTAAGCTAAACGGCTGATTGCCACTCCGACGAAAATCTTAACGTCTTTTATCTACATTGTATTTTTTAGCATTTGAAGCGATGCTTGGAGCTTCCAACTTTTAACCAAGCGTTGTACTTCTGCCTTTCGTCTAGTCAATGAGGTAGCCGGGTCACTTCATTAGAAAGTGGCAACGCATCTGCAACCCTACGGATGTTGCAAATGTCAACGGGCGGCGGTTACCATTTAACGTCGGGCGAACCGCCAGCTAGCTTGCCACCATCTCACACAAAAAAAATTAACATAAGTACAAAACTGTGAAACAAATGGAAACATTTGAAGTCCGCCAATTCGAAGACTATGCCCTTATACCCTCTGTACACATGAGGCCTTTGCCAAGCAATGGGACATTTATATACTTTTACTTTTTTTTAATTTTTACAAAAACCTTTTGAAATCAAGCGCTGTCACGAACTACGATTCGATATTTTGAAGTAAATCTACGATATTTTCTCCGCATTTTCGCTATGAGTGTGTTGTGCACGAGCCGTGTGAATTTGCACGGAGGCGCAGAGCGTTGCAAGTTTACGCAGTGCTCTGTTCGGGCGTGTTTATTTCGGGGTGAGGTGATGACACCAGCGGGACACGTGGCGCGGGCACAGGATGTGCAACCGCGTCCCGCCGTCGTGCCTATCTCAGTTTTGTTGGATACTTTCGTAAGTTTTTCAACCGACTACGAAATGAGGAGTTCCTCATTTCGTTTCCAATTCGGTTGTATTTTTTTTTTCGTTCGTTAGAGCTCCGTCATTTATGAGAGATAATTTTTGTATTGGATTTGGTTTACCTCACACGTGGTCTCATGTTAGTTACATCGGTACTGGACCTTGGACTCGGGATATATATAAGGAACTCCTCAAAAACAAATAGATAATTTAACAGTTTGTGCGTGTTCGTTACCTTCAGGCACCGCACGGGATGGGCGGATTGAATGAAATTTGCATCACAAAGGATAATAACTAACATTAAATAATAACATATCGATGCAGTAAAACTGCTGCGAAGCTTGTAGTAAACCACAAAGAGGATACCATATGAACACCGAAGATGTAGAGACTTCCAAGCCATGTATAACGAAAAGGAAAAGACAGCAAATGTTTCAAACTCACCTCACCTAAGATTTGTAGTTTTGATAGTTGAATTGAATTGCAGTCACAGAGATTTCCGCACAAAAGAATAATTGTTTATTTAAATGTTGACTTATCACGTGCTCGTCAGCGAAGAAAAACTTTGTTTTCAAAATAATGCCAAATAATATTTCGAAAATACGTTAAGTGCGCCAATCCGCGGAGAGATTGCGTGGCAGAGGAGAGATTGCAGAAATGGGTCACGTGGTAAACTATGCCCTAAAACGCTATGTTTAGAGGAGGCCTTTGCCCAGCAGCGGAGACAGATATACGAGCTGTTACTTTACTTTTTACTTTTACTAATCTACTCAATATCGATACTCTCTGATTCGAACGAAAGACATAACTCATCATAGAGTCGAAGTTAGTCACTAAGCCAGCAGTAATGTGAGAAATGCAACGATCGAAACCTCTGGGTTGGTGAAATTTAACACTTTCCGGGAATTAAATGACAGTATTCAATTTGCTCAATCCTACCTAGGCTAAATACGCTAACGCTCGCAAGGAGTGGCACAGTTATTTTTTTGATTTTATTTTTGTATATATATATTTATAATTGTTTTAAGCTGCAACCTCTATTTATTTACTTTACACGATTAAAGTTTTAAAAATTCGAAAATCGTGAATTTTAATTTTAATTAATTTTGTTATGCGATATTTCTGAACAATACTAATTTTTAAAAATTTAAGCTCGTAAGCGATACAGTAGGCCATGGCCGCAAATATTCAGATCGACGTACCTCGACAAAATAATGACCGACACTTCTTGTAAATGATTTCCCGTATCGGATTCCGGGAGTCGGTCGCAGCTTTAATTGAGGGGTGTAATCAAGATTGCGGACATAATGGTTGCAGCGTTCGCGCCATTTTTGGCAAGCAGCGTCCCGCTTGTGTTGGCATCTTAGCAACAGCATCATTTAACTGGTTAAATTATTTTTTCTTTAGCGGAGACTCTATTAAGCAATTTATTTTCGAAATGGCGCCGATGTGTTAAGTCTATTATGAGTAAAAATACTTTATATATCATACTATAAACAGAGGTCCTGCCATAATAGACAAATGAATATTGTCTATAGCAGCAACGCCATTTTCCCGAGAAAACGCGGCCAGAGAAAAGACGAAATGGTTAAAAGAAAGTAAAATTTGTACAACGGCAGAAGCTGCGTGGCCCTACGACAGTTTAAAACGTACGTAATTAGTATTTTATGAATGATGATGGAAAAGGGCACGCCAATTATTAACAGCATGTGATTGACGTCGTTCTTGGAACGGCCCCCAGTACGGGTGTAATGATACTTCTACTTCGTTTCCATCTTTTCGTGAGGATATGGATGGAACTTTTGCCTGTCCATTCGTACTTACTAAAGCTGCATAAGAATAACGAAAAGGAAACAAATCTTTAAATTATGAGTAAATAAAAAAAAACTGCCACGGCGCATCGTACATTTGTTTGTTAAACAACGAATTGGTCAACGTCATCTGGCCTCTTCATATTATTTATTTCTAACACAACAAGAAATATTTAAGTCGGTAAACGTATAAGAGAAATCGACGAAGATAGATACACAAGAATATTCCGACCGATGAGAGCTTCTTTTTTCGAAGTCGGTTGATAAAAAGCGGTGGAAACACTAAAAACGTGATCTCTCAATGGAGCCCGTGGGAGCGGCTCCTCGCTCGGGGGCTACAAAGCGCGGGAGGTCGGGACACGAGTCAATATTGACCCCGGCTACCTATTAGGGTCCAGTTAAACGCTGCACGGTGACCGTTCGTCTTCATTCATTTATTCCCTCCATTCAAGCTTTCCAATCTTCGTCCGCCAATATATGGCGATCCGATTTGGTTTCCATACATTACAAAAATAAAGTCTCAATTAAAGATGTACACAGAAAAATAAACAAGGAAAAAAATTTTGCTAAAAGTTTTATTACTTTAATGAAGCTTTTAAAGACACTGACAGATAAACGGGATATGAAAAATATTCATTCAATGCAGTGTTCCGTTTTTAAATAATGATATTTGTAATGAATGATTCGACGAAGAAAACGTTATGTTGTACCTGTATTTTACTAAATATGAGTGCAAAGGTGATTTGAGATGACAAAAGCTATTGAAACCCTTGCCGGAATAGGTGAAGGTGGTATTTTATAATACTAAGAATACTTAATATTATTTTTGTGATGAACTTATAATACTGAAAAATATCTTAGAAACAAATAACAGCGTAGAGACAAGGTACTGCAGAAGGCCGTGCATAGTTGTGTCCGATTTTATTTACGTTCGAAAACCGGAGTATTGTTTGTATACGGCGACACTGTCACTTTTGGAACAAATTAATGTAACTTGTATCTCTGTATACCTAATATCCGTGATCATATGCATAGAACCCGCATGTACTGACGCATCGACGAAAAAACTTAAGACTAAATATGGTCACTGTATCCCTTATATACAGCTTCCATACTGGCCACAAACGATGACTAAATGCATAAAACACAATGCCACTCGCATTTGAAAAAAATAAAACGGAGCGATGCGATGATATAATTCCGAGCGACGGCATTCTTTTGGCGCGAAACCGCAGCCATCGCGTCGCGTAGTTGCAATGTCGAGTTGCGAATTTCGTACACTTCGCATTGTAATTTTAAACTTCTGCGCCGGACGAACAAAAGGCTGCTCGGAGTTATGGCCGCGAATGCCTTTCGCATGACTGTAAAACTCTGGGCTCCGAAGACTAAACAGCGCCCCTACCATGAGTCACACGCGAGCAACTCGAACGAGTCGTATAATTTCGAATGCTCTTCCTAGACTGAACATAGGGCTAGATTTTTTATGGGCAACCCCGAAGAAATGCGAACGAGAAATGCACATTTCCAATGCCAGTTTATTCAAATGCCGCGTCGCGTTTTGACCGACGTTCAACTGCTGGCGATGCAAAAAGAAGTGTTTCCTGTGCGTGCAATAATTGGTTTGTAATTGACGATTGAAAGTGGCATTGAAAATTACCACTGCAATTATTTTATATCTGAAAAACGCCCAGTGGTTTATAACTTTGTATCGGACAAAATAACAAACTACAAAAGGAATTTCGAATCTCGATGCATTTTAAGTCGGTGATTTCATGTTTTCGAAGTCACCCTCCGTTCATTGTAGTCTTCCGGCTGATGATGATAATGATGAAACACCACAAGACACAAGAGCTTGTTCGAATAAAAAACAGCTTAAAATAATAAAAAATCTAGTCGTAAATTATAAACAGAGTTCATTCACAAACGGATAGCGTAACAGATCGCGTAGAAAAAGAAACACAACTTGCTAGTGTCATTTAGACTAAATGGGAACAAAGGTAAGTAATGAGACTATATCGATATATAGAAATTTGTTTCGTATAAGTTCTTATGAATCAATTCCTCGTGTATCAATGAATATGAACACTGAAAAGTGAAAACGTTTGGATGACGTGAAAGTGATTTCAAACACACACGCTGATACGTATGCAAAATTATTTGATATCGCAAACGAGGTGATTGTTTAATGCCGGGGAAGTGACAGAGCCGACATCATCGCCAAGGGGAAACAGATAAGGAACAATGGCTCATTGAGTTAACATTTTATTCGCCAATAGAATAGTAATGCTCGAAAGACATGATACGTCCGTTAAGTTTTGCGATAAAAATATTCGAATGATATTTCAGCTGTTCCCGAGAAGCTTTTAAGTTAAGTGGTACCTTAACATTCATCGCCAAAAAGATAAAAGCAGCTGTAACCGATAGATACCCTTAGAAAAAACTGAGATGGTTGATAAAATTTTTATCAATTATAACTTCTTTTCCTAACAATGAGGGAACGAAATGGTTATAAAGTAACATTTTATTTTTCGCGTTACTATTTAAAGGACGTTACCCGGCTATGTAAAAAATAGGAAAATTCCAAATAAAAATATGTCCATAAAACAGTTATATCACTCAGGGAAAATAAGGTCACGATATGGTATTTCGTGGACACCACAATCTTTGGAGAGGAAACTGCAAAAAGTATCATGTATCGCTCGTCGTGGACCAATCCAAAAAAGGCCCGACGGATTCGACAAAAACCTCTTTTTGTCGAACGAATTCGTTAAGACATTCCAAATGATAAAATCATTCGGCACGCACTAAGTTGAAAGCGTTCGTGCTAATTATAATGGACAAGCGGCGTCGTTGCACGTAAAAGAAACAGATCATTCGTACCTGACATATCATCGCTACATTATTGCAAATTTACAATGTAGAATCCCTACATTTATATGTGAAGATACTTGCACGCAATAAATAACACGTTCCGTTACCACCGGATGGTACCTGTATTTATTTTTTTATTTAAGCTCATCGAATTCGTTCTGTACGGATCGGTTTGACTTTAAAACATTGATATAAAACATAAAGTCAGTGTGTCTGCCCGTATACATCAGTGAATATCTTTACTAATATCGTATTGTTTTTAGTGTGTGTGTTTACAAAAATTTAATCGTTTAGCCGTAATAGCCTCTCCAAATAATTACAAATCGTTCACTGCCAATCTCCGCTACTTCACGTTTAACATTCCTTGAAACTAGTAAGAGACAACATAGGAAACTATGAAAGTTTGTCCTCTTTCCGAACAGATCAACAGATCATCTGTAAATCTGTTCTGGTAACACCTGTAACAGGTGTTACCAGCACACCTGGTTTATCAACAGTGAAAACGTATACATGCAACATTGCCGAAGCCGGTACTCGGGTTGTTACTAGATAGTTTATGATACATACATTCAGCATTGTCATGTCGAAATTCGAGTTTGAGAAGTTGGTTCGAGAGAGAACCTTCGGTAAGGACTCCGACTGTGTAAACAGTCGACCGGCGACTCGTGAGTGCATCTAACCATCCGTTACTACTAAACTTCATTGGG
The DNA here is from genome assembly GCA_933534255.1 of Iphiclides podalirius. Lineage (NCBI taxonomy): Eukaryota > Metazoa > Arthropoda > Insecta > Lepidoptera > Papilionidae > Iphiclides > Iphiclides podalirius. The sequence continues at coordinate 14,520,559 of OW152817.1, forward strand.
CCATTTAAAGACCGCATAGATACTACAGAGATACACTCGCGTGACAACACTGCTCGTCCATATTCATTTGGCTAGCGAAATGATTGTTGATCAAACACGCGAGTCACATCTTTAGTAGAATGTCGGACGCGCCATATGAATATGCGATAAAAGTGATGATGTAGTAAGTGATAGTAGATTACATGTTACCAAATGAAACTATATGTTACACAATCCACTGGCAGCACTGCTTAATATACGAGCAATAACAATTATACTTAATAAACATTGAACCATATCTGGTATAATATTATGTAATAAACCATGCTTAATAATAATTTATAATTTAATAGGTCAATCTTATTAACTGTATTAGTAATTTAATAAGTGCGTTGATTTGTAATGTAGTTGTGATGACTCTTTATATTTTTGTATATAAACGCATAATGTTTCAGTGATAGGGTAGAACACTCTTATCCTTTGTATAGGACGTTACTCTATCCTAATAAGTAGGAAGTAGTCTAATTAATATATAAAGTTGTTTACGCTATCCTCACTATTTTATTTTGGCCGACCAACCTATTAATGGATGTTCATGCGTTTAATTTTAATTTGAACTACAGACGCTTTGACTATAAGTTCAACCGACTTCAAAAAAGGAGATGTCTCAATGTTGTAATTTGTATTGTTATATTATATCGCTTGAAATTTTTATGTTTGTATCGTGTTTGTACAGACTGTCAAAGAAATAACGCAGATGACATAAGTTGGGACGTGTTTCGAATTGATTGTCGGTAAATCGTGAATGACATATGCTGTTTCTTTCAACTAATCCAGATTTAACACCAAAAGTTAGGGAAGTTAGTAAGTTACTTGTAGATGTGTTGTGGTGAACTTACTATCAAATTTCTATATTTTAACACCGAAAGTAAGGGAAGTTAGTAAGTTACTTGTAGATGTGTGGTGAACTTACCATCAAATTTCTTGGCCCTGACCGACAGTATGTCCGCCAGCTTGCCTAGCTCGCTGCGCAGAGCGTCTGTGAGTTGCTGATGTGCCTTCTCCGTGAGGGCTGTGTTGGCTTTGGGACCGCAGCAGCCCCGGTTGAGGCAGAGGCCCCCCGCATCTGTAAAGAACAGAGGGCTTGTTAAATCACTTAGCCTTGAACGCGTTAAGCATAACCTTCAAAAAGAGGGCGTACTCTTTCTTAAAAGGCCGGCAAGGCATTTGTGAGCCCTCGGGTGTTGCAGGTGTTCATGGGCGGCGGTAGTCACTTACCATCAGGTGAGCCTCCTGCTCGTATGCCCCTTTTCTCCATTAAAAAAAAAACATTTCCTCTCATTATTATGTCATGTAATATATAGGTAACTAGCCGACAGACGTTGCCCTGTACACACGACTTAAATCCGACAACAACCTGAAGTCACACAAAAAATTTCATTAAAATCGGTCCAGCCGTTTAGGAGGACCATACACAAGTACAGAAGAATTATATATATAAATAAGATGTAATTCGTATTAACTCCTCCAAAATAATGTTGTAATATTTTGTATTAAAGGTGAATAAAGTTATCTCATGTAAAAAAAGACTTTTAAAGGATGTAACTATATTAAGAATAATTTTATTTTCTGGTAACACTGTTGCTTTTATGTAATCTCTGAAACACAAGAAGTCATTCTGAACTTTCCTTAATAGAAAGCTCCATTATCACTGAATAACGTAGACAGTTTATTCGAGTAAGATAAGATTCAAATGGTTCGAGGGATGTTTCACGAACAATTAACGATAGAAAGTACACCCAGAATTTAAATAGATATAAAATAAAAATAAAGATAATTAAAACAAATCTGTGATATTTGAATAAAGCAACCACTGACAAAGCTTTTCAGCGTATAGAACGTAGTTATCAAAGGGAATTTTTCGTAATTTCGTAATGTGTTCGCTAAAATGCAGTACGGGAATATAACTTAACCTAATATTTTTTAACCGTGCGAGGCCAGGAGAGCATGCTGCGATATAAGTAAAGTTCGTATCGGTAGCTTTATAAAATTCACATGATACGCCGATAAAAGTAACGTGTATTAGATAAAATCAACACCAGTTTCTGTGAGCTTCAACAATCCTTTCATCTGCGCCTAACGTTGGCTACCAGGCTTTCATAAACGTTGCGAAGTAGACGCGAACGAAAGTTTCTGTGTGCTCCGACAATCCTTTAATTTGCGCTTAACGTTGGGTTCCAGGCTTTCATAAACGTGGCGAAGTGTAACAGTAGACGCGAACGAAAGCGTCCCGACGCCGACCCGCTGCGTGGCAATTTATCGAGCGATTTCGGTCCCCAACTCCTGGTGTAATCCAATAACGCCGTGCCAGGCGGATGTTTAAACTTATTTGGGCCCCCATTGATCGCCCGGTGTACCCGACGGCGAACGCGGCCGGACCCTACCCTAGGCTAGACACGTCAGTAAATGTACGCAACATGTTACACTAACTTTTTCGATCGAGTCTCGCGTGTAATCACAACTTTGGGTTAAAGGCAATTTGTTAAACACAACTATGTGTTTATCATACCTTTTCATTTTTTATACTGTTCTTTACGAGTAAAGTAGCAAGTAAAATTATGCAATGTAGCTCAGTGTCGGAGCAACCTCGGTTCAAATCCCGGAGCCAGCACCAATGATATTGTTAATTGAAGTGCTGACTCGTCCTGCTCGACGGTGAAGGAAAACATCGCAAAGAACCTTCATATAATCCAATTCATAATTCAAACAATTCATAAAAAAGAAAAATGTATAATAATTTTGAAGAATTGTGAAAGCTGCCAATCCGGAGTGGGGTCGCGTGCTGAACTATGCCCTAACACCTTCTGTACAGAGAAGCCCCAGCATAGGCATATATAACATATAAGCCTCACTTTACTTTTAAAGTTATTGCAAGCAAGAGCAAAAAGACCTCAGGGGGCCTGATATTCTCTTCCTTCATCTACACCTTAATTTACTGTTGGATTAAATTAGTTTCATCGGATTTATTGGGTACCAACTATTTCAATTATTATTCATTGATATGTAATTTTAATGCATACACATCGGTGTTATATACGGCATTGGGTGCCAAATAATTCAGAGGTGCTAACGTGGATCCTGAAGCGGTAATAATAACAGCTGTCTCAACTTGGCAGACATAGCTGGCCACTCTGTAAGGCTTTGTGGTTACCCCTGAGGGTCCACGAAGCACCTTTCCGTAAACGTGCGCAGGGCTATAACGGGAAATCCCCAACACGAAGCAACGCTCGACGCTGCTAAATTCATCTCGTACCGGCAAATTGTTGGGGTTTGAAATCCGTTTTGCGCTTTTCGGATTGCTTACGTAAATATATCTGTCACACTCTTCTTGGGGTAAGGCGCCAAGGTAACACGTGTCATGTCGGGGACACACTTTACTTGACAAAGCTCTACCTAACACTAAATAGGAAACCCTATTTCAGAAAAACATATAACATTAATTTATCCGAGAAATATTAACAGAAGCGAAACATTACCTATTAGCCCAGTTTATTCAGGGAAACCATCATAAAATTCATGCACGCAACGAAACGAATGCAGCAACAATATCATAATCAGAACAAACCCCGTTCATATAAATAACTTCATTACTTCGTAGTTTGCGCCCTCATCGTTTCAGTCTGTAACTAGACCGCCATTTCACGTAAAAATGACGTAGCATTATAAACTCACGCAACTGGGGATAGAGTCCAATTACAATTTGCTTGTAAAGAGTATATCTAAATTGAAGTCACGGCACAAGGCATGAAAGAGAGCGGAATGCTTTGTTACAGGATAAACATGTTGTCTCTACGGTTACTGTAGAATTTTTATTCACTCTGCGAAAATGGTAGTGAAACAGTGTGCATTTGATAAGGCTAACAAATGTTTGTCTGACGAAATACTTTAATTCGGGTTCCTTTCATTTAAACTTTTACTATAGCGCGTTGGGTTCTCAAATGACAGGATAATGGATAAGGAAGGTTAAGATTTGGGAATGTTCCCGTTCCAACTTTGACACCAATCAGAAAAAGATTGGCAAATCAGGTTTAGAACACTTTGGACATAAGATAATACGAAACATCTTGAACGCTCATGAGTGAACATATATATGTAGGCGTAGGATAAATAAAATCTTTATTTTGAGTATATTGTTACTATTTTCATCTTTATTTAAATTAATACATTTTAAGACACAGATACACGTTACTCGTTCGTGGCGTCGTTGCGAGAGTCCCTCAATCCCTTTTACGTCATCCATCCTTCTCATTCACACAATACTTCGTTCAAAAATCATCTTTTACTCAACTATTAAATAATTAATCCTACAACTCGGCCATTCTGCAAATCAGTTTGGCCTCAGACTGAAGCTACTTTACCACAGTTATACTAAGTACTTAACACTTTTTTTCCTTCTTCATAGACATAAGTGTTTTAAAACATACAACAAAAAAAAATAACAACACTAATTAGATCCTTTACAACCACAGGTAGTTTAGGCAGTTTTAGTAGATGTTTAAAAAATACAAAATTACAAAAACAATTACTTAATCAGTCAAAAAAAAACAATTTGTATCAAGGCCATCTCTTCATATAATCTGAAGCTGATGTAGTTCTTATCGGCCCTTCTTTACCTCTGTCTATTTTATCTACCTCATACCTACCCCTTCCCAACTCCTTTGTAATTCGATATGGTCCGTAGAATTTTGGTTTTAATTTTAACGCAGTTCCAAACTGTACACGTTGTATAGCAACTAGATCACCTTGCTTGTACTTCTCTCCTTCTTTACGTCTTTTGTTATATGTCTTTCTTTTCTCTTCTTGGATCTTTAATATTTGTGCCTTAGCCTCTCTTCTTGTTTCATCTCTTCTACTCATAAATTCGATTCTGCTTTCCTCTTCTAAGTATTCCATAATAGATAAATCTTCCTTCAGTTTTAGTTTCACTCCCGTTAACAATTCAAAAGGTGTTGTGTTAATTGATCGTTGATATGTGCTTTTAATGACTCTTTGAAGCTTACTCACATGCTTATACCAATGGCCTGGTTCTTCTATACACATCTTTGTTAAAGTAGAAATAATAACTCTGTTCACCCTTTCAACTTGACCATTTCCGCGTGGTATTCCAGTGGCAATAGTCATATGTTTAATGCCTTCCTCTTGACAGTACTCTTGAAATTCATTCCCTGTAAAAGCTACTCCTCGGTCAGTAATGATTCTCCGTGGGTTACCATAATCTTTCTGGTGCAACTTTAACTTTTCTACGGTTTCCTTTGCTGTCACAGTCTTAACAGGATAAATCCAGACGAACTTTGTATATCCATCAATTACAGTAAGTATGTAGTTATACATTTTATTAGTTGCATCTAATGGCCCTAAATGATCACAATGTCAAGTATCCAGTGGTAATTCTCCTTTATCAATTGGATTTAAAAAGCCTTCTTTCTTACCAGACTTTCTACTCGCTAATAAACAGGGTACACAGGTAGAAACAATCTTATCGATTTTACTGTCTAGTTTTGTAATGTAATAATCTTTTTCTATTATATCCTTAATCTTCTTCTTCCCGAAATGTCCAATTCCATGAGCTTTTTTAATCAATTCCATATCCATCATATCAGGTAATACCAATTTCTTCTCCGGTCCTTTATAGATAACATCATTCTCTAAAAAATAATCTTCATATCCATTCTTTTCTAATAGTTTTCTGATAATCTGTAACCCTTCATTTTCTTCTTGTGCCTTCTTTATTCTCGCATGTAACTCAACATCCACAAAACAAATGTTTCTGCTCAATGCGTCAACATGTTGCATCTTGTCTCCTGTTCTATGTTCTATAGAATACTGAAAATCCTGTAAGTATAGTATCCATCGTGCTACTTTTGCAGATGCATCCTTTTTGTTCAAGGTTTTTTGAAAGGCTTCACAATCAGTGACAATTTTAAAGGGTATTCCTATAAGATATCTTCTGAATTTCTTCACGGCTTCAATAACAGCTAAAGCTTCTAACTCGTAACTGCAACACTTTTGTTGAACTTCTGTAGTCTTTCTGCTCATGTAGTGAACAGGATGTTGACAACCATCATTAGGGTCTCGTTGCATTAAAATAGCTGCATATCCATGCATAGAAGCATCTGTATGTAATTCAGTTTCCAAATGAACATCAAATATTTTCAACACTGGTTCACAACATAATTTTGACTTTAATTCGTCAAAAGCTTGTCTTTGAACATCCTCAAACTTAAACTCCCCTTTTTTCAATAAATCACTTAATGGCTTCGCTATTAAGGCATAATTTTGAATAAACTTCCTGAAGTACGAAGTTAATCCTATGAAGCTGTGCAGTTCTTTCAAATTTTTAGGCACTGGAAAGGTCATAACAGCCTTTGTTTTCTCATTAGATGGTCTTATCGTTCCATTGGAAATATGGTAGCCTAAGAATTCAACAGATCTTTGTAGTATTTGTGACTTCTTCCAATTTATTTCGAGCCCATACTCCGCTGCCACCTTCAGCAAAGCTTTAAGTCGTTCAATTCCCTCTTTTTCATCTTTTGAAAGTATAATTATATCGTCAATAAATATCAAAACCACTCCCGTTCTTATAAAATCCGCAAATATGATGTTAATGTTTCTTGTAAAGTATTTAGGACAGATAGAAAGACCAAACGGTGCTCTTAAAAATTCATACTGGCCTTCAGGGTTACTCGTTACAAATGATGTATACTTCACCGACTCTTCTTCAATTGGTAAGTGGAAAAAGCCATTTTTTAAATCAAGTGTGCTATACACATTCACTCTACTCAATTTGTCAATAAGGTCGTCGATTACAGGTAATGGATGTTCGTTTTTCACCATTTTCTGATTTATCTTTCGATAATCTACGCAAACTCGTACACTGCCATCTTTTTCTTTGTCAATACTAAGGGACTTGCATACTCAGAATAACTAGGACGAATGATGCCCATCTTCAACCAATCATCAACTTGCAGCTTCACTAATAGTTCTTCGGTTAAAGCTAATCTTCTAGGCCGTTGTGTAACTGGAATATCATCTTTTAGAACAATTTTCAGCCTAATGGGTGCATCTTTGGTCTTCAAAGGTACGTAATCATTTATAATATCTTTTACCGCACTACATTGGTCATCATTACTGGAAAAAAGACATATAGCATTTTGATATAAACTATCGTAACATGGAGGCCTAATTTCAACGGCACCTTTGTCTATAACCGTAACAGTATTTACTAAGAATGGTTGACCTAATATTACATCATGTGGCATTACATTAGTTGGTACAATATAAAAATTAATATTGTAATGGTGATCGTCGATAATTAATTCCGTGTCGAATTTACCGATTGAAAGTACTTGTGAACAACCCAACCCAGTAAGCAACATTCTGACAGGTGTATATCCAATATTTAATTTAGAAAAGAAATTTAAAGTTATTAAGTTTAAATCACTACCCGTATCAATTAAACAGTTCGTCACGAAATTACCTATTTTTACATTTTTTATGCTTCTATTAATTATCGCATCACCTTTATCTACATTAAATACAGACTGACGTTTTTGAAGTTGACACTGAATCCCCTTACTGTCACAAACATTTGATATGCAGGCACTCGCTCTTTCCTTCGGATCGCAACTCATTACATTTCGTTCACGTTCACCTTCTTCATTCACGTCCACGTTAGCGGAACTAGCGCCCTCTGATGTCAGCGTGGGATATTGAATGAACATCGATCGTCGATCCCGCTTTGCATGCATTTGTGTTATTACAGGTTTCGTTTTCTTACATTCTGCGCCTATGTGACCGAACTCATTACACCTAAAACATTTTACACCTCTTTGACAGGAACTCGACAGATGCCCTTTCTCACCGCACTTGTAACAACGTTGGAATGTCTGTCCTCCAGTTTCCCGTTGTGCCATCGGCTTCATTACTGTTACTTCTCTTTTGCTTATAGTAGTCTTCTTGGTTTTCTGTTTGTAACTTTCATACAATGCTATTTTCTCCTTGAGCACTGAATAGGATGTAACACCATAGAATAATAATTTGTTTGATTCGTAGTCGTTTATGCCATCGACTATATACTGTATGGTGACGTAGTCTGCAAACTTAGCCCTTTTTCCCAATTCTTTCATGACAAGCATGTATTGATAAACCGTTTCATTAGCCTGCTTTTTCCGATTACTCATCATTTCATGCATTTGTTTGGAATTTATAGTATCAGGAAACTCCTTCATCAGAGCCGTTCTAAATTCATCATAAGTTTTAAATGCTTTTTCCGTCTTCAGCCATAATTGTGCAGTACCAGCCAAGCACCTCCGCGCGATAATTAGCCGTTGTAGTTGGTTCCATCCGAAAATATTTGCGTTGTCTTCAATATCCTGCGTCCATTTTGCAGAGGAATACGTCATATCATCCCCCGTAAACTTAGGTAGGGAATCCATCAGGAAGAATGGATTATATTTACCATAGTCGTTATTGCTCTCCATCATCTTTAACCGTCGTAAATATTATCGTCGATCACTTTCTCTCGTTATTAAAATACCCAAAAATCACTTTAAGCCCGTTTATCCCGGACGAGAATTTTGTAGGCGTATGATAAATAATATCTTTTTTTTGAGTATATTGTTTCTTTTTTCATCTTTATTTAAATTAATACATTTTAAGACACAGATACACGTTACTCGTTCGTGGGCGTGGTTGCGAGAGTCCCTCAATCCCTTTTACGTCATCCATCCTTCTCATTCACACAATACTTCGTTCAAAAATCATCTTTTACTCAACTATTAAATAATTAATCCTACAACTCGGCCATTCTGCAAATCAGTTTGGCCTCAGACTGAAGCTACTTTACCACAGTTATACTAAGTACTTAACACTTTTTTTCCTTCTTCATAGACATAAGTGTTTAAACATACAACAAAAAAAAATAACAACACTAATTAGATCCTTTACAACCACAGGTAGTTTAGGCAGTTTTAGTAGATGTTTAAAAAATACAAAATTACAAAAACAATTACTTAATCAGTCAAAAAAAAAAAACAATTTGTATCAAGGCATCTCTTCATATAATCTGAAGCTGATGTAGTTCTTATCGGCCCTTCTTTACCTCTGTCTATTTTATCTACCTCATACCTACCCCTTCCCAACTCCTTTGTAATTCGATATGGTCCGTAGAATTTTGGTTTTAATTTTAACGCAGTTCCAAACTGTACACGTTGTATAACAACTAGATCACCTTGCTTGTACTTCTCTCCTTCTTTACGTCTTTTGTTATATGTCTCTTCTTGGATCTTTAATATTTGTGCCTTAGCCTCTCTTCTTGTTTCATCTCTTCTACTCATAAATTCGATTCTGCTTTCCTCTTCTAAGTATTCCATAATAGATAAATCTTCCTTCAGTTTTAAGTTTCACTCCCGTTAACAATTCAAAAGGTGTTTGTGTTAATTGATCGTTGATATGTGCTTTAATGACTCTTTGAAGCTTACTCACATGCTTATACCAATGGCCTGGGTTCTTCTATACACATCTTTGTTAAAGTAGAAATAATAACTCTGTTCACCCTTTCAACTTGACCATTTCCGCGTGGTATTCCAGTGGCAATAGTGATATGTTTAATGCCTTCCTCTTGACAGTACTCTTGAAATTCATTCCCTGTAAAAGCTACTCCTCGGTCAGTAATGATTCTCCGTGGGTTACCATAATCTTTCTGGTGCAACTTTAACTTTTCTACGGTTTCCTTTGCTGTCACAGTCTTAACAGGATAAATCCAGACGAACTTTGTATATCCATCAATTACAGTAAGTATGTAGTTATACATTTTTTTAGTTGCATCTAATGGCCCTAAATGATCACAATGTAAAGTATCCAGTGGTAATTCTCCTTTATCAATTGGATTTAAAAAGCCTTCTTTCTTACCAGACTTTCTACTCGCTAATAAACAGGGTACACAGGTAGAAACAATCTTATCGATTTTACTGTCTAGTTTTGTAATGTAATAATCTTTTTCTATTATATCCTTAATCTTCTTCTTCCCGAAATGTCCAATTCCATGGGCTTTTTTAATCAATTCCATATCCATCATATCAGGTAATACCAATTTCTTCTCCGGTCCTTTATAGATAACATCATTCTCTAAAAAATAATCTTCATATCCATTCTTTTCTAATAGTTTTCTGATAATCTTTAACCCTTCATCTTCTTCTTGTGCCTTCTTTATTCTCGCATGTAACTCAACATCCACAAAACAAATGTTTCTGCTCAATGCGTCAACATGTTGCATCTTGTCTCCTGTTCTATGTTCTATAGAATACTGAAAATCCTGTAAGTATAGTATCCATCGTGCTACTTTTGCAGATGCATCCTTTTTGTTCAAGGTTTTTTGAAAGGCTTCACAATCAGTGACAATTTTAAAGGGTATTCCTATAAGATATCTTCTGAATTTCTTCACGGCTTCAATAACAGCTAAAGCTTCTAACTCGTAACTGCAACACTTTTGTTGAACTTCTGTAGTCTTTCTGCTCATGTAGTGAACAGGATGTTGACAACCATCATTAGGGTCTCGTTGCATTAAAATAGCTGCATATCCATGCATAGAAGCATCTGTATGTAATTCAGTTTCCAAATGAACATCAAATATTTTCAACACTGGTTCACAACATAATTTTGACTTTAATTCGTCAAAAGCTTGTCTTTGAACATCCTCAAACTTAAACTCACCTTTTTTCAATAAATCACTTAATGGCTTCGCTATTAAAGCATAATTTTGAATAAACTTCCTGAAGTACGAAGTTAATCCTATGAAGCTGTGCAGTTCTTTCAAATTTTTAGGCACTGGAAAGGTCATAACAGCCTTTGTTTTCTCACTAGATGGTCTTATCGTTCCATTGGAAATATGGTAGCCTAAGAATTCAACAGATCTTTGTAGTATTTGTGACTTCTTCCAATTTATTTCGAGCCCATACTCCGCTGCCACCTTCAGCAAAGCTTTAAGTCGTTCAATTCCCTCTTTTTCATCTTTTGAAAGTATAATTATATCGTCAATAAATATCAAAACCACTCCCGTTCTTATAAAATCCGCAAATATGATGTTAATGTTTCTTGTAAAGTATTTAGGACAGATAGAAAGACCAAACGGTGCTCTTAAAAATTCATACTGGCCTTCGGGGTTACTCGTTACAAATGATGTATACTTCACCGACTCTTCTTCAATTGGTAAGTGGAAAAAGCCATTTTTTAAATCGAGTGTGCTATACACATTCACTCTACTCAATTTGTCAATAAGGTCGTCGATTACAGGTAATGGATGTTCGTATCTCACCATATTCCGATTTATCTTTCGATAATCTACGCAAACTCGTACACTGCCATCTTTTTTTTCTTTGTCAATACTAAGGGACTTGCATACTCAGAATAACTAGGACGAATGATGCCCATCTTCAACCAATCATCAACTTGCTGCTTCACTAATAGTTCTTCGGTTAAAGCTAATCTTCTAGGCCGTTGTGTAACTGGAATATCATCTTTTAGAACAATTTTCAGCCTATAATGGGTGCATCTTTGGTCTTCAAAGGTACGTAATCATTTATAATATCTTTTACCGCCTACTACATTGGTCATCATTACTGGAAAAAAGACATATAGCATTTTGATATAAACTATCGTAACATGGAGGCCTAATTTCAACGGCACCTTTGTCTATAACCGTAACAGTATTTACTAAGAATGGTTGACCTAATATTACATCATGTGGCATTACATTAGTTGGTACAATATAAAAATTAATATTGTAATGGTGATCGTCGATAATTAATTCCGTGTCGAATTTACCGATTGAAAGTACTTGTGAACAACCCAACCCAGTAAGCAACATTCTGACAGGTGTATATCCAATATTTAATTTAGAAAAGAAATTTAAAGTTATTAAGTTTAAATCACTACCCGTATCAATTAAACAGTTCGTCACGAAATTACCTATTTTTACATTTTTTATGCTTCTATTAATTATCGCATCACCTTTATCTACATTAAATACAGACTGACGTTTTTGAAGTTGACACTGAATCCCCTTACTGTCACAAACATTTGATATGCAGGCACTCGCTCTTTCCTTCGGATCGCAACTCATTACATTTCGTTCACGTTCACCTTCTTCATTCACGTCCACGTTAGCGGAACTAGCGCCCTCTGATGTCAGCGTGGGATATTGAATGAACATCGATCGTCGATCCCGCTTTGCATGCATTTGTGTTATTACAGGTTTCGTTTTCTTACATTCTGCGCCTATGTGACCGTACCTACAACATTTTACACCTCTTTGACAGGAACTCGACAGATGCCCTTTCTCACCGCACTTGTAACAACGTTGGAATGTCTGTCCTCCAGTTTCCCGTTGTGCCATCGGCTTCATTACTGTTACTTCTCTTTTGCTTATAGTAGTCTTCTTGGTTTTCTGTTTGTAACTTTCATACAATGCTATTTTCTCCTTGAGCACTGAATAGGATGTAACACCATAGAATAATAATTTGTTTGATTCGTAGTCGTTTATGCCATCGACTATATACTGTATGGTGACGTAGTCTGCAAACTTAGCCCCTTTTTTTCCCAATTCTTTCATGACAAGCATGTATTGATAAACCGTTTCATTAGCCTGCTTTTTCCGATTACTCATCATTTCATGCATTTGTTTGGAATTTATAGTATCAGGAAACTCCTTCATCAGAGCCGTTCTAAATTCATCATAAGTTTTAAATGCTTTTTCCGTCTTCAGCCATAATTGTGCAGTACCAGCCAAGCACCTCCGCGCGATAATTAGCCGTTGTAGTTGGTTCCATCCGAAAATATTTGCGTTGTCTTCAATATCCTGCGTCCATTTTGCAGAGGAATACGTCATATCATCCCCCGTAAACTTAGGTAGGGAATCCATCAGGAAGAATGGATTATATTTACCATAGTCGTTATTGCTCTCCATCATCTTTAACCGTCGTAAATATTATCGTCGATCACTTTCTCTCGTTATTAAAATACCCAAAAATCACTTTAAGCCCGTTATCCCGGACGAGAATTTTGTAGGCGTAGGATAAATAAAATCTTTATTTTGAGTATATTGTTTCTATTTTCATCTTTATTTAAATTAATACATTTTAAGACACAGATACACGTTACTCGTTCGTGGCGTGGTTGCGAGAGTCCCTCAATCCCTTTTACGTCATCCATCCTTCTCATTCACACAATACTTCGTTCAAAAATCATCTTTTACTCAACTATTAAATAATTAATCCTACATATATATATATATATATATATATATATATATGTATATATATATATATAGTACCCGGAGGACCATATATAGTACACGGTTGATAAATCGTGTATTTTGGAAATTACATTTAGATACAAATTACTGAGTAATGAAATATGCATAATATTTTTCGATATTACCTACGTAATAATAAGAAAATATGAACTGATGTTTTTCACAAAAGAAAGAACTATAAAAAAAAAGGGAAAAAAATAACAAAATAACAAATCGACAAAAAATTAAAAATAAAGTAAGCAAGGATCTGGAATCGAAAAAAAGGTAAAAAAATAAATGTGTAAATGATCGTGACGCGAACCACGGCCGTCTGTTTTATGGCCGCCCAATTTCCGATCGAGCTATTATGACATTTTCTCTTGCGGCGAAATTTACCGTCATATTCGAATAATATTTTTCATTCCCTGAAAACAGGGATAAAAGGACATTTTCTAAAAATGAAACCTAGCTAGATCGATTTTTCGCCCCCGAATCTATGCACATACAAAATTTCATGAAAATCGCTGGAGCCGTTTCCGAGATTCCGATTATATATACATATATATATAGACAAGAATTGCTCGTTTAAAGGATAAGATAGATCGATTTTTCGCCCCCGAATCTTTGCACATACAAAATTTCATGAAAATCGCTGGAGCCGTTTCCGAGATTCCGATTATATATATACAGCGTGTCGTTACCACCGCGACAATAAATGAACACACATATAAAGGATAACTTTTTAAAATTATATTAAACATTTATATTCTTCAAACATCAATATTTACAGAGTTATTAAATTTTCCCAAACAAACAATTTCAGAACACCCTTACGTATAAAACTTTAACGTAAAGTTCATTTGTAAAGGTCACAAAGCGTATGAATGGGTTGAATGATTTTAAAAGGGACAAAACATACTGTTAGAAGGAGAGGCTTGTAATGCGACGCTGTGGCGCGAGTTGTATAGGATGTTACAAATTTAGTTTCCTTTTTACTTAATTAGTTTGTTTGAAAAATATATTTTTTTAATTATGGATTTTGTTTAACGTTAATATTTTTTTATGATTATTGGCAAGTAGTGTTACACGTGTGTTCATTTATTGTCGCGATGGTAACGACACGCTGTATATATATACAAGAATTGCTCGTTTAAAGGATAAGATATATATATAACATGCATACATAGATTAACATTGCAATTTTTAGTAGTATCGAAAAAATACTTAAAAATAGCCTGTACGAATGCAATTTTATATCCTATAGGAAAAATTTAACTTTAATGTTAAAATACCAAAAAATCTATAGCTTCCTTGTTTTCCTAAGCTATAATGCATTAGACAGAAATTCCTAAATACCTCCTACTAAATCTTTCGAAGACAAAGAGATTTCTTACATTAAAAAAAAAGAATAAACATGGCCTGATATTTACGCTTTCATTTACGAGCTAACGTCTTAAGATTGGGGTCAAGCTAAGAGTAAACAGAGAATAAATATTTGCTCGTTCATTCGCGCGCTTACGTGCTCTAACGGCCGCACGCAGAGCCGCCAATTAGCAATCTATCGGCACTAAATATTTATTAAAATAACTTGTATTAAGTTGAGGTTTAACTGACGTCTTGAGGTCTGCGTTCGCGTCGTCACTGAAACAGCGGTACCACAAGTGAGGGTCAACCGCTTCGCTTTGAAACGTAAAGCTCGTGAAGGAAACACTACAGCACTTCGAAGTTCGATGATTGTTCACTATGCCAAGATTATGCCAATTGCTCGATTCTGTTCGCGACACGCGATAACCTTACCGCTGACGCGGCGCCGAAGTGAGCCGTCACTCCGCCAGTATCACTTCTGAGAACGCGCGATGACAAGCCCGCATTCACAATTATCTAGTGCTTAAAATAACATGTCACTAAAGCTACACAATGTATAAATGCCCCGATAATCGTAGTTACTTCTGGTAAATACCACGACAGGCGCGGTCTTCGCTAATGCACGAATGGACAGTCCGGGGAAGTACCGCGACCTCGCAGAAGACCGGCGAAAAGTGGGAGTGTTATCTATACTTTTGCGTTTCGTCCGGCGAGTTAGGAGTTAGGTAACCCTCTTTATTACAACTACTAAGGGTGTTGCAAATGACCATGGGAGGCGGTTATCTCTCAGGTGAATAGAAAATAGCCCTTACTGTGTTCTTAACTATAACTTTTGCGCGAAAAGTTTATGTACGAACAATTAAATTACTACATAGTTTAAAAAAGTCGACCCGCTGTCTCTCTGGCCCTATGAATGCTTAGATCTTTAAAACTAACGCAAAGGATCTTGATGCAGTTTTTTTTACTAGACAGAGTAATTCATGAGGAAGGTTTATATGTATAATACATTGCACCCGTGTGAAGCTGGGGCGGGTCGCTAGTATTTATTAAATCACTTAAAAATATAAACTTGCACCAAATCTTATACAGGTTGGAAGAAAAGTGGTTCACTTGATGTATAAAGCTCACCAGCGTCCTATGGACACCCTAAGTAGGATTGCTCGAAAGGTCGCCAACAAAAAACCTAGCGGGCTTCCAGTGTAAAGAATTTAAGCTGGTCTTTTGCGATGTGGTCCCGGGCCCTTTACTTGAAGCGACGGAGGCTAGGTGTCTAATACTGGCCTGCAATTCCACAGCTGTTGTGGATGTCCATCGCCCTCGGAAATCGCTTAATCAATAAATAAAAATCGCTGGTTGAACGCTAATGAACTCTCGCCCACAGTAATCGCTTAGCAACATGGACCGTCCGATGGTTGAACGTTAAGAAAATCGCTAAGCTCGTGACTTGGACCGTGCGTCAAACGCGAGCATCCTAGACATGCTCGCGAGGCGTGCGGCTTTGACTACGGACGTTTGCCGCCGCATCTTTTGACAGTTCAACGTTCGAAGCGCGGAGCGTTGGGGGCACGACTCCGGGGGATGTTCGTAAATATGCGTCCTGCATCCCCGGCACACAGAAGGGGAGTATTCCGACACCCCCGTTGACATGAAGACGTCGAAGGATTAGCCCTTCGACGATTGTCGATCGATATTTTAGGAGTAATGTCACGTAACACTTTTGTCGAAGCGTTCGTCCGTTTGGGGTCGTGACAGGATGTAAATGTGATCGACAAATGTCGTACGCCGCGTATGGTAATGTTCTTTTGAATGTAATTGTATAATGCGCATTTGATATTACAGTGGCGATTACTTGTTGTTTTATAATGATGCGGACCTAATTTAGTAGCAGTATAAGTGTATATAAAAATATTTAATTTGCTCCGTTAAGCTCTAATAAAACGAAGAGACTACAATTGATTTAAATAATTGAATATTAAACGATAGACTAAGTAATTTCCTTTGAATATAAAATACAATTAAAGTACCTATTCAGCGATTAATAATGCACAATGAAAGTGAAAACCCACGATGTCTGCTTACTCTTCAAGGTGCACGGCATAAGTATATACATACAGCGTGTCGTTACCATCGCGACAACGAAAACTACTTTTTTAGTTGTATAAAATTTAAATTCTAAACGTTTACCGGAATTAAATTTTTCGATTTTAGAACACCCTCACGTATAAAAGCGACGTAAAGTTCATTTCTAGAGGTCACGGTGTGAATGGGTATGAATGAACTAAAAGAGAAAAAAAAAGAACGTTAAAAGCGACATCGCTCCGTAAAAACACTGTGGTGCGTTAAATGTTCAAATCCGTTTTTTACTTAATTAGTTTGTTTGAAAAATATTTTTTGCAGTGTCGATCGTTGCATTAAGCACGACGAAGTTTCGGAAAAACTCCCTACCAGAAGAGACGATGAGTTTCGCCGTCGTCTTTCGTTTATCTTAGTGGCTCCGCATTCCCGCTACACCGCGACGTTATGTAAGCAAGCGAAAATAGCCCAGCACGATTCAGTTGATGGTTCAAAATTCTAATGTAATACGCGGCCGCGATCGGCGCCCCATCTTCTTTAATCTTTGCGCGATGCTGGTAAAATAAACACGGCTCGCCGCCCGGCGATGTTTAAACTAGTCATATCCGTTAGGCTGTCGTGTTAGACGTCGCCTTATCTTCGACGGGAACAGGCGGGAGGAATGAGCGTTCTTATACCGTAAATTAATCTTTCTCTCGGGACACGATGGTCAAATAAGTCATAATATCCGGACTGAATGCAATCTTATTATTTATTAAAAATCCTTTTCAAATTTGTTTCAATCTCTTATTCTAGCGTCGTTCAAAAATTTAGACAATTCCGGGAAAAAGCCGGCACGACCCTCTCTATCTATCTAATTACAATGATAATAAATAACAAACTTTATTACGAATAATATATATAAGAATAACAACGTGTATGTATAGTCCTCTGTGACCCCGCAGAAAATGCTGTGAGGGGGAAACTATAGACATAATGAAACTACAGTGATCCAAAATAAGATGTAGACTTTATGAGATACCGCTCGCGACTTTGTGGGGATTTCGAGTTCGCAGATCGTCTGAGCTCAGGATAAGGCGAAGAATTATGCTCATATTTATTATCCTACAGGAGTAGAAAGTACTCTGTGTCACTCCACGACTAAGGTCAACTATCGCGTTTCAATAATTCGTCCCTTGCGACGTTTCGACGGAAAAACTGAAGTGAAAACATAGTATGAGTGACGATATGTCTATTGAATAGAGAATAAAAAGTTATAGAATATATATGTTAAATAAAAGATCACTAACTTTCCCGAGCCTGTGCAGGGTTAAAAGTTTTCGAAACATCTCGAATTGAAACAAAACAAAGAAACAGACAAACTAATCATGATAAAATCAAGATAAAATTGATTGTAATACCAAGGAAGTAGATGAGCGTCCACATAATGAACAGCGTAACAGTGTCAATTAACGACAATTCGTCAATTCGACGACCCGAATGGCGTAGTGGGTAGTGTACCTGCCTCCTGCGCCAGATGGTGTGGGTTCGATCCCCACTACTGGAAAAATATTCTGCGATGAACATGGTGTTTTTTAGTGTCTGGGTCTTTCTATATGTATAATATGTATTTATTTACAAAAGAAAAGTATGTTTAAGTATGTTTATCAGTTTTCTAGTACCCATAGTACAAGCTTTGCTTAGTTTGGGACTAGAAAATGTTGTGTACGAATGTGTCCCAAATATTTATTTATTTATTATTAATTAACAGCCTAATTTATAACCCACTGCTGGGCAAAATCCTTTTCTATTGTCCTTGTCAAAGGTTATTAGGGCTTAGTCCACCATGCGATCTCTTTGCGGAATGGCAAACTTCCACATATCTTCCAAAAATGTTAAACTATTATTATTTATCTATGCAGGTTACCTCACTATATTTTCTTCATCGCTGCGTCAGCTATTAATATTGCAATTAATGATTTCATTGGAGATTTGAACTCGGGTTGCTAGAGTGTATTGAATTAAAACGGACCGCCCGAACACCGAGCTAGCACGGGCTAGCACGGGCTAGCACGTGTCTTAAGGTCGCGGGTTCAATGCCAGTGGCGTGCAAAAATGACGTCATAATATCGCGGATTATTCACTTACTGCTTAACATTTGTGGCAGGCCAGAGAACAACGACAAAGAACATATCCATTAACTGTAAGTCAGTTTCTATGCAATCGAAAGGATTTTTTAAAAATCAGAGGCAGATATTCGCGTACCGCGCGGCCTACTTTCGCCACGGCCGAAAAGCTCGGCTCAAAAGACCGCTTTCCGCTCCTAAACATGTCAAGGGACCTCATGAGAGACGGCTTTCAACTCGAGAGTAAAAGCCGCGAGAGCTGCGTATTATGAATTATTATTTTGTATTATATACTAGCTACCCGCCCCGGCTTCGCACGGGTGAAATATATTTTACATAAAAACCTTCCTCTTGAATCACTCTGTCTAGTAAAAAAAAACCGTATCAAGATCCGTTGCGTAGTTTTAAAGATCTAAGCATACATAGGGACAGACAGACAGCGGAACGACTTTGTTTTATACTATGCAGTGATTATATTGTAGAATATAGTACAAAAATATTTTTTTTCTTCTTTTTGTTAGTTTTTTTGTTGTGTTTCTTGGTAAATGAATATGTTTTCTTTCTTTATTTCTTCTTTATCAAGAAAGGACTTATTGGGTTTCATTGGTTCGTTGGACCATTATTGGGTTTCATTGGTTCGTTGTATAACGCACACGGATAAAGAACGGGCATTAGGAACGCGTTCCCAAAGCAACACTTGAAATTATCTCGCGCGGGAATCGAAGCGGCGAAGCAAATAATAAACTGTGAAGAAGGGATGCGATGACGTTTTATCATGTTTGCTTTTGAATGAGGGAAATTTCATTCGGCCAGTTACAAATTAGTCCTATTATTTTATGAAAATGTTTGTAAGGAATGAAATTATCGTGACAAAATTACACAAGGAGTAATACCAAGTTACGGAACAAGTATCTGTGAGTCATAAAATACTCATAGCGGGTGAAATTCAAACCTACAGCATGAGTCAGAAGAAAATTCTTCAAGTAAAAGCTTTTTTATTTATTAATTACGATAAACACATATGTTCATACTTTTTATAGATTAAAAGAGAACCAAGGAGGCTGTCGAACAGATAAGTAATAAAGACTAAAGCGTTTAAACAGGGCTATTTAATAAAAAAACAATCAACCCGTCAAACGTTTAGTCATTGAAAGTTATCCAATAACACGTTGGCATAAATTATAACGTTAAATCCGGTCAGCTAGACGCGCAAACGAGACGATTCAATTAGCTTTATGTTCGAAACAACTGGCAACCCCGCCTCCGCGGCGATTTTTAATCTGTGCGGGAGTTTTTTACGCGCCATTTATCATTTCCCGCAGCAGCGTCGCAGCGGCGTCTTGGCGAGAAAGCAAACACGGTTTGAAGTGACAAAACGGTGAATGGATAGAACACGTTGCAAGTTCCGCCACAAGTTTTCTTTTGCGGCATAGTAAATTATATCAGTAAAATATTTTATATCAGTGTAATACCCAGTGAACGGAAATAAATGTCTTTCACTGGTAATACCATTTTTCGTTGAGAAAGCTTATGGTATAGCGACGATGTGTTGCTTCACTTACGCGTTTGAATAAATTTGCGCTCATCACTTAACATCAGGTGAACCGCCTGCTCGATGCCAATTATAAAAAAAAAGATATGCGTGAGTTACGTGGAACACTCAGTTTGGACGAAGTTCCTTCCGTATATAGTATTATTGTTAAACGTATAGCCGTCCGTTATAGAGCTGAAATGTTTTGTTAACAAAACGTATAGCCGTATCTCGTTTATAGAGCTTAAAATTTCACAGATGATGTGTTGTGTTTCTGTTTTCGCTACAAAAACAATAATCGACTTCAAAAAAAAAAAGGTTTCTCAATTGTCTGTCTGACAGTCTGTCACCAGACTATATCTCATGACCCGTTATAGTTAGACAGGTCAAATTTTCACAGATAATGTTTTTCTGTTGCGCTACAATATGTTATTTGGCATATCTATTTTGTTTTCTAGTGAAAAGTATGAAGTGTCAATTCAAATACTGTACTAATGTTTATATCGCCATTCATTAAACCGAGAAGGGTGTGGTTTCAGTTTAATCACTCTTGAATCTTGAGCAGTTCATAGGACGGGATCATTTGAAAAATATCTAGTAATGAAATACGAAAAGTAGTCATCAGACCAGCCGTCGCTGGTGGAGGCCAATCAGCAATCGTAAATAAAAACGCGATAAAGTATAAATCCAGAAGAAACTAATGTACTCGGGCCGATTTTTAGCCGGGAATTACTTCGTCCGAGCTTACATCAATAGTTATTACATTCCTTACCGCGTTCGCAAAAAAAACCGACAATTGATTCTGTTCCGGCGTCGGTTGTGACGTTTTTCATCCTTTCTTAGGCATATTAATGTTGAGGAAGCGACGGGTGCGTGTCAATCGATTAAATGCGTGTGATCGTACATACATCGACGGGCGCGGTGGCTTCCTTGAATTACGTATTTGTAACATATGCTGATGTTATATTTCATTGATTGACGACCCAACTGGCGTGGGGAGTAGTGCCTCTTGTGCCAGAGGGTGCAGGTTCGATCTTCCCTACTGGGAAAAATATTGTGTGTTGAACATAGGTCTTTCCAGTGTGTGGATGTTTATATACGTATGTATACGTATAAACAACGTATATATATATATAGTACGTATTTCTTTACAAAAGAAAAGTATGTTTTATATCTATCAGTATTCTAGTTTCCATAGTACAAGTGTTGCTAAGTTTGGGAGTAGAGAAAGTTGTGTAAAAATGTGTCCGTAAATATGTATTATGGTAGGACCATGCCGCAGCTTTTTTTTTACGTGAGAAGGTGGAAGATGCATTGATACCATTTAAAGTGGGGTGACCTCACTCACTACTACTTTCTTGTTGTTTCGTAATAATAATCTGTAATTTCTGTAATTTCTCCAGATGATATCGAACGAACAATAATCATGTTGACTGATAAATAATCCAAGAAATTGTTTTCAAAACAATCCAAAGAAATAGTCAAAGTTTTGTATTTTGTTATTTATATATCAAATTTCCAATTTTATTTTTTTTGTTTGTTTTACTTGTTTGTACAAGTTACGGATAAAAAAATAAACGTGAAAAGAGGTTTCATTTTTATGAAACCTCTTTTCACATTTATAATGAGCAATCCCAATCCGCTCGTAGGTTCCCGTTAGTACGAGCGATCTATATATCTAAAAATAATCTGTGCGGGATCTTGAAGTTAACTATGTTATCGATCGCACGTTTGCCGAAATCGCGAATTTCAGGTCAGGGTCTTTCGATCCATTATCACCCACGTTTCCAAGATATACAGATTGTTATTGAAAAATACTTTTTCAACGGAATAAACTTACTAGATCTATTTTTTTATGGGATAGGAGGCAAAGGAAAAACCGTCAGTGCTGATGGGAACATATCGCCGTGAGCCCATGGAAATTCGCAACATCAGAGGAGATACAAATGCGCAGTCAGCCCCCGAAAAAGTGAAAAAGAATACAGGCAACTTTTTTAATGCGAAAACTTGAAAAGCAAGAATGGTGGTTTACGTGATGTTAAATGACCACGGCTAGGATATCAACATTGGGTTGCAGATGCGTTCGCAACCATTAAAAAACTGGGCCCCGGCTAACTCACTTCTGTGAGGCTGTGGTACTTTCACGGACGAGCCTACCCATTCTTGCAACAGCAGAAGTCGCTGCGTGGCCCTGTCAGTGGATTACAGACTTTATAGCGTTGATTCCAATTATAAAATACTGATCTTTGAGCAAATGTGGTAGGGCCAAGCAACAGTCTTCGCTGTTGCATGAATGGGCAAGTAGCACGAAATCATACAAAACCTTCGTAAAGTTTGAATGTCACACTTCTACGTTTCGTCTGGTGTGTGAGGTAAACGGGGCCCACTTTTAAAATATGTACTTTAGATTGTTTTTACATTGCACTATAAACAATGTAATTTCTAAGGGGCCCATTTTATTAAAATGTGGCAACGTATTTGCAACCCTACGGGTGTTGCAGATGTCCATCCATGGGCGGCGGTCATCGCTTACCATCAGGTGAACTCTAAGCTCGTCTGCCACCTTCTCACATAAGACACTCCACAGCGTCCATAGTGGCAGGATTAGACTGATGATACTTACGTAGTCATTTAAGCGAATGCTGCACACTGCATAAAACTTTACCGAGCCTAGTCATAGCAACGACTATGAGACTGAGAGTTAAAAGCGATAACTAACTGTGATAAGATCGATAAAATAGTTTTTAGGGTTCTGTAGCTAAAGGGTAAAACAGGGCCCTATAGCTAAGACTCCGCTGTCTGTCTGTCCGTCTGTCACGGTTAATGGGATAGAGCCAAGCTCTATCCCATTAACCGTGATAGTAAGGCAGTAGAAATTGTCGCAGATGATGTATTTTTGTTGTGGCTATAACAACAAATACTAAAAAACAAAATAAAATATATTTAAGTGGGACTCCCATATTACAGACATGTTTTTTTCCGTTTCTGTAATATTGATGAAAGATATACCATTATCTTTCATCAATCGGAACCCTTCGTGCGCAAGTCCAACTCGCACTTGGCCGGTTTTTTAATCAATTATATAGTTCAACTTTAGGAATTTCACGTAAATGTGACCATGAGTTGTGAACATTACATAAAGTTAATCACATAAATCATTGTTATTTAAGCGAAGCAGAATGGAACATGAAAGAGAGTTTACTGGGCTCTCGAGTGCTCTCAATTCAAAAGCCGTAAACAAACCTCGAACCGAATTGATGCTACTAAGGTTTCAGCTTTGACTTTTATTGCGAAGGAAATGTACGAATGAGTATTGAAGATTTGATCATTTTATAAATATTGAAAGGTGAGATAGTTTTAGAATTTGGAGTATTTATAATCTAGATAACAGTTTTCTTACAATCAATAAATAAGTGTAATGCTTCTATTTTGAATAAAGATATTTGAATATGAAAAAATTGTATTAAATATTATATTGTAAAAAATTCGTTCATTTGGTTTCGGAGCTTTATCCGGAAGACGCAGAGAAGAATTCCAAAGAGGAGAATATTTTTCTACGAAAAAATCTCATATTCACGTGGTTTAATTCAAGATAAAATTTATTTATCTATATTCTATTTTGTCTTTTCTTTGCGTGAACTTGTTATAATTCACTTGCTGGGCATTGTCATATCCATAGGAAATAACATCAGTATGTTATATAATTCACAGGTGTTTTGAAATAAAGACCTACGTTTGTGATTTGTTACTAGTATCTCTGACGTATGTACACTATCAGGGGTAATGGCAGGTGTCACGGTGATATTTGCTGGTGAAAATCGCAAAACAAACCTAAGGTAATAATGGAAAACTTTTATTAAAGACTAACCGTCACATTTTTTCCGCCATTCTGACTGCATATCAGGGCATCTAATCTAACCTAATGATATTATGTACATACAAATACGAGATAGATACGACACCAGCGCACCGAAACTAAAGCATTCAAATTACACCAATTGGTGGGATTAGACTGCAATTATGTAGACTGCATCTCTTTCCGTATCATACGTTCTATATCATCACATTCACTTATATGTCATTTAAAGTAAAACGAAACAATTTATAAACGCCGCCCTGTACGGACATGCATCATCTCTATTATTAAACATCGTTGGTCGAAACGACGTTTCCCGCCATTTACTTTTGACGTTTAAAATTCGCGGGAATTCTCGAGCGCCGGTACTGCAAATCTCGCGTTCAAAATCGGATTGCGGCACCGGTGGCCGTTAGTAGGGGGCTCTTATCGCGAGTGAGGTAATCATTTCATCTCGGTACACCTAACACCCGTAGCCTGAAGCGCCCTTCAATGTGGCGCCGGCTTTCGAAAGGGAAACGCGAATTCAATGCCATTTGAAGTATCTTTCCGACAATTTTTTTTTTATCCAAAAAACCAGCCTGTGCTCGTCTCGCCTCCCTTAAAATAGTTTCATTACTAAATGAAACTATTTTAAGGGATTTATCGCTTTTGTTTTTAATTTTAGTTCCCGATGTTTTGGATTGTTTAGTGTTCCACGGGGCTATCATTTTTAAAATTATTGACTGTGTCCGTCTACACAAAAAAATTTGCCTTGCTGTAAATAATGATTCGTTTGGTCCGAAAATAGTTGAT
This sequence comes from Iphiclides podalirius, assembly GCA_933534255.1. NCBI lineage: Eukaryota > Metazoa > Arthropoda > Insecta > Lepidoptera > Papilionidae > Iphiclides > Iphiclides podalirius. The sequence goes on from OW152817.1 coordinate 14,545,611, forward strand.
ATATACATCGATTGAACGCGAGTTCAGCCGTCTTATTATTTCGTTAATAATGTCTCACGAAAGTTTTAGTAATTTTATACCATTCTTGTAATCACTTCTCATAATTGTCGACAATAAAACTCAATAAGAACTGTCTATTAAACAGCTGAAGGTATTTCCAAGACTGGAAAAGTTCAACGTGCTGAGAATCGAAGTAATAAACCGAAATCTAAACAATAACGACTGAGGTACCCTTTTATGGGAACGTTTAGGGCCGTCCGTAAAAATTGTAAACTATATTATTAAATTAATAACACCCATCGAAGATATCGGGGATGATGGCTATTTATTTGTGGACGCGCCGTTAATGGGACCACACGGCCACCTTCGACGAAACGAAATTACCAGCTCGGCCGCGAGCGTCTATGGCCGGCCCTGAATGACGTATCAATCGGGAACAATGGCGCGCGGGTAATTGTCAAATGTTCACATACCAATCGTCCCGAACTCGCAACCCCTTCGATTCTTAAGGATTTATTAATAATAATTTATTAATAATAATAATTTATTAATAATAATAATTTATTAATAATAATTTTTTTACGGTGGTAGGGCCACGCAGCAGCCTCGGCTGTTGCACGAATGGGCAGGCCCGTCCGGGTAAGTACCACGACCTCACAGAAGACCGGCGTAAAGTGGAAGTATGACAAATACTTTAGCGTTTCGTCTGGTGAGTGAGGTAGCCGGAGCCCAATTTTCAAAAGGTTATCAACGCATCTGTAACCCTCGAGTGTAGCAGATGTCCATGGGCGGCGGTATTCACTTAACATCAGGTGAACCGTCTGCTCGTATGACAACTTTTCGCATAAAAAAAAAAAAAAAAAAATTTAGGCTTAATATTCGAAACAGAATGATACTTGCACGGAAGAAATCCTATGACAAAAACTCATTGTACCACGGACATTAAAATAAAAACAGACACCTTAATTAAGTGCACTGTTAGTATCTTTAAATTTAAGTAATGTTCTAATTGCCTCGTTGATCAATTAATTTATATTATACATTACTTTGCAGTCGCAAAACCTGTTTTGCAACATTTCGGAGATATCTATGTTAAAATAAATTAGATAAAGCATATAAACATGACACGCAAGTTCCGGTTTGGTAACAAAATCAAGTTAGTTGAGGATAAATAAAGAAAATAATTGATGATCTGTCAACGTAATAGACAGAACGTGCGTGAAACGTTGAAACTTAACATATCGTAGAATTGTTTCCAGATTTTGAAATTTTATCATAAATTTAAAGTTATGACTGATCCAACTAGTTAATTTTCGATGTCGACAATTCGAGAAAATTTTGACAGATCCCAGATACAGATAGGAACACGTAGTAGGGAACGCGAGTGCGAAAGAGAGGGAACTAGTGAAATTTCCTAATGGTCATGTAGCGTCGCAGACCACCCGCGCGATCTAGCGCGTCTAATAACGCTTTTCGTTTGGAGCGATTCAAAGCGATGAAGTCATCAGATGGGACACGACAAGTTCAAATAGGGATGCGCGACAAAATTCACGATAATTACAGTTCGCTTATTTGGAGGATTTTAACGTACATATCTTTATATACAGCGTGTCGTTACAACCGCGACAATAAATGAACACACATATAGAGGATAACTTTTTAAAATTGTATTAAGCATTTACATTCTTTAAACATCAATATTTACAGAGTTATTAAATTTTACAAAACAAACATTTTTAGAACATCCTTACGTATAAAACTGTAACGTAAAGTTCATTTGTAAAGGTCACAAAGCATATGAATGGGTTGAATAAATTTAAAAGAGATAAAACTACTGTTAGAAGGAGAGATTTGTAATGCGACGTTTTGGCAACGAATGAAAAAGTCTCTGAATGTATGAATCAGTCAGTTGTAATTTTAAAGGATGTTACAAATTTTGTTTCTTTTTTTTTTAATTAGTGTTTGAAAAATATATTTTTTTAATTATGGATTTTTTAATGTTTTATATTTTTTTATGATTATTGGCAAGTAGCGTTAGACGTGTGTTCATTTATTGTCGCGGTGTAACGACCCGCTGTATATCGTATCTCACTCGTGCAACAGCCGAAGCTGTTACGTAGCCCCATCACGGTAAAAATTGTACAGCGAAGTTTTCGTACATTACCGTGATAGGTCACCGAATGGTGATTATAATCTGTAAATAAGGATTTGACAAGGAAAGGTAACAAACATCACTATCTTTAATTTGTAAAAATTGCCATTGAAAGATTTTCATGAAAATATTGACTTTATCCCATTTGTCTACTTTATTAGCATTAAAATGGTGTTTGAATCATGTTCATCATGTGAACAAATATGAAAGTTATAAAACATCTTTGAGAAATAATATTCATATATGCTGAAAGTCTAAGGTCAAATAGATTCACTCTTGCTACCTTTGTATTTAAATCTTTATTAGTGTGTCTAGATCTAATATGCTTATAGTCATAAGTATTTTATTTAATGATCCTAATATGCATCTAAAATCAAACAAGTGCAATTTTTGTGCTACTTTTATGTTTAAATCTTTAATGGTGTGTCTAAAACAATAAAAAACTCCGATAATAAAATCGAAAGCGGTGAAGGTAATACCTCACTAGTCAGGGACTACTATATCGATCTGGAGATTGAGGAACATCCCTAATGCTCATACGATAATCATCGACACCATCGTCCAGGTATATCGCGGCGCCGCTCAACAAATCGCTCAACAACCACTCAATAACTTGAAAACATCAGAGGCTTACGACGGGATCGGTTTCGTGCGAAACGAAACTATAAACTGCCCACTGAGACTCCAAGAAATACGTGCAACATTTATAGTAACAAAAAACAAATCCGAAAATCCTTCAAATATCTCATACATTTTTTTTAAATCATTGCTATTACTGTAGGATAACATTATCCTGTGTTGTAAGGAAGTTTTACATACATAAATTACATGCGGTCAAACACCCAGATCTGAAACAATTACCTGTGGGCCAGTCAAATAGTTGTCTCGTATGGGAATCGAACCCACGACATTTTTTTTTGTAAATAAATACATATTATAGACACATAAACACCCAGACACTAGAAAAACACTATGTTCATCACACAATATTTTTAATAGTGGGGATCGAAACCACACCCTCTGGCGCAAGAGACAGGTTGACTATCCAGTACACCCATTGGGTCACCAGTTTCCTGAATAAGCAGATATCCAAACAGTAATAATTCAATTGGTGCCGCCACCAGGTTTTCAACAACGGGCTCTTCGAAAACTACTGTCTGAAACTGAGCTATAACGTCTCTATAAAAAAAGAATAGAATGATTTTACTTGTGTAAATATCGTAAAAAAGATTACAAGTGAACCCCCAACATTTTACTCAGTGTGTAGTATTTTTAAAATTAAACTTCTTAGTCGGTTTCGACAATTGCACGAGAATTGAGTGTGTAATTTCAAGAACGCGTCACGTTCAGGCATATCCGTTACACGAGAGAGAGAGAGAGAGAGAGAGAAAAGATATGTAACGTCTCTTTAACAAGTTCCACGTAGTTGTACGCCCCCTTTTTCTTTTTTCCATCTTTTATCCCATAAGAAGGTGGGTAGCTCAGTGAAAGATGGCCATAAATACGATTACATTAACTTACATTTTTATTTTATTTTATTTTTATTTTATACGAAAAGTTGTCAAACGAGCAGACGGTTCACCTGATGTTAAGGGAAGACATCTGCCACACCTGAAGGTTACGGATGCGTTGACAACCTTTTGAAAATTGGGCTCCGGCTACCTCACTCACCAGACGAAACGCGAAAGTATTTGTCACACTTCCACTTTACGCTGGTCTTCTGTGAGGTCGTGGTACTTACCCCGACGGGCCTGCCCTTTCGTGCAATAGCCGAGGCTGCAGCGTGGCCCTACCACCGTTAAACTTACAACCATTACAAATATGATTAAATAGATTGTCAATAACAATCCCCGATGCCTCCAACAAGCGGGCAGCGCGTGACTTTGTAACTAAGATCCCTCATGATGTCCGTAGAACATACAAGTTAAGCTCGATTCATACTAAGACGGTAGCAGCGGAAAACGCGGCGAATGGTTTTTAAACAAATAATTTTGAACGCTAAATCCGCGTATTTAACACTTATAATAGCTTGGCGTCGCATGCCGCATCGCAACTCAACATCCCTACAAGCGATATTCGGCGGTATAGCATAAGAATAAGGTTCAGAGCACTGTGACATAGTGCGGTCGGGCAAATGGGCTAATACGCCCGCGTAATTGTCTACGGACTATTTTCGCGGAAGCGATGTTGCCATATATGCCCGTGCGCGTGGGAGAAATGGCCGTCGTCGGTAACATTCTATGCTCAGCTTTATACATTAACGCTCGAGGTCGCTGTTTATGTGCAATAGACCAAATGTATGATTACTATCATTAGATATTGAGATTTTGGATATACTTTCAAGGGTTTGAACATGCAAAAATTCGAGAAGTTTAACGCAACAATTTATCGTATCTTGCATATGGTTGCTAAAGTTCATAAATGATTATAGCCGCACTTACAGTGACAGATGCGTTGTCAGCCTAAAAATTATGTCTCGGTTGCATCACTACATATAAGGCGAAACGCAAGAGTATATAATCCTCACTACACACTGGTCATCTGTGCGGTCTGTGGAGCCGGAGTAATACCCCGGAACAAGCTGCCCCTTCTTGCCACAATAAAAGCTGCTGCGTGGACCTAAAACTTAGACAAGATGATGCAACAATGCTTACTAACAAATTTGATAAAGCAGAAAAAGGAAAATCAATACTTACACTACAAATTTTTGTCTGCTTCCCAATGAATAAATCTGCATTTTTATTCATCGTCACTGCTCAAAGAAAATATTTCATAATTGATGCCATTAAAAAAGTAATTTAAAAAAAAAAGAACGCACATTGCAAACCGGGCGATCGACGAACGGCCAAAGCGACGCGGCGGACCGACACGCGAAATTAGCACTTGCTTCCCTGTGCTTAGGCTCTTTTTTCTTTCAATTCGGCAGAGCCAAAGCGCGATTCCGCGAAAGGAAGACGCGTCCGCCCGTGACGTTCGAAGAGCGCTTTCGACCGTTCCGGGCGATTTTCGCTTCCTGAATGCGACAATGCGCGCTGTTCGATGCACCCGCGCGAGTTTGGGTCCTAATCGCATTTGCATACGGACGATATTGCTTTAGGGGATAGTGATGTGATAATCACAAGGCTCCACACTGATTTCACTGTATGCAATTGCAGAAAAGTCGAAGTATTTAGATATTCCATCATTGTTTTTTTATATTACCGCCGATCGCCGAGCTGTGGTAGATGCTATCAACTTTTAAGCAATTGGAACCGATTGCCTCACTGGCTCCCGGTCGGGCCTGCCCATTCGTGGTACAGAAGAAAAATCACGGGTCGATTCAAGCCAAGCCAATTATAATCACCGTAATTTCAAATAATGTATCTCCTGATCTGAGTGTCTTTTTTATGTAAGAAGGTGTACGGTGAAGTGATAAACGCCGCCCATGGACAAAGGTCCATGGCGGTCCAAGGTGGCCTTTGCCACACCCGTAGGGTTGCAGATGCGTTGCTTCCTTTTAACAAAGTGGACCGGCTGCCTCACTCGCCAGACGAAACGCACAAGTCCGAAGACCTGCCCATTTGTGCAACAGCCGAAGTTGTTGCGTGGCCCTACCACAGTTAAAGTCTGTCCATATTTTAATGATTTAAGATGGCAGAGGGTTAGGTGGTTCACCCGCAACCACAACATACGGTGCAGGTTGCCGACCTTTAACAAAGTGGACCCCGATTACCTCCACTCACCAGACCAAAAGCTACAGTATAAATAAATATCTGTGCTTCACAAGTCAACATCGAGTATTCGTGTTATGATTTTTTTAGGACACATTTTCACACAACATTCTCTAGTACCAAACCAAGCAATGTTTGTACTGAGGCACTAGACTAAGCAACTGATAAACATACATAAACACCCAGATACTGGAAAAACTATATTCATGACACAATATTTTTTCCAGTAGTCGGAATCGAACCCACACCCTCAGTGGGGCTGGTTCACTAAGATTCACTTCTTACTACGCCAATCGGGTCGTCAAATGATCAGTGTCCTCGTCAATCTGTGGTCTGTTTAACGGTGGTAGGGCCACGCAGCCTCGGCTGTTGCACGAATGGGCAGGCCCGTCCGGGTAAGTACCACGACCTCACAGAAGACCAGCGTAAAGTGGAAGTATGACAAATACTTTCGCGTTTGGTCGGGTGAGTGAGGTAGCCGGAGCTCAATTTTCAAAAGGTTGTCAACGCATCTGTAACCCTCGGGTGTAGCCGATGTCCATGGGCGGCGGTATTCACTTCACATCAGGTGACCCGTCTGCTCGTATGGCAGCTATTCGCATAAAAAAAAAAAATATCTGCCCGTTGGGATGAGATGCGGGCTCGAGCATTCCGAGACCAGTCTCTCTCCACAAACCCGCATTCCGTTTACGTTGCATCACTACTACTTCTGCGTACTATGTGTTCATCGTTATCGGACCGAAATTCTGGCAAATTGTTCCTCCCGTTTGCGTAACGCTCGAGGAGATGGCCTTCTTTAGAACGAAAAACCTATTAAGGGCTGTCATCATCATCATTTCAGCCTGTTTGAGTCCACTGCTGAAAATAGGCATCCCTAGAGACTGCTACAAGTACGATCCTGAGCCACCTGCATCCATCGACTTGCCGCACACTTGCACAGGTCGTCACTCCGACTAGTGGGGGGGTCGTCCCACATGTTTAAGGGCTGTACTAAAACCGAACTACGGCCTTATTCATTGGCTATCAGGAAAGGATTTTAACACGGCAACTCTATCGCCGTTATCTTGCCAATAAGTTAACAATACCACAATTAGCCGTGCGTGGCAGTTTACAAACGCTCGACGTGCCTTTTTGTGCCACGAGGGAGTACTATGGATAAATAAGGAATGGCACATCCGCCGACACCTTTACAATTAGCACTCCCCACCCCCCTGCTGACGACATACCGAAGAAATTGCTCATATAGGGGCGCTCGAACGAGATTTCTTGCGAGATAATTGATTGCGGGCAGACTTGAATTGCCGACTAACAGTTTTGAACAACTTACAGCAATATTGACCAAGTATAAAAGCATGTAGCTATGCACATAAGTATTATCGCTTCGGTAAATTACATTACATATATATCTTAAGACTGAAAGCGAAGACATCGATATATTATCTTTGTTATTATTTCGTCATCGTTTCATCATCGAAATATTATCTTTGTTATTATTTCAAAAATATGCAGGTTTCCTCACGATGTTTTCCTTCACCGCTGAGCTGATGAGTAAGCACTTAAATTCAACAATTTCATTGGTGTCGGCACCGGGGATCGAACTCTGGTTTTGCTCGAGCATGTTGAATAAAAAACGAGAACCCGGACGCCATTTTATAACTCTTTGTTTTTTTTTACATTTTTCTTATATTATAAACAAACCATAATTACAGGATAAATATTATCGTTACTTCTAAATCGCTCATACAACCTTGTTTTTTCAAATTTCAATACACAACTATACAAAAAAATTGTTTTGTCCCACTAAATAGTACTTGATTAATACAATAATTCGAATATTCTCTTTCTTTAACGTTACGAGTGACATTATCTTCAATAATAAAGCATGAAAAGATATAACAAAAACGTTAATAGTTTTCTTTTCCTTTCGCACGCAATCGGAGACTACTTTTTAGAAATTGATCGATTTCAAGTGGCACAGATTATTAATTTAATACTACGTAAGCGTACGCCTACCATTTTGAAGATGTCCCTAGCATATAACATTAAACAGCCTGTGACATCTAGATTTAAATACATTTTAATGCTGTGGATGCTTCCTTCACTCATTCCGTTCCTTTTTAGATGCGTTTCGGAGCTGTCGGGCCACGGGCCGATTGCAGCGTTCCCGCTTCGTAGTAAGGCGTTTCAGCTCGGGAAACAGATCACGCGCGACCAATTCCCTGGAGCCGATGTTGCCATAACTCATTGTTATTCACGACCAGTGGCCCGCATTCCGGGACAACGAATTGTATCCAGTGTTCCATTACGGCCCGGTTTGAGTAAGGCCCGCTGTATGAAATGGTATTAAGTATCATAACAGCATGTAATGTACGGATTTAAAATATAATTATAATTAGTTTATTGAAATAATATATACTTTTTGTCCGGCTAGTGTAGGCGGTACAGAGAAGAAATCTTCTTAAATATTCACACCTTAAGTGTTCCCGTGGTATAGCTGTATAAAATAATTAGAATAGTTAGTTTGAAAAGGGTATCAATTATATCTTTTTCAATTTAAAAGGGCTTTTATTAATTTAAAAAGCATATTTAATTAAAAAAAAATATTAATGAGTATTTGTAGTGAAAATTCTATCACTGATACTCCCATTCTTCGAAGAATAATATGCAATGAGTATCTACTAAAATGAGTAAATTCCACTATAATAACATCATATGATATAAAAATATAAAGCAATAATAATGTATGTTTAGCTCTGCTTTAACTCGATAACACAGAAATCCGTGGCAATGGCTAGTTTAAACTATTAAGATATGTATGTAATAATAAAAACAACGTAAATAGTTTGCTGACCTAAATACCGCTGGCGGCAAGGTTAGGGTTGTCAATGACGCATCATGAGAAAATGATGCTGTATTTAATATCTTCGTATATTATCGGGAACTATTGCAACAAATATAATATTAGTGTTCCATACCGCAATGGTGGTAGGACCACATAACAGAATCTGCTGGTCGATTGGGTGCAAAAAGAATAAATTGTACGACTCCTAAATAGTCCATTGACCATTTGAAGTGACAATATTATTGACAAAGTGACACTAATACATGATAACTTAGCAGCACAACTATAAAATGAGGTCTTGATCTACCCATGGGTAGTGATCAGTTGCAACATGAACCAACTGCTCGTTTTCCACTTTTATTACCTATAATTATTTCTTTATCAACCAAAATTTCACAAAACCAACATCAAGAAATAAATAAGAAGACATACGAATAAGAGGGTACAACGCTATCTGTCTACTGTCTATCTATAATTTGAATGAGAGGAAGCGATTTTTTTTAATTTTCCTTCCTTTAAGTATTAAATTTAAATTGAGACGAGATTAGTGCATAATAACATCGCCTTTTCTAAATACTTCGCTTATAACATTGACTGACAGAAGCTCTGACTACCCCTGGTGTTAAACCTTATCGCTCGCTCGCATTGTGGTTATTGACGACGTGGCTCCTTTGAACCGGCGATAGCGCGACTAGAATACTTACACTGACCCGACGTCCAACAACATGTGTCCATTCACTTCTTGTGGCGATAACTATGTTTCTATTTATGCGCGAATCTATTATTCATCATGATTTAGTTAGCTTCTACGAGAATTTATTGGATGTCACGGTTTAGTTTGACGACCCGAATGGCTAGTGGGTAGTATACCTGCCTTCTGCGCCAGAGGGTGTGGGTTCGATCCGCACTACTGGAAAAATATATAACATAGTGTTTTTCTAGTGTCTGGGTGTTTATATATCTATAATATGTATTTATTTACAAAATAAAAGTATGTTCAAGTATGTTTATCAGTTATCTAGTACCCATAGTACAAGCGTTGCTTAGTTTGGGCCTAGAGAACGTTGGGTAAAAATGTGTCCTAAAATATTTATTTATTTATTTAAGGTACCTTCCTGTACCATCGAACAAATGGACTACATTTTCAACTGCGGTGGGGCCACGCAATATTCTTCGCCGTTGCACGAATGGGTATCCGGGAAGTACCACGACCTCACAGAAGACCGGCGTAAAGTGGAATTGTTATGCTTTTGCGTTTCGGCTGGTGAGTGAGGTAGCCGGGGCCCACTTTATTAAGAGGTGGGAACGCATCAGCAGTCATCGCATCATCGCTCAAAAATCACATAGATCATATTCTTCACAATTATTGAACTTGTATTGTTATATTTACTTTAAGTTATTTTTCTTTATTGTGACACTGTTTATTTATCCCAAATAAATAAAAAAAATTCATATTCCTAAACGAAACGAACGATCAATGGATGTTCTTGGTTGCAGCATGTTCCTTCAGGAGAACCGTCAACGAGCCTCCACCTTTTACTTTACCCTTTACCACCTCATTTTTATAGAGGTTTCACCCAAGACTGTCAGCATGTTGCACGTTGGTGATACAAACAGACAATGATTTTCTGCAATTAGGTAATCGGAAGGCAACTTAAATCTACCCAAGCTTGGACCTGCAATGGAGCAGCAGTGATCGCTTATCACCAGGTGGGCAGGTGAACCTCCTGCTCGTTTGCCTCCTATTAAAGAAAAACATCATCATATCTATGTTTGTCTAATCCTTAAGGCATCACCAGGGTTGACGACCATGTCTATAGATCGTTCAGATGCGAAGCCAATTTAAATCGATTGTAGTAATTCTTTGGACAAAATTAAGCAATATTTATGACTATTTGCAGTACAGAGCCACTCTTTAGCTGCTGCCGTTGCCAGAATGAGCAGCCTCTATGAGGAATTAACACGGCTACAAAGAAGAGCGGTGTGAAGGGGAAGTATTATAGTTCTTCGTTACATCTGGTGGGTGAGGTAACTGGCGCCTACTCTTTTAAAGGTTGGTAACGAATCCTACTGGTGCTCTAGACAGTTGTCAGTTGTCTAGACAGATGTCCGACGTAGTGACGATGGTGGTGGCGAAAATCATTTTACATTAGGTAAACCACCTGCTCGCTCGCCATCTTCCCTTATAACAAAATTACGTAACTATAAAGCCTGTCGCCGCGGTGAAAATGACCATTTTTCACGAGGAAAGTCACGGGTTTAAGTTTACTGCGCATTGTTCTTGTTTAAGAGCGCTTCGAGTGGAGACTAGTTAAGTTTACAATGTATGTAAGCAATTTTACTCGGTAACGTTGGCTTAGTGAGTACTAGGCGAGTGGCTGTGGGGTCAGTTGTATTTATTTGGTCTATAAAACTGAGCTGCAACATGTTATACGTGAACAATGATATTTAAACGGAACGAAAATCAAAGTACAATATACTAGATTAGGGGTCGGTCGCACTTCTTACAAAAACAAACTAGTCTGATTCGTAACTTGAAACAATGTTGAATTGACAAAAACCTCCTTAATTAGGTGTTTTAATTAATGATCGTTTTCTAATTCTCTATGAATTTGCTGACAAAAAACAATTGACACATTTTTTTTGTGAGGAGATCAAAATACATTCAGCGCAAATAATGTTAATATACTATTATTTTCATCAATATTAAATAAAATTATTTTACTGTAAAATCTACGAACACGTCAACTTAGCAATCTGCCTAAACTATCAATAATATTGTATCGAATTGCGTTACATACTTGATGTAAATCATAAATTAAATTGGAAATTATGTATCACAATTTATTAAGAATAATCTTTATTACAAAATTACAACCACATGTGTGGTTAATAACATAATACTAATAATAATCTACGAACTGAACAGTTCTGACCACCTAAGTAAGTCATTTCATGCCCACTTAGTTCAATTCTACTTTCATGAGGTAAGAAACAATTTTTTTCTCTATATGAAGGGACAACGTGTTGAACTGTAGGAATGTGTCTACTTTTTGGACCGAGGTTCAGGCTAGGCGCCTCGTGCACCAGGCCACCTCAAGTCCGTCGGATCTGTAAAGGCCCCTAAGGCTAACAGTGGCTCATCCAGCCCAAAAAAAAAATACTTTTTGGTTGAAGAGCAGAGTGGTTTGTGTCTCACAATGTAGCTTAATGTATAGAAATGTATTAGAAAAAATCAAAATTCAAAATATCTTTATTCATGTTCATATTCCTATGAAACGTAAAAATTTTACTTAAAAATTAATACGGTACGTTCCTAAGTAAGTTACTTCGTTACTGTTCGGAAAGCTGTGTCTGTTAAGAAGAAACTGGCAAGAAACTCAACAGTTGCTCTTTTCCGACTTCAAAAAAGGAAGAGGTTTCTCAATTCGGGGATATTTTCGCCGTTTATGAACCGATTTTGATGATTCTTTTTTTGTTGGAAAGGAGACATCTCAAGGCTAGTACCATGATAAAGAAACCCAGATCTGATGATGGCATCCCAAAGAAATCGACAGGGCAATCCTCAAATGGTGTTGACAATGCTTTTAGTTTCCTGTTTGAAGTCGGTCTTTTGGTCCAAAATTATTTAAAACGATTAGTATTGCAATCAACGTCGATAAATTCACTTTAGCAAGTTTCGCTTGTGAATTGCGAATTCATTTTGCTTGTCTTCAGGCCAAAAGACCGCTTTGAAAAAGATGCACATGAGATGTAGATGATTTATGGCTTATAAAAACTACGTTTTCATGCAAACATTTTGGTGGCAACTTACCGAAACAAATAAATAAACCTTTGAACACATGACAATAATAAAAAATTAAGTGCACACACCGCCACTAATGTCCCTCCTCTAAAACTGTTTATTATTTTATGGTTGCTACGCTATGAAAATATTTCACTTTTTACTGCGCTTTTTGTCGGCCATTTTGTTTTTTTTGCGACACGTCTTTGTTTTATAATGACCTGAATAATAAGGTCGTTACAGTCCATAATCCTTTAAACTGCGTCGTGTGTATATTAATTTATATTGGACCCGCATTCATCATTAATGTTGCAGTCCTCGAATCCCATTCAATATTAAACACGTGTTAGATGAAAATAAACTGAAAACACGAAGCAATAAGGTGTATTTTGATTAAATAATGCATTTTTATACCTCTATCGCCGTCTGACATCAAACTTTATTTATTTGCTTTGCTAATAACATACGGTTGTCTACTTTTTTCACAACAAACAACGGAACTTTATATGTCTGTACTAAACATTATTCAACATAAAAATGTTTCATTAGCTATCTGTTGTCGTCTAACAGGCGTCAGTTTTTCAAGTATCAAAGTTTACATTATTTGCAATTTGTAAAATTTTAGATAACAAAAATAACATGTTAAAAATATGTTTTAACAGAATTAACGGCAGGAATGCCGTTTGGAATTCGAAATATTATGCAATATGTATATTCTCAACAATTTCTTCCGTCACCATTGTTCGAAATTCAAAATTAATCCCTGAAATACTCTGGTCATAGCCGTTCGAATTTCAAGTCGACCGCGGAACACACGCAACATTTGAAATTAAATCGATACATTGACGCCTCTTGCCGGGGTCAAAGCGCCTCGTGTCTGCTCGGCACGGAAATGTCTGTCAGTTAACTCGTTAGTACAGAAATATACAAATCGTGTTCGACACACGAGAGCGGTAATTACGGCTTCATCAGCGTACATAATCTGTGGTCATATTTCGTGGTTGGTATCGACGTCTTAATTACGAGGGAGATTATGAGATATTTTGTATCTGTGGAATGCGGAGTTGCTACTAAAGTATTTTTTATGTTTTTCATAAATTATTTTTATATATGCTGGTAAATTTAATTACTAATAATTTTTGATATATCTTTGAATTTTTATACAACCCCCATTTATATTGGGGATAATCTTTTACCGTAGTATACTTAATGGTAAGGTACACGACTTAACGGTCCCAATGTGATACTACAGCCAAAGCTACATATTGTAAACGACGCTCTTTCGTTAAGTTTTACGAGCTTTTCGTTTAAAAAAATTCGTTTGTTCTACTATTTCTAACTATGCGCGTGATATCACTGTTATAAATAACACATTTTTTCTATGACAAAGTGAAAACCTTTAAATAAAGTGGGCCCCGGCTACCTCACTCACAAGACGAAACGCAGAAGTAACACTTCTACTTCACTCTACGAAACTAACACTTCTACTCCACGCCGGTCTTCTGTGAGGTCGTGCTACTTACCCGGACGGACCTGCCCACTGGCACAACAGCGAGCACTGTTGCGTGGCCCTACATATAATTATTTATCACAGTGATTATGGATCCGAAAGTCCCTAACCGTATTTGATGTATTTGCGCTACAAATGCTGAATGGGTTCTGATGAAATCTGTAATGGGAACTGCATTGACACAGTCGTCTTTATGCCACGGTAAGCAATTTTATTTCGAAGAGCACTGCCTAGTCAAACGAGAAACGTGTGTTTCACGTGTAACACGTGTTATTTTCAGTTGCGAAAGTGTAATAAATGGACGTTGTCTAGTGTACACGGCTCGCGGCATTCTGTTTGAGCCCTCTCATTGTTAAGGGCGGGTGCACTCAACAGGACTGGCGTAGTCGACTGTGCTCGCAGAATGACTGCGAAATTAAGATTGCTTGGGGCGCGCGACGCAATTTGCACCCGCGTTTAAAAGTCCGTTTGTTTGTTTTGTTTTTAACGTTTTTTGTATACCGAATGCGGCACGTCGGTAGTCGTTTTATACTGAAACAATTTCAATCCAGTGCGGGTTTGTTTATCGTGATAAACTAAACATTTAGTTGGCGAAGTATTAAACATTGTATTGTCTCCTATAACATGGCGGTGTCGTTTTCGGTCTAGGAAAATGCGACTTCATCATACGCTGTCCTTACCGCATCAGAAAATTGTGCAAAAAGCATGCGCATGTCTGCATGTATGTTTTGCATGTCTAGTGTCGGATACACCATCACCAGGTGTCCATTGCCGAAAATTGACGAGGTCCTGTCTACTTCATGCAACGTTATTATATTTATTTTTTCAGTTCTCCGGCCGTAAGCAAAGTACAAATGTTTTTGCGATTATAACCAAGTTTTTTTTTTTTAATATGAAAAGTTGCCAAGCGAGCAGGCGGTTCACCTGATGGTAAGTGAATACCGCCGCCCATGAACATCTGCTACACCCGAGGGTTGCAGATTTGTTGAAAACCTTTTGAAGATTGGGCTCCGGCTACCTCACTCACCAGACAAAACGCGAAATTATTTGCCATCATTTTATTTTAATACCCGGACGAGCTTGTCCATTCGTGCAACAGCCGACGCTGCTGCGTGGCGCTACCACAGTTAAACCAAGTATTTTTTAAGTGACATTACTTTGGGAACAGATAATACTGGCATTTTTGAATTATCTACTTTTTTCTGTACTTGTTGTTAGTATTTTAAGTAAGTTTTACTTGGAAAATAAATATTACATTTGAGGCTTGCAGTACAATTTAAGCTGAATGAATATCTTAGAAGACTGCGACATTTTTTTCAAATGTCCTATTATTATGAAAGAGAAAGGAGCAAATAGTTTTTATCCCTGCAAATACTGGTTTTTCCATTTCAAAAAACTAAAATAAAAGAAAATAAAGAGGAATAAAAGAAGCAAGCTAACGTACCTAATACTTACTTTCAAAAAAATAGACATTCTTTTATTTAACATTTAAAAAATGTTAAAAACTATGCAACTATGCCGCGCATAATTTTACAAAGAAACTCTGACTCTAACGTCACAATTTTAAAGTTTAATTTTCTACACGCCCCACTGCGCTTCGTTAAAAGTTGGCAAACGGCAAATGCAATTGTGAATCTTATGTAAATGGAGATAAAGTTCGAAAGATAAAATTAATTTCTGAAGTCCACAGTTATGAAGGGTTATTGTCGGAGGTTTGGAATTGTTCGCTTTACGATTCCCGCGTTACTAGCTGTCATTTGCCGCGCGGAGGGAAATGGCCGAGGCGCGGAATGCAAGTTTGAGACTATAGGCCCATTTACATGGTGCCAGTTTCTTGCCTGTTGTATACAATTAAATTGAAGCAATAAATGAGTTGCATGGTCTAAACAACAAATGGTCTAAACAAATATTGCGCGCAATTTATTGCATTCAATTATTGCTCTTGTATGTACAAGAAAATGGCATCGTGTAATTGGGCCTTATTTCTCATTTACGGGCTGAGAACGAGAGCTCACTTTGAAATTTGAATAAAACGACGCATTCATTTTTAATACAACTTATAATAAAATATTACCATATCCTAACAGATCGTTTGAAATTAGATTATGTATGCATTTATTTCATTCAAGCCTGGAACCCGCGCGATTTGTATTTTATTTATTTATTTTTTTATTATACTGACAATTTATTTTAACGGCACACAAAACTGACGACGCTAATATAAATTGTTGTTTCCTTAAAATTAAATAACATTTTTTTTGTGATAAGAGAAATTAATTGAAAATCTATCCAATAGTTATTCCGTGATGCGCACACAACGCAGACCTCTATCATTTAACAAAAAATAGGAATGTACAAGTATTCTGCCCACTCGTTTTATTTTGTGCCATATTTAAAAAAAACGGTAAAAATCGGAATTTCATCGAGTCTGCCACTCTTCAGCGGCACTGGCGGTCCGCTGATAACTAGGTGAAGTGTCCTCCACGGTCTATCCGGGCACACGGCAAAGGTAAATGGGTCAATCTCTACGCGGAATGTTGAAATGCTTCATCGACGCTTCGAAACATTTTTTTTTAACATTTCATATATCGGTTTCCTTGCGGAATTTTTATGCAAGTGGTAAATCGGCATTCGAATCAGTGCTTTTACCTCGAACAATTTCTGTTCCTCTAGGAGTATATACCTCACTGTGGCAGACCGAGGCAGCAGTCTTTGGTGTTGCACTAATGGGCAGGCTCCGGGTCTGGGAAAGTACCACGGCCTCACAGAAGACCGGCGTGAAGTGTTATACTTCTGCGTACTGCACACTATTCAGTACTTTATTGAATAGAAGCTTTATTATATAAGATGGTCTTATTTAAAGTTAGTAGTCTCCTTCGGTACGTTAGTTGTAATGACACTTATAAAAGTAAAGTAAAGTAACAGCCTATACATGTCCCATTGCTGGGCAAAGACCTCCTCTATACAGAGGGTATCAGGGCAGTCCACCATGCGGCCCAACTGCCAATTTCCGGACTTCACATATCTTCGAAATATAAATATTTTTTATTATTTCGAAAATATGCAGGTTTCCTCACGATGTTTTCCACCACGTGATAATTCAGCACTTACAAAAAACGTTAAGTTAAAAACTTCACTGGTGCCGGCACCGGGGAACGAACTCAGGTTGCTCGAGTATATTGAATTAAAGGCGAGCGCCCGGACACTGAGCTATCACGGCTCTTGACACTGAATGACACTTATAACTTTATCATCAATATTATTTCCGGTGGCGCCGGCGGCAGAAGACCAGCGTCTAATATTAATCTTTTCTCGTCTATTACGGCAGCCTTACGCACGCAGTTCGGCACGCGACACCGTGCAAAACATCTGCTAGTTTCCAAAAAACCAAGAAATTCGCTGAAAAGCAATCACCAGCGGCCCGCTCAGTTATGGTTAAACGTTTGTTTTGATTCACATAGGAGTCCATAAGCATTCGGGCCGTGATCCGTTGCTTACGATGCGTCGCTTATAGATGCGAGCGCGGCTCCAGGGTAAACAAACGGGCCGGGGCGAAGACGGACACGCGCCGGCCCCTCCTACGGATTTACCCACGGCCCCCACGCGGGAGGCGTCGCCGAGTTTTAAAAACGGTAAAACGTAGCGTTTAACGGTTAACCGATGTTTTCGTTTTTTAAGCGGTAGCCGTCGGCTCACCTGATGCTAAGTGACAACCGCCGCCCATGGACATTTGCAACTTGCAACACCCGTGGGGTGGCAGATGCACCTTTCAATAAAGTGGCAGAAACAGAACACTTCCACTTCACACCGGTCTTCCGTGAGGTCGTGGCACTTCCCGGACGGACCTACCCATTCGTGCAACAACGAAGATCGTTGCGTGACCCTCCCTCTGTGATCTTTACGTCAGATTGGTTGTCTCGATCTTTATTGGACGTGCCTCGGCAGTCGCCGGAAGATAGGTACGCTTTTCAATCTTTGAGTTGTGCTGCATTTTCCAAGTTAAATCGACCGACTTATTTCAATTCGGTTGCATTTTTTTTTTTGCATTTCGTTAATGGAACCGACTTTATACTTTTTATACTTTTGAAAATTGTCCCATATTAATCGAGGTGGCAATTATTTAATTTTAACCGTCATCAATTGGATTTAACGCCTTTTTTACAATCAAAAAGTTATGGCAAAAGATAAAATATACAACAAGATAAAATTGTAAGTTTTTCTTTTGTTACACTAAAGAAGTATAACTTCTTACGTGCGTAAAGTGAAGTAGGTACATATACTCGTTTTTTTAATTTAACTTTAAAATAACTTCCAATATAGTTATGTGAATATTGTTTCGACGAATGCTTTTAGTTGCTGCGTTTTGGAAACAATTTATTTAATAACTTTTCCTATAATTTTCTAAGAAATTAGGACAAAAAATGCACCCAATTACGAGGGGAACATAAGTTCATGTATCCGTTTTTCAGTCATATAGCTGAAGCTTTTAAATTGACAGAACATTAAAAAGAATAGAGTTAGGGACGCTCCTGTTCTTGTTAATTTTATATAAAGTTATTTTACCGCAAACTAACTGCTCCGATAAATTGTACGCTGTGTTCCAACAGATGTTATGAGAATTATGGGGAAATTTGTACCTGAAACAATAAAAATATAACATTTTAAAAAATTTTTGTAAATAAAGGACATTTTAGTACTTAAACAAATGTCATAAACTAATTAATAATTAAGTACGTGTTATAAACTAGGACTATTACATATTCTAGAACATTGAATTACATTATAAATACAACATAATTACGGAGTAAAGTTCGAGGAACACCGCAGAAAAGTACAGTCGCGGTCCGGAGTGCTTTCCTTAAACGGCGTTACGAAATCGCTTATCCGCCAAAGCCTAAGGGATTACTGGCCGCGCTGCGCCGTTTCGACATCTCAATAAGGCTCTTAATCCGATGAGGCGTTAAATCGGAACGCGCTACGTACCTATACTCCGTCCACTTGGGAGCACGCACGCGATTATAGACATTATCGCGCTCTAATAACGGGGACGCGCATTGTGGGATTTAAAATGCATCGCCACTAGGGCCTATTGTGCGGAGCACAATGGAGTACAGTCGCATTCAGGCGATGAGTGTTTTTTACGTCACAGATGTTTTTAAATAGCAATAACAATAGTTACTTGACGTTTTTTCTACGGACTGTACTGAATTTGCGAGCTTTTGGGTTTGACGTTCAAAACAGACTAGTTTACTATTTTAATTTTTGGATTTTTGTTTTAAAGGTTTTAATTTTGGGATAGTTAGCAGTTTTAAGGTATAAGAATCTTTTTATTTTTGCAAATTAATTATTTATCTACGTCAGTTTCAAAAATACGGCTTAAGCTTAGAATTACGTCTTACGAGTACATACATTTGGCAGAACTTCAACTATTTAATTAACATATTCATTACTGTACAACAAAAACATAAATGGGCACGAATTACAAAATAGGACTAAAATCTGTTTTTTTAGACTGTTTTAAAACATTTTTTATTTATGTTCCAAAATGAAATTTGCCAACATACGTTTAGTTTCTTAGTAATATTGAGGTAGGACCAAACAGTTTTCACTGTAGCACGGATGGCCAGGTCGGTCAGGGCAGGGGGAGTACCACGACCTCAGGAGCACCTTATTAAAAGGGTGCAACGCATCTGCCACCCTGTGTTGCAAGTGTTATCAATTAACAACAGGTGAACCGCCAGCTCGCTTGCCACGTTCTCACATAAAAAATATACCTTTTACCAATTCCGTTCACATATTTCAAGAGAGTGTTGAACACCTTCAGAAATTGTAACAAAAAATGGGGGCTTATAACGTCTTTGCGCTACGTTTGTTCTTCCAACCTCCCGAGCTATTCAAGGCTTCATCGGCAACAGGACCGGCGGAATAGCATTTCTCACTCGTAACTTGAGTATGAATATAATAAATGTTAGTTCTTCATGCATACGTGCAGCATCTTGGGGTATATTTGCGAATGATTTTCCTACGTATATCAATTATTGATCGGTATCGTATTGTTACAGTGAAAAATTAAAACTATAGTAATACGATTTATCGACGAAATATAGCATTTCTAGTATTCTGTGAAATATCCACAATAATCTGTAAAATTATTTTGTTTCCAATGTTTTGTAACAATTCTAGATTCAAAGCATATTAGCATGATATGAAAAAATAAAAAATAAAAGCTATTGTTGCCGTGGTAAATGATTGAGCGCCTTGAGCAGATGGATTTAGCCTCAATGAACATTCTAGATGGAGTCTAGTGCACATGTTTAGAAGCCCCTAAATTTCTCGGTCTTTGTTATATCGAGACTAAGTACTATTCGAAACGATATCCGCTACAACGAGAACGAAAACTTTGAATTTAGTTTTTTGTTTTTTTTTCAAACATCCAATAAAAAGTATGTGAATAGGTTTAGTGAACAACATTATTTTCTGATCCAATTAATTAAATTAAAAAGATAAAACTGTTTAGTCAGATAAGACAGACTGTGTGATAAATTAAAAGGCTGCACGGTTGGCGGACCTTTGCCGACACTCACGAATAAAGAGTAATAACAAAAACGGGGGAAACGAATGTTTGGAAAATATTTGTTCAAACAGGAAGGGACGGGTGCCCCGCGTGGATAGGTGATGAATGGCCGAGATATCATTGTTGCATCTTATTGCCAAGTAATTTGAGAGCCCGCCGATATTTGTAAAGGCGACCATGTTTCTTACTATGTATTGTACAATGCGCTTTTGTCGCGAACTTAGCAAAATGGCTATAAGATCTCTCGTATCGAGATGAGTCTTATCGATTTAACAATCTCTTTGATATGAATGTAGCTTTCACGTGGCTTAACTCGAGTAGCGCTTTCGAGAATTTTTTTTCACGCGACAAACTGTCATGCCCTTCAACATTTCATACGAATCTAGCAGCTGCTGCGTTGTTATGCTTTGTTAATAGACTGCCCATACACTTTAATCTTCAGTATTTTATAATTATGAAATTAATAAATTAAATTTAATAATTATTGGTCAAACTAGCCGAATCCCTTGTCTGCTTTTTTTCACGGGCGCGCTAAATATATTTCGATGACGTCACTAGCGCGCGCTACCTCGCGTGTAGCACAGATAATTCATAGGCGGGACGGGAAACTAATTACAGATTATATACAACGCGCTATCTTTGGACGCGGCTGGCGCGGCAGTGTAAACAAGCGGGCACCGAAGCCCGCGGTCAATATCCACCGCAAATAGGGAACGCGCGTTTGTCGCGCCGCCCGGGCGACGGTTGTGAAACCCTCGAGTGAGGAGTTTTACCGCGCGTAGGAACAGCCCGCTACGTATCCACACAATATGTTGAACCCTTTGGTCATGATTGTACATAAACAGCTTGACAAAATTTTGGAGTGCAGTTTCACCGTGCGTAGGCACAGCTCGCTACGTAGCAAAGCAATATGTTAAATAAAAAAACAAAGTGTGTAAATAAATAAATAAATAAATAAATAAACCCTTTGGCCATGATTGTACTTAGACAGCTTGACAAAATTTTGGAGTGCAGTTTCACCGTGCGTAGGCACAGCTCGCTACGTAGCAACGTAATATGTTAAACTCTTTGGCCATGATTGTACATAAACAGCTCGGTATCTTCTCCTAACTGAATAATACAAACTCTATGGAGCAATGAATACTGACATTAATTCCAGATGTACAAAATCAAAATAAGGGCTCAACCACAGCAATCGCCTGCATACCATATCGGATTAACGTTATTCTGTATGTTTAGCTGTTACCGACCTGTGAAGTTGTACAGTACACAATGTACAGTCGATTATAGAATATAGTTAGGTATAAGTGCACATGCTTTAAGTTGACAACTTATCGTAAGATTGGATTATTATATTGATTAATATAATTATTATTATTGATTATTTATTTAACATTGGATTGGAGGGATTCCCTACCCTAATTGCAACCGGTGAACAAATCGTTTTGAAAATATATTACAAACTAAACTAAAATTCATATCCAACAGACAAACAGACAGACGTGCAAGAAAGTGAGTTAAGAGAAACGCATTGTAATATGTTAATTAAATGTTTCATACGAAGTTTTAACGCATTCTGGGCGGTCGAACTCTAAGACGGCAATTAACGCTTAACTGACATTAGATTATTTTACTCGAATTTCAGCGTTAAATACTGATGAGACTCCACTCCACGACGACACTCATTTAATTCTTACTGATGTGTCTGCACACTTAACGCACTCACGCGCAAATAAATCACAATGTAGCAAATGTTCAATGGAGCCAGTACAGGTGATAATTGTCGATACGAGAGCAAGTTACCCCTACCACGGAACACTTGCACGCACGAAACGCATTCGACAGAGCCGGCCCACGTCGGCTCTTTAAACGCATCCCGCGAGTTTGTTCGTACAACAACGCTATCTAATCTACATCTGGCGTTGCATTGTTGCCTCGACGGCACGCGTTGTACAAACAGCGGTCGGTTCTGAGGGAACGGTACTAGCCTATTGTCTCTTGAAGCTCCAAACG
The DNA here is from genome assembly GCA_933534255.1 of Iphiclides podalirius. Taxonomy (NCBI): domain Eukaryota; kingdom Metazoa; phylum Arthropoda; class Insecta; order Lepidoptera; family Papilionidae; genus Iphiclides; species Iphiclides podalirius. Next base: position 14,568,196 of record OW152817.1, read on the forward strand.
GCGGCCCTACTATGTTCCTTTTTCGATCGTATGCAATAGTACACTATTTCTTCGAATTCCGACTGCTATCTTTATATTGTTCGACTCAAACCGTTCACAGTTTCTCGTGTTATTATTTTGTAAACCCTACTATTTTCCTGTATCGATTGAATGCAATAACTCACTATTTCTCGAATTTCGAGTCCGTGACCCTACTACGTTCTTTTACCGATCCCATGCAATAAGCCACTCACTTATATCTCGAATTTCGACTTTAGCCCTACTATTTTACTTTATAGATTGAAGCTATTTCTCGTAAATCGTATCCGAGGCCCTACCACTTTCTTTACCGATCAAACGAGCGCAAGCATGGACACGTCGAGTTTTTAAACACCGAACGCCGTGTATCAACAAACGACGCGCCATAAACGGCGTCCGCATACGAACGCCGTCGATTCGTCAAACACGGACGCGCGAAGACAAAAACCCGTCACGTCCAAACCCGCGCGGGGCCACCCGTGACGCCCGCCCGGAGGCGTACCGATTTTTATTCCAACAAACGCATTCCCCAATTCAATCGGCCCCGTAATTAGTCCGCGTAGGGCTGTCGACTCTTACTCGCTTTTTTTTTCTTGATCTCACCAAGGAGGTTTCGATGCAATCGCTTTCGTTCCGACCAGTTGTATTGTTACACCACTCAGTTTGTCAGTTGCTCGTGAGTACGCCCGTACGGGAGAAAAACGTACTATGCATTCGCATTGGCATAACTTATGTCGCCAGCCCTAATCCGGCGTGAGACTGGGAAACCGCTGTGAGGGATAACTTGTGAACGCAACTTAACCGGTACCGAATTCAAATGCTTTATGGTTGCCACATTTAGACCTCGATCGGGAGTCGTATAGTTGAGCATCGGAAAAAGCTCTCGAGCCCAATAAGGGGTATTAATCGGGCATGTACAAAGATAGCCTTGAGACACTTCTCTTCGAGATTTTATCTCCGACGCGTCATATATAAGCCCTTCTGCAAAATATTCTTTTTAGGTGAAAATATAGTGTGAATATATCTTCTTTTATCTTTTTTTAAAAAAACATTGCCCTCACTTTGGGATAACATAATCCTGTGTTGTAAGGACGTTTTACAAACATAAATTGCACGAGGACAAACACCCAGATGTGAAACAACTATCTGTGGGTCGCACAAATAGTTGTCCCGTATGGAAAACGAACCCACGACCCTCGACGCCGAAGCCAATACCTAGGCAACTGCGCCACGGAGTCATCAGATATATGATTTCTTATATTTACATGCACGGTAATTGGTAACTACATATTTTATTGTACTTTAAATTTATTTGAATCTTAAAAATTTTTTGCGTTTATTTTAAATTCAGATTGGAGTTGTAAATTTAACAAAAAAAAATTGATCCAAATGGCGGCAATTTAAAATCAAAATAGAATACGATTAGGTACCGAAAAAGTTTTATTCAACCTTAAGAAGTATTCGCGTAAAAACGAATTATCATTAGCATTCCATGTCTGTTCGACTATAATCTACAATAATTATTTACGTAAAAATTTGTGTACACTTTCTGCTGTCGCGCATTGACATGAAGTTAAGTTATCGTTTTTCGTAGTGATAAATACAATACTAGGTTAGTGTAGGCTTCACTCTTCGTTGCAGAAATTGCCGTCTTTTAGTCGGATTTCAGGTATTTCAGGCATTAGCCTTTTCGTGAAACAAGGCAAGGGCCATGCGACAACCATGGCTGGATCGTTGTTGGAGTTGCGTCTGCCGTCGCCTTGTTTTACAACGGCGACACTTGTTCAAACACAATCAGCCGGGCATTATTCCGAAGGCGCCGTCTACAAGCTACCGAAGATACAGAGTCGAGGCTCCAACGATCCACATTCCATTGCTTGACGCTCATTTAACGACACATTTAGTGGTATGTAACTAGCTCACGTTAGTCATCACTAGTATGTTGGAGATAAGTAAATTGAACCCAAAAATACCTTTATAATTGCGGACTAATTATAATCTTTCCAAACCGTTATAATTGCGGACCTTCAAGAAGAGAGCATATACTTTCCTGATAGACCGGCAACGTATTTGAATGCCATCCGGTGTTGAAGATGTTCATGGGCGGCGGTGATCACTTTCCATCATGTGAGCCTCCTGTGGTAGAGTGGGGTCACGCAGCAGCCTCGGCTGTTGCACGATTGGGCAGGCCCGTCCGGGTTAGTACCACGACCTCACAGAAGACCGGCGTAAAGTGGAAGTATAATACTTTCGCGTTTCGTCTGGTGAGTGAGGTGGTCGGAGCCTAATTTTCAAAAGGTTGTCAACGCATCTGGAACCTTCGGGTGTAGCAGATGTCAATGGGCGACAGTATTCACTTAACATCAGGTGAACCGTCTGCTCGCTTGTCAACTTTTAACACAGGCCCCTTTTTCCATAAAAAAAACTGACCAAATAATAATGACTGTTCTCTCTCCTGTCTTATACCATCTAGTTGGCGGCACAACGCAATGAATCACGTTGTTAATGGTATTGCCTAGATATGTCCACCGGCCGCCCGCCTGACGTCAAGCGTCCTAATTAATCAACACCCAGGCCCTGAACAATTATTTGTAGGACCTACTTGTCCCGAGTGGGAATCGAATCCACGACCCTCGGCGCGCAAGCCGAAAGCTTCGTAACTTTGAGTAAAGTAACAACGTTCTTAGAGGTAGCAGCAAAAAATCAAGTGGTTCCCCTGATGGTCACCGATCACTTATCACTGATCACCATTGTCACTGGACATTAAAAACACTAGTGAGTTCGCAGTAGCGTTACCAACCAGTGTTGATTTTAATGGCGATGAGTACCTCACACCGCGGGCGTAATTAAAAAGGTATAAGCGCGATAGCAAGATAAATATTCCGTGGGGCCAGTGTCTTTCCACATTACCAGCAAGCTGCTATCGACGACGAAATTTTTTTTAGCCCAAGTAACGTAGTAAACCTGCCAAGTTTGAATAAAAGGGGGAGAAAGTTAGAATTCGACGAAACACGAAATTATTCAATAGAGCTCGATACATGAAGGTGTTACAGACACATTAGTGGTAATTTATAGGCGAAGAAAAGTTGGGAAGAAACTGGTATGAAGATAAATTGAGGAATAACCGTAAAATTTAAGATAAATTTCACTTACAGAACGATCGTTATGCAAATCTTTTATTTAATAGGGTAGGGGGTGGAGGTATTTATAGGAGGGAGGTGAATAGGTTCTAAATTGAAAACAAAACGGCGCCGAAAATTTTATGAAGGATCAAAGAGAACGTTTGTTAACTTGATAAACTGAGGACATACATCGTAATGCCTGTCTGTATGAACCCAATTTTAAATTATAAAACTCTAGTACAAAAATAGAATTGTAAAATTGTAATATTGTGAAATACAACAATTATTTACTAACATTGAATAATTTTTATCCACCCTTGGTCCGAGAAATTGTATAAAGTTGTGGAGGACTTTTTGAATATGTTTGTGGAAAAGACATAGACAGATAACGGTTTAATGAAACAAATTCAAATATCTTCATTCAATATAGAACTTATAATTATTCATTATCAAAACACCACCACCGGTGCGGAAGGGGTTCGGTTCAAAAAGTTCTTATTGTTTGCCATGGTTGCTTTGCAACCAAATTCACCATGTTGCTTTTTGACTGGCAACACTTTTTGTCACACCGACAGTGCGCAACGTAAAAATTTTACTCTCATATTTTTTTCCAAACGCACCAAAGGAAGTAAAACTTCAAAATATAATAGCGTAAACTAAATTTTTCCAATGATATAAAACTTCATATGAGCAAAATTGTTTCATTCCATGCCATTGCAGTAATTTTCTAATGTTTAATTCTAGTCAATGACCAATTGATAATCAACACGTAAAATTTTAAAAAACAATTTCTGTAAAGCGCAATGTCATAAAACTCACCTTCCGCATATTTTCTTGCATTCAGTTCGCTGTATGACACAATCTTAAGATTTATTAGTCTGTGAGTCTTGAGATCAATTAATCTGTGATCTACAATCAATGAAGTGTGCGTAAGATGTAACTTTATCAATAATCTATTGCAATCAAACAAAGACTTTGTTCGAGGGGCTGAATCTGCATGGACATATTGCTGCTTACATGCTATTTTAAACTCTTCAACTGATCGCGCTCTTTTCTTTGGGGCAACGTTCTAACGGTCATCCATCGCTCCTTAGTCACCGGCGTTCCATTTCGAAATAACCGATTTCGGATCGGGCGGCGGTAATTGGCGCGCGCGTTCGTTGCAACAAATCGAAAAATAAAAATGGACGTCAGTCGAGAATCCGGTATGCGAATGCAGGCCGGCGCCAGAGCTACACCAATAAATCACATGCTGTCCGAAGACTGCGACCGCGAAAGCACAACGCGGTCCATCGCTGCTCTATCTCGAGTCTCAAACATTCGCTTTCTAGCGAAATACGCCGTGGATTAGGTGTAAAAATGTCGCGTCGCTCTGTTAGCCATCGTGATCGTTTTCTTCCCTACCTGCTAGTTTATAAGAGAAAAGGACGAGGCCTGTGCCGTGACACATACATCTTTTGTTTAGGAAACAAGTGGCAATTTCTTATATGTATTTTTTGGGCAAAATGTTTCAAAAATTCTACGGGTGACTACTTGATTATATTGGTGTATGAAATATGAAGTTTACAAATATTTTAGTGGCTTTTTTTCTGTACGAAATATATAATTTAATACCTTAGTGTCAGATACCGATATTTAGTGTTTCCCACACAAAAGTGTATCTATCCGATTTCGATACTACCGAAAGGTCGCATCTTCTATTCTAGTTATTCTTCTAGTTATTTTTCTATTTATTTCGTTGGCGTGCAAACGTCAACTCGATGCCTGTCATTACTCAGGTACCAAGTTTTATTTTTCTATTTCTTCTTTATAAATATTTTAAAATAATTATTAAGCGTCCAATTAAATTATTTATTCATAGCTGTCATAAAATATTCCGGTTAATTATAGTACACGTAAATTTATCGTTGACAAATTGTAATAAAAAAGCTATAAAGGATTACTAGTTTTCATAAAAAAAGTGTTTGTATTTCGCTGCAAACATAGATTATATCTACATAATTGCAGAGAGGTAATTAAAAAAAAATCGATGATAGAATCGCTTTACAATCTGTTCCCATTGTCAACACAGCAAGTTCTGCGTATCCCATTGTCTGTAATTTTACTTTGAATTGAGTTCGCGTGTTAGTGTCTTATACGAGTTGTAGCAATTAACTGATAATTGAGAACAAATCATAAAGGTATTGTAGACTTAACTATGATAAACCGGAAATTCTGCCAATCGAATGTCAACTGCCAGATACAAGAACATTTTTCATGACGTAATATAAAAATATAATTAGTTTTAATGGAAAACGACCAAGCGGGTCATTTGATGGTAGGGCCCATCGACTTTACAATACCAGATTAATAATTTGTCTGCTTTTCTTAGTTTTTTTGTTTGAGAAGTGTGGTGTCATTATTAATTTGTTAGTACTCTAAGTGGTTTCACTTATTTCGAAAATATGGCAAGTCCGCCGCGTGGTGGACTATGCCTTGTTACCCTCTGCATAGAGGAGGCCTTTGCCCAGCAGTGGGACATGTATCGGCTGTTAATTTACTTTTTTACTTTACTTTAAGTGATTTTAATGAAACTCTTATCATTTATGTCGTGTCAAAACCTACGTTTCTGGGAACAGTATTTATTAACACTTACCTACATACTTACTTTGTGTGTAATAAAATAAAGCTGACGAAGAACATCAGAGTGCGCGACAAAACATACGGAAGGTATGCGTGTGGCAAGGACGACTAGAAGTACGCGACTCGGCCTATCTCCTTGGGGTGTCATTTTCATAGTGCAGGTGACACATCTACCGGTTCCTTTAATGTCAAAGGTTTTTTAAACGTCGTTTTGCAGACGCAGCGCCACCGACCGCAATAATTAAAAGTGTGGAAACCTCTAAGCTACTTGTTTGCAGGAGTTTATATGTTCTATTGCCGTACGTTTTTGTAAAATGTTACGGATCCCTTATGGGAATTGGAAGAGAAATGTTGAAAAATACCACATGTCACTACATAGTATAAAACAAAGTCATCCCGCTGTCTATGTATGCTTAGATCTTTAAAACTACGCAACGGATCTTGATGCGGTTTTTTGACTAGATAGAATGATTCAAGAGGAAGGTTTATATGTTTAATACATTAATATATATATATATATATATTGTAATTCTAAATAACAAATATATATCATGAGAAGGTGATGATTCGGTGGCACAGTTGCTAATTTATTCGCGGGGGTCGTGGGATCAATTCCCACGCGGGACAAGTATTAGTGTGACCCATAATTGTTCTGAGTCTGGGTGTTTACTCGTGAGGAGGTTGACGTCAAGCAAGCTGCTAGTAAACACCTAATCAATAATATTAACAAATGGTTCACATGTACTCACTTAGTTGGGATAAAGGCAGGAGGAAGAAGGTAGAGTTTTTACGAGAAAGTGTCTGTACAAACGTTTTGCCTGATTTTTATGATTCATTGAAAGTTGACGTAGGAGTCATTTTTAATTTAGGATTGAAATTAAAAGTTATTGGCTATGTCCATTTTTCCAACACTAACTTTTTTAAAATTAATTGAAATTTGGTCAATTTTATTTTACAATTAATTTCTCTCAGCTTCGAATGTGTGCCAAAACCATAAATTATAGTCTCGACGTTTACGATATTTATTATTGGAAGCGACAGATTGTCAAAACAAAAGAACGCAGCGAGTCAAGTGTATATTTACGATGAATTATTTACTATCGATATAGTTTCATCGATAACTTATCAGCGATATCTATAAATAGGGACGCCCATATCAGTAAGTTATCGATGCTGTCTTCGAGTTCAACGTTTATTATTTTTGCGTTATCTATTGCATATCTTATTATGGTTCTTATTCATATAGAGATAAAACTGATATTTCAATATCCATTTTCGAGTGGCCACTGTGGCCACGTGTAATCATTACGTCTATGATTTAAAATGGAGATAGGTAAATTGATTATAAGATTCGCTAACGAAACACTATCGAAACACGTTTCACGAATACATATTTAAAACGACAAAATATGCTGGTATTAGTTTTCAAACGTAACCAATTAGTATTAGTTACTTAATAATCCCTTTAATATGACGCCGATTTTTAATACTAACTGACTAGTGTGAAGATCGATTTCTTGAGACTTATAATTCCAAATTCATGTTAGTTTTATGATAAAGTCTTGATTTTTTTTTTGATTTCATTTGTTTTCCCGCTGTAAAATTTTTCTTTGATGTCGCTTTTAGTACTCACAGGTCGTAACGCGTAGGTGTGTTTTTTGGTTTGATCGCTTACGTTCTAGAAATTTTTATCTCGACAGCCGAGTGGTCGAATCAGATTTTTTCCAAGCAACGTAGAATTAAGCTAACTTCATTAAGTGAACCGCTGATAAGTTTACGTCGTTTGGAAGGTCCATCGGAGACCGATCGATTTTTTTTATGTGAGAAAGTACCAAGCGGGCGAGCGGATCTCCTGATGTGAAGCGATAAACGCCGCCCACTGGCATTTGCAACACAGATGTTACAGATGCGTTGTAATCTTTTAATAAAGCGGGCCCCGGCTGCCTCACTCAGCAGACAATCGCAGAAATACAACAATTCCACTTCGCGCCGGTCAGCTGTCCGGCCGTGGTACTCCGGACGGACCTGCCCATTCGTGCAGCAGCTAAGAATGTTGCGCGACTCTACCACAGTTGAGGGGCCGGTTTTTTACCACGATCAGGGACCGTCATCCAAACTGGGATCACCTCCATGGGCTGATCGCGTGTTATAAACGGAAACGGTGCTCCCTTCGACGTAGATATCGATAGACTTTCATTCTTCTTAACTTTTCGAGCTTCGATTCAAATAGGGAAAACCGGAAAAGTAAAACAACACACAGCTGTCTAGTTGTAACAGTGTAAAGAGAAAACAGATTCTTTACGCCGTGTGTCCGCTCCCTCGCAAAAGTTTCGGCGAAATGTTATTGTGAACACTGACGTTAGACAGTTCGCTGGGAGCCAAACGCGAAAATAGAACTAACACGCAACGTTGGAAACAGATGCCCCGTCAAAATTATCTCATCGGCGGTCAGTGGGTCGGCTCGGATATCCGCGCGCTTTGAACAGACGGAGTAAATAAGCTGCCGTAACAGTTTACTGTATGTCCACGGCTCGGTTAAACAAAGCGTCGAATGTTCGCCAGAGCGGACTGGATTCGAGTGGTGTAAGGCTGTTGACTGGTAGATGATCTGATCTGACTGATCATCGTAGAAATCAACTAATCAGCATTCTGATCAATTCACAGAGTTTAACCATACTTTTGGCAACTCAAATGACATTTGAAAAGCCATTTGAACGCGTAGTTAGTTCTATATGAAACTGCTTTGAAACACTTAAGCGGTCGGCTACGGACTTCCATTAGTCCGTCTCAGTACATCAAAAAAATGTTAATAGGAAACTGGGCATTCTTTGGCGGATCGAGGTTCAAACTTCCGTCGAGATGGTTATTCACAGCGTTCTGTTAAACAAACTGGTATTCACCTAATCCATTAATGTTGTGAGATCGCTCTCACTAAATAAAAGTGCCCTCGATATCCCGGAACTCCGAAAGTGCATTATGAATGAAGCGTTAAAGACTTTGTAGTTGAAGAGCGAGACAACTGCGTTTCGTCTGGTGAGTGAGGTAAAAGGGGCCCACTGTTTTCAATGGTTGGAAATGCAACTGCAATTACAATTTCAATGGCTTTTTTTTATGTGAAAATTTGCCACGCGAGCCGACGGTTCACCTGAGGTTAAGTGAACACCGCCGCCCATGGACATCGGCTACACCCGAGGGTTGTAGATGCGTTGACAACCTTTTGAAAATTGGGCTCCGGCTACCTTACTCACCAGACGAAACGCGAAAGTATCACACTCCCACTTTACGCCGGTCTTCTGTGAGGTGTGACCCGGACGAGCCAGCCCATTCGTGCAACAGCCGAGGCTGCTGCGTGGCCCTACCACCGTTATGCATAGTTGCAACTGCGTTTCCAACGCAATTACAACCTCAGGCCGCGAGCACTCTATACAAACAAAAAAGCTTTGCATATCATTTAGGCGAAGTCCGTCCGGCTAAGTATCACGACCTCACAGAGGACCGGCGTGAATTGGACATTTTATACTTCTGCGTTTCTTCTGGTGAAGTAGACGGGGCCCACTTGGGTAAAAGGTAGAAACGCATTCGCAACCTTACGGGTGAAACAAATTTCAATGGGCGGCGGTTATCACTTAACATCAGGTGAACCGCCAGCACGCCACCTTCACACATAAAAAAATACCCTTTCATCCCACACAAACATCTAAACACCAAAAGCTACGAGATATAGTAAAGTTATTTACATAGTTATATGTTAATCGTTAATTATAATTTTACTTTTACTCTTGACTTTCCTTGTGTGTTGAGTTCAAGTGTGATCATTTGTAAGTTCTTCTTAGCGCATACCCATACCCTGTCTGCAATTACTGTTTGCAGATACTTCACATACCAACATATTACGTAAGAAAATTTACGAATTTAGATGTTGCATCACTAATCTATCTATCAGTATAAGTAATTAGTGTTACGCCACCGAAACAAAATTTATTGATTTCCGGATATATCGCTTTATGTTTACTTCATCCTGCGGCTGGTTGGCTTGAAAGCCGCCATTGCTTCATCACTGTAGTTATCTGTTGATATCAACGGACCGTCGGACGTCACTACGTCGTTATTCGTAATAAACCAACGACCGTACAATTGTGAGAATCGGAAACAAAAGCATACGATACGAAATTTATTCTATGAGGGAAGATGGAACGAGTAACTCTCAGTGCGTGGGCAGTTAGTGTGGCAACATAACCAAATGAAACGCACGTGTCATTAGATTCGTCTCAGTTGTGGGAGTGATATAGGGTATGTATTTCTTTTTTTTATGCGAAAAGTAAGCAAACGAGCTAGCGGTTCACCTGATGTTAAGTGATAACCGCCACCCATTGACAATTGCAACACCCGTAGGATTGCAGATGTGTTGCTACCTTATAATAAAGTAGGCCCCGACAGTGTTCAATATAGTGTGCGTAAAAATAAAAAAATGGGGGATAGGTAGTAGTTTAATGCACTCTGTGGCAGGGCCCCGCAACAGTCTTCGCTGTTGCACGAATGGGCAGGTCCGTCCGTAGAACCACAACCTAACAGAAGACCGACGGGAAGTGAAAGTGTTATATACTTCTGCGTTTCGTCCGGTGCTATGGTAGTCGGGGCCCACTTTATTGGAAGGTGGCAACGCATCTCCGAGCCTACGGATATTACAGATGTCCTTGGGCGGCGGGTATCACTTAACACCGGGCCACTTGATATGTGCGATAACTAATTTGCATTTGCTTCCTTTAAAACGATAGAGCCGTGATAGCTCAGTGTCCGGGCGCTCGCCTTTAATTCAATATACTCGAGTAACCTGAGTTCGATCCCCGGTGCCAGCACCAATGAAGTTTTTAACTTTAAGTGCTGACTTATCACGCACTCCGCGGTGAAGGAAAACATCGTGAGGAAACCTGCATATATTCGAAATAATAACAAAAAAATATATATATATTTCGAAGATATGTGAAGTCCGCCAATCCGCAGTGGGGCCGCGTGGTGGACTATGCCCTGATACCCTCTCTATAGAGGAGGCCTTTGCCCAGCAGTGGGACACATATAGGCTGTTACTTTACTTTTTTTTTCCTTTAAAACGAAAGCGATATTTAAATAACAGGCACGCGATGGTATTGAAATGTTGATGTTTAAAGAATATATATACATATTTACATAACATAGAACAATAGGCTCTTCCGCTCCGTCGCAATGAAACCGCGGACAGACAACTTAATACCATTCGAATGCATTTCGAGGGGGTCGACAAGTTATCGCTTAATTCACTTACGCCACAAAGTAATCCGGCACTTAGCGGGCGAACGGTCTGCAAATAGACCCTTGATGTGTGCCGACTGGGAGCTCAGAAGCGATACAGTGATATCACAGACTTTGCACAGTTAAATCGAGCAAAATATTTTTAGTAACAAAAACGAAACAGACTTCAAATGACTTCAAACGACTCACTCACTATACTTGGTCTATTTGACATCAATACCAAATAATTGAATACGAGGTTCGTTAATAGGCAATATAAAACCGTATGTTTCGAGTTCGAATCTCGGATGTACAACTTTTCAAACAGACTTTCAAAAGGATGACGTTTTCAATACGGCACCATAAAACGGTCAAGATTATTTTGTGAGATTTTCATAAAAAAAATAACACATGGCTTAAGCCTATTGAATTATAGACACATCTTTAAATAGTATAAAAGAAAATCGCTCCCGATGTTTGTACGATTAGATCTTTTAAACTTCGCGACGAATTTTAATGCAGTTTTCAGCAATAGATAGAGTGAATCAAGCTATATGATCAAGATATATGCATATTAGAGGAAAGCGTAGAAATATCTACATTGCATCCATGCGAAGCTGGGGCGGGTTGCTAGTTATAAATAAATCATAAAAATGTGAGGGGTTTTCTACGAATTAACTATGATATCGTCGTCCTAAAGACGTGAGTTTGGTTTTCTATCGATATTCAAATGTTGATCAGTCTTATCTTGATACATTCTTAAATAAATATTTTTTTTTGGGATTCCATGTAGTTTTGTCTGTTGTTAAATAAATTAAACTTATTAACAACCATACCATAGTCCGTCAGACGAACATAAACATTTGCCAATTTATTTTATTGTTTTAAATACAATGAAGCATATTGATTCACTCTTGGCGAATTCCAAAGGCATCGGTTAGATCCTTATCGATATTTCCATATAACTTTGGTGACTACACTACGCCGATATACGTAAACAGGTGCGTTTGTCACGCAGATGGGTAGGCAGAGATAACGGAGGTCGACTATCCGAAATTACCTCATCCTTCGACTCTTTGCTCCAATTGGCAGGGATAGGCGCTATCACTACATAGTATAAAACAAGGTCTTCCCGCTGTCTGTCTGTCCCTATGTGTGCTTAGATATTTAAAACTACGCAACGGATCTTGATGCCGTTTTTTTTATACTAGATATTGACTCAAGAGGAAGATTTATATGTATAAAGCATTGCACCCATGCGAAGCCGGGTTGGGTCGCTAGTTTATAACTAAGACAGACTTCTTCAGCGTATAACCAATCTGGTCGCCTATAGCGTTCTCTAGACAGTTCACTTGAGACAAGAACCATTAACGCCAGCCGCGACTCTCGCGAGAAACTCGTCCGAAACGTAGTCGGCTAGAAAGCTGCCACGGTTGGGAATTTAAAATTGCACCTAACAAGTCGATCGGGAATTATGAATCGTAATTTGATATAGATTCTTACAAATGTTTTAAAACGAAAGGGGTGACAGGTCTCTAATCTCGCTGGCGACTTATTCTTGCAGCTAAACTGTAGAAATTGCAGATGTACGGGTCGGACAGTGTAAAATTAAAATAATTTCTTCAGCTTACACTTATTTGTTTTAGTTAAAATGTAATGATGATATTCCTTGGACAACCAAGCGCACAAACTTGTCTTTGCTGCAACAGCAGGGATCAAAATTAAACTATTACCAACGCTTGCTTCTATAATGCGAATGCCTACGATTTAACGAAAGAGCTTAGAAAGGATTATTATGGCAACACAGAGGGAAAAAGAACAAGAGATCAGAACGAGAAAAAGACTCCAACGCTTAGAATTTCTGGCGATAGAAGACTGCTGAAGCGACTTGTCCACACACATGATTTGCTTCTGTAATTCTATACCGATTGAGGTGTATACGTTGATGTTAGAAAGCAAAGTAAAAACACAACGCCGATAAGGACAGAGGACCTCATGTCGTCCTTTTCTGTGCCACCAGACGCACCTCGTCTGGTGGCTTTTCAATAAATCGAAGACTTTTATACGAATCGAACGCATGGCGCAATCAATCTGAACGGAGGACGTAACAGCCTCCATACACGAAGCGTACATATCCGTCCGGAGCGTTAATCCAAACATTTTTTCCACTCCCTTCCTCCCCCGATTCCGATAACTCTGGGCGCAGCTGCGCGGTCTATTTATACGCACGGACTCGTTCCTACCTACGTTTAATATCTCCGTTAATTGACACAAAGCCCGCATTCCCCCGCCCTTTATTGGGCCGCCGCCGGGGACCTTTACAACTGGCACCCGCTCGACGAAATTGATTTCGTGTCCGGGGCATCGGAACGGATCGTTATTGTTAATTGTGCCGATGAGCCGATCCGGACGGACGCCCTGAGACCGGCGGGAGGAGTTCCATTTTCGAATGGCGCGGGCGCAGGTCGCGTTTTTCTTTATTCGATAATATGGCGAGCGGCCAGTTCGCCTAATGGTAAGCAATCACTGAGAAGTTTAGATTCTACGCCTGCGAGATTGCAGTGTTGCTTAACATTTAAAACGGTGGAATCAATCCAAAAGTTCAATAAATCCACATCGCGGTGGTTTTCTGTGAGGCCGCGGTACTTCCCCGCATGAGCTTATCTATTCGGGGCGAGTGAAATTTGCGTTTTGCTTTATAGATTCATCTCCTTTTCGCTCTTGCAGAAATAGAAATGGTTTTGTAAGCAATACTCTGTGGCTTGGGGTAAAGATACATATTTATGTTTCTTGAAATTTTTATTTATTAATTTATCACAGAGTTGTTTTACAAGTAAGTACAAGATCTCGCGTGCGAATGTTTAATTCAATTGATATCATAAGTGCTATAGCTTTTATAATTTCAGAACATAAATTATATTTAAATGTGCAGCAATTAAGACATTAATATCAATTGTAGCCCAAGTTATAATTCGTGACAGCTGTCGGGAGTAGCAAGCGCGTTCACAGGCACAGATAAAAAATGCGAAAATAGATTCGTAACTGCACTTCATCGCCGGCGCAGTTATAAACGGTTCGCTGTTCTGTGCTCAATGCCTCGGCGCCATCCTGTTCGCGCCCTAAAATGGCACAGATAAAACAGACGTCAGACAAGTTTATTTTATATCCATTAAAATTTATTATTAATCGAATGAAATAAACTAACATCATGTTACTTATATTTATTTAATGCAATTAAATAATATTGCCTTTTTTACATTAATCTAATTAAGAATTAATTAATTGAGCATCCATTCGTTCGACTCGTTTACATATTTATTATTCGTGACGTGTGGTGTTTACATTAATGTTGTTACACATTAACTCGCCCATATAAAATTGTTAAACTAAACAAAATATGTACTTAATTCCTCAGACTGTGAATTACGCACGGGTGTAGGCGGCACACTTAAAAACTTCAGTTTGACATTATAAGACACTAAAGACAAAGACAGTGGCGACAATAAACCTTACGGGTATGACTAAAAAGAGCATAATGCACGGCACGATATAGCGTGGGGTATCGCAGCTTTTATGACTAATGCGGTAACGATGACAAAAAAGTTACGATCTAACAAAAGTGTTGTAATTCCACACCGTTAGTTGTTCGTTGGCGTCCGTTTCGCGCCCAGCGTAATGAGCTGTATCGTAAGGGGTTAGGGTCCGGATTCGCGGAGCACGCGCCGACGGCCGGCGCCTTTGACCGGGCGAGATAACATCCACCAAGCAGGTAAGTTTTTATGGACGACCCCGGACCGAAACCGAGGATTGAGCCACCGTGTTGTTTCTCACACGGACAAACTGACAATATGTCCGAGGCTTGTCAGCATTGATGAAGTTGGCGAAACGAAACGACACTATTGATGTAGAAAATGTGAATTTTTATTTGTGGTTTTTGACGGAGCAACGCCCAAACGGTTGTTGAATATAGAACGGATATTTTTTCCTTTAAAAAAAAAAAAAAGATATTGTCCTAAACTATCCTAGTTTTACATAATAAAAATTTCACATGAACACCCTCATCCGAAAAATTATCGTGGGTCACACAAAAAGTTGTCCCGTGTGGGAATCGAAACCATGACCGCCGGCGTCGAAGCCAATACCATACCAACTGCGCCACGGAGTCATAATTGCGCTTGCTCAACATAATATGTAATACTCTTTATCCTGTAAACGACAGTTACTCCTCAAGAAAGAAAGATGAAGCGTGTAGAAGATATTAAATCATAGACAGCAATACGTGATTGCAATATTTTAAAACTGTATAAATGTGTGCCAAAATTTTCGCGAATACACGAACTTTTGGCATGTCTATCTTTTCGTTTTATCGAAATCTTAAGGTATTTAAGTTCAGTTAACTGTTTCCCTTCCCAATTTGCCCCGTTTTACTTTGATGCTATCGCCTGAGTTGACGGGCCTAATGTAAATAGTTTAAAAAAAAGATAACAAGACTGCAGAGTTTCTTGCCGGTTCTCCTCTGGACAGGTCCAGTTTAGTGAGCCGGTGCTAGTTTCTACAACGTTCAATGAGAGCTTTAAATGAGCCTTTTATTGAATGGAGAAATTTTGACTTTGACTTAAGCATAAAGCTTAAGCGTTTGCCCCGCAAGTGAGGTGACCGGGGCCTGGTTGATAACCATTACTCCCAAAGTCCCACGGGCGGCGGAGCACCCTGAACGTCACGTGCTCATTCACCATCAGACGTAGAAAGACGCTGTCAGTAGCTTCAGCTGTGGATTCGAATTCACGTTCGGGGAAAAGTACGACGCGGTTGACCGACTGGTTTTTTGTAGTCGCCCACGTCGGCGGGTGTTTGGAATTCCGACGCCCCCCCCCCCCCCCTCCCCCACCCTAAACTCGCGGGTCCCGCTGACAGTCCCTTTCCGTCTCATTCATAACTCGAGAAGATTCAACCCCCGCGCTCTAAAATTAGTATCGGTGGCAAAGATAGGATCTTTTATTTTAAGAAAATAAAAAAAGGACAATACAATTACAATTAATCGCGTCTTCGTTCTCGCCTTTACTTTAGGATAATATAATCCTGTGTTGTAAGGACGTTTTACAAAACATAAATTTCACGCGGACAAACGACCAGATGCGAAACAACCGTCTGTGGGTCACACTTATAGTTGTCCCGTGTGGGAGTCGAGCCCACGAACCCACGAACCCACCAAGTAATTTTAATCATTTTACATTAATTACACAATTTAAAACCGTTGATTTGTTGAGTCTTATGAAGCTTCAAATCTGAACTACGCAAGTCTAGATTCGAACGAATTTGTTACCCTTTAAGACATTGTTCGAAGCTTCCACTTCAAGCAATGCAGTCGTAGATGGGACACGGACTAGCTCGGTAGAAGCCTATTCAATCTTGGCTAGAAGACGCCGGACGGGAAGAAAGAGGCCAGAGCAAATTGTTTACCACGTCGAGAGCGGTTACTGTCACTTCAAACAAAGACGTCCGTGTTTGCTTTTCAGTCTTTTTTTCCTGCTTGCTTTTGTCTGTGTGTTATAATTGATTGGATATTGGCGCTTTTCTTTTTTTATTTGTACAAGTAGTCAAACCAGTTGGCGGTTCACCCGATGATAAGTGATAACCGCCGCCCGTGGACATTTGAAACACCTTCAGTGTTACTAATGTTTTATCACCTTTCCATAAAGTGGGCGCCGGTTAACTCGCTCACCAGACGAAACGCAGAAGAGTAATATTTTAACTTCACACCCGCCTTCTATTAGGTCGTGGTACTTCCCCAGAAGGCCCTGCCCATTCGTGCAACAGCGAAGGCCCTGCCACACGCTTCTCTAAAATTATGTACAAATAAACCTATTACAGCAGCAGTTTATAGCCGTGATAGCTCAGAGTCCCTCAGCTCGCTTCTAATTCAATATTCTCGGGCAACTTGAGTTGAAACCGCGGTACCGGCACCAATGAAATTGTTCATTGCAATTTTATGTGGCGACTCATCACGCGCTAAGTGACATCGTGAGGAAACCCATTACATAAGAAACAAAAAAAATATTTCAAATATTAAGCCTGCCTATCCGCGGTGGGGTCGCGTGGTGGACTGTACCTAAAACCCTCTGTACAGAAGAGGCCTTTGACTATTATGGGACGTGTAAGTACGTTACTATGCAACACAGTAGTGTCATCTAATCACTTAACGTCAATTCACACAAAAAAATTATTAGCGTGCACTCGTTTACGTAGGTTGAAAACAAATTGGGATCTCTTTAAGCTGTGATGTAATAAATGTAATCATCCTCCTGCCCTCATCCCGCCTAGATGGGGTCGGTACAAGATATGAATCATGTTGTAAGTGGTTTTGGCTACGTTTTTAACGGCCGGCCGCCTGCCTGATGTCATCCGCGCCACCGAATCATTAAGCCGTAATGTATAAGCCAAAAATGGTTAAAGAGCACTGCGTCCAAGTCGCCCTACGGGACGGCACGCAAAGCAGTTGGTTTGGTGACCATCGAAGTAATCAGCGACAGCTTTGAGTCAATTAATCCACTCGACCATAAAACACTCCTGGGCCGTAAAGTTAACGGGAGACGCCGCATGAAGAAGTTGTTCCATAGAACGCTCCCGTGTTCCACTAAACAGGCTGACTTCAAACCACTTCTAGAAACTATAGGATAACACGCAAGTGCAGATGAACGGTAGAAATTATCTAATATAACAAATGATAATTAACGAGTTCATTCATTATGTAATTCCTTCTATCTTCATTTTTTTTTCGTATTTTAAGCAATCCTAGCGCATCTATTGCCATGTCCGTAACAGCACACAAACAATTTCAAACAACATTTTATAACCATAATTACGAACGAAAGATATCGCCTTTGCTGTTAAAATTTAATTTTATATACAGCGTGTCGTTACCATCGCGACAATAAATGAACACACGTCTAACGCTACTTGCCAATAATCATAAAAAAATATTAACGTTAAACAAATCCATAATAAAAAAAAATATTTTTCAAACAAACTAATTAAGTAAAAAAGAAACAAAATTTGTAACATCCTATACAACTCGCGCCACAGGGTCGCATTACGCCTTCTGTATGTTTGTTGTTTGTTTTGTCTATTAAACAGTATGTTTTGTCTCTTTAAAAATTCTTTCAACCCATTCATATGCTATGTGACCTTTACAAATGAACTTTATGTTACAGTTTTATACGTTAGGGTGTTCTAAAATTCTTTGTTTTAGAAAATTCTGTAAATATTGATGTTTAAAGAATGTAAATGTTTAATACAAATTTAAAAAGTTATCCCCTATATGTGTTCATTTATTGTCGCGATTGTAAAGACACGCTGTATATTATTATAGTGAACTATATAGTTTTTACACTCATCTCTGCACTTAAGATGAAACTTTTAAAATTTGTACAAAAAAAGGCGAAAGATTTTCGCCACAGCCGGAATCGAACCTACGTCTTCTGGATGCGACCTTTTATTCACTAAGCTAAGCGGCTGATTGCCACGCAGCCGAAAATCTAACCGTAATATATCTATATTGTTTTTTTCGCATTTTAAGTAGGGCGTCCAGGCGCGTTTCATGAAGATGTGGGTTCGAAACCCACGTCATTCTCTTCGTCCATTTCTCCGAAGTACATTCTTTTTACAAATTTTTAAAACATAGCTCGTTTACACTGTGGATATATGAATATAGCAATAGTAAAATTAGGTCAATAACAGGCTCGTGACGGCGCTCGTTGAGTTTGTCACAATAACCAATTAGCATTCTCGATCGTGGCACGTGATCTTGTTGAGGGTGACAAATCATGATCATCAAATTGTTCATCAGTAGTTTACATGCGAAAATTTTCAAATCTCACACGTCTCGATGTAGTTGGAAATTTAAAAAAACCCAAATACTTACAGGTAAATCGAAATCCATTGCACGAGTACTTACTGGTAAAACTTAAAAGTTTTATCTCTAGTTTTCAAATATTCCATGTAAAAATGTCATTTGAGTAAGTGTGTTTGCTGTGAAGGAAGCATACTAGATGGTGCTAAAAGTACAATAAGAACAAAGTAGGTAAGACGTCAAGGTTTTCGCCCGCTTAGATTAGTGGATAGAACGTCTGGCATAATTCAGAGGGTTCTAATCCTGCTAAGCGGAAAAAGAGATAGTAACTTATCGACACATTTCAAAGCTATAAGTGCTAATAATGAACTGATGAAATGCGTCCTAAATGCCACGCGTGTCGAAATTCCATAGAAGTAGCACGGTGGAAGCCACCAGGATTTTGTCCGCGCCAGGTTCAAGGTCAGCAGCAAAAGGTCATTGCACCCCGCTGCAGGTGCGAAAACGCAAATCGATCGTTGATAAGCGAATTGGCTATATAACCGGTCACACACGGATCAGCTAGACGATAGAAATATCACTACTACATAGTATAAAACAAAGTCGTCCCGCTGTCTGTCTGTGTTTATGAAAACTTACTTCTTTAAAATAGCGCAACGGATCTCAATGCGGTTTTTTTTACCAGATAGAGTGAATCAGGAGGAAAGTTTATATGTATAATACATGCGATATAGTAGAGTATATTTAGTATCAACATTGCACTCGTGCGAAGCCGGGGCGGGTCGCTAGTATTTACTGTATCAAGAGATATACAAAGATATGCTTTTAATTCGCGATTCCGCTGTCCCAAGACGAGAGAAATTAGAAAAAAAATTGTCTATTCCAATACGAAATTTACTCATGACGATTTTTCTTTTATAACATGATTTATGACAAGTTAGGTTAGATAAGAAGAGAAGATCCGACAATTACACCGGAGTTAATATAGACCTTTTAAACGTAGGAAAGTCGTAACTGAAATACAAAGTGGTCTACGCCATAAGTTGCGATCTGGTGTCCAAACGTCGTCACATCTGGTCTAAGCAACATTAGATTATCTGGTATCGAATTATATAATTATTTCTCCATCAAAAATATAGCCATTAAATAGAATGTTAATAGACAATAAAAATCGCAGAGATCTTGAATACTTAATATATGCGGATCAGCTATCGGCACGGGATCAAGAAACCGCACAAACTCCTCTTAAAGTCGACGGAATATTGCCAATTGAGAGAAAAGCTCCAAAAGCCTGGCTGGAAATCAAATATCTCACTTACAATAAAATTTCTATTTGATTCTGAAGAGTTGTCTCCGGAATCTCAAGTCCATCAAAGAAATATATATGGGACTATATATAGAGATATGACGGAGTTCAAATAAAAATTACCCGAACCAGTAAAATAGAATTGGCAACTCAATCACAATCTGGACCTTAACGCTAACATACGTACTGGACATCCGCTTATCCGGCCAGTATATAAAACCGCATTGACACCTGACGGTATTATAACACTTGCGGATAATCAGTTGCAATATTCGCAACTAATTAGGAGCGCCGGCGGCGGGCGGGGTGATTGTCCGCTCTCCCGGGGCATAATTACGCGCCGCGTCCGCAGTTTATGGCCCTCCTACCCTGCCCCCCCCCCCCCCCCCCCCCCCCTCACCCTGCGACAGGCTGGACCGCATTCCGCTCCCATGCGGCCGCCCCCGCGCCCACCGAGGGTCCTTTCCAAAATATCTGTATTCCGAACTCTCCGCGACAGATGCCGCGTAGCTTCGCACCCGACACCAGTTCCCAAGACTCACGCCCGGTTTCCAAAATACTGATCATCATAGAAATCATCTAATCAGCTGTCAAATGTCATTTGAGTAGCCAAAAGGATGGTTAAAGTCTCTGAATTGACCAGAATGATCTTCTTAACGATCAGAATGATCAAGTCAAAGAGTTTAAGCATCCTTTTGGCAACGCAACTGGCATTTGACAGCTGATTAGTTGATTTCTACGATGATTAGTGTTTCAGAAACCGGGCGTTTATCGGTCAACGGGACAAATGAAACGTTGATGTTGACGAAAGTTTTATCACCACAAACGAGTTATTAAGTTATTAATAACTATTAGTTGACCGTTAGTCTTGTGCAAACGAATGTTAGAGAATTAGGTACGGTTTCGCGTACTACAACGACAACAGTTTTCGGGCAACCTTTTGTTTTTATCTAAATTGCCCTCTTCTAATTGACACTAACGCAGGTTACTTCATTTTTGAGCCCACATATTAAAGTGTGGATAAGATACCGTCGGCTATTTCTCAGTTTTAGGCGTTTTGAACCGTGACGCTATAGACATAGAACGCCTTACTGCTCTTTATATCCCGATAGACGACTCAGACGAGACGAGAAGGAAAGTTATAAAAAAAATTCTATCATCGCCGCTGCAATTTAAAGTAAAATCGCTTCTGACAATTAAATCGAAACACACAAGAAAGTCTCTTACTTTGTAGAAGAATAAGTTTTTAGGAAGATGACGATATTTCTTATTTTATCGGGTAGGATTTGTTATCAAGCGTTGCCATGTGTCCCCTTGAACTCTACTAAACCAGATACCGTAAGGAAATTCTACGTAGACTGTGCTGTAGAGTTCAAAAGGCAACACACGCAAATGAGCTTCGTATAATATTAAACTGCACACTTGTGAAATAAAACCGATCATATTGCTCCTAGACCAGAGGCTTCCAGTGGCAATCATTCCGCTCCTTTCCTTGATAGAGCGTGGGAGTGCGTCCAAATATCTATTACCGGCCAGTCTATCGTGTAAATAACGATCCCGGAGCGGGATTCACACGATTTCCCATTATCCGGGTCCAACGATGACGAATCGTCCACTAAGACGTGATTATAATCATTATGGGCGCATTCCCGGCCCGCGGCGGCGGTATGCGGGAATCGAACCCCCGACTAGTTTTGTTTTCGCCACGTCATAACTCGTTCCCGCGCGCCGATCGCAGGGCTGCCAGCTCCGTTGTGATCGGGTGTTTTGGTTGTCAGCCCTGGCATAACCAACCTTCGCAGGCCACAAAACCTTTTATGGGATTTTTTAAACAGCCAGGATCTAACCACCAGATCGGATATTATGTTTTACAATTTTCTTTCTAATACGATGTTAACATTTTAAGTACAGTCCGCTTTTAATATAACAATAATTATACTGGATTATTCTTAAGTGTTTAAAAGGTTTATTATTAATTTAATTTAAAACTTAATTATTATATAAAAAACTACAAATTTTCTATCAACTGCAAACCCTGACAGTCTGTGCCTGCCAAGTCCAATCGCTTTACGCGTTCCAAATATGAAATAATAAAAAAAAACAACATTCCTCTTCGCTATTCACTTGGCAAACCTGAGAGCGCATGCTCGCCAATTCAAATTTCTTTACGCGTTCGAAATATAAAATAATTAAAAAACATATGTAACGGCATTCCGGATCACTCCACAGCTTGGCAGCCCTGATAGTCTACGCTCCGTTGGTCGTTTTCCTCTGTAGAAATCGAGTCGGCAACGACGCCGCATATTTTATGCTGTAACCCGATGTAAGACACGCGGCTGCATCTTAAAATGCACGCAGACGACTAAAACGACTAATTAAGACGCCACCTTTCAATGACTAACCACGATTCGCGAGATTGCGTTTCTATCTATATTATCCACAATTTAAGAGACATTGTGTTTCATATATTGTATTCGATATTGCGTGCGAAATGAAATACCATTGCAGTTTGGAATTGGATGGATTTGAATTGTACATCGTGCCATAATAAAAAATTAAACAAAGGAACAACAAACACAAAGATTAAATAAATGTTCCTGTAAATACGTATCACCGCGTCTAGACTCTGTGATACACTAATAGATCAGATCTACATAATATCCCAAGCAACATTGTTTTTAGGAATCCGAAATCGAGCTACGGTGCCGCGTCTCTTCTTTTTCAAGACATACCGAGACGACAACAGAAAATGTATATGGTAAGAGGCATTTCGCATAGTGCAAAAACGGCGGTGCATTAATTTGAATTGTTCGCCAACATAATGAGAGAGCACTATCTAAATGGCACAATAAAAGTCGACGGTAAATTTAAGAAAAAAAAGAAAAAAAATATATAGAATCGCGAAGTTTCGGTTCGAAATTCGAAATGGGACGGATCTTCGACGTAAGAGCGCGGCGGAACCGGTACTAACTTGACGTTCGCCAATCTGGACGGGTTTAATTGGTTCTTACTTGAATGTTAACTCCTTTTAAGCGCGTTGAACGTTAATCACATAAGGAGACATATGCATATTTCGACTTCAGACATGAGGAGCCCCGTCAAGTTGGTTCTTGGGGTTAATTCACATGCTTTAGTTGCTATAAAACTTGCTAGTTTCGGACAGACTGCATAGTTGTATGTTGCTGTTATTGAAAACCGTTTCCCATTTGCATCTTTTTAGGGTTCCATACCCAAGTGTAAAACGGGACCATATTACTAAGACTCCGCTATCTGTCAGTTCGTCTGTCACCAGGCTGTATCTCATGAGCCGTTGTAGTTAGACAGTTGAAATTTTCACAGATGATGTATTTCTGTTGCTGCTATAACAACAAATACTAAAAAACAGATGAAAATATTTAAGTGGGGCTCCCATACAGCAGACATGATTTTTTTGCCGTTGTTTATGGTATGGTACCCTTTGTGCGCGAATCCGACTCAAGCTTGGCTAGTTTAAATTTTTTGTGATAAGGTGGCAAGCGACCAGGCCATTAATTTGTTGCTAAGTGATTATTTGCACATATGAATAATACTTATTAGAATAATTTCTCTATATGTCTGTCTTCTGTACGGCCGTGGCCTTTTGACAAGCCCGTACAACACCATCAACTGCAAGTCTGAACATGTTCGAACATGCTACTTTGAGATTTGTTTAGAACCCACTTTAATCGCGCTTGAGTAGAGTATGCTATTAAAAGCAAGCGTACACACTCGGGCAGTATGCTATCTAGTAATGAGCAAGTAAGCTTTTAACAGCGTCTGCAGCCAGCCTATCGCAAATGCTCACATACCGTTACTGAATAAATTGATTCGCAATCGAACTGGACATAAATAAAGCAATGAAAATCGCGAACCGCGTATTAAAATAGCGAGCGATCCAGCAATTATGGACATGATCGGATAATGGTGTAACTTTTTTCGACCGACTTAAAAAGGGGCGTGTACTCGTTTCGCCCGTGCATGCGTGCGAGTGCACAGACGCATGCATCTGTGTGCGTCTTTAACTTACTCAAACATTTTTCGAGTGTGCGTACATACATATCGGGTGCACCGCGTAAATGTGGTTGTCGTTTTTATGAAGAGAGGCGGTTCATTGTCTGTTCGTTACCGCCTTCCATTGCCGTTACACCGACAGGGTTGCAATTAATTGCCAACTCGGTAGACGAAATTCAAAAGTGTGAATATTACTTTACGCAGTCTTTCGCCAACATAATAACATACAATCATCCCTAAGTTGCTAAAGAGATTTAAATTTACCATGTATTAGTTTTCTTGTTTTAAGTGGATTTGGTCCACTTGAGAGGACCAGGATCAAGCCTAGACGCTCTTCTAATTAATTAATAAATGTACTCGATCATCCAGTCAATAAAATTGTTACTTGGAATTTTAAGTGCCGATTTAACACAAGCCCAGCGGTGAAGGAAAAAATCGGGAGGAACACTGTATATTTTCGAAATAATAAAATAATACATAACTATGTGAAGTCTGCCAAGCTCTTGATGAACGACAAAAAGCTACCACATTCATTAACTAGACCTGTCCAGAGAAGAACCGGTTACCGGAACCGGAACTGCGGTTTTGTTATCTTTTTAATATACAAAGAATAAACAAAATTATTTAGGTATATAAACAGCAGCAGCATGTGCAGAGCAAGAATCTATCCGTATGTATTCGTGTTCCCTTATGTTAGTTCATATTAATATATATCTTCATTACAAGTGCACGGTTATCTGTTTATCACAAGTGCGTTTCAACTCACCTTTTAGAAGCGAAAACGATTGGCGTCGTAAGCGTTTAAGCAAATTCACGGCGCTAAAATAAGTGCCACACGGATAAGGAGTTCTGAGGCAGTTTTTAAATAAGGCTGTTGCAATTATTAAGAAAGCCGTTGCAGTTATTTATGCAAACGTTGCGTTTATTAAGAAAGCTGTTACTGGTATTTATAAAGCTGTTATATTTATTAACAAATCTTGTTGAAGATATAAATCAATCAGTATATTTAAGATTTACTCCGACGCAAAAATCTTCATCGCGATAATCGCCGACAGGTTTACCGTCTATCAAGTTTGTTTCTTATACATACAATTGCGACGCAAAAGTGAATGGATTACTTTTTCTTTTTATCCGACTGCGCAACGCAAAAGAGGTTAGTGTTTATCAACCTATGTATGTATATTTGTTCCTTTGTTAAACTAGTACTCTTGAGACCGAACACGTGGGCTGATTTTGATGATACTTACGTCAATCTCTGCCTTAATATTGCAAATGTCTTTCAAGATATGACAGTAATCAATATTGAATATGGAGACAACCAGACGCAATATTATGAAAAACTTGTAACAGCTAATAGGAAAACGTTCCATTCAAAAAGCATATTGGCGTTTTCTGGGGTTTATCGATTTTTTTAAATATTAGGTATTTATTTAAAAATTAACACAGACCCTTTATTTGTCCCGTTTTATTCCTGTGCATTCAACAGACATGATGGTATGAAGATCGAGGGCACAATGCACAGACGAAAGACAATTATTGACTCGCGCGGGGCGGTATTTGGTATAGTCTTCGCTGTTGCACGAATGGGGAGCTCCGTCCGGGTGAGTGCCACGACCTCACAGGAGACCGGTGTGAAGTGGATATTCACTAATACCTTTCGTCTCGTGAACGAGGCAGCCGGCCTTTAGAGAAGTGGGCCTCACTAAAAGATGCAACGCACCTGCAACCCTACGGTGTTGCAGATATCAATACGCGGCGTTGCAGATATCATTAACATCAAGTGAACAGCCAGCGCGCTTGCCACGTTTCAGTTCAGTTTGCACACAAGTCACCACAAAAGTGTTCGTTCAAGTTTAGGTTACGAGTGAGTTACGTGCGAATACGCGAGTAGGACAAACGTTTGCCCATTTACACGAATACGCGAGTATTGGCAATAAATTGCGCGCAAAACTGGGTCGGCGACGTTTACGCTTTAATAATGCAGAATGTAATCGATACCGTTCCGCGAACAAACTGGCGAAGTCGTCTAAAGTATCAAGGCTCGAGGACGAATGCGGTGGCAATGACAAACAAAAGCTTTAGCGAAGTCCAATGTGGCGTGCGCAGTCATTTCAGACATGGTGTCCTAAAACTGGAGTGTACGTAAACTTTACACGCGGTCGAAGTAAAACTATTAAAAAAATTGTTACAATAAAAAATATCAATGGTTGTATTACTAATAAATACAAATGTTTAAATGTTTTATTTCAAATTAACACTAAATTTTAATTTAATTTATATACTCACTAGCGGACCCAAAAGACGTTGTCCTGTACACGCGACTTAAATCCGACAACAACTTATAAATATAAAAAACGAATTGTGAATCTAAACCATTCACGAATCGACCTGAAGACAAAGAATTTTATCAAAATCGGTCCAGCCGTTTAGGAGGAGTGCAGTGACATACACACGCACAGAAGAATTATATATTTATTAAGATGTATTGTTAAGATAAATACAGCTTAAATATTTACAAATCGGACGATATATAAATGCATGATAATGCGTTTTCTTTGCATTGACATCGTCCATAGCATTCAGTTACCTAACTTAGTCGTATCTAAAGAAGTTTTACTCCAAAAACTTACCACTTTCTCCAAATGATTGATAACTAACTAAAGTGTAGCAAACATATAAAACAGACAATTGTAAACCTCCTTTTACAAGTCGATTGAACTGAATTGTATTGTAAGAGTACATATAAATATATTTATGTATTTCCTAAATATTGTATAATAGAGTGTATAAGAGTAGAAAAAATTAAAATAACCATCCTGCAAAGTAAGAACAACTCTGAAGATGCGTACATATATACAATTTTATCGAACTATTGTGAAATTAATCGCGAACACGCATGCGAAGTAACAAAATCATACGGTTGCGCGTCTCTCGACCTAAATTATAATAAAGTGCGCGTACAAATTTGTCGAGTTAAGGTCGATATGTGGCGTTGTCTGTGTCTACTGCATCACACCTCTTTGCACAGGGCTGCTACCTCTCAACTAACTACTTAAAAGTATACAAAATTAAATCCGTAGGTAAATACAAGTGGGATACTATCACCCAAGAAGGACATTGGGGACGTTGTATATAATAATGTGTTACTACATGATCGTAGATCTAGTGCAAGAAATCATTGCAAGTATTTAGGTTATCACATTATAGTCATATCAATAAAAACAACATTTAAATTGGAAAATGTTCCGACACGGCGCACCATAAAGGCAACTTTACTCCCATAGAGATGCGCCACGAATTATCAGTTTAGTAACCAGTCAGTCACACAGTGGCAGCTCTAAGACTGGATATGCGACTAACACGTGGCAGCCCTAAGAATTGACATGCGCCACTCAGATGTGACAGCCCTAAGACTGAATGTGCGCCTCTAACGTGGCAACCCAAAGACTGCATATGCGGCATGCGCCTCTAACGTGGCAACCCTAAGACTGCATATGCGGCATGCGCCTCTTACACGTGGCAGCCGCGTGGGCTGACAACATTTCGGTGAATCCCGGTTTGCGTCAGGCCCGACCTCGGATTTTAGGCCGCCTTGGCAACTTACGATGGCTGGTCCTGTTCGCTGTTCATATAACATTAAAATTAAAATTTCATAATATCATTTAAAACAACAACATCTGCCGAGATCTATCGTAATACCATACCCAAAACTAAAGAAGTGGTAAATTGTAAAAGGCTGCAGCATAAACGTACCTACAATTTATATATAGGCCGATTTAAGACATCATACGTAGTAAGTTCCAATTCTAGAATTATATACTTTTAAAAATCTTGGAGTTGTGTAATATCCTGTAAAGCATCACTTTTACATGCGACATTATATTATATCTCGAACGTAGTCCTAATGTCTATACATTAATATTAATTCAACCTAGTCAAAGTCGCATAGATTCACTCGTTCTATTTTTTTCAAATGAAGTAACACTAAAGTGCTTGGTAAAATAAGAAAAAGGTGACAGAATAATTCTTATCTCAAAAAAAAAAATTGACAGATTAAGGCCTACATATCATATTATGTAACCAAACAAGTATCAAATCGATTGATTGTACATTTTAAATGTCTTACACATATTAGCTCAGATCAGTTAATATATTTTTTTACGGTGCAACACTTTCGGTAAATCAAATGTTATACAAATATATTCTTTATATTCTTTGTGAAAATTGTTACACACACCTATAAAAATATGTAATAGAAAAATAATTTTCATAAACAACCGAATCATCTCAAGATTAAACCAAAGCTAATCCTCTAATCTTTATTGTCGCAAAAAAAAATATACCCGAATTCATTATCTGTGGCGGCATCCTGTTTCCCGCGTAATCCGAGGGCCTAATTACAGAAGAGAGAGGTTATGGAATGCGAAATAAAGGTTCGGACGGAGCCCGCGACTGAGGTCCTATTCAAGATTCAATTCAAAGGGTTCATGCGAGAGCCCGAATAATGGAACCCTTAATTGTATTCCCTATAAAGGTTTGCGCCAATTGGGTATAAGTCTTTTTTTTTTCAAAGCACAAATTAAAACCACTTCGCAAATACTTGTATTACGCGCCGCCCCTTGAGAAAAAAAAAACTGCTGGGAATCTTCCTTCTTTCGAAAGCGATTCTCGATCTTTTTATTTCCTAATTAAAATGTGCAAGTGCTTTTAAGAAAATCGTCCGTGGACTTTACTATTGCCGGCAAACTGAGCGTCTTCAATTTACGTTTAACTAAAGTTAAATTCATTTATGAAAGGCAACACCCAGAATAGATTAATTGACATTGAAATATGAACTAAACTATGCTAAAATCAAAAAAACTTTAACTACCTAGTACAATTTTAATTATATATATATATATATATATATATATATATATATATATATAGTAAAATATGTAATTGACATCTTATTCTTACACAATTACTGTTAAAAGTTTGCCTAACGCTACAAAGTTTATTTTACGTTTATGGTGTATTGTTGGGGGGGAGGTTTTTAGGAACTAGAATAGGCTGAAACGATGATTTGTTTTTTATGTAAACTTTTTTGAAAATACTTTTTAATCCAGTCTACGCTATTTTAACGACTTTTTTAAATCTGAAGTTAGTCAATTGACGATTGGGACACACTGTCCATTTTAATGACATTTAAGTGCTATACAATCAAGTTTAATTTATTAATGTTTCTGTTTTAAAAGTTTAGTGCTCACACACTGACGTATTCCCGTATCTATGACAGATCAAGATAAGTGTGACGCTCACTTCTCAAGGGAAAATCGGACGAGTGTAACCAAACATTCCCCGCGGGGTGTCAACTGATACATTAGTAATCACTAGGTGCCCAATCAATAAGTACGGGCGTCCAGCGAAGTCGTCGACCCCGATGTGTTTACCGACGCCTCGTCCACCGTCGTATATGTGTGTAATACTGTTTAATAAATCCGTGACGTGAAGAACGCTTGATGCGACAAACACGTAAACGCACCTCGGATTAGCTTTTGTAGCAAGTCGGTAAAAAGATTTTGCCCCATTATATTGCTGAAGAAAAAGTTTTCAAATCAACGTGAATTATTGCGGTGGGGGGGTTTTTTCCCGGGTTTTTTGAGGGGAGGGATAAAATCGCCGCTTTAACAACCGTACCCAATAAATCGACGTTCTTAAATTATAAAACGATCACGTGGGTAGAACGGAGTAAGTTGAACGGAGAGTACGTACGAAAGGTCGTTCTATAAAAAATACCTAAACACGAAAATGTGCTAGGCTAATGTCGAATTAATTCGAAATCAATGAACAAGTAAGTGTGGGCGGTTACCATAAAGGTCAAATAAACAATCAGCGATTTAAGTCGTTACTACTATAAAACAAAATCGTAAAATAAAAACGAACGCTACATGCAGGCCAGAGTCTAAAATCCAATTTTTTTGAAGTTTTCAGTTTCTACTGCGATTTCACTGTTAATATGAACCGATTTCAATATTAAAAAACGCTAAAATATATAATAAGCCGTAAAATTGTCAACAGACCCACATTGCTAGTTCGGCCCATCTACGTAACAGCATTCATCGATAAAAAGATAATTAAAACCATCGATAATTGTCTATGGCGAGTGTTTTTTTAACGGCCAGCGTTATAAACTTTTTATGGCCGCCTGTTGGGTTGATTAAACGGCTCAATCGGGGATTTTAAGGAGCGCCATATCCAGCAGGACACGCGTTATCTGAGAACGCACCTCTAGTGACAGCTGTGATGGATAGGTTCGCTCGGAAACTATCCAAACAGGATACCCTGCCTATATAATGATAACGACACACATCCTTAAGTCGAGACACTAAAGAGTTCAGGAACCCAGAGATACAACTTTTTTAACAATCTTCTCAACTTTTGAATGAATCCACACTACCTAAGTATTTTTTAAATTGGATTAATAAAAAAATGTGTGTGAATCGTTAGAAATGAGTGAATTTTTTAGTTAAAGTAAAATTAAAAATGTTGTTAGTGATGATGGTCAGAAGTATTTCACGACATTAATATTCATGCACAAATGCTGTTGTAAAACGAATACGTTACACCATCTTTGAAACATGAAGTTTAAGCAGAAACGATTTGAAACAGCGAATAGAACGGCAGCTAAAGAATAAAGATAAGGTTACTTTTAAAGTTATGTACATATAAGAGTATATCTTTCATAAATGTTCAAAATCAAATAAAAATAAATATTGGCTAAAACAATAAAAGATAACAAGATAAAACAAAAATCCATTATTTAACACGCAATACTAATTGCTTAATTATCTTCTTATTTTACATTATCACTAAAAGCAATCCCTGCTTTTGTCTGTGAGTTGTAAGTCACACTGCTTTAAGTTTTAAAAAATACATTCGCAAGATAATCGTTTTAAGAATACGGCAAACTTTTTAAATCTCCTTGAATGAAAGTTATCATAGACTAAAGAAAATTTTCGAACTGGCTGGAATTAGCTAAAATTTTTTTTGTACCTAATTTAATTAGAACTGGATAATTTTTTTTAATCTAATTAAGATGCGCCATTCAGCTTCACGCTTGGCGCGGTTACAGACTAGAGCATTCGTGGGGGCCACTTGACATTTGAAGACTCGCATACCGCTTTCTACTGGAAAGTACTTCTAGGAACTCTAAACTGACCGAAGTGGTTGGCGGGAAAAATGTATGCGCACCTTGTACACTGGAAACTAGAGACTATTTATTTACACCCATTTTATTTAAAAAAAATATAGTCACATGTATTTTTTTCGGGAATGTAAGATAACAACGAGAACCATTGTTACTATTATATGTTTGGAAATAAAGAAACAATTTTGTTAGCACGTAACCAGTTTTGAATACGGAAATAGTTTGATCATTTCAAGAATAAGGCAACAAAGTAAAGTAAAAGTCTATACAGGTCCCAGTGCTAGGCAAGTCTCTTTTGTATAAAGGGTATCAGGGAATTGTCCACCAAGCGGCCCCACTGCTGATTGGCAGACTTCAAATTTCTTCGATTTTTCTTTCAATTTCGAAAATATTCAGGTCCCTCACGATGCTTTTCTTCATCGCTGAGCACACGATAACATAAGGCAAGTCGCGAGTCTTAATTTTTAGAATTCATAATTCAATTGTTCACGTTGTGTTGGCAACAATGTATAAGTTGGGCGCTGAGAGTAGCGGAGTCTTGGAACTTCTGAATTTAGAACGTTTAAAGTGAGTACTTTGAAAACTGCGCCACGGAATCTCGAGCAACTGTTCGGAATAAGCTGTTAACATAAGTTGAACTCTTTATGACGAATCCGGACATATGGTTATATTCATTTCAAAGTCTCTCATTACGCATGCGACGCTCGAACGCTGGCGTATATAACGGCCGACCTGTCGCGCCTACTACCGGCTTGCAATTGCGAATATCGCCAATTAAACGTAGGGAACCCGTGAAGAGAATCAATACATTTACAGTAGACATATCTGATACTCTTTCTTTTTAAATGGCGAAGAACCAAATGACTCCCTTGACGCTTTTATCGAATATATGTAACACCAGAGATATAAATCGTCAGCGTTCAAAGTCTCCAAGTCTTATCGATCCCGAAATACCCGTGGCGGAGATTGATTCAAGAAAGAAATTGCAGGTGGCAGGAAGTTACTTGAAAAGCGGCCAGTTTCTCGCCCACTGCCTGAGTCGTGGTATCTCAGTGGCCGGGCCCTCGTTTTATTTCATTATGCCCCAGCTTTCGAATACCGGTGGGGACACCAATACATCTTAAATTGCAATTTCAATTGCTAATACGCCACATACGCGGTGCTGCAGGTAGATATCATGTGATAAGATGTCTTCAAAGCCGGCTTTTCATTACTATCCCGGGGGATATTATTTACATATAGCCAATACATCTCCCCCGATACGTCTCCCGATTTTAGTACTAGTTACGTCCAAGAGTACGAATATTGTTTTTAGTATTGACAGTTCATGTTTATCGATACTTTGATGCTCTATTATTAAGTATACCATTAGTTACTGTTGACCATTAGTAAGGAAATGTCGCCAGCGGTATATACCCACTTGCTCGTAAAAAAAAAAAGAGAAT
This sequence comes from Iphiclides podalirius, assembly GCA_933534255.1. Taxonomy (NCBI): domain Eukaryota; kingdom Metazoa; phylum Arthropoda; class Insecta; order Lepidoptera; family Papilionidae; genus Iphiclides; species Iphiclides podalirius. The sequence continues at coordinate 14,601,041 of OW152817.1, forward strand.
AAATTATTCTTTTCCGTCACTTTTACAAAATGGAGTGTTAAAAATACCTAACGCATTATTAATAATCATAATTTTAATACACTGCTGGACATAGACCTCCCCTAAAGACTGCCACGAAGCAGAATCCTGAGCCGTATGCCACCCCACATTAAACGCTTCACTCCACCTGGTACGAGGCTATTTGAGAAAATTTCTTCCCCATCAGTTATCTACGGGCAATATTGCTGTTCGCAAATGCTTGCGGGCCAGTGATTTCGTTACCTGTTCAAATAGCGGTTTCAACAAATTTGGACAGTTAAACCTAGATTGATGCAGACCATCTTAAGTCGTAACATGAATACTTAAACTATTACATTTGTATAAATGAAACATCCAAAAGAATAAAGTGTTTTAACACTCGAACCACGCGAGGGAAGCGTCGGAAGTATTTCGAATGTACTCGCGGATGCCCAATTACTAAGTCAAAGCTCCTTCAGACGCTTAACAAAGCATCCGTCAATCGCCGGAAAGGGTGACGATGAATCATCGCCATTGCTATTCAATATGCACAATGATTTGTCGCGAGCGGTGTCAGTTTGCAATAGTGTAATGATGAGTGACAAGAACTTTCTGGGATATTGCAGCCCCAATCAATATTCTAGCGATCTACCGTTAGTGCACTTCTATCGTCGATAAAAGCCTCTAACGCTGGTGATAAAACATATGATAGCTTTAAATATGCGAGAATAATTTCACATAATTCGGATGTACCTATTTGAAATAAAGAGAATTTAGTCATCAAATTATATTCCATTAGAACACAATTATTCCTACTAAGTTACAAACAAGTGAAGCTAATAAATACTGTTTTAAGAATGTTCTTCACAATCATCGAATCGTAAGAATGAGTCAAGAATAGGTTCGTTCACAACTAAAATGTAAAATATTCAAAAGATAATAAAAGGAAACTTAAGGAATAAAAAGTATAATTTTGAGAAAATCAGAATAGGAACTACATAGACAAGACTGCTGTTTACCAGCCGACCTTGATTAGGAGACAGAGTGGATTGCAAGAGCGATAACTATTTATAGCAACAAACGGCCACATCAATAGCATTTAATAAAGTGGCTATTGATAAAGAATAGATAAAAACGTCTGCATAAAATATATACACGCGAAAAAACAAACCCGTTTGTGACACTACGAATTAGTTATTAACTCGGAACGTGTTTGTTAAGTTTCCAATGTTCTTTTATTTTTATGGCGGGCAAAGGTTGAGAGAATACAGCCGATGGTCATTCACAATACCGTGGCGGTCGAGTTGAAACACTTTAATAGTAGCTCCTCGGTTACGAGAAGCAAAGATATGAAAACTAACATCTGGACTTCTAATACTGGTGCCTCTCTGATAAGCGGACCCATAATTTAAGAAGGAAGTAAAATCGACTTTAGAATGGGGAATTAAATTTAAAGTTAATCAGCACGGCTGTTGGAATCGAGGCAACAATCATACTGCAGTTATGCGTAGCGGCAAGCGAATCGGAAACGATTCAACAGACTAGAAAATAGACAAATATAAAAATAGGCAAATACGAACTCAAAAACTGCTCTATGCAGCCCGAGTTGGAAATAAAATTTCTATATGCGATTTGTTTTTGAGTATATGGACAAAAGCTCTGTAGGGCTCTGTACAGAGGGTATTACGGCATAGTCCCAACTTTGGATTAACGGACTTCAAGTACCATCGGAACATTTTATTTTTGTTATTATTTCGAAAAATATGCTGGTTTCCTCACGATATTGACTTAACTGTGTGGCGACAGCATTAGCGAAGTGAAAATTAGTTTTCCGGATATGACGAATGATGAAGCGAATTAATTAAGAAAGCATACTAATCAAATTTGTTCGACTAAGTTTTACTAATAACAGAAATCATTACAAATGCTTAAGCGGCAGTTTGTCAAGAACGCTAGGCTACATTGCCTCGCTGAATATTAATACTTATCCTCACCGCGAGAAAATAAACGGCCCTCATATCATCAGCCGCAATATACACAAAGCAAATAGAATCAAATCACATACAGCCGCAATAGCGGGGCGATCTCCGGGCGATCGCTTTTAATTCAATATACTCGAAACAACAGAGTTCATATGCCGGTGCCGGCACCAATTAAATTGTTACTTGCAATTCTAACGCCCGGTTTCTGAAACACTGATCCTCGTAGATGTCAACTAATAAGCCGTCAAATTGCTTTTCAAATTTCATTTTAGTTGCCAAAAGGATAGTTAAACTCTCTGAATTGACCAAAATGATCTTCTTAATGATCAGAATGATCAATTCAAATAGTTTAACCATCCTTTTGGCAACTCAAATGAAATTTGAAAAACCATTTGATAGATGATTAGTTAACATTTATGATGATCAGTGTTTCAGAAACCGGGCGTAAGTGCCGACTTATCTTTCGCTTGTATGCATATTCGCTTTCCTTCACAAAGGCATCGTGAGTAAAACTGCATAATTTTCGAAGATATGTGAAGTAGATATGCCAATAGAATGAAGAAGGCATGCCAATGTGTATTTGGATCAAATTCAAATATCTTTACTCAACATTGAGGCATTACATTTACTTACTGTCAAGAAACTACTACCGCGTGGTGGACTATACCCTTTGTACAGAGGAGGCCTTTGCCCAGCAGTGGGACTAATAATACGTAGTAATGGAATTGACACCGCATTGCGGGAAGCGTCCGCGGTATTGTCACAGGCAAAACTTCCGCATACAATTCACGCTCGTTTCGAGCTCTGAAGAATTTCGACAGTTTTACAATTTTAAACCAGTCTAGAGAACACCGGACGAGACCTAGATTTAAAGATAGGTTTTTGTTTATTTTCAAATAGTACTATGAGGCGCAGATGCATCAATCATTCATTCTCTATCTTTTGAAAAAAGAATTAAGATTCTTTGAGTTTATCCTGTGCACAGAACAATCGGTGGAGCGATGCTCAAATTTAAAGTACCTAGTACCTACATTAAAGCTATAAGCAATGTTAAATTGAATAAACATGGATCGACTTTAAATTGAATTACTAATAAGATTATGATGATAAGATATTCATCAAATTATAAGTAAACAATAAAATGAATAGTTTGACAAAACTAAAAGAGGAGTAAACATATGAAACAGATACAAAATCGTAATGAATTTGGAGAAAAAAAAAGCCAAAAACAAATCAATAAAAAAAAATAGAAACAATTAAAAAAGGAACGCATTCTTTTTGTTGAGCCTATCTCAGCTGTCGTCCGAAACGGTATCGAAGCTCGATCGCCTACGTGAACCATTACCTGCCTACCGGCGCGCACTTTTCGATTTTGACAACACTTCCTGACGTTGCGGCCGCATCGCAAATTGCACTTTAGTGCTTTTCAAATAGGGGTGAAAATGCGACAGTCTCTTTACTTCTTCACAAGCGAACGTTCATGAGACTTGAATCAGCAGTAACGTAGGCGGTTTTTATGTGGCAATAGGTGCATTTCGAAAGGCCGCCCACACGCGCCGAACAAACTTATAACCCACCAGGGGATTTTGGTCCAAAGCGAACTGTTTTAATGAATATTATAAAAATAATTTTTCCTATAAACGCACACATCTCTCGACCGAATTTTCAACTAATATATCCTTCGTGGCTCCCTAGTTTCCTCCAATGGTATACGTCGAGGACTACGTGCTCATCTTTAAAGGACACTAAATTCTGCGCAGTCATCTTTATATGTCTAAGCTCTACACTTTGCAACGACGAAATTTCGAGAAGGATCAAATGACTGGGAAATATAAGCACGATTGAAACGTGGAGAATCTCAGACCGATGCGTCGAGTTTTCTTTTAGTTTACTAATCCATATTTATTTGTTCCACATATACGGTGATATTTTATCCATCGTTACCTTGATGACTTCAATCAACTTCGGTAAAACTTGATGAAGAATAAGAATAAAACCGTAAAAAAAAGTAGGTTACATCGATACTAGTGCAAATAAAAACAAAAACCATCGTGTAAACTCTGAGGTGTTACTGATGTTTCGCCTTCTTGTCGTTGTACAAGAAGTTTCAACTTCTGCGAATATAAAATGTGACAACACAAAGCTCCAGTCTCGACTTGTTTTAACTTCAGGTAAATCTACACCTCCAAAGATTGTTATCGACTGGGGGGAGGTTTCGAATTTCTTTAAATAATAATACTTCGCGGTCCCTAAGATACCTCTGTGATTCGGCTACAGAGTAACACAATTATTGTCCAAAGGATGGCACGTTTATTTTAGAATTTCAGCTATAATTTTAAATGGCTTAGAACTATGTACCTATTAGTTTGGTTGCTTTTAAATAATGATTTGGCCCGATCGTGCAAAGTACGAACAAAAAATCGAACGTAACTTTAAAATATGCACTCGATATAGTTATTAGATAATTTTATTTGAATACACATTCATAAATTGAACATGAAGGGATTTAAACATAATTATAATAGTTATAACGATTTAATTTTAATCAAAGACGTACCTTAGATCTTAAAACCATTAATTGGCGACATTAGTGTCCCTAGCCCTACATAAAAACAATCATTTCTGTTTCGATAACTTATTTGCTCTATCTTCTTTTTTATCTGGTGTAGATTTATTCAAACTCTCTTAGAAGGTAATTCATTGCTTGAAACGCTTCTAGCTGAAGCGTTTCAAGCACTGCCGGCAGTTTAAAAATAGATATTAATATTTTTTGCACAAACCATATAATGGACTGTTTGCAAATAACATAGATCAAAACATTTTAATCTATATTTATCTTCACTATATCGCTATCTCATTTAGGTAAAAAGATACCGCATGATTCTCACCTGAGTTCGGCTGTTCTTGTATATCAACATCCGACAACACTCCCTTCCTTTCGAAGAAATTTTTCACTTTTGCACAGGATGTTTCAGTGTCCGCGGTTGTAACCATCGCGAAAATACTCGCAACTATCACCAAATATATTATTTGGTTCTTCATACTAGTGCCGAAAATCGATTTCTTGTTAGGGGACAGTTTCACATAACAACACACGTTCACAGCCATGCTCATGGGGAACTATTTACCGAGTCCTAAAGTATCTACTTCGAATTTAGACGCTTCATAAATAAAATTGAAGTTAAATAAAATTTTAACTTAAACTTTAAGTAATATATACGCCATATAAATAACACACGATAACTTAACTGCGATCCATGACGATCGCAGCACGACAGCGAACTGACTGGCGACCGCCGCACTGACTGAAGTGTGCCGAAAGCCGGAAAGTCAAACTGCAGAACGATTATTGCCAACGTATAATAAAATAAACTTTTAATTATTATTACAAATTTATTAAAATTAAAAAAACAACAAATCAGAACATATTATAACCATAACTTTAAGAAATTAATTATCTTGACATACGATTTTAATTCATGTACACTTTATATTAATAGAGCAACACCATTTATTCCGTTTTATATGCTTAACTGTTCTACTCAATATAAATATACACTAGATAAAAAGAGAACACTGATTATCTATTAGCTCCGCGAAAACTATTGTAAAAGATTACCTATTCGATAGAGTTTCAGTTTTGATCAAACTAAACTTGTCAATTTATTTACATTTCAATTTATAAAACAATTTTAACGTGCAATCGTGCAGTAAGTGATTAGTGCATGAGTCTTAAAAGCCGCCTATCGTCCCATAACCCATAAGTATATTAAAAGATATCTCGGCTATTAATTTTTAAATCTAAATAATCATTCTTTTTTTTTGACTTTCATTCAACTTTATTTTACATAACATTTCGGCAAGACTTAATAATGAGAATTTATTTACTGAAAAGTGTATCGAATGCAATCGGTAGACGTTTCCTAGCGACAAATAATGTAAGAAAAGTAACGCACTGTATTTTTGATATGGACGGTCTACTTTTAGGTAAGTACTTAACAGGTAGTTACGCGCCCGACCTTTTCGATTGTTTTCAATGTTAATTAATTGAAGGTTATAGATACGCAAAAGTACGAGATTGTATAATCATAATGTTACAATTCATTATTTACAATACATTAGGTACTTTGGTTTATAAAATTATTTGTTTTACTAGTAGCAATATGTTACATTTTTTTATATATTCACAGATACCGAGCAAGTGTATAAAAAAATGATAACTCAGCTCTGTGCAAACTATGGACACAAGTACACTGATGAACTGATGATGAAGGTTCTTGGAGGAACTGAGCAAAGATTGTCCGAGATCTTATGCAAGGAGCTAAAGCTTCCTGTAACACCACACGAATTCAGAGACCAGTTGTTGAAACTTGGTGACACAATGCTTGCAGGAACACCGTTACTTGATGGTAATCTATTTGTTACATATTTCATATGGTTTACATTATACAGGTCACTTCTGAACTTTGGTCACACTTATAAAATTGATTTTTCACAAGGCTGCTAACATAGATAAAAAGCCTTTATTCAAGATCATGAATACCTTGGCTTTAACTTTAAATAAGTATAATAATGAATGAAGTATAAACTAGAGGAGATAACACCACTCCTGGGCAAAGGCCTCCTCTGTACAGAGGGTTGTTATCTTGTTCTCCAGGTACTTAAGTCAAGTTCTTAGGTCTTGTCATAAACCTTAGGTGATTTAAAGTTATTCCAAAGTTTTCCCATTTCCCAAACTTTCAGTAAGGGTGGAGCATAATAAAAGCTCTACTTCTTTGTTTTTCTCGATTAATAGCTGTCCATGAATGACACTAACTTTTTTACTTTAAAATGTCATTAAGCCTCTTTTTTAAATCTTAAACCTAATATGTCCCCTGACATTACAAATACTTAGTCTCTTTACTCTTCATTATACAGGGGCCGAAAGATTAATTCGTCACCTGCACAAAACTAGAGTTCCGTTCGCTCTAGCAACATCTTCCAGTGCGCGTTCAGTAGAAACAAAGATAGCTAGTCATAAAGAGCTTTTCAGCTTGTTCAACCACATGGTTATGGGGAGCAGTGATAAGGAAGTTAAATTTGGAAAGCCACATCCAGATATATTTCTTGTGGCTGCTTCAAGATTCCCTGATAAACCTGACCCTTCTAAGGTAGTATCATCAAATTTTTGTTCCAATTATTCTATATATTTATTATGTAAAGTAGAAAACAGTACAATTTATCCCTGTGTTGTAAGGACATTTTACAAACACACGAAAATTAAGTTGCACCAGGACAAACACCCAGCTGCGAAACAACTATCTGTGGGTTGCACAAATAATTGTTCCGTGTGGGAATCGAACCCATGACCTCCGACGCCGAAGCCAATACCTTGGCAACTGCGCCACGGAGTCATCGTCACCTGTTAATAATGTGTCATAATGCTTAATCTTGTATTTTATTTATGTAACAATATAAATAAAATCATAATGCTTTCATATTTATAGTGCTTAGTGTTTGAAGATTCGCCACACGGTGTCACTGCTGGCATCGAAGCCGGTATGCAAGTGGTGATGGTGCCAGACCCCCACCTTGACAAGCAGTTCACCAAACATGCTACAATAGTGCTTCCATCTCTAGCTAAGTTCCAACCAGAACTATTCGGATTACCAGCGTTCCATTGACAGTACATATTCAAATCAACTCAGGTTTGAAGTATGCCAGATGTTCAATATGAATTATTGAAACCGTTGTGGTTTCCAACCATTATTTGTAACGCAATACTCTTAATTGTAATTAATATTTTGTGTTTGTGATTTTGAAACAGTTTGTTGAATTAATTAATTGACCCAACACATTTTTATAATGAAGAACAACTAGATACATGCAAAGGGACATTTTGTATTTTTGTTTCCGATACAGTTTACAATATTAACTTTTGTATATATATATTTTGGTATACAGTTGATGATGTATTCTCGGCAAGAAATAGTAGAGTAGAAGTAAAATATAACAATCATAATCCTTTGCGCTATGACAGTGCCTCCCAAACTTTTTCTACATTGTAATGATGCAAGCTCAAAATTTTCAAATCATTGAGAGCTTGCCTTAGCAAGGGAAACACCATGGCCTAATATAACAGAGACATAAAGTACAAGTATTGTACTTTTACATTTACCGGGGATGTCTTTAAAAGGTTGACAGGGTAGTTGTAACCTTAACAATGTTGTTAATATCCATGGATGGGGTTACTAAATATCAGTTGAACTGCCTGCCCCAATTGCCATGTTCTACTATAAGAAAGCTTGCTCTCAGAGTGTGATCAAAAGAATATCTCCCTCCATTTTTTTTATGTGAAAAGTTGCCAAACGAGCAGACGGTTCACCTGATGGTGAGTGAATACCGCCGCTCATGGACATCTGCTACATCTAGGGGTTACAGATGCGTTGACAACCTTTTGAATATTGGGCTCCAGCTACCTCACTCACCAGACGAAACGCGAAAGTATTTGTCATACTTCCAGTACGGGCCTGCCCATTCGTGCAACAGCCGAGGCTGCTGCGTGGCCGTACCACCAAAAAGCAGACATTATTATAAGCAAACATTTGCTGCTTTACTTCCTATTATTGTTTATTTACCAATATAATTTTGTTGCATGGTTGTGATTCCGATTTTCAAATAACCGTACAAAAAGTCAATAGAAAAACTCGAAAGTGATTTTATATACACTTAAATAATTTAAAATAAATATTTTCTTGAGTTTTTATTGAATTTTGTACATAAAATTCATCAACTAGTGTTCATGTACAAAGGTGATAGTCATCCATAGACTTAAAAGTACAATTGGGATTAGTAATAATGTTTTATAGAACTTGTTATGTTTATATGTGTAGTTTATAGAGGATTTAAGCATAATAAATTATTTATATATGACTGCATATTATTTTGAGATAACTATTGGTTATTGAGTTTCAGCATATACTCAGTGTCTGACCACAATCTAGATTTATTCAGGGCATGTGACTTAACTCCAATACTTACAAAGCATGATTATGACCTAAACACGGTGATGGAAAGAACAATAATAAAATCCGAAAATCTAAAACCTCATGGTGCCCCACAGTGATTCGCATCAGCGACGCTCTCAATATTAGTAAACAGTTGCTGTAGCCGAACACTGCTAGGACATGACAAACTGTTATCAGTTTGAACTCTGATTGGCTTTGTATGAATACAAACACAAGTTGAGTACACCAATAAACAATAAATTTGCCTATCTCGAATTATCAATTTGTATTTTTAATCTTTTGGTGGCTCGTGTGTATGTATTGTTAAATAATACAAGCCGTTTTTCTAAATCCTATATTACATAAACAATTTAATTAATATAACGAAAATTCCAATTCATTTAGCGAGTTGTTTCACGGTATTAAGGACATCCTCTGCGGTCAAGTTAGTCAACGCTGTACGTCGTTCCACACCTTTGTCTGAAATGAAATTGCATACATATTACCATAGTAATTGTACTACTGAAAATACCATATGACTATATTTGCCAAACTATATGAATGGCTATACTTTATGCAACTAGTAAGAGAGCTACTTCTAAGCTAACGCCGAATTTACAAATATTGAATACCTAGTCAACAAGTTTTAATTCAATTAACTTTCGCCTATGACTAAAACTCTACTATGTCTAATGTTCAGTTATATGAGTGCTAAACCCTACCTGACCCAACAATAGTTGAATAATTTTAATGATTTTATAAAGGAAGAATGAAAAGAAATGCCTTTTTTTAAATATTTAAGTGGTTTTAGCATATTTATTTTGATAAATTAATCATTATATTATTAATTTAAAACAAAGCTAAATTCAGCCCTTGCATAACTTTTTTCTTTAATAGTATGTGCCCGGATAATAAAGGAAACTGCAGACGTATGCCAATTTATTATAAAAATAATTGAATTTCATATCTTTGCCCTCAATTTTTAACAAAAGTTATTTAAAGATTTTCTGACACTTGTAATCTTTAGCCCGCTCAACTAGTTTAGTATTTATATGTACATAGCTATGAAAAATAAGATACTTGACTACAGAATAAGATTTTATGTTGTTGGTGGACTAAATTTACCATGTTGTAATGTCCTATTCAAACAATATTACCAATTACATACACCTAGAAACAAATTATTAATTAGTTAAAAAAATTACATTGTTCATGTATCCTAGGGGCGTCCCTTTTTTTCAGAAGAATCAAAAATAAACTAAAGTAATATTTTAAAATACAGGTCCTAAATTTAAAGTATTTTTTTAGACAATTTGACAATAACACCATAAACTTGATCACTCTTTAAATCAGATAAAGGTTCACAAACTTCTTGACCTCTTTCTGTAACAAATATAAAATAACTAGTTTATGGAAAACTAGTCGTTTTGGGTAACTTTGACTTGAAATGCGGTTTAACTTTGAACAATGTTGTGAAAAAGATTTATTAATTTATTACACGAAAACTATTTTTTATTTCAAAAGCGTAACTGCGTAAAACGATCGGCAAAATGTTTTGAAATAACGAAAATTAAAAAAAAAACTTTCAATGCAATATCACATTTAGATGTAATTTTTACACATAAGTTTTTATTTATTGAAAATACGTCATATAATTTTACCCAAACCTTAAAATATTCGAATAATGATGTTTTACATCCTAAACAAAATTATGTTCAAAGTTACCTTAAACTCAATATATCACTCTCAATATACTCATAACTGTAAATTTGAGTTTGGGGGGAAATTGTGGATAGTTCTGTTGTTTTTCGTAAATTTATTGTGTCGGCAAAATAAACCAACTCAAAATGACACTATTCAATAAAATAAAGGTGTAATAGATATAAATCAGATTTTAATAGCACAAATTCTGTAAAAAATGTTCAAAGTTACCCAAATGACGTTATATAAAGGCATTAAACGATTTAAAAGGCCATTATTTCAGCGCAATTTTTTAAATCGCATAAAAACGAAATCGCGAAGGAACACCTGTATGTGCCGTCACACAAATTGGAAGCTATTCAGCTTGCCGTAAATTTTGACAATATGTAAAAATATGAATTTATATATATAACCCTTTTTATTAATATAAACAATATTTTGTGCATGGTAAACTGTACAAGCAATCTATTATATATTATACTAGTGACCCGCCCCGCTCGCGCGCGGGTGCAATGTATCCTTCCTCTTGAATCAGTCTTATCTAGTAGAGAAAAAAACCGCATCAAGATCCGTTGCGTGGTTTTAAAGATCTAAGCATACATAGGGACAGACAGACAGTGGGACACTTTGTTTTATACTATTTAGCGAAGTAATAATATATTTTTTTCACTAACATTCGAGAAATTTATCTGCAATACCAACTTTATTTCCATTTATTATTAAAAAAAATTAAATTTATTACAAAATTATTATTTATATTATTACCAAAATTTAGTCTTCATGACAGATTCAGATTAGAAGTATGTTTACACTTACGTCACACACATGAAAAATGGTGTTCAAAATTCCACAGTTGACACCAGTTGCAATGTATCTTAAATATTTATTTCCTCTAATATTCATTGATGATTGATTTGCATGGTATAGTATATTTGACTACACTCCAAATTATACTACGGTTATGGTACGGTTTTTAAGTTAAATTAAAAAAAGTGAAGTTTACTTGTCCCACTGTTGGGCAAAGGTAGCCTTTGTAGGGGGTTTCAGGGCATAGTCGACCAAGCTATCTTCATAATGTGAAATGTGACTTCACTGCTGAGGATGTGATAAATCAAGTATTAGTAAGTTTAAAGCGAGCGCCCGGACAATGAGCTTTCGCCGCTTTTAGAGTTCTTCTTTTTCTTTTTTATACTTAACACTTCAAATAGCTCACATATTTCATAGCAAAATATTTGTACCTGGACGTGGACTTTCATAGCAAAATATATGCACTTTCCAAAATCACACAAAACAAAATATAAGTTTATATCATACCATATCTAGCCCAAATACATGGTTGAATCCCACTGCATTCACGAATTAGGATGGGGAAATTAGGATTCTCCTTCTTAATGGACACATAGGTTTTCTGAATGAATTCCCTGAAATAATTAATTACATAGTTTTAATCGTTCATTCATATTCATTTGCTGCAGTATTTACAGACAAGTTAATGTTAAACCTCCTTCTAATTATATTGCATATAGAAATAAATTTATATGTATAATTCATAAATATGTGTTACTATAAGGATTAGTGACGGGTTGTAACAAATCTACTATACTTTCACAATATCAGGAACTATCAAAATATTAAGACAAAAAGAGATTTCCTGAATGAAAAAACCACAAACTTACAGGTTAGAGCAGATTTATGTAATCAAATATACCTTACGCCTGCGGACTGCTTGCCTGTCTGGCACAAATGAATCCTTAATTCTTTAAGATGCCCACCTAAGCGTACAGCCGACATTTCTAAATCTTTTATGATTTTTATACGATCCTATGACTTTGAAATTAAATTAAATATTTTTTCCCAGTATTGAGATTGACAGCAGATGTAGATGTCAACTGTCAGGTCAGTGTCACTGCTCACTGCCAAATTAGTGTTGCATGTTATCGACATGCATGTTGCATGTCTTCTATAGATAGATAATCGGTTATCTATCGATAGTTAAGGTAAAATCAATCTATCGATAGTATTGTCACGTAGCAATACTATCAATATCGATAGCTCTCCAAGTGCAATAGTATTGTACAGCAATACTATCTATACAATGCATGCGATGGTATAAATAGTATTGAAATTTCCATTAATTTTTGAAAAAACTTTTGTATTATTGATAGCCAGTAACTTTTCGATAGCATTGCTTTCTCTAAATATACCAAGTAACGAATTTGACAATCCGATTGGCATGGGGAGTAGTGAACTTGTGCCAGAGGGTGTGGGTTCGATCCCCACTAACGGAAAAATATTGTTTGATAAACATGGTGTTTCGTGTCTGGGTGTTCATATATATATATATATATATATATATATATATATGTATTTATTTACAAAATAAAATTATGATTAAGTATGTTTATCAGTTGTCTAATAACCATAGTACACATCAAGTGAATTTTTATACTACAAGTAAAGTGGCATTTCTCTGTCGAAAAGGACGAGGAATGTCATTAAATACGTGCAATTTCTTAGCCGGCCACTAATACACAGTACTAATTTGACTGTTTACACTAGGCCAAGTTACGAGTTAAGTGCGCACATTAAAAGATTATAGAAAGCGATTATATTTTGATTAAATTTTTTTTTTGTATAACTGTAGTTACGGTTTCAGTACTTAGCAGTGCCGGATTAACCACATATCAAGGGTAGCAATTGCTACGGGCCCCGCATATTTAACGCACTCATCTCTGATTGGGCCTTCATTTTATGAGTAAAACTTATTAAATTAGTAAGAGATACGGTGGTAGGGCCACGCAGCAGCCTCGGCTGTTGCACGAATGGGCAAGCCCGTCCGGGTAAGTAGCACGACCTCATAGAAGACCAACGTAAAGTGGAAGTATGACAAATACTTTCGCGTTTCGTCTGGTGAGTGAGATAGCCGGAGCCCAATTTTCAAAAGGTTGTCAACGCATCTGTAACCCTCGGGTGTAGCAGATGTCCATGGGCGGCGGTATTCACTTACCATCAGGTGAACCGTCTGCTCGTTTGGCAACTTTTGACATAAAAAAAAGAAAAGAGTATTGAATTGTTTTTTAACACTTAAGAACCCATAGCAAATCAAGGGCTGTTTGAAAGAATTTGCTATGGGCCCCGCGCTTGCTTAAGTCCGGAACTGATATTTAGACTATTAAAGCTTCATGGAACGCAGAAACAGTGGGCTAGTCCAAGCCCATCAAGGTTCGGTGCGAACCGTGACCTCGATGGCCGCTGACTATGCTTGGTCAGTCGGTGGCTGGGGGCGGTGAGAACCGCCCTGGAACGCGGGTGTACCTAGTCTACGCGTTGTGCTGGTTTCGCAGTGCTCGAAGGCGAGGACAAACTAATCGTAATTTGTAATCGTCTGCATAGGTATATAATCTGTGCAATAAACATCAATATTGGGTTCAGCTATAGAATAGCTGAACCCAATATTGATGTTTATTATATATGTATATATACACGTTAATTGTTTTTCTTCCAATTAATATTTTACAAAAACAAAATCTAAATATCCGTATCTATACTACATACCGCTATAGAAGTTAGAATTTCATTTGGGTTCTATTTGTACAGGCCACTTCTGGATTTAAAATTAAAATTCAATCAGTACATGACGCCACTCAATGACAATAAATGGTTAATTTTAGCAACTATAAAGTCAACAATCACAATAACTTGTTCCGAAGTTCACTAGAAGAAAAGAGCCATTACTATCAATTAACAATTTAATGTAATTACTCCTCATACATCAATTTGTTTTGTACATTACATATAAGTACCAAACACTTCAATTACGATTTTATTTTTCAATAGAACTAAGATACTAGACTATTGTTTTATTAGATATCTATTACAACAGTTTAAATAAATATTGAATAGAATAGATGCATCAGAAATATTGATTACTAGCAAATTGACAACACATTAAAGAGAAAAATTGGTAAAAAAAATAAGTGTAATTATTTGTTCAAAAGTAAAACAATTTAACAGTGAAATTTACCTCATATTTCAAATTTTAAACGAAAATCACAGTTACGCTTTTGGTTTACCAAATATAACTTTACGTTTATTGTGTTATACTTACTAAATTTTCGATATTAGAATAAATTTGTGTAACATTTTGTGATACAAGTATTGCCATCAATCGATAAAATAAACATTACAATTTTGTATTTCAACCTTTATTAAAAAGAAATGGGTATATTCCCATAAAAGTTAGGAGGCTTGTCAAAAATATGTTTTCATATGATATGCCATTTAAAAAGCTTACCACTCAATTTGGTGTACATGTAAATCAAAACCGAAAAAATTCTAAGCTTTAATTATTAAAAAAAAATACCATTAACATGTATATACATATTTACATTGCCGTTTGTCTTACAACACTGTTTGTTATTTGAAACACTATAAAGAAATCTTTTAGTTAAAAAACAAATAAGTTCTAATTTATATAACTTTTAACTCACACATTATATGATGATAAACCCAGATTCATTTCAAACAAAAATAGTCATTGAAATATCATGTTAATATTTGTAAAATTTATTAATTTGAACATAGTCGACTGTTATCATAGTTTCTTATGACATTTGGTGTTTATTATTCCATTAAGTTTACTAGCATAAACTCTTTATAAAATTTTATATTAAATATATAAAAACCTAAATTTCACTAAAGATGTGTATTATGCAAATTTCAATAACTATATTACAATTTAACACTGTAGAATTTAAATATAACAGATCTTCAATATTTTGATTTTATAAATATTAAAAAATTAAGTTCACATTACTTTCTGTGAGATGCAAGTATATTTCTCTATTTATATTTGAAATGAAGAAGTTATCAAGAGGGGAAAATGGGGTGCAACAACCCCATAAAATTTATCTAACGGACGAAAAGATATAGAGCGTTATACAGCTGAGTAATAAATAAAAACAAAATCACTTTTCTGCATCAAGCAAAGTTCCCATTACAAGTAATGTTCCATATCTGACGTAAACTTTTCCGATTGACCACCGCGATTTAGTCAGCTGCATATTTCGTAGACTATTATGATGGCGACCCACCCAAGTATACACAGGTCAAGACTGTACAGGACGAAGCAAGAGAGTATGAGTAGTTCATAGGTCCCCAGGGCTTTGAAAAAATACTGTTCCTGCACCTTTGTCTGAGCACAGACATTAGGAGGTCTCGCTTCATACTGTACATTTTGTTTGGGCTTCAGCTAGCCGGATGCGGGCTCCAGAGCTTTGAACCCATCCGCCGTGAGACCTTGTTTCTGGCACCACTCCACAAAGTCATCAATTAGTACGGGCCAAGCACCTTCTGCATCGTAGTTACTCATACCGTCGTCAATTTGTGTTGCAAAGTCTAGAAGAAGGTTCCATGTATCTTTTGGTATAGACCTTTTGTGATGCTCCTGAAATTTTATTATTTATAGTTATGTTATGCAGCTATATACAATGATACAAACTGGTAAATAAAGATGCATCACAACACCACAAGATGAAAATTATGTATAAATAAGGTAAAAATGAAGTCTCTAGGATTTAAACATGAAGATGCATTCTATTGACTTAAATATAGGTATGCATTTTTAATGTAGGTCTAATTAAACATGAAACAATCAATGCAAAATTCCCTCAATACTTGAGTAGATTGATTTGTGAAAATTTTGTTAACAGCAACACTTTAAATTTCCCCACAAGGAATTTTCATTCAGTTCTATAATACTTTTGTAAATAGATATATAATTAATTACATTACATTTGATATATTAAGTAATTACATTACTATAATTTACTAACAACATATATATACAGCATTGAATTCTTTTTAATGATGATTTTATCAAAAGATAAAATCTATGTTAGTAATAAAACCTACCTGTAATATTTTAGCTAGTGTGTTCAAGGAGGCAAGAAAAAATTATCAATTTCCCCATAAACATCATTTGTATAAATAGTACACATGTTTGGCCTTAACTATAAAGAGTGACATGTTTTTTTCTATATACTTAATCCATCACATACTAAGCCTTAGTGTAAGTCAATGCTGATTGATAAATACCATTAGACCCCACAGTAATCTGGCAGCTCCTGCTTTGTAATCAGACAATTAAGTATTTATATAAATACAATAAAGGCTTATTATTGTATATTATATATGGTTGAAAAGGTTGTAAGACTAAAAGGTTGCAAAGGCTGTAAGTCTTACAAACTGTTGTGACATGTTACTTGTCACTTGTTATTTAATCTTGCTTTGCTTTTTAAATTCTGTCTGCATAGTCAAAATCCATGGTTTTACATGTCTTAATGGCTTCTATCAAAAAGCAGAAGTAATCAATCAACAAAAATATCAACATTTTTCAGATTACATACAAGATAACCTTCATCTTCTCCTTTATCATAACCTTCATCTTCTCCTTTATCACATTAAAATATTCAGGGAAACTAAGATGCAAACTAACAAGATTCTATTGTGTGAAGTGTTGCTTGTAAATAAACAGCTTTTACTTACCTAATCATTTAAATTAAATATATACACATAAAAATGTATTAACTGAAAAAGTATTTGAGTTGAGGTTCTTAAGATTCGCGAACTTTGTCTGATACCAGTTAAACATTTAATCCAAAAGTAAAAAGTGTTATAAAAAATGTGATAACATGACAGTGAAACATCATATTTTATTGTGAAAAAGAGATGAATAATGATTTCACTCTTTTGCAGAGCTTGAACATTTGAGATTTTTGTATGAGCTTTGTATATTAAACCTTGTTGTTCAAAATTATAGTTTAATATGAACACAAATTATTATAGTATAAATAGCAAGTAATAGTAATTTAAGCAAACTTAAATCAAATGAAGGATATACATAGGGTTAATAATTCATACTAAATGGTTATGACAATGTTTACGAAACAAAGAGAGTCTATGAATGTAGTAGTTGTTAGTTAGTAATGTTGACTTTTAACATTATGTAATTGGTACACTAAAAGTCGATCTCATTTTTAAATAGATTGAATAAATTAGTTTAAACAACCCACCGTGAGAAATTTACACCAAGCATCTAAGAATTTAAATCTACCACGGAGCACTATATTCCAGTAAGCAACTGCCATATCCAGCTCTAAACCTTTTTGTCCAGGGTTCTTAGCATAATTAAAAGTGAAATGGTAAAAATCTTTGAATTTGTTTGGATCTTTGATTTCTAATTCAAGTGTTGACAGTTTTGCTTTTAATTTATCTATGCTGTCTACTGCAAGTTCTAGAAGGCCTGTTGTAAACTCTTCTTTAGTGAACTCGCATTGTACTGCTGCTTTGCACTTCCACGCAATTATAAGTACTAAAATTGATTCGGGGCTAAGATTTAGATCTTCTAGGAACTTCATTACACCGTCTACGGTTATTTTATCATTTTCATGTGGGTCTTTGTACTTGTTGAATAGCTGTTCCACCTTTTTTCTGTCTACTGCTGATTTGACATAATCTTTGTAGTACGCTTCGGGGTTCTGAAAGTAGTTGTCACTCGCTAAGTCTAGTTTCCAATCATTTTGCGATAAGCAGAATATGGCTGTACTCTCACTCGTCTGTGTAAAGGCGACGAACTTCTTGACTTTATCTCTCTGTGATGATTTTAATTTATTCTGAAAAGAAAACGCAGTAACGTCATAACCTCAGATTATTAGTTAGCTGTCAAGTGCCTAGCGCCAAATATTTTTTTATAATCATAGAACTTTGTAGTAACATTTTGAAAGATTAGTGTACTACTTTTGTTACAAACCATTTTCGTTAGATTATTGTTATTCCTATTAATGACTTTCACTAGTTTCACTGTTATTTCGACATTAGAACTAATCATTTATAATCACAGACTAAATAATGAAAATGAAATAACAATCATAGACATTTCAATATTACCACTTCAAAGTTTCACAAAAACATAGTAAGAATTGCATTTAAGCAAAACTTTGAAATATACCAAGCTTTAAGATCAAACGTTTTTAAATATTTAATCTTAAAGCTTGGTAAAAAGGCCTTTTAGTCTTATTTCCACACATCGAAGGTGAGCCAAGTCGCCTACCCGAACAAATGTGCTTTATTTTTTTTTATTTGTAAAAAAACAGACTAAAATTGTTTCGCTACAGGAATCGAACCCATTCTTCCAGAATCACGTCCATACTCCTTAAATACTAATTGCTACACGGATAACAAGCTCAACATATTTTATCTATTTTTTTTTACATTTTAAGCAATTTGTGGCACATCTATTATTATGTCCTTTACAAAAATTTCGAATATCGTAATTTTAGTTTATGTTAATCTCATACGAACGAACTAGTGAAACTGTGAATAAGTTTCAAGACTCTTGTCAAAACTTTCTTAAGAATAGCTATATACTTATTAGAGATGGGTCGTATCGCTTTTTCTGAGTACCGTATCTGAATCAGATTTCGATTTCAAATATCAGATTTCGAAACTATGTATTTTAATATCTAGATATTTTACGGTCCCGTATCCACCTTGAATAAATCATTTTTATATTACATTTAAAAATGATTTATTTCAACATCTTATATATCACTTAAAATAATTGAGTTTAACATATTCTTAGAACACGCAATCATTAGTGACAATATTTTTATAATTTGTGTAAGAAATAATACATTCAGTATTATAACTTAGGGCGGAAGAATTTAAAATATACACACAAAGCACATAAGCCTTGGTCTGATTTCCACCCAAGCAGCACAGCACTATTAAATTATATTTTTCTTTTTGTGTAGTTTTATTTTTTTTCCAAAAATATGAATAAAATTTAACGAATAAAAATATTCACAAAAAATTTACCTCCTAAAAAATTTCCATTTATATTTTTCTTCCTTAATTTAGACAGAAAATTCTTAAGTAGTAAGTTGGCATCCCTTACTATTACGTGCTAGGTACCAATGCAATCCAGCTCAAGGTTAAACAAAATTTAAAGACATCGTTAATACCATAATTCGTATTTAAATACCACTAAACATGTTTTTTTCCATGCTGTTAAGATTCAAAATTACTTAACTACGCGCTTTGTCGCCCGTTATGGCTCAAGGCTAAACAAAACAATAAAAATATACTTAATAATATCGTTGTAGTAATCGTTGATACCATGATTAGTATTTAATTGAAACGGATCTTATTAGTATGGTTTTAAGATTCAAAATTACTTAACTTATTCAAAATATCTGTTTAAAAATCTGATATTGTGCCTTGCTTGCCGTACTGCTCTAACTAGTGTAATATTTGTATCTCACGCGCTTTGTCGCTCAAAATCTGTTTAAAAATCTGATATCGTGCATTGCTTGCCGTCCCGCTCTAACTAGTGAGTATTTATATTTCACGCGCTTTGTCGCTCGATATCTGATATCGTGCATTGCATTGCTTGCCGTCCCGCTCTAACTAGTGAGTATTTGTATCTCACGCGCTTTGTCTCTCGAAATCTGTTTAAAAATCAGATATTGTGGCAAACGCGTATGATATCGCGATTCGTGTCGGTATAGCGAGCGAGCACGTTACATCAGATTTCGGAAATATCAGATATTGTAAAAATACATAGATATTGAACGAGCCAGTAAGCGATATTCGGATATTGTACTAATATCTAGTTTTCATATCTGATACGATATGTATCGCCCACCACTAATACTTATAATACAAGGTGAGAAATTGGACGGACACGGAACAGTATCGCCGTATCGATTATTCATTATAATTAACACAAATTATATAGTGAAATTTTTGATTTTTAAATTGGCAGAACAGTTACTATTGTAGTAGACTTTTGCCTTTCATGAAATTATGCATGTCGTAAGAAATAAAAGTACAGCTGATTGTGACAGAGCAATCAAAACAAACAGAAAAATATTAGCAGATTTACATTTAAGATAGGCAGCATAGGCATTAAATATTCTTTGTTTACTCAAATTATTATTCATTGTGACCTTAATACACATAGTTATTCGAAATGAGTAAAACGGTTTTTAAAAACTATTTTTTACCAACATATAACCTATACAGGAATCTCAAAACTATTCAACCAAGAGTGAGATTTGCGCCTAGTCCAACGGGATACTTACATTTGGGTGGCTTAAGAACCGCCCTATACAACTATTTGTATGCAAAATCACATGGTGGCATTTTCATATTGCGAATAGAGGACACAGATCAAAGCAGAATAGTTTCAGGGTCCGTTGAAGCTCTAATAAACGACTTAAATTGGGTAGGCATAGAATATGGTGAGGGACCAGGAAAGGAAGGGCAAAGGGGGCCGTATATACAGAGTGAACGTTTAGAGATTTACAAGTAAGTTTTTAATTTTATAATGTTTTACACCTGGCAGTATCATCTGAATTTTATTTTTGACGTCAACTATAGATACACATTATGTATTTTTTATCATTGTAATATCCAATAAAATAATATACTATCATGGTTGCTCTCAAAGATTGTAATAGGACTTTACATATTACTAGCTTTTATTTTATAGATATCATACCTCTATCAATAAACAACTTGATAATCATTCCTATGTCATCAGTTTTATTGATTTATGTATGGTAGATAGTATTATTATGCACATGCAGTGGAAATATAGGAAAAAACAAGTGTAAACAAGTTAGTCTAAAATAATAATTAATTATATAAAATTCAATACCCTAAGTGTTAATGACAATATAAAAAGTATAGAAGTATAAATGTATAGTAGAGAAAAAGGATAAAAAATAAAATTCAACTTTCTCTAGACAAATACGTAGAAGAACTTTTGAGAAGGTAAAGAAAAAGGAAAAAAGGAAATTTAATAATAATTCCTATTGTTTTTTTTTTGTCTAGACAAATATATTAAAATAAATGTTAGCCCATGATTTCTCTGGCTGCAGAATAGTGTTTTGTTGTGAGTGAAGGAAACTTTCATCATCATATTCATCTCTAGGTAATAAACACATGTTGAATACAATTGTTTTATAATTTATACCTTTCCTTTAAAAATGATATTGCATTCATCAATGGGCTTTGTTTTCAGATAATATTGTTGTGTCCATACCCATAAATCAACAAGTGTTGCAATTTATATTCATGCTTTGTAGTAATGTTTTAGATTTTTTTATATAAAAAAAATTAAAAAAATGAAGGTACATACTTCAAAATAGTATTTAATATTGAGTTTAAATATTTATTTTTTCCATTTCAGTGATTATATAAGGAAACTGCTGAAAAATGGTTCTGCATACCATTGTTTTTGCACTGAGAGAAGATTGAACATCCTTCGTAGGGACGCAGTGAAATTGCAACGAGTACCTAAATATGATAACAGATGCCGGAATCTTCCACCAGAAGAAGTGGAACGGAAGATAAAATCAGGTGTTCCATATTGCATCAGATTTAAGGTACTTCATTAATAGTTCTATGTTGTGTTATATAGATTTTGAACTTAATGGGGAAAAATAAAAAAGAGCCTATATTCTATACTAAGCGAAGGAGTAGAATAATTTGTTAGCTTCAGTTTCTCGCTTAACTATAAATTTACTGTCTTCACGGCAACAGTGAATAGGCTTTCAGAGCTAGTGTATTCAAGATCTAAGATTAAATCTCTCCTTATTAACCTGTGAACCTTCAAGACGGGAGCATATTCTTTCCTAAAAGGCGGGTAACACTTGTAAGCCCTCCAGTGTTGTAGGTGTTCATGGGCGGCGGTGATTATTCACCATCAGGTGGGGTTCCTGCTTGTTTGCCCCATAAAAAATAGTGGGTGTTGAGCGCTGGTTAGTTTTTGGTTAAAAATGGCTATCGGCCGTTCCAGTTGACCTCCGACTGCCAGTATTACGAGGATCTGGTGTTCGGAGCGATAGCCTACGACGTGTCTCTGAACGAGGGCGACCCGGTGCTGATGAAGGGGGACGGCTTCCCCACTTACCACTTCGCGAACGTGGTCGACGACCACTTGATGGGTATCACACACGTGCTGCGCGGGGTCGAGTGGCAGATATCGACCACCAAACACCTGCTAATCTACAGGTGACTAAGCGTCGCATTACAAGCCTCTCCTTCTAACAGTATGTTTTGTCTCTTTTAAATTCATTCAACCCATTCATGTGCTTTCTGACCTTTACAAATGAACTTTACGTTACAGTTTTATATACACGTAAGGAAGGGTGTTCTAAAATTCAATTCTAAGTTCTAAGTTCTAAAATTCAAAAATTGTCGCGATTGTAAAGACACGCTATATATATACAGCGTGTCTTTACAATCGCGACAATAAATGAACACACATATAGGGGATAACTTTTTAAAATTTTATTAAACATTTACATTCTCTAAACATCAATATTTACAGAGTTATTAAATTTTCTAAAAGAAAGAATTTTAGAAAACCCTTACGTATAAAACTGTAACGTAAAGTTCATTTGTAAAGGTCACAAAGCATATGAATGGGTTGAATGAATTTAAAAGATACAAAACATACTGTTAGAAGGAGATGCTTGTAATGCGACGCTGTGGCGCGAGTTGTATAGGTGTTACAAATTTTGTTTCTTTTTCACTTAATTAGTTTGTTTGAAAAAAAATTTTTTTTATTATGGATTTTGTTTAACTTTAATATGTTTTTATGATTATTGGCAAGTAGCGTTACACGTGTGTTCATTTATTGTCGCGATGGTAACGACACGCTGTATATATAAAGCTGTTCAACATTATTATAATAGTTGTCAAGCATAAATTTTTGATTGCATAATATTTGAAATGTATATAATCAAAGTATACATGATTAAAAGCAACTAAGAACTAACTTGCAGTTAGTATTTTTAATGCAGTCGGGTAGATTTTAAGCCCCCCACGCTTATTTTTAAATATTTTTTTTACTAGGATTATTATATATTTTTTTTGTTAAATCGAATTGCAATAAGATCGTGTTTTTTTAAACTATTATTTATTGTCGCCGCTGTGGGAATCGAACCCAAACCGTCATTCGAAGTCTGACGCTTTTGCCACTAACCTTCATTGTCACACCGTCTTAAATCGTCTCAAATCTTAACGCTTTTTATCTACAATCTTTTTTTTTAGCATTTGAAGCTAAGCTTGGCGCATCCATTGTTATATCTTTTCCAGCATTATTTATCATAAAAACATCCGGGCACATCGTGCGATTTCAACACTGTCACTTGCTATCTCTGTCTGACCCAATCGACAGCGACATTTAAGATCTCTGCCTGACCCAGCAGAGACTTGCTATCTCTGTCTGACCCGCTAGACATTTTAAATTAGTTTCGTTTCGACCGCAGGGCTTTCGGTTGGACCGCCCCCGCGTTCGGACATCTGCCTCTCATCGTGAACTCGGACGGCACGAAGCTGAGCAAGAGGCAGAGTGACGTCAGAGTGGAGGACTACAGGAGCGGCGGTACGAGCGATGTGTCTTATTTTTACCTCTTTAAATTATTGCCTGACTGTATATGGAACATTATTGTATATGGTGGAGTGGGGAGGAGACAAGCGGAAGAATGTTAGGATAATAATAAGGTATTAAAATTATTTTCTATTAAGTTTGAATTAGGAATTTGACACTTTGGCATGTGGCGTAGTGACGTGTTGCGAATAGTAGCAGTTCTGAATCCTTGTTCCTCTTGAGATACTGATTGACAAACAAGAGGTTAGTATTATAGTACGATAAATAATGCACACCGACCTTTGGAATGAGACAATTGGCTAATTTCGGTTTTGTAAAGCGTTATCTCTATCACACACTACCCATGTGATGTTTCTCGTTTTTTGTGTAAGTGTTTGACAGAGATGACGCTCTACGAAATAAGTCGATTGTCTTTTTCCAAAGGTCAATGTTTAATATTTATCGTCGCGTATTATACAATGCGTGCGATTGTTCAACCGCATTTCATTGTCTGTCTCTGTGTTCACTTCAGACGCATATACAATCTCCACTGCTGCACTAATGAAAAGGTCCGTCCGGGGAAGGACCACGACCTCAAAGAAGATCGGTCTGAAGTGGGAGTGTTATGCTTTTGCGTTTCGTCGCGTGAGTGAGGTAGTTGGGGCCAACTACGGATGTTGCCAATGTCCGTGGGCGGCAGTCATCACGTAACAGCAGGTGGGCCGGGCCGAGCTCGTTTGCCATCTTCTTATATATAGAAAAAACAGAATTTCCCCTTTACGTTTGTGATAAACCTTTAGTTTGTTAAAAAATGTAGATTTTTTAGCTTTTTTTTTAGTGCTCTGCACTTAAGATGGATCGTAAAAATTTGTAGAAAAAAGGAAGAAAAGTTTTTCACCGGTGTGGGAATCGAACAGCGACATCTCTTGTCCGAATAATCGTTGTTCGTTATTCGAAAATGTTTGTATGATGTAAATAAAGAATACAACAATGGATGCGCCAAGCATTACCTGATATGCGAAAAACATTTAGATAAAAGACGTCGAGACTTTTGTCGGTGTAGCAATCAATCGTTTAGCTTAGTGGTTAAAGCCCCTGGGCGCGAATCCCGAAGACGTCAGTTCGATTCCCACAGCAGCGAAAAGCTTTTCGTACTTTTTTATACAAACTTAAGTTTGATATTGTTTATAGGATTAAACTTTCAGGTGTATTCCCGCTTGCCTTAGTTAATTATATCACCCTTTCCGGGGGCGGTTTCGACCACGTGGTCGGTCAGGGCGTCCACCTCAAAACCATGGGGAGCTGGCTGAAGAGGTGAATAGCGATAAAGGAGCTAGCCGAATAATTAATTTGCATTTGAAAGAATAAGTCAATCCCACAGCTGGGCAAAAGCCTCTGTGCAGAGGGTGCCAGGGCATAATCCACCACGCGACCACATGTCAGCAGAACTCACATATCATTGAGACTTTTTTGAAAATATGCGACGTGATACTTACGGTCTTTCTGTTGGCCACATAACAGTCTTCGCTGTTGCAAGAATGGGCAGGCCCGTCTGGGGAAGAACCACGGCCTCACAGAAGACCGGCCTGAAGACGAAGTGGTAATACTTCCGCGTTTCCTCTGGTGAGTGAGGTTTACCGGGCCCAATTTTTTGAAAGTTGGCAACATTTGTAACCCTACTTTCGTAATTATTGTTATCGCCACAAAAATGTTTGCTTTCAATATCGTAAAACCACTGTTTTTGCATTTACTTTGGAATCTTTACGGTAATTTAACTGAGTGAGTTGACCTGTCCGAAATTTTAGCACAGTACCGTGACGTGATTAGTTTACCACGTTAACTGTTTATGTTACCGTGGTTATAAAGTTATGTGTAATATTTTGAAGACTAACGCTTTTCAGTCTACTTCGCTATCTTTCATTTAAACTCAATAGATGGCGTTATCATGCATTATTTTTTAAACGAGGGTTCTACTTGTCCTCTGTGTGAATCGTAAAATTTGATGAACAATCAGAAAGTTATGGCGTACCGATAAAAACACCTTTGAGAATTTATTTATACATAGATATTTCTCGTCAATAGGAGGTTGTAAATGGTGTTTGAATCAACAATAATGATTAAGAAGGTAGTGTACAGACAAAAAATACCTTTGATAAATAATATATTGAGATTATTGAAGCAGTAAATCTTGTTTTATCAATTATTACCGCAAAGCTTGCAACGAAAATGATGTTGACGACAAAATGGATTATGTCAATAGTTTCAGGTGAGCAAAATCTCATCGCACCCGAGCCGTCTGAACCCAGATCTCCTAGAAGAGTGCAACAGGTTGGAACTAAAGCGGCGCTTGCAAGACCATACGGAGAGAGAAGACTTGCTGGACCGCTTACAGAGCTTGATAAAGGAGAACTATCCGGGGAGGAATTTGAACGTCTCGAGGGGTCACCTGAGGAACGTTCTCGTCTGGGCTGTTGCCAGGATCACGAGGGTCGAGGAATTGGCGACGGCCAAGTTCGGCTTCCTCTGGATCCTGCCGTCCGCCGGCCAGGCGCGAGTGGACAGCCAGCTGCTGGGGAAGCTGGTGCACAGCTTGGAGGGCGTCGAGAGCTTTGACGAGGAGCCCCTGAAGGGACTGCTGAGGAGCTTCTCCGCGGAGAACGGAGTCCAGTTCCCCGTTTTGATGAAGATGCTGCGATCGGCTCTGAGCGGTCTGAACGAGGGGCCCGGAGTTGCGGAGATGATGCACCTCTTGGGGAAGAACCAGTCGCTGGAGAGAATAAAGGCTGCCATAAGATAATGTGTCGCGTTTGATTTGAACACATTTTTTTTAAACTTTCCCCTTACTCAAGGATAATAATACTATCATGTTGTAGGGACGTTTCACAAACAACACACGTGGACAAACACACAGATCCGAAATAACAACAAATTTAACGCTGGTAGAGCCACGCAGCGGCCTCGGCCGTTGCACGAATGGGCAGGCTCGTCCGGGTAAGTACCACGATTTCCCAGAAGACCGCGTTCGTCTGGTGGGTGAGGTCGCCGGAGCCCAATTTCCAAAAAGGTTTGTCAAGGCATCTGCAAACCCTCGGGTGTAGCAATGTCTATGGGCGGCGTTATTGACTTAAGGGCGTGTTTGCGAAATCTCGCGGAATCTGCAAAAATAGGAGGTTTTCAGGTACATTTTGCGGCAAAACGAAACGAATATAATGTAAGTAATAATTATCACATATAGATCCCTCCTTCATCTTCAAATGGTAGATAGTTTTTTAATCGAAAATTTTGGTTTATAATATTGTAAATGAGAATTTTCGTGACCACTTCACTCAAAATGGACGATATCCTGTTGGGTTTAGGAACATTTTTCTCTTATTTAATAACATATTTTTTTTATTTAAAAATATTTTATGTAAGCACACATGTTCAACTCAAAAAGGTAGCTACATTACGTATCAAAATTGTTGAAATTAGTTTCAGAAAAAAAAAAAAAAAAGATTAAAATCTATTTCTTTCACATTTATATCTTACGCGTGAATCTTAAGTGATTGACATAAAGGTTATTTTACTGGTCACTTTTTTGATTTATTCCACAAAAATATTTAAAGAAATATTAGTCGGCGCTCGACTGCCGTCATGAGTGATCACTATGTCGCTTATAAACAGCAGTTCGTGAGGAAAAAGATCGCTGTACGAATACAAAATATTTGTCGTAACAAAGTTGATACTTTACACATCATGTTCGGACTTCGGACTACGAACGACAAAAGTAAACTATAATTCACACTTTGTCATATTTTTACTAGAAATTAGTAGGGGTTAAAAATTCATATTTCGTTACGGACTTGATGGAGTGACCTGAAGGTGTACTTCGAGAACTGCTACTGAAACTAACAGACGAGATGAGTTATGTGTGTCGAGTTTGGGCTTGTTTTGTTAGGTATGGTGAGATCTTGCCTTCTGACTTGATGGAGTGACCTGAAGGTGTACTTCGAGAACTGCTACTGGAACTAACAGACGAGATAAGCTATGTGTGTCGAGTTTGGGCTTGTTTTGTTAGGTATGGTGAGACCTTGCCTTCTGATTTGTTGGAGTGACCTGAAGGTGTACTTCGAGAACTGCTACTGGAACTGGAACTAACGGACGAGATGAGTTATGTGTGTCGAGTTTGGGCTTGTTTTGTTAGGTATGGTGAGATCTTGCCTTCTGACTTGATGGAGTGACCTGAAGGTGTACTTTGAGAACTGCTACTGGAACTAACAGACGAGATGAACTATGTGTGTCGAGTTTGGGCTTGTTTTGTTAGGTATGGTGAGACCTTGCCTTCTGACTTGATGGAGTGACCTGAAGGTGTACTTTGAGAACTGCTACTGGAACTGACAGACGAGATGAGCTATGTGTGTCGAGTTTGGGCTTGTTTTGTTAGGTATGGTGAGACCTTGCCTTCTGACTTGATGGAGTGACCTGAAGGTGTACTTTGAGAACTGCTACTGGAACTGACAGACGAGATGAGCTATGTGTGTCGAGTTTGGGCTTGTTTTGTTAGGTATGGTGAGACCTTGCCTTCTGATTTGTTGGAGTGACCTGAAGGTGTACTTCGAGAACTGCTACTGGAACTAACGGACGAGATGAGTTATGTGTGTCGAGTTTGGGCTTGTTTTGTTAGGTATGGTGAGATCTTGCCTTCTGACTTGATGGAGTGACCTGAAGGTGTACTTTGAGAACTGCTACTGGAACTGACAGACGAGATGAGCTATGTGTGTCGAGTTTGGGCTTGTTTTGTTAGGTATGGTGAGACCTTGCCTTCTGACTAGATGGAGTGACCTGAAGGTGTACTTTGAGAACTGCTACTGGAACTAACAGACCAGATGAGCTATGTGTGTCGAGTTTGGGCTTGTTTTGTGAGTTTTTTTGAGACCTTACCTTTGAAATTGATGTATTGGCATGAAGGTGTAAGAATACAGTAAAAAAGTTATTTAAAATATGGAACTACGTATTCTACATCAATTCTGTGTATAAATATTTGTGAAACATGTTAATATAAAAAAAAATTGAAATTTAGATTATAATTATGAGTCAATAGAGTATAAATATAAGTCAAAGGAAATCACAAGTCAAAGTAATGAATTTTTAATATAAACATGGTACATTACTTAGACATGATTAAATATTTTAAATGTCTTATTTGACAGTGTACAGATTTTAGAATTTTCGTTTAAATTTAAATACTCCGGGAGGCCTATGAACCTATCTGGTATTTTATTATAAATTCTTATTTCCATGCAGCCAAATGTTGGCCAAAAGTACACCACGTGTAGAAAAGTTGTATGGATAATTAAAAATACAAGTAATACAAAACAAATTTGCACACTTGCAAATTGTAAGATTAGGCATGTCTAAAAGGTCATTTTTTTGTATGTTTCAATGAATAGGTGTAATAAACATGTACTTCAAAAGTTTCGAACGACAGCTATGTGGCAAACTTTTTGTTTCACGTTTATGACCCCATTTATCGTTTATTGTTTTGTCGTGTTTCGCACTGATCAACTTTTATGATCATGGATTCTGCCTAAAATAATACTTAATTTAAAATAAGTAAGAACGTCTTTAAAATAGGCAAAACACGAAAAAAAAAAATAGTTATGTAAAAATGTAGTGGATCTCAACTTAAATTATCAAAGACTTATTTTTATGGCACAGTTATCACATACAACATTTATACCTCTTATAACTCAATTGTTGTTTCAGATGCCAAAGCCTAAAACGATAAAATTTTAGCAGGCTACTACTTCGATATAGATAACAAAAATAATTAAATGATAGAGAACTATAAAGAAAAATCACAAAGATCCGACACAGAGCACCCCGACTCCGTGTGGTCTTCCCTATCCCTAGAGTGAACATCAAAAGGCGGAGCCAGAACCTCGTGTCGGAGGTATAAATTGGCCTCGCGGGCTTGCTCCACCCAGGATCGACATAGCGACAGTTCTGCGAAGAGCATGGAAGAGTCAAATTAAAAATGAAACAATTTTTTTTCAGCTATTGCACAGCTTTTATCGCGGGCTTTGAGCGCGGCGAACGAATCAATAAATTCCGTAACGAAAATAAAACCTAACACCACCCACTTCGCCTACCACGCAAGAGGAAAGATTTGATTGTTTTTATGCATTGAATAGGCTCCTAAAGCACTGAACAGATTTGAAAATTTCTTTCACTGTCTCGAAGCTACATTATCCCCGGATGACATAGGAATATTAAATTTTCAAAAAACTAGGAATCCTTACTAAAACTTGAATAATGTAAACCAAAGTGTACAAAAATTACCTAAAATATTGTTTGCATCGCGTGCGCTGCTAAAACTATTGATAATTGTATAAAATAATGTACTACGAATTTGCAGAACACATCATTATTTATAAAAAGTGTTGCGTCTAACTATTATAGATATGCCACAATAAGTATTCTTTCACCTTAAAATTTTGATTGAAATGCCGCAGCTAGAAAAGGCTCTTTATTTGTATCTTGGTATTAATTCTTATAAAAATAAATTACTTTATATTTAAGACTGTTTCAATATCTTTATATAACTTTTTGAATGATTAAATTCGGACATTCCATTCGAAAGATATCACAAGTTTAAAAATGTTAGTATATTGTAATTTAACTATCCAGAGCTTAGTGACTGACTTAGTAGTTCTTATCATTTTTGTAAATAATATAAATAAATTATATATTATTAATTATAATATATATTAATTATTATATTATTAAAATATTATTATTTATTAACATAAATATAAATATCAAAGAAAAAAATACTGCATAATTAAATAATTATAATCGCATAAGTTGATAAAAGATGCTATGCTATAGATTTACCCCAGCTGAGCCGAGTGCGACAGGTTTTTTTTTATAAAAATGTTTTTTAATTTTTACTAGTTTGTTTCCTTCGTTTTATTATTTCATTTTTAGTTTCTAGATACTAGCCCGGCTTCGTACGCCATGCTATTTCCAATTCATTTACAGAAAATTATTTTTTTTTAACATTTAGCATGAATATTATTGAATCAGCAAAATGCATTCAGAATACCATACAAAGTATTTTACTCAATTCGTTAGCGGGTTTTACCTAATTATCTGCCTACATAGCTACCTTCCTACGTACCCTACCATTACCTACCTATCAAGCTATCTACCTACCGCACGCATAATCAAACATGTATAAAACAAGCTTCGTTTACTTCATAAAAATTAATTAAAACATAAAATTAAATTATATACATAATTAATTAAAACGCAAATTATCAACAGCTACGAGCTTTTAAATGAAATTTAATAAATTATACCTAAATATATAAAAAAAATATTCAGTTTAAAAACTTGTTGAAAACAAATTTAACGTAAGCTTAAAAAATAAATGACTTCAAATTAAATAAAAGTATCAAGTTGCGTCAGTTACATAAAGTTTCGCTGCTTCGCGCTTGTCGCTGTGTGCGTGAGCCGTGCACGTGTAGTAGTACGCCTCTGTACCTAAAATTGAAGCGCGTGAATTCGTAAACGCGTCCTTAACATCAGGTAAACCGTCAGCCCGTTTGACAACTTTTCACATAAAAAAAAAATAACAATCCGTGTGGGAACCGCAACCCTCCTCGCTTAAGCCAATACCTTGGCATCATCTTCGTCTCGGAGTCATCATTTTTTTTAAAAAAAAATAACAAATGCGAAACAACTGTCTGTGGGTCACATAAATAGTTGTCCCTTGTGGGAATCGAAACCATAACCCCCGACGTCGAAGCCATTACTTTGGCAACTGCGCCACGGATTCATCAATCATTTGTATGATTTAAATATCTTATTATATCAGTTCACGTGGATAAAAACCCAGGTCCGAAATAGCAATCCGTGGGTGGCACAAATAGTTGTCCCGTGTGGGAATCGCAGCCACAACACTCCTCGCCTAAGCCAATACCTTGGTATTTTAATGGCATGAAAATATTTGTATCGTGTCCGTTGGCTGCGTATGTAATATAGGGAAATGAACCATATCTCCATAAAATATATAAAGATACTAGCGGATCCGACAGACGTTGTCTTGTACACACGACTTAAATCCGACAACAATTTATAACTTAAAAAACTGTAGTGTACCGAATGGTGAATCTAAACCTTCTCGAATCCACCTGAAGACACAAAATTTCATTAAAATCGGTCGAGCCGTTTAGAAGGATTTCAATAACATATACACGTACAGAAGAGTTATATATATAAAGGAGATAGTTTTAAATCAAGTGTGGTGCGGATATATTATCTCTTCTTCAGGGATTTATATCTTTTCTATCACTCACTCGCGAGCTACACAACTCTAATCAGTATACTTTATACTGAACTTCGCGAACGAATTTTATTGTCGCTATCGATAGTTGACGTTTCTGAGTGCGGCGTCTTTTAGCGCGATTGTTGCCGGTTCAGCAATCTCTGTGAAAATATGATTGCCTTTGGATACTACTGAAGTACTATTTATTATGTTTAGCCAGGGCTGGATTTAGGGGAGGGAAACAGGGGGGGCCCGGGGCCTCCACAAAAGAGGGATGCCCAATAGACTTCAAAAAAAAATTTTAACACTAGTAAACGACTTTTCCTTTCATATCTTTTTTTCGCGTTTTAACTTTATCTACAATACTTTGCATAAACATGTTTACCTAAAATATTTACAGAAATCATCGATCTGTATTTGGGTTTCACGATAAATTATGTATTGGAAAACAAAATAGAAAAAATTGTTTATTTTATTTGAAAAATAATTTGGGGCCCCTTGCTCCACTTCTTTGTTGCCCCGAGGCCTCCAGACCTTTAAATGCGGTCCTGTGTTGAGCTAGTACGTTTATCGTATAATGCTATACTTCTAATTATCTTTACTTATCATTAGGTCATATTAGAGCAGTGATAGCTCAGTGTCCGGGCGCTCGCCTTTATTTCAATATACTCGAGCAACTGAGTTCGATCCCCGGTGCCGGCACCAATGAAGTTTTTAACTTTAAGTGCTGACTTATCACGTGCTCCGCGGTGAAGGAAAACATCGTGAGGAAACCTGCATATTTTCGAAATAATAACAAAAAAGAAATATTTTTCGAAGATATGTGAAGTCCGCCAATCCGCAGTGGGGCCGCGGGGTGGACTATGCCCTGACACCCTCTGCATAGAGGAGGCCTTTGCCCAGCAGTGGGACATGTATAGGCTGTTACTTTACTTTACTTTTAGGCCTTATTAATCAAGTGCTGGCCAGTTAATAAAAATAGTGTGATTTTGTATGGGAATACGAATTCTGGACGGGCGTCAGACAGCGATTTAACTGGTTGGTTTTCAGTGGCGTTCGAACATAATCTTCTTTAGTTGAGACTTGTTGCATACCTTCAGCCTTTGTACTGGTTAACCCCTCGGACTTTCACTTAATCCCGTATAGGAGATACTGCTAATTTTTTTCTGTTTTTATATTTTTTATATATTGGGTCATAAGAATTGTTAGAAAAATTATTCCTTTCTTTTTTTATGTCTTCTTTTCGGCAACAGAACGCATTTTCAATTATAAACGTAGGTATTACCAAGTTATAATGATCGATTAGGATTAAATGACAAATCAAATTAAACCTTATTTGTAGGTGATGTACTTACGATATAATAATCGTTGTCACAAGTGTCTGCAAACACAAATCAAACAAATTCTTGTCCCGAGGGAATCGACTCCACGACCCACGGTAACGAAACCTATCGATTAGCGACTACCCATACCGATTCGTTATATATATATATAAAGCACGCTACGACCAAACTGGGTCTCTCAGACATATTCTGATTGATTGTTCCAGTTGATATAGTAGTCTATGAAATTGAAGCAACTGTTTTTGACCACGTAAATGTATCTTTAAGCCTTAAAAGAGACCTGTTAAATCCTTTCATTTTAAACTTTTAGAAAGCCTCCAGATTTTTAGTCGCAGAACATCGCAGTTATGTACAATGATAGTTTGGGGGCTGACGTATATAAGTGAATGTGACAGATATAGAACGTGTGATATGGAAAGACATATCTAGCAGTCTATCTAATTACACCAATTCGAGCGTCTCTATTTCGGTGCACTAGTATCATACCTTTATATATAATATCATTGGTCTTACACGCTCAAATGCGTTCGGCAAGAATGAAAGATTTTTTGTTGACAAGTTCTAATCACAAGCAATTATCTGGTCATATAAGTTATTTGTGTATAACAAATTAGAATTATTATATTACAGATAATTTTTTATACGTTTAGATATCAATACTGATAAAACTGTCTTGTACCGAACTAACCACAAAGGGATGTACCCTTACCCTACCTAAATGATTTGTTATGTTGTCATTAAATGTTTTGTATACATTCTTTTATCAAATCTATATCTTGCAATACTTAATGAACTCCGTTTATTATCAGTGTTCAAAAACGTTCGTGTCGACGTTTCGGCTTAAGGTATTATAGCGGATACGGACGGCGTGTTTGTAGGTGTGCTGGTAATAAAGTCTGCACGAAATGGGACGCAGCTCCCGGCTTAATTAAATCAAGTTAATCCGCGAGTTAAGTTGGTATTAGTAATTTTAACCAAAAGTGAAACTTACTATTACGAATATTAATATTAATTACTATACGAGTGTTTTATGCGAATACTTTTATACTTTTTAACGAATTTAATTATGGTTATAATTCACGACGCGACGTATCGAACAGTTTACACAGTTCAAGGTCACGTGACTAATTAATTAGTTATAAACTGTATGTATTACCTAAACACTGTAATTAGACTAACAGGCAAGACTAATTCGAGTCACTTACCACCAAAATTACTCTCGTTTTCAGAAGTTTGTTACAGACTTTTCTGCCATTAGTTTTATAATCACCATATTTACTTTCTTAGGTTACAACTATTTATTATGATTAAAGCCTTTTAATAATGGTTACTTAAACAAAACTTATTTTCATGCCACAGAGCAAAGTGACGTGAAAAGAGAATTAAGGCAATTTTATGTTGTGAATTCTAACGATACGAAGTAAATTCAACGTTACGATGTTTGCTCGCACAGGAAAATGGGTACCCAGTCAACAATCCCTACAAGTTCAAATTTAATGGCTGATACCATCTTCTCTACGCGTTACATTTTCATTATTGTCTACTTAAGTGTTCGTTTGTTTTACACGTCATTTTTATTGTTTAAATTTTACAAAAATGTTACCTACAGCGGTTTCTGAAGCTGCACCTTGCTCGTACTATATGAATATAAATATTCACATTCAATACTGAAGCGTAGTTTAGTTTAGAGAACGACGTAGCTAGTAGCTACGCATTATTTCTCGAACTATGGGGGTATTCATTTATTTTCTCGTCTGGTTGGGCTTAAAAATAAAAAATAAACATAAAGATATATATTGCATTTATAAAATAAATATTATGAATAAAAATAAACATGTAGATATAAATATTATATTTATTATTATTATTATTAAAATATGAAAATCTTATAAGAGGAGTAATTATAATTATATATATATTATCCTAGATTCATTGAATTTACTACGGATCTAAGGAGGCAATAGAGGCTTAGAGAGTTGAGTCGATTGCAGTGAGAAAAATGGATCTCGGTTGGACGGCTTTAAAAATGAAATTCTTTTAAAGCTTCTTACAAAGTAAACAACGCTTTTAAATCGAATTAAAGAGACAGGAGAAGTCTAGAATTGTAAATTCTAGCTTAACCTCCGCTTACCCTTCGGAAAGGGGAGCGTGACAGTTTGTTACACGAAAAAATATGCATCTTCCAATTTTAAATTGCTCCCATCCCATTTTAACGAGAAATGGAACTGTTGCTTCTTTGTAAATTCTATGAAAAGTCGGAAACATTTTCACGCGACACATATTTTTACGATTTCAAAAGTTACTTACAACCGATAGAATGGTTTGATAAACTTAAAATGACATTTATTGGTAACTAGCGACTCGCCCCGGCTTCGCATGGGTGCAATGCTGAATATTTGCTTTCGACATCGCATTAGAAACCTTTTTTCAAATTATCAGTGTTTCTCTACTATACTATGCATAATTATACATATAATTAAAGAAAACTATATCAAAATCCGTTGCATAGTTTTAAAGATCTAAGCATATATAGGGACAGACAGACAGCGGGACGACTTTGTTTTATACTATGTAGTGATATTCAAATGATATTTATTTATTCATTGCCATAGCCATAAACAATAAATGTCATTTGAATTTAAATCATTTGGAAATGACCCGAAAGTCGTACAATCTGCTGAAGAATACACAACACATAATTAGTATTCCGTGTGGGAATCGAACCCGCGATCCCCAACGCCGAAGGTAATGTATGTTAATTTACAGCAATATCATTTTTTTTGTTAACCACACTATTCAT
This sequence comes from Iphiclides podalirius, assembly GCA_933534255.1. Taxonomy (NCBI): domain Eukaryota; kingdom Metazoa; phylum Arthropoda; class Insecta; order Lepidoptera; family Papilionidae; genus Iphiclides; species Iphiclides podalirius. Next base: position 14,637,605 of record OW152817.1, read on the forward strand.
AATTTAAATTTATTGAAAATTATTTTCTACTTTTTAGTTCGGTGACCTACAAAAATATTTTTAGTTTTTAAAACTATTATTTTAAACACAACAATGGATATTATTGTTAAAATCGATATTAATATTGTTATTATAGTTGATTTCTAAGTAATCAATTGTGGCTGACTGACAAGCGATTGACTTTGGACTTGTATAGGCAACGATATTATAAAAAAATTCGAGCGAGGTAGATGACACTAGCTCACCGAAATTGCGGCACTCATATTACGGCAATACATACTTCTATCTCTTTCCTTATCACAAGTTCTATATCATCTGTCACATTCACTTTATATGTCATATTATGTGAAGCGGAACAATTTTTAAACGCCGCGTAGTATGGACATGCGTCGTCTTTATTGAAACATCATTGTGTATAGATCACCTATCTCACAATAGATTATAATATAAAATACACGAAATTAGTAAATGTGTCTCATCATCATTATTTCAGCATGTTTTAGTCCACTGCTGAATGTAGGCCTCCCTCAAATTATGTCTGATTTCTTACGAGTATATTTCGTGCGTTACTATATTCCATTAAGCAGCCTGTCTACTCACGTCGCCCGCCTCACACGTCACGTCATTCCGTAATTACTCTGGTCTTTTGTGTGAGGTCTTCCAAGTTTTAGATACGCCCAGGCCCTTGTATTGCGTACAGCTCAGTTACTTTAAGCACCCTCGTGGGTTCAGTACTTCATAAATTTGTTGTCCGTATGCCTCTGTCTATTGTCTCAGAACGATATTTTTGTTAAGTACTAAGGTCTGGCCAATTTGCAGTGTAAAAATTTAAGCTTCTCAAGAGATGAAACCGTGATATTGAGTTTACGTCACGATTATATGGACCCCTCTAAGCTCTTACTCGATATATGTGGTGTTAGGATGACAGCGATTTTGGAAATTTAAAGACTACAAATAGTTATTGGTCCACTTCATTGGGATTTGATATCGCGATATATTTATACGCATTAGGCACTGAGAACGGTAATAAAAAGTATCAGCCCATACATGTCCTACTGAGGGTATCAGGGCATATAGCGCGCTTCCCATCGAAGGATGCATCGTCACTTACCATCAGGTGGGATGGCAGTCAACAAAGTAAAATAAAAAATAAAATAAAGGCGAGCGCCCGGACACTGAGCTATCACGGCTCGTGAGCTATCGGAAATAAAGAAAGTGGAAATCCGTACGCTTTAGAAACTAAATTTTAAAATGACATGTTATTATACAATGTAAAATTTAAAATATGCCTAATAAATATCAAAAAGAAAACTTAAGGTCTGTACCACGACCTCATTGAAGACCGGCGTGAAGTGGAGTGTTATACTTCCTCGTTTCGTCTGTGTGAGGTAGCCGGGGCCAACTTTATTGGCAACGCATCTGTAATCCTACGGGTATTGCAAATTTATTTATTTATTTATTTATTTGGCACGGTTACAAAATACAAATTCTAACATGACTAAATTATTACAGACTAATACATATAAGTAAACTTGCATTTCAATAATAACTGAGTACAACATTCAATTTTAATAATGTATGTAATAAATTATAGTTATAGTTACTAATTTACTTATAACAAAGAAGCAGACCAATGTTCTTAGAGGACTTAATAGTTTTTAAAAATAATGACAAGTTTTGATGAAATATATCTATGTCTCTACATAAAATATTATACTGTCTACAAATTCGAATTATGGGATTGTTATGAGATACATTATTCCGGGTTCGTGGCATATGGAAAAGATGCTATGTACGACTACATTTAGGTGGTTTAGCATAGGACGTCAGAATCAAGGGTGTGATTAACTATATTAAAATAATCATTTTAAAAGTAAAGTATTATTTAAAAGTGGCTATAAACTTAAGATAAATTATAAAATACGATACAAAAATACATGAAAACAGAAATACAAGAATAGATTATGATTAACACTTGCACTAGGACGAATCCTGTGTCTCAAGTAAAATGTCAATGGGCGGCCGCTATCATTTAACATCAGGTGAACCGCCAGCGCTTCCCACATTCTCACATGAGAAAAATATCAGGTCTATGGGAAGACGATTGGAAGTGGTAATAAGATCACCTGGAGGTAATACACCTTATTAAAAGAAAAAAGACACTGTATTTCATCAGATTTTTAAATTGGTTCGTTTAAAGATTTTGAAGCTCGCTGTTTATCCTTCATATATTCTGTACAATTTTTTTCATAACAAAGCTCGTTAGAATTATGAATATAATCGAATAGGGAATGTTTAAAATACACAAAAGGCCAACGGCCCGAACAAAATTCAAAACAAACGTAAACTCGGATTTTCGTTTCTAAGTAAAGTTGGAAGGGCATGAGTAATCATTTCGTTATTTTTTATGTCTATGTATTTTTTGTGGCTATGTATGTAAACATCATATCTATGTGTGTATACATCCATCAAAGTGTTAATTATTACTCTTTTAAATGTAGATGTAGTAAATGCTATTTTTATATGGTTTGTACAGTAGTGCAATCACACGGTAGCGTATGTTTTTGGGTGAACGAACCATTTATCCAAAGCTATAATGGCTTCATTAATTATCGCCGTAAAGTAGAATTATTCACATAGTTAATGTTTTTTCATGCCACAGGTGATCGAACACCCCTTTGAGGTTAGAGTACCTGTTTCCGCTTTTCTGGTGATGCGAGAATCCGTGAGTTTGGTAATTTAACTGTGGTAGGGCCACGCGACTGCTTCGGCTGTTGCACGAATGGGCAGGTCCGTCCAGGTGAGTACCACGGCTTCATAGAGGACCGGCGTAAAGACAAAGTGTTATACTTCTGCCTTTTGTCTGGTGGTTGAGGCAGCCGGGGTCCACTTTACTTAAAGGTGGCAACGCATCTTCAACTCTACGGGTGATGCTGAACTCTATGGGCGGCGGTTATCACTTAACATCAGGTGAACTGCCAGATCGCATGCCACCTTCTCACATAAAAAAAATCACTTAGTATTAAGTGCTCGTCTGGTTACGGAGGTTGATCCAATATTGAGAATACATCTGAAATCCGATCACTGTCACCTATTTCCATTGTAGATATTAATCATTTACCCTTAGTTGCATCGTTTGTTTTGCGACTATGTCTCCAAAAACTTCAGACAGATTTATATTTATTAAGAAAAGTCCGTGTTCATGATATTATTAATCGTGTTTCCGTGATAAATTACAGAACTGGAAGAAAAGTATTTCCGCTTTACTCCCATTTCTACTTTTATAATTAAGTCTTAACTCACTTTATTCGGGCTTGTGAACAGACTTTCTTGGTTAACAATGAATATTGGCCTTTCTGTGTTCAATTTGTTGGAAGAAGGCACGTTGTTACTAAAATGGTCTCAGTTGCAACGTTTCAGAGTTCAAAATCAATTGAATATCGGACTTCATATGGAATATTGTACTGTCAAAAAGGGCAATAAATTGAACTTCGTATTTGTACATGAAAATAATAAGAATACTCTTTACATAACAACTATCTATTGTGAAGCTTAACCAAGCAAGGTAGAAGGAAATCTTATACAATCTTTGTTTTCATGTACCGTAGCTTCGTAGCGGCGTAGCGGCTATGAAGTGCGTAGCAAACATTGTTGGCAAACGTTTGTTTCTTTATATAAAAAGAAATGCTATACTTTAAAGACATTTGTATTGTTTCCATGTATTCAAGGCAGTGGACCCAGTGTATGGTAAGGCCTATTATTAAGACAACTAAGAGTTAGTGTGGTAGATAATTCGAACAATAGATATCTCCAATGCTATTTGAAATTAAAATTTTTATTGTCCTTACCGTATATTATCTGTACTTAAGAAGAAAAGTTAAATTATAATGTGGCATATGAAGATTAAAATTATATTATTAAATAAAGTTTTAAACGATAATCATTTATATAATGTTACTTTCTGCGTCGGTGGGAAGGTATGCCGTTTAGCTCATTGGTCAGAGCGTTGGGTGCGTGACGAAGAGGACGCAGGTTTATCATTTCAAAAACTTAGAAACAGATTTATATTTATTAAGAAAAGTCCGTGTACATGATATTACGATTACGAGAAGCTTTTCGTCCATATTTCTACACAAATTTAAGTAGAGATTTAAAAAAAAATTATGCATCGGACTCCCCCAAAAGGAATCCATCCGGCCTACTTTTGATTGAAGTATAAATTTCTTCTTTGGAAATGAGTTCGAAAATGAGTAAGCGTAAAAACGCAAGAAGTCTATGAAGAACGGAGATTCCGTTCTTCATATACTAAATGGTTCGATAACGAAAATGTCCCTTTACGTTCCAAACGTCTAGCACGTGCGATATCACGACGAAAGTAGGGTTGGCAAATTACTGTCAAAGGTATTATTAAGTACAAGTAGTATTAATAGGCATTGCCAATTATTAATTTGAACTTTCTTCTTATAAGAACTGCTTTGAATTGCAAAACAGTCGTGTGATTTTAATAGGCAAGCTCTCGGCTTTTAATCGCAAATATGTGGTTCAGGTTATGTTAATAATGCTAATGGATTGCTTTATTTAATTCCTTTGTTCTACTTTTACAATATCGCAAAATACTGATATCAGGGAAAATGACCATAAAACTCAGTAATTAATATACATGAAACTATTGCAGTTGCATGTGCGTGTAATAATAATTCATTTGTCCGTTAAAATAAAAGAAACTATGTACAAACTTGAGCAATTACGAAAAGTTGCAAAGTCGTATGGCCCAGTCCCTTTAAGACCTTTTAAATCGTCTCGACTCTTTGGCCTAGCGAAGGTGTTTCATCTAGTTGCGTTTCTTATCGAATCTGTCACGGGGAGTTGTTCGGTTTAATACCTGCTGCTGAATTTCGCCAGCGTATGACGCGTCGAACTGCCAAATACCATCGCTACTATTTCGATGGTTGGCAGTCCACGACTGTGTGTTTTTCACGTAAATTTCACCCGCGCACAACCAAGTTATGGAATTGGTTGTGTCCAGCGGTATTTCCCCACCGATACAGCTTAGGGGACCATCAAGAAGAGATATATACAGTGTGGGACGACCCCCCACTAGATGGAGTGACGACCTTGTGCGGGAAGTCGATGGATGCAGGTGGTTCATGATCGTGCTTCGTGGCACTCTGTGGGGGAGGCCTATGTTCAGCAGTGGACACAAATAGGCTGAAATGATGATGATGATGATGAAGAATAAGAGATCCTATTCCTTTCTCAGATGCCGGGAATTGTGTCTCGTCTAGTGTTGCGAGCGGCAATGCGCGATGGCGGTGTCCAACACTTACCAACAGGAGGTCCGCTTGCTCGTTTGCCTCATCCTTACTTCCTAATCCTCATCTTTACTAATATTATAAAGGCGAAAGTTTGTATGTATGGATGGATGTTTGTTACTCTTTCACACAAAAACTGCTGAATAGATTTTAATGAAACTTTACAATAATATAGCTTATACATCAGAAGTTATTCTGATGTAAAAGCTATATTATTGTAGTATGTGTTAACATAGGCTATAATATATAAATATATTGTGTGAATTGTCCAAATATATAGGTAATGATAAGTGTCAACTAAGTAGTGTATAATATAATAAAAAGCTCATCGTTAATTCCCTTTGGCCGCGTGGTTGAAGCCGCGGATAGCAGCTAGTTTTCGAAATTAAAAAAAAACTGACAAACATTGCAAGTTAAATGAAAATTTTATAATCAAATGTGACATCCCTATAATTTTTCGATAGCTCTTCACGTTTCCAGTCTTGTAAGCTATGGTCATCACGCTCTCCGTAAATCATTCCAAATCCTATCGGTATCTTAAACGTCGCGTGGCTAAATTTGCTATTAAGCTTGAGCGCTTTCGGCTCATCCTTTAGATGCAAGGCCACCAGGGACCTTTTATGTTTTCTGCCGAGGGAAAAATAACCGATGGACGGTCGAGGGACGTTCAAAGATGTATTTCTAACGTGTATTTTCTATATTTTCTTCTATTTCTTTTTCTTGTAACACCGCTATATCGTTATAATACAAGATTCGATTTATTTTCGAAAAATATTTGTGGTGTAAATCTTTTTATACATAAATCATTTACTTTATAATGATTGCTGATATTTTTATTTAAAAAGTTAGCAAGCGAGCAGGCGGTTCAGTTGGGGCGGACGCAGATAAATTGCCAAAGCTAAAATACTGGGTTTCGATTACCTCACTAACCAGACGAGAAAGTATAAAAAATACTCTTTATAGGTGTAAATGGTATTTTTTATACTTTCTCGTGTGTTTGTACGTTTCTACCGTGGTCTCCCGTCCATTCGTGCAGTAGAAACTGTTGTGTGGCAGTCTGTACCACAGTGTCCACAGTAAAACGTTAATATTATATCAAGATTTGATGGATTGGCTAAAATTGTTGCTATAAGCTATAGGCATCAGGGCCACCTTTCATCGTTTTGATTTATTTCACGGATTTTTGTGCTTTTAATGTTAACTGCTGACTTTTTAAACACTCACAGGGTCACGAGCAAACCATAGTCTGTAACATAAGTATTCAGCAGTAGTCAGCAAATGATCTCAAAGTTAGCTTAATTTTTAAAGTAACTCGTCTTATAAGCGAGTTGTTCCTAGATGTGAAAGAGACAACAATCTCAAAATTATGTCGCGCAATCGAAAAACCTACACGAAGAAAGAAACGAAGTGAAATTCGATTGTCAATCGCAGGCCGAGTCAATATAGTCATTGACAGTTTGTGGGTTCACTTTAATGACAGCGCTACATTTGTATTCTATTTTCGTTCCTATACTGTATATACTAATGGTCGCCCAGTGATCAAAATTATGCATGGCTTCCATAATCAATTATACATGGCTGTGTGTTTATTGATTTAATGTATTTTTATCCACGATGAAAAAAAATATTTGCATTCTGCGCTTCTTCTCTATATAAAGTATAAGTGTGGGAAATGTCATACTGCTCCGTTCACGCAATTTTCGTAAAAAGGAGTACAAAGTTTTACAAATGCAACGGATGCAACGGATGGATTAATGCAATTTTCAGCTAGAGAGTCATCGTAATTCGAGCGGAATGTTTTTATATATGTTATAGTATATATGTATATTATATTAGAGAAAAGCGGAGGAATTTTCTACATTATATCTACATTCTACCTACGCTACGTGCGTAGCGGGGGTGGGTTGCTAGTAAAAGATATAGTTTAGAATTCTTAACGACAATTACAGCAATCAATAACAGAAACCAATGTCAATATTTTCTCACCTGAGCAGCTAACAGCTGGGAATTGTAATTGGCCTGTAGGGATATTTATTTTAGAATAGCCGAGAACCGTAGCATTTATCGATACTATAAATGTAAAATCAGCAACAGACCTATGAATAGTCGGTCGGAAATTCAACTCGGCGATTGAATTTCCTAGCAGAGGATATTGGGGTGAATATGTCAACAGAAATTGTGGACTTTGCCGTGGTTATTTCGAATAATTTTAGTCTTCAAATTAAAACGATTTAGTCTAACTTGATGTAGTCTAACTAGATAACGTTACTATTCTTCGCCGTTTATGAGAGGTGCGTATTTACTAATTTATAGTTAATACAAAACTATTTAGGGACAGATTTCTTCATCTATTTTCATGAGTAGATGGGTAAGAGACTAACGTGATATGCTTTTTATTATGTGATAGCTTTTTGCCCGCGGCTACGCTTGCTTTGAAGTCTTTTCAATATATATATCTTTTTTTTTAATAAAAAGAATCCTATGTCTTTTTAATACCTCTAAGAATATGCGTACAAATTTTCATAATAATCGGTTGAGTAGTTTTGACATGAAAGCGTAACAAACAAACTTACATTCACATTTATAACATTACTAGCTGCTGTCCGCGACTACCTCTGCGTAGAATAGGCTGAAGGCATGTATATCTTCTTTCTGTCACAGATATGCATGAAATATGTATATAAATTATAGCCTATATCTTATTCTGGTGTATAAGCTATATTATTGTAAAGTTTCATTCAAATCCATTCAGTAGTATTTGCGTGAAAGAGTAACAAACATCCAACCATACATACAAGCTTTCGCCTTTATAATATTAGCAAGGAAGTACGGGTATTGAGAATAATGTAATTGTCACATTGTGTGTCAGACTAAATGGTGCCGTCGAAAAAAATAAATTCTGTAGAGCCGTATACAGCGTGGTCACACTAGCGCTCCTTTGTAACTGAAGGCTTAACGTAGACAGATAGCTTGGGAAGCTTCACTCAACGCCGCCGTGGATCTCAAAGCAGAGGACGCAAATTGAAATGCAAAAGTCTCATGACTTTGAGCTATGAGGGAAAGGCTGTCGCTTTAACTTGGCCGCGGCTCGATAAGAACGGATGAAAGCTTTTTGATGTGATGATTTTTTGAAGTGAAAACTTCTTTAGCCGCGTTGAACACTTATGGTTGAACAAAAATTGTTGAACTCACGTCATCTTCACCGAAGGCTTTGTATTTATTTGAATTATTACCATGGGGGATATTCATTTGTTTTCTCGTCTGGTTGGGTTTATAGATAAAAAATAAACATATAGAGATATATATTGCATATATAAAATAAATATTACGAATAAAAATAAACATATAGATATAAATATTGCATATAACACATATATAAATAGGAACCAACCAGACCTAGAAAGATAGAAACCCTCGGCAGAGGAGACCAAACGGCCGATGGTTAGGGTGAAACCGGCGGACGATGCGGGCGGTATTAACATAATAATTATTTTATTTATAAATATATGTATAGATATTTTGGTTTTTAATATGTTATTAAATGTTGTGATTGTTGTTAGGTTACAGCACTGCAATTATTTAAACAAAAATATTTAAAGCTTCAATATCTGCAGATTAAAGCACTTAGTTGCAGATAAAAAAAAAACTAAAAGTTCATAACAAGAGCACTAAGTATTTTAGTTTTAATACAAATACATAAGATAAAGATAATAAGGAGTGCAGAATGCTTATATTTTTATTATACATAAAAAAATACATTAAATCAATATGAAAACATTACACACATTTGACACAAACACGCTTAAATACTCTCTTGTTTTTTGTGTATTGCATCTTAGAATAGATTAATTTAAACACTTCAAACTTATAATTTAAAAAAATTATGGTCGAATTTCGACCACTTAGTGTCCACCAGTTAAATTAAGTCCGTGGAATCTCAGCTAGAATTTCGTGAAACCTTCCCCGTGAACTGTCCTTGACGTTTGACATTTCGATTGTGGCGACATTGGAGCGGATGCGCGGCGTTTCAAGGACATGGCTGTGGAATGGCAGGCAGCAGGAAATCGCAAATGCTCTGCTATGGAGGAAAATAAAATGGAACTGAAGTTTTTGGGGTTCCGTACTCGAAGGGTTAAACGGGACTCTGTTACTGAGACTACAGTTTCTGACCGTGGGTCATCAGGCTGTGGTCATGAGATATGAACCGTCATAGTTAGACAGTTGAAATTTTCACAGATGATGTATAATTTCTGTTCCCGATATAACAGCAAATATTAAAAAAAAATAATCCCACCTCAACAGACATGGCCAGTTTTTTTAAATTAATTTGGATAAAAACAAAGCCACAACATTTATGAGAGAAAGTACGATATTGAAATAAAGAGAACTGTGCCATCAGCACCGTTTATAAAACTTTAGATACAAATCAATTATGACTAATATTTGAGTAGCTATTACGTTTGAGTAAATTAAATAAATGAGCCGTGATAGCTCAGTGTCCGGGCGCTCGCCTTTAATTCAATATACTCGAGCAACCTGAGTTCGATCCCCGATGCCAGCACCAATGAAGTTTTTAACTTTAAGTGCTGTCTTATCACGTGCTCCGCGGTGAAGAAAAACATCGTGAGGAAACCTGCATATTTTCGAAATAATAACAAAAACATATTTCGAAGATATGTGAAGTCCGCCAATCCGCAGTGGGGCCGCGTGGTGGACTATGCCCTGATACCCTCTGTATAGAGGAGGCCTTTGCCCAGCAATGGGACATGTATAGGCTGTTACTTTACTTTTTTATCCTCTCGTCAGTCCTCAATGTTCTTACGTTGTATGTTGCTAGGTCCAGTCGCCGACAGTCCGTCGAAGACATCCGCAGAACCTAGGTAACCGACATGGCTCAGAGGATTAGCAAGCTGAAGTGGCGATGGGCCGCCCATATAGCTCGTGGAACCGATAACCGTTGGGGAATAAAGGTTCTCGAGTGGCAGCCTCGTGCTGGCCATCGCAGTGTAGGACGACCCCCAACTAGATGGAGTGACGACCTGTGCAAATGTGCGGGAAGTCGATGGATGCAGGTGGCTCAGGATCGTACTTCGTGGCGGTCTATGGGGGAGGCCTATGTTCAGCAGAAGTATCAAACAGGCAGATGATACTTCTGAATGATGATGATTATAAAGTTTATGAAAAGTAAGGAAAAACAAAGTGCTTTTTAAGCACCGGAGTAAACGTGTGGGTAGGTAAAGTTACATTTTATAAATGTACAAAGAGCACTTTTAGATATGTGAAAATATATATTTTATGTAGGTACAGATAATATCTGTAAATGTATCTGTACCTACTCATACGTATGGTACGTACAAATACATTTCTATAAACCAAATTTTTACAAAAAGTGATCCAATTTCGCGTATTGGGACCGTAAGAATTTTCGGACGTGTGTGAATATTTTTATAGATACGGTAACAATTTTTATTCCGATGAAGGAAAGCGTTTTATGTATTTGGCATCGCTATCTTGTGGCTTTCCTCATTTATAATATGGACTTAGATTTTTATTAGATTTAATAGAATTCACGCGGAATACAGCAGACTGGTAAAGAGAAATTTTAGCATTATAAAATACCTAGGTCACGTTTACAACGAATACTTGTATATTTAAGAGCATTGATTTGACAAGCTTGTTTTAAACACGACTTTTGGTTTTAAATATGACACATCATCATACTGCACATTAGAATCATCTTGTATCGTACATCATTGTCTATGTCTGAGAAATAATCTTAATAGCCATAAATTTCAGAGTTGATAATTTCGTTCCATAATAATATATTTCGCGTGTTACTTTAATCCATCGAACTGTCTTCTTTAATCTTCCGCTTTAGCTGTCACGCCATACTTTTCCTTGCTTTTTTTGAGCTTTGCGTGGGGCCTCTCAAATTTTAGATTGGCGCTTAAATGCTTTTAATAAGTAACAAGGAGAAATCTCTTTCCAGTTATGTTTCACATAAACGTACGAACGTTTCAAGCATTCAATTAAAAATTAATTAGTATTAAATTAGTTCATTTGCCTGCTATTCACGTCTTAGCCGTCAGCTGCTACTACAATAAAAAATAAATGACAAATTTAAACAATGACAATAATGTTTACATACAATTTATTTGTAATTAAAATTTATCTGGTTGTAATACAATTTTAATTAAAGCTCAAAACCATCGTTTGTTTAAAAACGAAAACTTGGGGCCATGTTTGTTTTTAATATTCCTCCGCGTGCCCGTTGAACTTTACGATATATTTTTAACTAAACTAGCTGCTGCCCACGACTACGTCTGCGTAGAATAGGGTGAAGGTGTATCATTCAGACAGAAAAACATATACATAAAAATACGTATATAAATTATAGCCTATGTGTTTTTCTGATGTATTAGGTATATTATTGTTAAGTTTCGCTAAAATCCATTCAGTAGTATTTGCGTGAAAGAGTAAAAAACATCCATCGTACATACAAACTTTCGCATTTATAAGAAAGTAGGACAAGCTCTCGTGACTTAACTCATGCAGTTAAAGCGAAACCATGCAACCGTGAGCAACCATGGACATGCGTCATCTATGTTATTAAAAATCATTGAAATAAATTATAGGAAAGCTTATGTCATCTGGTTCATTTGATTATGCATCTGGAGATTATGGTAATATTCCAAAATAACTCCCCTTTAAAAATAAAGTTTATATAAAACCACTAATAAACACGAGAAATTTTTCTCTTATTATTTTCGGTGTTGCAAAATTAAGTTTTATAAAAGTATTAAAGTATAAAATCTCAGTTTTATGATTTTCTGCGCCGTGGTCATACTCCAGACGAGTGACTCTACCAATTTTGGATTCAAGCTTAAAACCAAACTTAAAAATAATATTTTATTGAAACTTACATATACAGATAAAATATGTATTTACACGTATAATGTTCTGTACAGAGCAATGGTATCTTTACCGTGTACGGTCTAGACAGTTTATATGACGGACGTAACTCGGTTATAATTCTTAGTTGTATATTAACAATTTAAAACCCAAGTTAATGAAGTTTCTTATTCTAAAACGATATATGCAAAACGTATGAAAACGTATAAACGTTGTATGTAAAAAATAGTTGCATGATGGCTACGAACTTCAGTCCTGCTTCTAGAACATCTTAAACGAAGAGACGATGGAAATAAGGTCTATAAAAGGGGCCCGAAGCACGCTAGAATGAATTTTAAGTGTAAATGAAAGAAGAAAAGTAAAAGAGAAGTGTACACTGTAGTAGTGAAAGTGAGAAGAGGTGTAGAAATGACAACGAGAGAGCCACCGCAGCAGTAGAAGAGTAAATGGAGAATTTATGCAGCACGAAGGGGGCCAAGCGAGTTCAAGTTTGTAAATAAAGTGTAGATTTGAAAACTGTTGATACACTCCAATCCCAAACCCCTACTTCGTAACAAAATTGAAAAAATAAAGAATACAATGCTGAACTTGACAATGGTATTTATCTTGTTAGAAATTAAATTGCTCATCATTATTAAAGTAAATAGGCGATTAGGGAATATTCGAAACGTTGCACGAGCAAAACATAAACGCTATCGCCATTAAATGATACGAACTTCTAACGACTATTGACTTGACCGCCATTTTCCACTGTACAAACAACAATTTATTACGGAGCGCAACATTCGTATCGCTTGAAAGTTTCACTTTTCAATATAGACAATCTGTCTGCTTTTATTATTCTCGAATAAAATAATTCTGTTTATATACAATACTGACTTCTAGGGAACGTCGAAAATTTCTAGTAATGTGAAAAATTTAGTTTTTCTGAGTATTTGTTTAAAACATTAACAAAAATTACATTGAGACAATTTTGAAAAAGTTAAATATATATGAAATAGGAACACTTATTGAAATCTAAATTTCTAGTCTAAACCAGTGGTGGATATTTGTAATGTTATTCTGTTACACAATAGGTAGAACAAGAAGGGTATATATATTGTTATGAACACACAAAGGAACTAACGCCATCTAGCGTCAACTATTAAAACCACTAAAGAACAAAGACGACATAAAACCCGCAGGGAGGCGAGCGATGACAGTTCAGTTTGAGCTACCTTCGAGGCGACTTCGGAGCGAAAACTAGTGATCAAGAGCGATACCAGTGAAACTTACGACTTGGCTACAAAATAGGACAACGTTAGTGCTTAGTGTTTGGACCTAGTGCTTTGTGTTGGACCTAATGCACGTAAATAAAGTCTTCAAAAGAGCCAGCAGGTCTTTCTCTCCAAATCCTACGAACCCCTAACACGTAACAACTGGTGTCAGAAGTGGGATTTGGAGATGCCATTGACTCCGAGAGAGGACTTCAAGGACTGACACCCAGGACAAGGGCACGAGCTGCGGAGGCCACACCCACTGGGGACCAAGCCCCGCCCACTGCGGGGCAAGCCCCGCCCACTCGGGCACAGGCTCCGCCCCATTTGGTGCAAGCACCGCCCACTGACTCCACCCACCGGGCCACGCCCACTGGCCCCGCCCACCTTGCCACGCCCACCAGCGGCACCGTAACTTCTGCAGCCCCTGAAGTGGCTCTTCAATTAGGAAGTTTAATTGAACTAATTAGCGCTTTGCAAGAGTCACAAGAACGCAAGTTCGGCGCTTTGCAAGAGTCACAAGAACGCAAGCTGACTACGATTCAAGAGTTTCAAAAGGCTGAAATCAGAGCGATTCGAGAATCACAAGAGCAACAAAAAGACCTCCAAGAAAAGGCGCTTTGGGCTATAAATGCTGTTAGTAACACGGTGATTAAACTTCGAAAAGATGTCGACGTAGTGGAAGAACGAGTTACCGGGTTAGGATTGGATGTTGAAAATGTGAAAACCGGCCTCACCGAACTACAGAAGAAAGTAGTGCGCCTTGAAACCATGGGAATCGCGATGCCTAGTGGCACTATTGGAGTGGCACAAGGACCAAAAGTGAAAGTGCCGCCATACGACGGCACTACTTCTTGGCACGCTTATCGTCGGCAATTCCAGACTGTTGCTACTGCCAACGGATGGACGGAAGAGCAATGCCTGACCGCTCTCACTGTTGCGCTCAGAGGGCAAGCTTTGTCGGTCTTGGAAGCACTGCCACGTACAGGAAATGGATTCCAAGACCTGATGGAGGCACTTGAATCCAGATACGGGGAGCGACACCTGGAGCACGTGTTCCGTGCCCAACTGCGTGACCGAGTCCAACGCTTAGGAGAAGGACTACAACAATGGGCCTTGGAAATTGAAAAACTCGTCAGGAAGGCAGACCCAGGAGCCGACACCAAGATGGTAGACACGAATATTGTTCAAGCATTTGTGGACGGAATCAAAGACCTGGAGGTCAGAGCTGCAGTGAGGCTTCGTCACCATACCTCGCTAAAGGAAGCACTGGCGCATGCTTTAGAGGTCGAGGCTGTTCGCCATGACATACGGCAGACCCATAAGATCCGCGAGGTCTCTGAGGAAGTCAAGGAGGTTAAGGCTCCTACAGAGAAAAGTTTTGGAGCTATGTGTTACAAGTGTGGCGAGAGGGGCCATCTGCAGCTCAACTGACCGCAGAAGAAGACCCAGATGGCAAAGGATGAAATGGATCGAGGAACAAATAGCGGAGCTGAAGAAGCGAGAGGCTTCGTCCCCTGCCCGGGATCAGGGAAACTAATAAAAGCCAGTACTAAGGGGCGAGTACTGGCTGACGCGGAGGAGGCCCCGATAAATGTTATCTCCCAGGCATGCGGCGGGAATAGCCTTGTGATTCAGGGTACTATTAGTGGGATGGATTGCAAAATGACTCTAGACACAGGAGCCTCTAGAACAATAGTGAACCCTAATCTGGGGACTCAAGGGGACTCAAAAGGAGAATTAACTGCCGGCTTTTTACTGCCTCCGGTCAGCCAATACCTGTCCTGGGAGAAATGTCAGTCACGATGTATGTAGGGGGGTCCTCATACTCTCATAACGTCATCGTCGCTGACGGAGTTTTCAAGTGTGGTGAAGAAGAAATCTTCATTCTTGGAGGCGCCTGCGGGAAAGTCGCATGTGTAAAGAAAGTCATTATACCTGGACGAGCGGAAGCTCGGGTGCTGGTGAAACTGCCGCCAAATGGAAAGAAAAGTCAAACAGATGCGTGTTAATCGAAGACACACAAACATCAAGACATCGGCACAAAAATTGATGACGGCAAGAACCCTTGTTAGTGGAAGCAGTAACGCTGTGGTCAAGGTTTTGAATCTCTGTGATCACGAGGTCTGCTTGAACAAAGGTGACGTCATTGGAAAGAGCGAGGAAGTTGTCTGGATGAAAAAGTGTAGTTCGACGACAGGCGCAGACCCAGCAAACGGCAACAATTACGGATTAGTGACTGAGCTACTCGATGACTGCAAGAGTAATCTGACTTATTCACAGGGCATGAAAGCTAGGAAGTTTTTACAGCGCTACGCGAATATCTTCTCCAGTCAAGAAGGGGACCTTGGAAGAACTTCGATGGTTCAGCACAGGATAGATACCGGAAGCGAAAGACCAATTCGTCAACGAGCAAGACGGATACCAATTGCAAAGGAAAAAGAAGTTGAAGGCCTTTTGGAGGACATGAGAAGGAATAAGATTATTGAACCGTCTACAAGTCCGTGGTGCTCACCTGTTGTGTTAGTGAAGAAGAAAGGTAGCACGAGATTTTGTGTGGACTATAGGCGTCTCAATGATGTCACCAAGAAGGACAGTTACCCGTTACCTCGAATCGACGACACTTTGGATACCTTAAGTGGCATGAAATGGTTCTCGACCCTAGACCTGAAATCTGGATACTGACAGGTGGAAATTCATCCAAAAGACAAGGAGAAGACAGCTTTCTCGACCGGTAAAGGTTTATGGCAATTTAACGTCATGCCCTTCGGATTGTGCAACGCACCTGCCACATTTGAGCGACTCTTGGAGTGTGTACTTGCAGGCTTAGTTGGAGAGGCTTGCTTAGTTTACTTAGATGACATCATCATTGTCGGTCGTGACTTCGAGGACCATTTGCGAAACTTGGAGCGAGTTTTCGCCAAAATAGAGGGATTCAAATTAAAGTGGAACCCGAAAAAGTGTCGTTTATTCAGGAGCAAGGTCAACTATCTCGGCCATGTTATCTCCAATGATGGAATCCAGACAGACCCGGAGAAACTGGAAGCAGTTCAAAAATGGCCTACCCCTAAGGACAAAACCGAAGTGCGAGCATTCCTCGGCCTATGCTCATACTACAGGCGTTTTGTTAAAGGATTCTCAGAGATAGCCAAACCATTACATCGACTGACAGAAGATAAACGACAATTTAGTTGGGATGGGACTTGTGAAGATTCTTTTCAGAAATTGAAGAAACATCTATGTGAAACACCAATCCTGGGGTATCCACAATCTGAAGGTCAGTTTATAGTCGACACGGATGCAAGCAACACGGCCATTGGAGGGGTGTTATCTCAAAAACAGGATGAAAGAGAAGTTGTTATCGCATATTTCAGCAAATCTTTATCCAAGCCAGAGAGAAACTACTGTGTGACAAGAAGAGAACTCTTGGCTGTTGTAAAGACACTACAACATTTCAACAAATATCTCATCGGCAGACAGTTTTTACTGCGAACTGATCACGCAGCCTTGAAGTGGCTACTGCAATTCAAGAACCCAGAAGGTCAAGTAGCTCGATGGATTGAACAGCTCCAGGAGTATGACTTCAAGACGGAACACCGCATGGGAATGCCGACGCACTCTCACGAAGGCCGTGTTCGGAAAACTGCAAACATTGCGTCAAACAGGAATCTAATGAAGTAACATTAAAGCTAACGAGAACAAGTCCTTTGGGTCTCTGGGAGAATGATGCTATGAGGGAGGCTCAAGAAAGAGATGACGACCTTCGACACATCAACACATGGAAGAAACGGGGTGACGTAAAACCAATCTGGAGTGAGGTTGCTCCCACTGGCGCCGTCACAAAGGCGTACTGGGCGCAATGGGACAGTCTGATACTTCAAAACGGAATACTCTACCGGAAATGGGAGAAGACTAACGGCAGAGAGTTCCATCTTCAGATAATTGTTCCGAGAACGAGAGTACCAGATGTTCTCCGTGAAATACATGACGGCGTATCAGGAGGTCATCTAGGTGTCAAGAGGACGTTACCAAAAGTGCGAGAACGATTCTACTGGTTGCACTGTCGAAATGATGTTCAGGATTGGTGCCGCAAATGTACTACTTGCGCTGCTGTAAAAGGACCACAGACCAGAAGCCGTGGGAACCTGCGGTTGTATAACGTCGGTGCACCGTGGGAACGAATTGCAGTTGACGTAGCTGGGCCATTTCCTGTAACGGATTCGGGAAACAAGTATTTTATGGTCGTCATGGACTGCTTCACCAAATGGCCCGAAGTGTTCGCCATACCAAACCAAGAAGCTACAACAGTCGCTTCTAAGTTAGTCGAAGAAGTGATATGTCGCTTTGGTGTGCCTCTAGAAATCCATTCCGATGAGGGCAGGAACTTCGAATCGCAAGTATTCCAGGAAATGTGTAGAATTTTGGCCATGCATAAGACGAGGACCACCGCGTGCCACCCACAGTCTGATGGAATGGTTGAGAGATTTAACCAGACCCTTGAGAGGCATCTGGCGAAATTGGTAGACGACAAACAAAAGGATTGGGACAAGTATATACCACTCTTCCTTCTGCCGTACCGAACCGCCGAGCATGAGAGCATAAAAGCTACCCCGGCGTATGTCAATTACGGTAGAGAACTACGATTACCAGTAGACCTATTGACAGGAGGGTCACCGGAGGGACCAGAGACCGTACAATACTATGTCTGCAATTCAAGACTATGTCTGCATTTTTAAAAAAAATGCGCTGTATACACGCCTTGGTTCGGGAAAATGGGTTACAGTCAAGTGAGAACATGAAAACCAGATACGACTGGAAATCGAACACGGACGACCTCGACGAAGGGTCACTGGTGTGGCTGCATAACCCAACTCGTCGGAAAGGGAAATCCCCAAAGTTGCAGACCAAGTGGGACGGTCCATACAAAGTGGTTACCCGACTGAATGATGTGACTTATAGGATTCAAAAGCAACCAAGAGGGACATTCAAAGTGATACACATAGACCGTCTGGCGCGTTACCTGGCAGTAACAATGATGCTCGGGACGAGCATCTCTAAGAGGGGAGTAGTGTTATGAACACACAAAGGAACTAACGCCATCTAGCGTCAACTATTAAAACCACTAAAGAACAAAGACGACATAAAACCCCCTATTCAACACTAGATGGCGTTAGAGGAACTGCTGTGGAACTTTAGTCTCGAAAACCGGGTACATTCGCGAACTTTCCGGAATCACGAACATGTTCGTGCGTGTCGGGTACGTTCCAGGAATGATCTTTCTGGATTAGTCCGGAACCGGTCTCGGCCCATATAAAAAGCCGCAGGGAGGTGAGCGATGACAGTTCAGTTTGAGCTACCTTCGAGGCGACTTCGGAGCGAAAACTAGTGATCAAGAGCGATACCAGTGAAACCTACGATTTGGCTACAAAATAGGACAACGTTAGTGCTTAGTGCGCGTAAATAAAGTCTTCAAAAGAGTCAGCAGGTCTTTCTCTCCAAATCCTACGAACCCCTAACACGTAACAATATGTTAGGTTGTTAGGGTAGTTTCAAAGTGAATAGATATTAAAAACATATTCGACACAGAGCATCCAAATTCCATGTGGTCTTGTGGTTCCTACCCCTAAAGTGAATATAAAAATGCGGAGCCAGAAGCACGCGTTGGTGATCCTGAGTGGAAGTAGTCTGGTGAAACGTCACTCCGGAGCGACATAGCGGGAGTTCTGGTGAGAGCGCATGAAAGAGTCAAATTGAGATTGATTGACAAAGAGAGCCCGGCTAACGGAATAGTAGTATTTAATATCTCCTTTTTAGGGTTCCGTATCCGAAGGGTGAAACAGGATACGGCTGTATCACATGAAACGTGACGGTTAGGCGGTTGAAACTTTCACAGATGATGTATTTCTTTGTATTTTGTTGGCGTTTTTATAGATAATGATACGGACCCCTTCGTGCGCGAGTCCGACTCGCACTTTGCCGATTTTTTCTTATAAACAATACATAAAAAAGGCCCATCTATGCTCGAAGGAAGTCTGTTCAGAAGTCCGGCTTTGTTAAAAAGTTTTTTTACGTAGAAGTGAAATGAAAGAAGTAATTTTATATACTCTGTTATATGTCCTCCACCCTCCAAATACTATGAAATCCATAATGTTTGAGTGAATTTTTATTTTTTAGCTATTGAGAATTTATTTACTAAAACATTTAATTTGCCACGGAATAGTAAATCGGAGTTAAAACGTCTGAATCTCACGGTAAATTTTATTATAAATTTTTATATTAAAATTTTTGTAATAAAATGTATATTAAAATTTTCTGTCACAACCTATGGAAATGAAATAAGGGAAACCGCACATTTTTCGTATACTAAATTCAAGCATACTATTTGGGGATAAAGAAGCTTTTTCAATACCTACTAACAAGATATTTTTACCGGTAAATTATTTGCTGATGAAAAATGATAAATTGGTATTTATTCCATTTAAACTTTTTCTCCTAAATATTTCTACGACAAAAAATAATGTACATAAAAGGACGTTGAGAATTTTGTCGGGTTTAGCTTTAGGCCAGTAGGTTTAGCTTAGTGGCTAGAGCATCAGGATGCGAATCCCGAACACGTGGGTTCGATTCCCACAGCAGCAGCGAGAAACTTTTCGTTGAAAAACATTACCCTCCTTCGATAGTCGGGCAAAAACATTACAATAATGTTCATACGCATGTACGCTTGCATCATGGGTTAAGCCAAATGTATGTACATAATACATAAACCGCACACTTGATTAAGTGCTTATGTTTTATTTACATGTATATAAATAAAATATTTATACATTAATTTAAAGAAAAACCTCTAAGAATGGGGCAGAATGATTTTATAATTCACAACTTTTCTGAGATTTCTTGGATTAAAATATCCACTACATATCATTTAACAAGTTAAATTTTAAACGGACCACACAACGCTCTGTACGTTGTGTTGGTTCGATTCCCAGATTGGCCACACACTTTAAGGTTTCACAAAAAAATAAAACGTAAATATAAATAACAAAAGCGAAGTCTAGTTTTGAAATTTTCATTTCAAAAATGTTATTTGAGAAAGCATGTCTGCTGTATAGGAAGACCATTAGACGGTGCCAGAAATTGCACCGTCTAATGGTATTTTACAGAGAAGATGAGACCTGGAGAATATTGCACGGTAAGAATATCCATCTCTTTGGCTAGTGGCTAGAGCGTCTGAACGTTTTTACAAGGACATTCCAATATTTGCAGTGTAAAAGCAAAATTTTCCCACTGCAATGTTACCACATTGTTCCGAAATTTTTTTTAAACTAATTTATTTTTTAATGTTTGTCACCTTAGAACTTTCGACAGAGTGAAGCGATTTTGATGATTTTTTTTTATTTGAAAACGTGCTTCCCACGTGGTTCCATATTAATTTCGTTGGTGTTGGATCGGAATCGGAGATATCTAGGTGCAGGCGACGCGATACAATTTTAATTTGGTTTTGTGATGTATTTTATATATTGATCTAGTTTATTATTCTTATATTTTTGTTTATAATTTAATATGCAAGTTCGTATCGTTATTTCCTTTTTATATGGCAACTGAGAGCTGGCACGTGAACGTTACTTTTTAAATTTGAAATACGGGTACTGTCTGTCATACTTTCTTCTTCTTTTTCCGTACGCGCGCTCTGCTAACCTTTACTGTGTCCACGTAACTATCCTGAGTTATTTAATTGTATTTGTACTT
Source organism: Iphiclides podalirius (assembly GCA_933534255.1). Lineage (NCBI taxonomy): Eukaryota > Metazoa > Arthropoda > Insecta > Lepidoptera > Papilionidae > Iphiclides > Iphiclides podalirius. The sequence continues at coordinate 14,658,831 of OW152817.1, forward strand.
TGTTGCAAATAAAGAACTGTGAATCTCAGTGCATCGAATTTTACTGCGAAACTTCCTTACACTAGGGAACTCCTGAAAATCGATTATAGAATAAATACAGAGAGATAAAAATGTTTATACGACGAGGTGGCAAGCGAGGTTACAGATCACCTGATGGTAAGTGACAATCGCCACCCATGGACATTTGCAACACTGGTAGGGTTGCAGATGCGTTGCCACCTTATAATAAAGTGGGCCCTGCTACTTCAATCACCAGACGAAACTCATAAACGGCTGATTGCCACACCGACGAAAACCTCAACGTCTTTTATCTACATTGATTTTTTAGCATTTGAAGCAATGCTTGACGCATCCATTGTTTTTTTTTATGTGAGGAAGTAAGTGGCAAACGAGCTGGCGGTTCACCTGATGTCAAGTGATAACCGCCTGCCCATGGACATTTGCAAAACGGGCTGTTGGAATCATACCCACGTCTTCGTCTTTAATCTTTAATTATTGATGTCATTTTGGCCACAGATTAACTTAATTAAATTTAGCCAGTCCCCTGCGCTATATTACGTGTTGGTTTTATTTCTATTGCAGATGAGAATCCGCTGCTTGCGTCAGCTTTAATATCTTGAGCCGAAAGTCTAGACGTCTTTGAACGTTGGAGATAAATGGAAAGTCTAGTACGGAATTGATTAAATTATGGAATTACATTTTAAAATTGACCGCCCATCAATAACTCATAAAAAGCCATGACTTATTTTTAAATACAAGACTAATAACTTAGTTTTAGATTTTATACATGATTTTTTAAAATTTATCGACAACAATATATAAATACTTTTGGAAGTGTTACAGAGTACAATATTAGAAGCACATAATAATGTTATTAGATGAATACTTTAAACAGAAAAGTTTAATTTAATTTATTAACAGAATACTTCGTCTTACAAAAGGAGAAAGCTTTTGGTTGTATAGAATTAATATTGTTATAGATGTAATTGATTTGTTGCATATTAATGTTTATAGGTCATCGACATTTTATTGCACAGTAGTAATTCGGCTCAAGTCGGTCGTAAATGAAATTTTATGAGGCTTGTTACGGGCAATATACCTTTACGCGTTTGAAAGCTTGCAAATGAAGGGATAATAAGAATGTTTATAATTCACTAAGATGATTCACTCGTGAGAATAAACTTATAGTTGACAATTGGTTATAAAGAAGTCTTGTGTAAATTTATACATAAACAACCCATATTTATATTGGGGTTAGTTCATCTTAAATTAAAATGTTCTGACTACTTGCTATTGACAGGAATACACTATTTGATACCAGCCGCTCGTAGCGCCTAGATATGAAAGTATTGTTTATAATTTTTTCATAAGAGATTTTTACCTTCAAGAAAATTAATTAATTTAAATTATCTTAAAGGAAAGAACGACCTTTATTGTACTGGTTTGAAAATGCGTCAGGCATTTAAAGAACTTGGGATGAGTAACCGCTTATAAATTTAAACAATATGAAATTCGGTCCCACAAAGTTTATATTTATATAAACTGCATATTTATCTTTTTTTTTTATTTCAACCTCTGAAAAATGATTAACAAACAGTCTTTAATTTGAAATGTATGCATAATTGTCATGTAACGTATTATTTTAGCAAATCAAAGTGAACTCCGAACCATATCTACTTCAAGGCAGCGGCCTGCACATTTGGCGGCGGTAATATTACCTCAACCTCATTTGGTAAGGGTACTATTATCTCAATATTAATACACATGCCTGCCCTAGCCGTCTGACCGTAACAGCCCCCACAAGCCATTAACGTTATGTAACGTTGTTGGTTAATGGCTTCACATACGGTACGTACCAACGAGAAGTTTGTCCAAAGCATTGAATTCTTTTTAAAAGTTAAGGAAAGTAACAACCTATCCATGTTTTACGGTGGTAGCGCCACGCAACAGTGTTCCCTGTTGCACGAATGGGCAGGTCCGTCCGGGTTAGTACCACGACCTCACAGAAGGCCGGCGTAAAGTAGAAGTGTTGCACTTCTGCGTTTCGTCTGGTGAGTGAGGTAGCCGGGGCCCACATTATTAAGAGGTGGCGACGCATCTGCAATCCCACGGGTGTTGCAAATGTCCATGGGCAGGCGGTTATCACTTAACATCACGTGAACCGCCAGCTCCTATGCCACTCTCTCACATGGGCAAAGACCTCCTCCGTACGAAGGTTATCAGAGCATAGTCCACTACGCGGCTCCACTTCGGATTGCGGTCTTCGAAATCATGCAAGTTTCCTCACGATGTTTTCCCGACCACGTGATAATGCCACAATTTCTCTGCCACGGGGATAAAAAAAAATGTTAAAGGCGAGCGTCCGGAGAATTTAAAACATTATAACCGTTGCATGACTTGAAACAACGACCAGAAAAAATATTGCGATTGCACAGACAAAATATTGGAAACATGAAAATGTGTTTTACTGTGAACAGATAAGCCTTAAGTAGACGCTAACGGCCAAGCTTTTAACAGATAATAAGCGGGCGGGATGAACGTTAATTATTTTTATAGAAATTTTCAAGATTCACGCGCGAACCATTGACTGTGCAATAAACGTTAAGTGGGTTTTTGCACTTTATAATCTAATTATTATTAATTCTTGCCAGAATGCAGACATTATAACGGCTTCCTTTGTAGTCATTGATAATTAGTAGTTAGTAGTAGGTATTTGCGTAGAATGCAAGTGGATCAGTATTTTAATGTTGTCAATAATACATTTATGGTCACTAATATTCCATAAATGTGTTATTTATTAATTATTGGTTTATTCATACGTTTATGGAAATATGCCAAAGTATTAACGAGCCTTCAATAATCACTCAAATGAAACGAAACACTAACGGAATACTTCTGTTATAATCAAAATGGTAGATGTTTCGGCACTGTTCGATTTAACTTTATAATATATAATTTTCTTTTTCGATTTTCTTACGACATAACAATTTTTGGCAATCTTCTGCCCTGCACAGCAAATTTGTGATACCAGTTGTCGCCAGCGGTCACGAATGATACGACGAAATATTAGAGAAATAGTTAGGTTTTTATGTGTGAAGTTGTCAAGCAAGCTAGCGTTACACCTGATGTTAAGTGATAACCGCCGCCCACGGGCATTTGCAACACCCGTAGGGTTGCAGATGCGAGAGATGCAGATTGCACTGCGAGTTTTTTTATTTGATTATGTTTTTTTTATTGATTGAATGTATTTTTATGCATAATTAAAAAAAAATAGTATAGTGCACTCCTCTATAGAAACTATAAGTGTGGGAAATTTAATACCCCTTCGTCCGCGTAATATTCTTAAAAAAGTGTGCAAAATGCAGTGAAAGTTTTTGCTTCACGTATTAATATATAAATAAATAATACAGATGATATACTGTAAATCGTCTGCCAATTACATTTCAATTCTATCCCATATATAAAGCACATTCCACTGAATTTTGTAACTTAATGGAAAACGTAGGAACGCGACGTTTATGATACTGATAGGATTTGCAATGATTTATCGAGAGCGTGACGGCCATCGCAAAGACTACCTGAAACGGGAATAAGGTATTGAATCATAATGCGAATATTTATGAGATTTACGACAAGAAACCTGTTTTCGGATCACAGTGCCTATAAATTAGCCAAAAAGTCGAACACAGTTCATAATTAAATGAATGGTTAAATACGAATGATAAAAAGATAAAATTGTTTTCCTAGTGATACCATCCACTTAGACGGATGAAATCCTTCTTTGTATAGTAAAAGTAATAGCCTATACATGTCCCACTGCTGGGCAAAGGGCTCGCCTGTACAGTATCAGAGCATAGTCCACCACGCAGCCCCACTGCGGATAGGCGCGGACTTCATATATCTTCGAAACATTTTTTTTGTTATTATTTCGGAAATATGCAGGTTTCCTTACGATGTATTCGTTTACCGCAGAGCGCGTGATGAGTCAGCACTTAAAATTAACAATTCCATTGGTGCCGGCACCAGGGATCGAACTCAGGTTACTCGAGTATATAATTCTTTGAATGTCTTCAAATTTAACAGTTCAGTGAAAATGCAATCATTTTCAGTTCAGTGAAAGCGACAGAGATTAGCACTATAAAAAACTTTAAAATTTATAAAAAAGCAATGGCGACATCTCTCGTTCGAATTATCGTTGTAAAACGATATTCTACTTAAAATGCTAAATAACAATGTAGAAAGAAGGCGTTAAGATTTTCGTCGCTGTGGCTATCAGCCGTTTAGCTCAGTGGCTAGAGCGTCAGGCCGTGAATGCCGAAGACGTGGGTTCGATTCCCACAGCGGCGACTATCGTTTCGTACTTTTTCTACATGTTTTAATGTTCAATCTTAAGTGCAGAGATTAGCACTATAAAAAACTTTAAAATTTATAGAATTATCAATTTTGGTTAAAAGGCCTTGGTCTTACAGCACAAGTAAAGAGAAAATTCCGAAAAATAAAAAATTAAAAAACTAAGGTAAGTTTTGGTACTTAAAAGTTTTCGCGAAGATATAAATTTGCCAAAATCTTTTTATCGCTAATAGGGACTTTGGACCTCAGTATCTGGTATAAATGTCACCTTGCTAGGTCCGCCATTTCCGGGGAAAATCGGTGGTGACACACGGACAGACAGACGGATAAGAGAGTTATGTCAGGAAGGATCCTTTTTTATCTTTCAAAGTATGGAACCACATGCCAAAGCAGTCTTAATAGAAGAAAAGGGAAGCTCTCCCCGAGAAGAAGGCTTCTTACACAGGAAGCAGGATATGCTTAGTCCACCGGAACTAGTTGGGTCCCATTGCCCTAGCCCTACTCTGTACTACTCTACTTCCTGTGTAGGAAAAGAATTTTCGGCTGTACGATGGGCTAGTTGAATAAAAGATGGAATACTTATCGTAATTAAATGCTGAATTATTAAATACAGACCCAGGGGCTTTTTTGCACATTTTCCCCACGTTTCCGACGTCTGTAATCCCGCGTTTGTAATCCTTCATGACTATGATTGTTTACCGCCTGTGTCTGTGCATAACGTTTAAATAATTCAATTATTTTGACGCATCTGTTACTCGTAAAGCGGCTTGTCGTTTTACACGTTTTGCCAGATGAGTTTAGATTGATCGTTTCGTTTTAGAAGCCCTTGAAGTAAGTTGAGACTCTACTAATTAATGTCTGTATGTGATAACCGCCACTCAAAATGTTAAAAAAGTGGAAACTGTACGATGTTTCTCCTGTGACAAAACGTTTTACAGACCTGTAAAGCAGTTTCATTGGTCTGTAAAACGATTATTTATTGTATTAACATAAAAATTATGATTTTAAACTCTGCAGTATCATACGAATTTAAAATCCTAACAGTGTTCGCGGTCGTTTATCGGCTGTTGTAGATGACAGTCCTAAAGGCAAGGGGCAAGAAGATATCAATACTCCCAGGAGAATCGTCATGTATGTAGAAATTTAGTTACAGAGATTAACGTTTAAAATTTCACATGTTGATTGCACGTCGCAGTTTATTGAAACGATATTTAGCAGCTGGTAAAAACGATTCCTGTGGTGAGTAATTTGGAAAGAATTATTATACGCATATTAACAAAGGTATACCTACCATAACATTAGCGATAAAAACAAGTCACTCAGTAATATTGTGTTTAATTTAGGTAATTAAAGATAAGAGAAAGTATATAACTCAAAAGAAGAACTCTCTGCGTCACTTGAAAGGAAATTGAAAAAAAAAAATACAAAGACGTCGCCCATCTTTTCATAATTCATCTCGAAACGGTGGCCTGACATTGAAACCAGAGAAAATTAAGGACTTTATACCTACCATAATAAGACTATATTATAATAATTAATATACATACATAGATATATCTTGATTGATCAGGTTTCGTTAACGTTAAAAACTCATGATTTTGATTTATTTCAACTGTAAAAATATTTACATTTTGTTGTCAATTAATAATAATTATTTTAATATCGTACGAGTATAATCTATTTGTATATTTAGGTACATACTACCGTAACTACTGTCTATGTAATAAGTATTTAAGTAATTTGACTGTATATAAATCTGTAAATAAAATGGCCTAAAGAATTTATTCGCGCTTAAATTTTTGATAAGGTCTGTGGTAAATTTTTTCTTATTGTTAATTTTTTTCTCGAAACCGCCAGATTTAACTTATGAATTATTTCATTCTCTATCGATTAAGTTTTTTCAAGCTCAATAAACGGTGCATAAAATTGTAAATAATTACTGATTCTGGCATTGTTTTATAATGATGATTTTATTTTCCTGATAGGTAATCCTGCACGACGTAATAAAAAAATATCAGAGTAAAGAAGGAACATACTCATTTTATTCTGACAATAATTTCGATATATAAATATTGCAATTATGCTCATCTATTCAAGGAAAGTAACGACATAGGTATGTAGTTTCTAGACGTCCCAATATTTTGTTTTGGTAGTTTTCATAATATCCTATGATATAGTTCGTCGAGCGGACAGACCACATGACTGCACTTATCTTGATTGCTCATTTTAAAAGGTAGTTTTGAATACACTTTAAACGACAAGCTTTAAATAGTTAAAAAAGAAAACAACATATATATATATATATATTTGATGGTAAATAATTATAAATGCATTGCCAGCATTTGAGGCATAGGCTATCGTATTAAATACCGCGGGTGACAATCAACAAAAATCACAATTAAATTACACAGTTTGTTTAATAAAAACTAAGCATAATGCGAAATAATAAGGCACACTCCGAAAATAATTGGCCGACCTTTTTAAACGTGTAGTAACCGTAAAAGCAGTACCTTTGGCAATTACATGAGAGTAATTAAAATATTACTCAAAGGCTAAACCGAAAGGAGTTTTTACGTAATAGTCATAACGCAGCGTTTTAAGATATTCCTTTGTGCGACTGACGTCACCAAGATTAGTGAGGGGATGCTCTGCTATCCCGTATCGTGTACTATTTTACAATTTAAAAAACAAATTTGCGAGAAAGTTCTCACATTTAATGCTTACCTCGTTTACCTTTTCATAAATAATTAAGAAGATTAAAAATGGTTGACTGTTGATCCAATTTCAAAGCTTAAATTCATTCCATTTTAACGTTTCAAATGCTTTTTGTACATAGGAAAATAATGGACTATCAGAATAAGAATATTTTGATATCGCTGTGTTGAGGCTTTATTTATTTATTAAATCAATAAAGCTTATATATTTGTTTACATACTTTTAGGTTTCCATGCAAGGCTATAACTTTAAAAAGTTAGGTTAGTATTCTAATTGTACAAAGGATAAGTGACTAAGAAGATGAGCACAGAGCCTGAAAACGAATCGACCGGAATTAAGTATCCTTAAGGTTTGGGGGGAGAGTAGACTAAAGGTGGCAATAAATGTGAATAAGATCTTGATGGAACTATGAGGGTGCCTGTGAGCCTAGAAGTCAGATAACAACGTATATGTAAAAAGTTTTAAAGCTTGTATTCGGGAGTTTCGCGGTAAGAACTCGATGCACTGATGCAACAAAGTACAAATACAATTAAAAAACTCAGGATAGTAACGTGACACAGTAAACGTGAGCAGAGCGCACGTACGGAAAAGTAAGAAGAACGTGTGATTTTGTGTGTTTTTTTTTTTGGGCTGGATGAGCCACTGTTGGCCTTAGGGGCCTTTACAGTTCCGACGGGCTTGAGGTGGCCTGGCGCACGAGGCGCCTAGCCTGAACCTCGGCGTACTTTTACTACGCGTTAAGGTGACTAAGCTCGAGGGCTCCCGGGGGAGCCTCGGCTCGGGCCGTCACGCTATTATTGTTACCGGTTTGGGAGGCCGCCAAGCTCTTAGGGCGCTTTGGCGGGCGCTCCATGGAGTGATCAGGCTCAAGGGTCCCCGAGAGGGGACCTCGGCTTGGGCTGTCACTCAGCACGCGTTTAGCATTCCGATTCGAGGGTGCCCGAGAGGGCCGGACCTCGGCTCGATCGGTAACTATTATCTGACTGGGTGAACGTATGACAGACAGTACCCGTATTTACCGTTAACATCCGTCAAGAAAACAATAAGTACCCGTATTTATTTTAAATTCAAAATGTAACGTTCGCGCGCCCGTTCGCAGTTGCCACATAAAATATCTTTGCAAAGGAAATATAAATACAAAATCACACATTAAGTTATAAATAAACAATTAAAGAATAATAAATTAGATTTATATAAAATACAAATCAAACCAGAGTGGATAAAATAAAACTGTAACGCGTCGCCTACAGCTTGTGGAACCAATATGGATAATGGTATACTGTATATATATATATACTGTTCGATGTATTTGATAATGGACGTCCTATTCATAATTTGGACGGTCGTCAAAATTCTGAATAGGTATATATCGAAACGGGAATGTTTAATGTTCAACGCAAAAAGGCCAATGGGTGAGCCGGGCTAAATTGTAAATGAAGTGAACAATTGTACTTAACATTGTTAATACAACCAAGTAAATTAAAATTATGATGATATCTTCAGTTGTCATCAATTGTCGATGTCGTTTTTGAGGTTTTTTTCTTAATAAAGAGAGTAATTTATTGAGATTAAGAAAGTCATTCATTAATTCTTTACATAAGGTTTTGAGTGAAATTGGATAACGAAATTGAGTTTAAGTATTTTCAAAACAGATTTGAAGTAAAATTAATGGCTAAATACACCGAATAATATAATGTCATATTATAAAATATTCCATGTTGAATAATAGAAATCGGCCAAAAACCTTTTCCTTGTCCCTTGTTTCTTTTTGACATCCTTTTTCAATTAAGATTTTTTATATTGCCCTGAGACCAGATTTTCAAGATTGTTAATTACGAAGTAAAGCGTTTTTGTGTAACATTTATTGGGAAATAGACGGATGCTATACAAATGCATCGACACGCATAGACATGGAGTTCAGAATAAAATGGAACTTTAACTCAAAGTTGAAAATTAAATCCTTAAGAAAGATATAGTACTAAAGAAAGATACAGAACTATTCTTAATCCTCGGCTTTTCTTTTTTTTTTCTTTTTATAAAAACATCGTCTTTACTTTAGGATAACATTATCCTGTGGCAACTGCGCCACGGAGTCAGCCAGTGTTGACTGTGGTAGGGCCACGTAACAATTCGCAGGCCGGGGAAGTACCGCGACCTCACAGAAGACCAGCGTGAGGTGGAAGGGTCATACTTCTGCGTCTCTTCTGGTGAGTGACGTAGCCGGTGCCCAAACAAAAAAGGTGTGAAAAGCCTTGCACACAACCATAAAGCTGATCTCACCACTGGAAACAGTCATTTGATTAGGTATTAGTGACTCCATGAAATAATTCATTACGATGTCCACATTCTGGCAAGATTGAAAAATAGTTCCATTATAAAATACATTGACCTGTTCCAAGATCATGACAAAACACGAAAGAATCGAGAGAGTTCAAGTGAAAGTTAATAAAAATAAAATTTTATGCCCATACCGCTCGCTTATTCTCTGTTGAAGATCTCCACCGTTAGCATCTATATATACGGCCAGTTAACGACCTTTAATTTATTCATAATGGGAGATAAAGGGTGTTTTTATCTGGCAATCACTGGAATCTGGCAATAGACCTTTCTGGCCGCTGTTTGATTTGCAATTTTTTTGTTTAGCTTTTATAAAATCTGCTTTATAATAAAAAAACAAAAAGAAAATAACAAATAAAACAAATTCTGAATCTAAACCATTCTCGAATGGTGAAGACAAAAAAAAGAGTTGAGTGACATACACACGCACAGAAGAATTCTAAATATAAAGACTAGCTGACCCGGCAAAAATTGTTTTGCCATAGAAATTAATTGTAGGGTAGAAAAAAATTAGGGGTGGACTACCCTTAACATTTAGGGGGATGAAAAATAAATGGTGTCCGATTCTCTACCCTGGCCGAAATGTACACAAAATTTCACGATAATCGGAGGAGCCGTTTCGGAGGAGTTAGAGTTAGTAGAGGGAGTTAGAGTTAGTAGAGTGAGGAGTCAGTAAGATTTATTAAAATACTAGCGACCCGCCCCGGCTTCGCACGGCTGCAATGTATTATTCATATAAACCTTCCTCTTGAATCACTCTATGTAGTAAAAAAACCGCATAAACATCCGTTGGGTATTTTTAAAGATCTAAGCGTACATAGGACAGACAGCGGGACGACTTTGGTTTATACTATGTAGTGATGTAGAAAATCTTGCTATCTTAAGTGTAGAGATTAGCACTATAAAAATAATTAAATTTCCAAACAGTAAGATTTATAAGTGTGCAATAAATACAGACGTTAAAACGTTTAAAATGTTTCGGATATGTTAATTTTTATGTTGGGCCATTTGAGGTAACCTTAATTAGACCCCTGTCAAGCCTGTGTAAGCTATATAAAAGGAAGATATACTAATATTACGGAGGGTTACGTGAGGTTAGGTATGTAAAAAAGGAAAGATTTAAATGACCACACATTAAATACTTTTTCCGGATGAATGGACGGATCGATGGATGCTTTACTTGCATTGCTTGAAATGCGAAAAAAAACAATGTAGGAAATAGACGGTTGAGATTTTCGTCGGTGTGAAGTTGAAATTGACAATTTAATTGATGCTGGCACCAGGATTTGAACTCAGGTCACTCGAGTATATTGAATTTAAAGCGAGCGCCCGGGTATAGCTATATACACTGAGCTATCATGGTTCTATGTAAAAGTTATTAATTTGTACTCTGTATAAAATGTATTTATTATTATATTTAAAAGTAAAGTAATAACCTATAAATGTCCCACTGTTGGGCAAAGGCCTCTTCTGTAAAGGCGGTATCAGGACATAGTCCACCACGCGACCCCTTTGCGGATTGGTGGACTTCACATATTTTCGAAATATTTTTTTTTGTTATTGTTTAGAAAATATGTAGATTTACCCTAGATGTTCAGAACGTGATAAGTCAGCACTTAAAATTAACAATTTCATTAGTGCTGGGGATCGAACTCAGTGTTGCTCTAGTAAATTTAATTAAAGGCGAGCGCCCGGACTCCGGGCTATCTCGGCTCTTAATTGTATTTTATATATTGTATAAAATTAGTTATTTAATATTATATCACTTTCTTTTTTTTAAATTGAATAATAAACATTGGTAGTTGAATCACTCATTTGTGAACTTTCACTCACTTAACGTTATTACCCGTAACATGCCCCGTAAAATTTCTGTTACGGCCGATTTACCGCAATCACTACGTTTCGGTAAAATGTCAAGGACCCGCAAGCGTTATTGTGTGAATGTACAAGTAATCACTCAAAGGGAACAGCAATATAATAGAGTGTTCCATTCTACACTAACTCGTCAAAGCCAGCCTAGTAAATCATATTATTATGTTTCCTATATTTGCCCTTTTCGATATTCCTGGAAGTCATACGGCATACAGCAATTCAAGAGATTAAAAAAATAATGACGGTCACTAAGAAAAATATCTCCCAATGCTGTTAAAACAGATTGCTTAAATAGTACCTATGTTAAAGTAGATAAGTAGTAAAGCTAATTACATATTTTATTTATACAAGTTAAATTGAAGAAAATGAATTCATAATTCTGAAAGATACCAAAATTTTTAATTAGAACATGAAGATTTGTTTCGCTATTGTTTTAAACCAGTCAATTCTGTACAAACGAATTCTTGGATTGACTGTACTAACCAATATAGCATGATGTAGCTTTCATCTGACGAATGTTCACTACAAAAATGGTATAACGTAGAAGACGTTGTACCATCGTTATAATGAGCATAAAACTACTAGAACAGTAGGAGTTATCTATGACTAGATGTGCCCGCGACTTCGTCCGCGTGGAATTTAAAATAAAAAAAATTTAAAATAAAAGTAACCTAAGTTACTCCTTATTACATGAGCTATCTGCCAGTGAAAGTCCCGTCCAAATCGGTCCAGCCGTTTCAGAGATTAGCCGGAACAAACAGACAGACTAACAGACAAAAATTGTAAAAAATGTTATTTTGGTATATGTACCGTGTATGCATCCATATGCATTTAGTAAAAACCGGTTATTTTAATATTACAAACAGACACTCCAATTTTATTTATAGATGTATAGATTATCTATGGTTTAAAGAGTATTGCAGCGATTTAGAGACACAGGCATGAGCATTAAAATACTAGGAAATGGCAGGCAAAGGTGCAGATAATATGAGTTTGCATTTGAAGCAATTGAAGCAATGCTTGGCGCATCCATTGTTATATCCTTTCCAGCATACAAAGGGTTCGATTCCTGCAGCGGCGACAATCTTTTCGTACTTTTTCATCATATTTTAATCATTAATTAAAATAATTTAATCATTAATGCGCCGTGATAGCTCAGTGTCCGGGCGCTCGCCTTTAATTCAATATACTCGAGCAACCTGAGTTCGATCCCCGGTGCCGGCACCAATGAAGTTTTTAACTTTAAGTGCTGACTTATCACGTGCTCCGCGGTGAAGGAAAACATCGTGAGGAAACCTGCATATTTTCGAAATAATAACAAAAAAATATATATTTCGACGATAAGTGAAGTCCGCCAATCCGCAATGGGGCCGCGTGGTGGACTATGCCCTGATACCTTCTGTATAGAGGAGGCCTTTGCCCAGCAGTGGGACATGTATATGCTGTTACTTTTAATCATTAATGAAGTTATTCTGGGTCGCGGAGAAAGCCCAAAGTATAAATGGAAAAAAACCCGTGGAAATGTCGTAGTAGAGCGGGCGTAGACATGTACACTACTGTCGAGACATTTCACAAAAGGAAATTGGACGCGCCTTTTTCGGTACGCAATTGAATGTAAGTACAAAGACGTCTCGTCTTACAATCCCGGAGGCTGAGAGATATCTGATGAATCGGCTATCAAAACCAGAGCACGTTAAAGAGACGACCCAATCGGCATAGTGGTTAGTGAGTGTCTGTCCGGGTTTAATACCCACTATCGGAAAAATATTTTGTGATAGTATTTTTTTGTCTGGAATCTGTAATATATATTTCATTTGCAAAATAATTTTTATTAGTTACATGGTACTCATAATACAAGCTTTACTTAGATTAGGAACAGATTAAGCTGTGTAAAATTATATCTAGCGTTTACATATTATAAGTTATATCGTTATATTTCTATTATAGAAAATTCTATTATATTATCTTGTATCTTGTATTAACTGATGTTTTTGCTTTCAGTCCCGAGACTATTAAAGCTTCATCTGACGCAGAACCGGTGGGCTAGCCAGAACCCACGGGTTTGGGCCCTCCGCTGTGGGTAGGGCCACGCATGTGCTCATGCGTGCGTTTAACTATGGTGTGTCATCTAAGGGCCATCGAGGTCGTGGTTCGGACCGAAACCCCGATAGTATTATATTATACTTCACTCATGTGTAGGAAACGTAAACCAACTGAAACTAATTATCTAAATTCTTAATGTTATCGGACGGTTTTATGTACAAAATTATGAAACGAAATGCTTGGTAGTCGCCCATATTAAGTTGAGCAACAAGCAATGTTTATTTTAAGTACAAATATGTCACTTATTGGAGTTAATAACCAAAAGGTATGTCTACATTAAATTCTGGCCGTAGACCACATGCTAAATTCAGCAAAATTAAAAATAATGTTAAATGAAATGAAGATGAGCAAAATCAAATACGTTAAAAACCGGCCAAGTGCGATTCATAGTCGCGCACGAAAGGTTCCGTACCGTACCTATGAAAACGGCAAAAAAATCATGTCTATTGAATGGGAGCCACAGCTAAAAAAAAATTATTCTGTTGTTTAGTATTTGCTGTGAAAGCGGCAACAGAAATCCATCACCTGTGAAAATTTCAATGTAAAAAACCACTGTTTAAAATATTGCTTTGTTTCTTGTAAGAAGTTCGCATTTCGGCTGTTTTTATTTTCACAAAATGAGCACGTACCATGAAACATGAATTCTTTGTGCGGACGGACGGCAAGACTGCACTCACATTGATTGCCTATTTCGAAGTGACTTTTCACAAAAGCTTTATGGGCAGCGCGTTATAAAATGAACCACAATATTCTTGTGAATGTTATTTTTTTTATTTTTACATTAAGTTTTAATTCAAGTTATTTTTGTAGCGAAAACTTCTTTCAGCGCGGTACGAATATTTTTAGATGAGATAAAATCTCTGGACTCGCGACACCGCCACGAGACGCAGCTAAAGTGTGTGCATAATTGAATTTTTGAATAGAGAATTTGATTTTACTATGTCAAATCAACGCAATTTTAGCACAATGAGATATAAAAGTACAATTGATGCGGTATCCACGAGATATTTGAATAGCTTCGAATCAAAATTGTTTATTTCCTATTTTAGTTACCTTGAACATAAAGTAAAACATGGCGATAATATGCTCTATGAGTAACGTAATATGAAGTAAATGAACATACAAAATATAGTAGACATGATTGGTTGCTATGAACAGATTCACAACTTTCGAAATTTAAATTTAAATTACACGCTATACATTGAATAATTGAGTTTCCAATTAATATACATGAAATAAAGTGATATCCCAACAGAATATATTCAAAAATTATGGGGTCATGTGACTGTTTATGTATGTATACTTTATGCAGTGTCTTAGCAAGATACTTTTATCGAATGCTTTTTTTATTTAGTAATCAATAGGTTCCCACATATAACATTTGTCTTCCTGCTGGTGGGGCACAAATGTTATACAAAGGGGGTTATTCCCAATGCTCGAAATTATAAACACAACCTAAAGCTGTTAATTAGGCGGGAGATCGCCGAGTTTTGACTGACGAAGTAACAAGGAATCGGTATCTCCCTCGCCGATGCCACCGGCGCGCCCCCTATCGTGAAACGCATAATTTAACTTTCCCAATTAATGTTTCGCAACTTGAGGGGGCGATTTCTTGCCGACCTCGTCATTTGCTCAGGCTGTTTCAGAGGCGCGGCCTCGTTAGCGGAAACTAACAATTTGAGATACACAAGACTGTGGCGAAAATGAAAACGTTTTGTGTAAGCGTTACATAAATGACTGATCCATGATCATGGACAGTGCAGTGTTCGAAACGTCGGGTATTAGAACCAAAGTTGAATGTTATAAGATAAGTAAATAAGCTTTATTTTACAATATGGTACTGGTAACATCAGACGAATTGCCACCTCGCTTGCCGATACAATTTTAAATTAATATAAAAAAAATTACTTCCTATTCCCTCGATCCTCACTTAATCCCATCTGGTAATCCTACTTGTCTTGTGACTTGACTTTTGGCGGCGGAGAGGCTCAATAGTCATGGTTTGGTCCCTCACGGTGAATGAAATTCTAAATTTAAAATGCTGACTTATCACGTGTTCAGCGGTAAAGGAATACATCGTAAGGAAATATGCGTACTTTCGAAATAAATTAAAAAAGATATTTCGAAAATATGTTAAGGCAGCCAATCCGCAGTGGGGTCGCGTGGTGGACTATGCTCTAATACCGGTAGCGTATTGAACTTTTTAGAAGTAATAGCGACACTTTACTACTTAAAATTTTATGAGAAACAATAATTAGAACCTGCGTCGGGAAATCTATTCAATTTACCTATAGTCGAGAAAATTAGTCTTGCTCACCGGGAAGGGTAAATGAAGTAGCTTAACTCACGGTTAATGGCCACGGGGATCAGCTTCGACGATGTCCTGGAATGTGGAAGGCTTCAGTTTTCCTTGACCACACTTCTAGGTGATGTTTTCAGTCTGCACTAAGCTGGGTCGACCCTACTAACACACTGACTAACATGTAATTAAGTTTATTTTACATTTAGAATCTGCACAACAGAAGCGAAGTTACCGATGTATTTATTTGTCTTGATTGTATTTTTTTTTATGCAAGGGGGGTATCGATCGCGTCGACTTCGCTCGCCCAAGCTTTTCTTATAGGCCAACAGATGGCGTTGTGAGTTTTGTTTTGGGTTGGTTCGTAATGTAAGGATGCGAAAGGATAATAAGGAAGGCAAGTACAAATGCCCTTTGTACAGAGGAGGCGTTTGCCCAGCAGTGGGACGTGTATAGGCTGTTACTTTCATATGATACGAATTAACAAATTACGCAGGAACGAATTAATTGAGAATCAAATAATGAGTATGAACTTGATGCTCAGAATCATTGTTTCATATTTAAGCGTCTTTTGCTTTGTATATAAGGAGCAAAATAGCTTGCAAGCACATCGTAATTATAGGTTACCAATCTATGTATTGTGATTCACAGAGTAAAAGACTCTGAGGGTTACATAAACATTTTTATTGTGTCCTTAGAATCATACGAAGCTTGGAACATTTCGCACCAGTTATTATCAATCCTCGTTTAGTGAATTCAAATTTTTTGTGTCTTAACTTTAGATTTTCAATAAAACGAAGGGGTATGTATCTTAAAGGTTGCTTAAATCTCATGATTTCATGTGAGAACGCTTTTACTGTGTCACATTAATCACGCATAATTATATCTAGTTGTTTATTTTGCAATTGCTTTTAATGCCGCTCATAGACTTCTACAGCAGCCGACGTGTTGTAGATGCGTTGGCAACTTTTGGGTTTGGGTTTGCGCAACTGTGCAACAATGGTATACATAGTAGCTGATGCGACTACCTATCAAAGTAATTCTTCGTTCATGGTAGGCCTACCTTCATGTTTTAAAATTTAACGTTATAATTGCGTTCATAAAAGTTGGATTCTGCATCGACAGGGCCCGATTTCACATGTTCATAGATTTACATGCATTTATTTATTATCTATAGAGATAAATAAAATTGGAGTGTCTGGTTGTGTCCAATAACCGCTTTTTACTGTATGCATATGGATGTATACACGGTACATATAACAAAATAACATTTTTTTCTGTTTGTTCCGGCTTATCTTTGAAACACCAAGACCTATTTTGACGGGACTTTTACTGGCAGATAGCTGATGTAATAAGGGGTAACTTAGGCTACTTTTATTTTAGAAATTTTATTTGTTTTTATTAATAATATATATATATATATATATATATTTATGTTATTCTGATGTATAATATTAGTAAGGATTATAATTCCACGCGGACGAAGTCGCGGGCACAGCTAGTTTGCAATATAACTAGAATTTCATTTAATGCTATTGTTTGTTGTCTACAAATTTCCCATTACATTTAAGGGAACATTCTTCCATCTATCAATAATCTGGTTGTTGTAATTTAATTTAAAGATAATTATGTTTCACCGAGTTAGAAATTAGCTTCAGCCTTTGTAAAAATTCGTATCACCTTATCTAAACCAGTGATGTGCTGACGTCGTCTGCTCGTAATCGAGCATTCGATGGGTTAAAGAAAACGCAACATTATGAGTAACAGTATAATTTATTGAATTCCCAAATGTAAATATCAAGAGAAAAATACATGAACGATTTAAAGTTGACGTCATCAAAATGGCGCACGATCCGATCACACAATACAAAGGGTCCAAATTCACTTAGGGTTGTTACAATTTAGTAAGGCTTCAAGGCAAAGTAGTTTAAATAACATTTATATCGATTCGAGGCGTTTGTGCGGTGCTGTAGTACATGTCTAGGCGGTTCGATCTTAACTTAAGAAATAAAAATTATGTGTATTCATGGGCCCAGTCCAAATTATAATTGTGGTCTTTTCTTCCTCGATTAAGTTCATTTTAACATTGACATTTTGGAGAAAATTCTTATTGCTTTTGCCAAACTGTTCGAGTTCACAGATAGAGTTAGGAAATAGTTGGCTAGTACACTCATATGATCCGGTAATTTTTTTGCGTACACGTATAACTTTATAATCTGCGTTCAAGACAAATTTACCTTGTTTTACAAATAAAACATTAAATTTTTCAGGGTTCTGTTATTTAATTTTGTACAGTGACGAAGCAAAATATTTGGGATAAAGTTAGATTAGGTATCAAAAAGTTAATTAAAACTATGATTAGGCTCTAATTATATACGATGTCCAAACCTTATTCAAAACAATACCGCCGACACGTACTTAACCACAGAAAATTATATTTCAAGCAAGTTTTAATCATCACTGTAAAAACAACATGAAGTTGATGGATTGACATACATGTAGAATATGGCCTTACCGTCTGCATTAAGAATTACAAAACGTGTTTATCACAAACAGTTAATTAATTTGCAAATATGTGATCGAAACGCCGTTGCTTTTAAAATGAATAAAAATGAACGGGTAAAGTTGTATACGTAGTTTGGCTTCGAGTAACAGTAATCATGCTAAATATCAATCGCTACACGCTATAAGAAAAACAACACTTGAACCACTTAAACTTAGATATAATATCAGTTACGTTGAGCAAAAATAATGACTAAGTAATAAAAATAAACATTTGAGAAGACATTCATTCAGTTCGAAGCGAAACGACACATTCACAAACAACACAAAGCTTAATAATTATAAAAGTAATAGTAAAATGGCGCTATAATGAGGTTTTACAGTGTCTTATCGGTAGGCAATGTCATATTTTATTATTTACAACCAAATAACATAACAGATTCAAACCAAAGTTAAATTAATGATAAAAAAAAATTAAACTTTATCTATTATTTTGCAAAGAAATTGTTGGTTGAAAAGGATAACGCTTTTTGCCTGGTCGATATTTTAGTACTGTTGATCAACGTCGTATGTTATATTATCTGTATATACTTCCGTACGTCTAATCACCTGTTAAGTTTCGCGCCACTTTGAGTATCTTTTGTACACTTTGTGACTAGACCAATGTCATTATATATGTAAAATACATGACCTAAACTCAGTCTTGATATTTACTCGTATCATTGTTAAAATCACCTTTAAAATACATTTACATTTGGTTAAATTGTATATATACATATTGTAAAGAGTTTTGATACAAACAAATTTATGTTTTAATCGTATACAAATGAAATAGACGAATAATTGGCAAGTACAAAATAAAAACCTCAGGTTATTTATAGTTGTAAATTGGCCATGTTTAGATAAAATTAAGGTTTTAATTCGATTTCAAGTGCTTATACAAATTTTTACTTTAAATTTCACACAATACATCATTAAGTATAACTACTAATGTAGTTTACATTGTTCAGAATTGAATTTGTAATAATAAACATAAACGTGAAAAAGAAATCAGTTTGCAATCAAATGTTATTAGCTTAACTTAACCAACTATCGTTACATT
Source organism: Iphiclides podalirius (assembly GCA_933534255.1). NCBI lineage: Eukaryota > Metazoa > Arthropoda > Insecta > Lepidoptera > Papilionidae > Iphiclides > Iphiclides podalirius. Next base: position 14,678,111 of record OW152817.1, read on the forward strand.
TCTCATACAATACTAAGTTAAACCTAACAATAAAATACTACATGACGTTTGATTGACTAGTTTGACATAATCGTGCCATTTTAATAAGTTTTTAGGGGCGGCTCAAGACAACGAAAAGTTGAAGAGTGTTGCCCATGATGAAGTACTGTGCAAATCATTCACAATCTACAGATCTCCACGCAATGTCACACGATAAGCGCTTACGAAAATATGAGAAACCACAAGAAAGCGCAAATACAATTATTGCTTTATAGGTTATAAATTTACGATTAGAGGCTGACAAAAAGATAAAACAGCTTACTTGCTAATTGATATGAATACATTTATGTAATATTTAAAACAACGCGCAAGTGTAATTTCATTGTAAACATCATTGAAAATTCAGGCATAAAGTCTATTACAGGAATAGACAAAGACGCACACGCGTAAAGTTTTTTAGGCTTTGCCAATAAATAGAAACGTTCTATGTTCTCAACAACACAAAAACCGAAACACACTCAACGCTAAGTGCAAATCGTTTTCAGTTAAGTTCCTGAAAAACCTGATAATTTTGTACGTACACAACGCACATTTATACGCTTTACCTATATAAACTTGAGTTAACCTTATTATTGCTTCAGCATCATCCGGAAGAATTGTTAGAATTTTCGTTACTATTTTCTAATTACTAAAGAAATTAAAAAAGTCACACCTTCACATGGTAAACACGCCAATTATACATATAATTTAATTCGAAATATATCAATAGAACAATCTTCTTTTGAAAATACGAAATGAAAAAAGTTCTAAGACCGTTGTCTAAATTAGAGAAAAATAAATATAGTTTGTCCAAATTATTTGTGAACTGAGCGGAGGCACTGGTCATAAATAAAAAAAAATACATTTTTCCTCAAACAAAATATAATCTTACTTTGGTCATTTCACCAATAACATGGTCAAACTATTATTAAAAAGTTTTTTTTTATCAATCAGTGCCAAGTTAATATTCAAAATTCAAAGTATAGTTTAAAAATAGTTGTAATGGGTCTAAGGCGTCGCCCGCTCACACGACGGGCGTTAGGTGTAGGTTTATACAATTATAATACTTCGAACCACTCGCAATTTTAATACTAATATAAATATTTATATAAATATAAGTTTAGACACGACTTAGTTAAAGACTACTCGTTAGAGATACATTTATAAAAACACCTATAAGGCAGATCCTTTAAGGAGGATGGACTGCATTGGAAAAACGAACCGTTTATTAAAAAAATATCACTTTCATTTGTTAGAACCATTTGATAAGGAGAAATTCCAGATAAACAAAATTATTTATGCCACTCATGGGTATATTTGCTGACTGGTTAATAATATCGAATGAAAAAGTCTGAAAAACATAATGAAAATCACGATCGATCGTATCATTTTACCAAAGCAGTCACTTTATAACTACAGATTAAAAACACGAGAGATCACATTTTTTTTAATTATAAAAAGAGTAACTTACATTAATTAGCGCCAAAGGCGCGTCGAATAGAAAAACGCGTTGAGATTGCTTGTTATTATTTAGAATATTGATACATGTTTAAACCTACGATAATAATTGCGTCTGTTTACTCTTTGCTATTTTGGAATCTTGTTGACTGAATCGAAACTGTTGACAATTTCTCTTACAACTTACCACCCATGATGCCAGTAAACATTCTTTAAAAAGATAATATCAATATTTTGCCTATTGCAATCGATCTTGCAAAAATCGAAAAATAGAACAGTGATTGACTATTTCTTTGAGAGTACTATAAAAGAAAACGCTCTTTTTAAAAAGGAATGGAACGGTTAAAATTTTTATGATGTTTGTTTTTATTGTAACTGCAGATAGCGCATCTATTAGAACTCTGAAAATGTTTTACTATGAAATATATTTTATATTTATGCTATTATAGACGAGCCATTGTTAATAATTTTTACGTTTAAGGCAAATTCTATTTGTAAAATATTATTTCACTGCTGTTTTAATAAGTATGTGCACTAATTAAAACAGAAATAATTATTTAATATGAAACCTCTAATATTGCATTTCATAACTGTACAGATAATATCAAATTATTCTATCGTCGCTATAATATTAATACATTCATATAAATAGTCAGCAGCAAACATGCTTTTTTTCATTTGAAACTGGGTGTTAATGAAATATTATGAAAATAGAGTACTTTTTTTCGGTTCATGGTTTCGTTCAACGTTAGTGACCAGTTTGAATGGTAAAATAACTAAAAGAGATATTTATATTCTGTGGCACCTAACCTATATTGTTGGTTTTGCTTTTGTGCGAAAATGCTGAATGTCAAGTTACATCACTCTAATATCTATTGATATTAAATTATGCCAAAAATGTCAGCATTCGTCGAAGATACATGTTATCTATTTTTCTAAATTTTTGATGATTCTACAGAGTATCGTTACACATAATATCTGATAATATTAGGACTAATTTAATACTGTGCATTTATATTGTGTATTCAGGTGCAATATTTATTAATGAAAAGAAATACTAGGTTACTTTTATTTTGCTACATGGAAATAATGGAGAGAGATATTGTTACTGTTCTTTAATTCTATCTTTCATTTTAATGGTGCATCTATGTCTTTTAATATTTCTGTATTAATTATTTGAATCTGTAAATTTTGTGACGACGGGAACTGTCAAATTAACTGTACACTGTTCATAATATCTTCAGTAATAGAAGACGGGGTTATTAAATCTATTAATTCGATGGGAAATGAGTTTTATAATATAACATCGTAGTTTCATAAGGAATAGAAATAGGTTTTTGTGAAAAATGTAAAATATCGCTAATAAATTCGCAATTCTGTTCCCTTTTCAATTCAAAGTTCTTTTTTCAAATGGCGATATCGAACAGACAATGATAACGATGACAATGTGGCTATCAAGAAAGAAATACGAAAGAATGTCTACTAAACTACTAACAACTTTTAAAAAGTACAAACAAGATAAACGCTATTATTTTAAGTTATAACATTTAAAAAGTCAATAACGAACCTCCATTAACGTTGAAATGATTATTTTTATTAATAATCAATATAGTTAGTAGATTAATCGCTAAAAGATTACGTTTGTGACTAGACAAATAATTAAAAAAAAAATATAAAATGCAGTTAGCCACGTAGAAAGTTTACATTGAAAGAAACGACGAATGATTTTCGTTTAAACGAAACAATATTTTTATAAACAATATAAAATTTAGGAAGTGAAATAATTTCTAAACGTTTCGTTTGTCATAGAGGAACATAGTTAAGAAGAGGTAGAGAATTCGATGTAAAATTTGTTACAGTTAAATATCCTTGAGCGTTAAGAGATTCCTATAAGGATAATATTCAGACTGAAGGTTTTTATTAAGATTAAGTTTACAACAAAATAATAACTGTATATAATATATATGCTGTAATGAAATCGGAAACGGAAAAATATTTCAATTGTTTAACTCGGTGGGAGCTTAAACAAAAATCCCTCTCATGTCTGCTTTACTCATTGAACAAACATTACACTGTTTTGTCGCGGAGAGAGACAGATGTACGGCGACATTAACTTCAATTCTTTGTTCGTATATATGAAAGGAAAGTAATAAAAAGTAGTATTCAGTTACATTCGGATATCGATATACAAGATCCATACACTGATAGAGGCATTATAATCTCGCTGATTGTACTGGTGGATTAAAGAGAAGATTGACGTTGCTAGGGTCGCTAGGGTAGGTCAGTCCAATTTCTAAAAGTTACTGATCGACAAGGGCCCCTGAAGAGATTTCGGAGATTTTATATCTATTCAAGATATAAAATCTCCGAAACAAATGTTCCAATAACTTCTTAAAAATTCTTTTTTTTTCCTATAAGCTCACCAATACCCAAGTAGCGTCCATGAGGAGATACGTCTGAGGCGGATCACTACATTATACTCCTAGCGATACTCTTGCAAGTCTCTGAACGAACTAAATCTCTGTTAAAAACAAGGACCTGTATCGGTCTTTCTACGTCTTCTCTCTGTTTAAGAGATGGAGAATGAGTGAGAAGAGAATGTAAGACTCTTTAAGAAATTCAGCGACGCCTATATCTGTATCTCTTCGCGAACGCCGTGTGTACACCTGTCTCTTTCTCAGTTCAGTGCGAAAGGGACGCACCTATCAGTCTCCGCGCCGCCCTAGAGGCCGCCCCCCTCGGAGCGGCCGCGGCGGCGTCACTGCAGCTCCTTGACCGCTTGCAGTATTCGCTTCACGTGGCCCACCTTGGTGACTCCTAGGTCGCGAAGGTCGCGGCGGGCGAGCGTCAGCAGCTCGCGGCCGGTGACGTCATGGCGTGCGAACGCCTCCGCGTACTCGGCGAGCTGCAGCGTGCCGAGCCACGCCTGCACCTCGGCCACGCCCCACGCGCGCACATTTAGCCCGCCCTGCGACGTGCCGCTGCCCTCGGACACGCTGCGGCGGCCGCGCAGCCAGCGCGACGCGCGCCGCGGCACCTGCGCGCCACAGGACCATAGCGATTGCCGAGAATACCCAAGGACATCCGAACGTGTTGGGGTGAACTGTGCTAGGGGCACGCGATGCTTCGGCTGTTGTCCGTCCGGCTCGGTACCACGACCTCACAGAAGACCGGCGTAAAGTAGAAGTGTTGCACTTCTGCGTTTCGTCCGGCGAGTGAGGTAGCCAGGGCCCACTTTATTTAACGGTGTTGCTAATGTGAATGGGCAGCGGCTATTACTATACATCAGGTGAACTGCCAGCTCGTTCGCCACTTTTTCACAGTAAAAAAATGTCTATCGCCAGACGATAGCCGAGACCGCTCGTGGACATGAAACCACCAAAGCGACTTTCGTTGTTCGAAAAAAAAACACTGCGGTACAATGTCTATCACCCATCGATAGCTGAGTCCGCTCGTGGATATAAGACCAGCAAGGTGTCTTTAGATGTTTGAAGAAAACAGCGTGGAATAAACGACCACGGAATGAAAGCCGACCATAAATCTAAGGCGATGAATATTAATGAAAAAAAGCAAACCTGAACGATGTAAGCATGTTAAAATAGTGGAAGAAATATTTATCACAGATGATAACGGTGGTAATGACATGGTTGGTAAGATCATTGGATGATTAACACCACGCGAGGCAAATTTGCTTTCCTCACCAAACGAACTTTGGGTAAAATCAAATATGCATATTATTTTCGATTTTAAAACTCATATAATGGAGATAGGGCACAATGAAAAGCCAGTTGCTGTTATGGATGGGCGAAGTGGGGTAGAATAAGTAGGTGTAGTGGGCTACAATAAGGTATTTGAATGGTACCTCGTCAGCGTGAAGGTACGCAAGGCCGTCGCGTGTATCGATTCGGGCCAGATGTGCGCGCACGCTTCCAGCTGCCCCCGCCCCCGCGCACCCACTCTCCACCAGCTCATAGCAACTCTCAACCTGTCGTATAGGAACCAGATCTTAATCCCTCATCCCTTTGAGAACACCATACTCGCCACGAAAACAATAGATTAACATCCATATATTGTGACTATATTACCGAGAGACGTAAGCGTAATGCATTCTTCACGTCTATTTTGACCATAAATAGATAAGAGTATTTAATTCCATAGATGGTTCCACTATGTTTATTGAGTCCGAAATCGTGACAAGCGACATGCGAATGAGAGACAACGATTTTGTCATTCACACTTCTTTTTTTATTTGCTTAAGACTGAATATGGTTTACTTAGTCAGTAGTATAAAGTCAAATGGTCACAACCCATTTTCGTATTCCCTTTATTATTAATTGCGTAATGACATTGAATTACTTCTATGCCAGTACAATTGACTGTATCTGATGGTAAGCGGCGTTGACGAAGTAGATAAACGCATCAGTTGAGCTGATACTATGTTAAGATGATACTAGTAGCCCTCAGCACTGTCTAAATGGGGTAGGACCACGCAACAGTCTTCACTGTTGCACGAATAGGTAGGTTAGTCCGGGTAAGTACCACGACCTCATAGAAAACCGACGTGAATTGGAAGTGTTATACTTTCGCCTTTCACCGGGTGAGTGCGGTAGCCGGGGCCCACTTTATTAAAATGTCAACACATTTGCAACCCTAAGGGTTGTGCATAGTCATTGCAGCGGTATCCCTTAACATCAAGTGAATCACCAGCTCCCTTGCCACCTTCTCACACATAAAAAAAAAGCACTAGCTTACAACTTCACTTCATCTGCGATTAGTCAGAAAGATGAGGATTGCCTATCAGGTCACAATCCAAGGAAGCAAAGTAATGGTAACCCAAGGCCACGAACGCTAAAAAGAGTCTTACCAGGGCCGCGAGAAGGCGACGCAGCTGAGGCGGCGGCAGTAGGCGCCCCTCCGCATCCTGTAAGGCGTCCGCCCTAGCGGCCGCCCGCCTAGCTGCGCTCAAGGCGCTCCCGCCCGCCCCCGCCTCGCTGATACACGACAGCTTTACCTATTCCAGGGCAATACTCAATCATACACATCCTCCTGTCCTTATCCCACCTAGGTGGGGTCAAAAATTAAAATCTGTTCTCCAAACGTCCACTCAGAAGTAACATTTCCTTGGCCCAGCATGTGATAAAAATGAAGGGTATTAAATGTAAGAGCACTCACGTGTTTCACTAGTGTGTTGACGTCATCCAGTAACGCCAAAAGCTGAGCTGCCTCTGAAGCTGACAAAGATGTGCTGGCCTGGGCCTTCTGCTGTTGTTTCTCATCCCATGCTCTGTTTAAAATTTCAATCATTTACCTCACAATATTCTGTAACTCTACCGGCTCTATTATTTACCGCACCTTCTGTTAGCGATGCTTGTATAATTTTTATGATAATCATTTATCAAATGATCAATGCGGGTTGTGCAGTATTTGTTAAGAAATCTGACTAAGGTGTCCATTGGCACATAATAGACATAACACTAAGAACGATTGAACTAGTGGAAAGTCGAAAGTTGATGTGGGTGAGGTCATTTCAAACGTAGGCGCGCGAAACGTACGACTGAATTAATGGACATGATGGAGCAAAGTATTTGAGGTTGACCTCTGTCGCTTGCGACTGCATCTTTGCTCAGTTTCGTGAACGACGCGCGATCGATTCAACGAATGTACGAATACGTTTAGTAAGTAAGTAGTAAGCAACTGTGCATAGTACTTGTGCGTACTTATTCAATGAACGAAGTAATGAAACAAATAAGCTGCATATCGAAGGGTGTACCGTACCTTAGGCTCGTCTCTAAAGCGCGCGACCGGACATAGCATCTGAGCGCGGTTCTTGTGTATGATGCGAACGCACCCTGGCGGCTGCAGCCAGGCCTCGCCGTCCACCTGCACCGGTACGCACTCCTCGCCTAGTATGTTGATCTGGACGGCGCGGCACTGAGCGATGCGATGCTTCTGCAGGTTGATGAGGCGCGACGCCGCCATCTGGGCGGAGCCGAACACTGCTACCACCTGCGTAAAGTACTTATGTTTATTTGGAAAAATGCCTGCCACTTCCTAGAACATTCTCCTTAGCAATCAGCCAAGTATCATAGACGCTATGAGACGCTAGCAGTATCAAGGTGGCAGGGCGCGCATAATGCTACGGGCCCCCAGCCTGATGGTTACCCGGCACAAGAGAGGAGAGGGGTTTTGAGCTATTGGCATAAAATATTATTTTACGAAAATTGTTAAGTAAACCTAATGGCCAGATATAATACTTCGTTAGACAAAAAATACGAAATGAGCTCATTTCTGTTCTCGTTCTAAAAGTAGAAAATGCATGCATAAATTAAATAAAGGCTTCACCATTTTATCCAATCATATTCGATACGACTCAAGGTATTTCAAAAAGAGATGTGCTTTTGTGAATTTTTATGTTATTATAATAAAAAACTAACCAAATTGTTTAATCAATAAATGACACAAAATATATCTCTAAATAAGGTGTTGAGGACAAGGATATGGTGCTAACACAATGATAAGCCCTCATGGTAGAATTCAAAATCTCATAAAAGATATCGAACCTAGTTCGGTATTTATTCACTTTGCTGCTCACAACTTAAATCTAGTTCTTAATGATACAAAGTGCAAGTAAGAGAGGTTACATGAACCATTTTTTGAAAAAATTAACAAAAATTTTGGCAGGGTGTCAAAAGACGGAATATATTATTATCAAGTTTTATATGGAATAAAGTGAGTCTTTAATTTTCAAAAACCAAGTTCAAAATAGTTAAAAGAATAACCGAAATCCTCACCTCTAATATTCTGTCATCGAAGGACGGTGCAAGGAAGATGTCATCTGCCCGTGTACCACCCCAGAAGTTGGTGCCGCCCATGAACGACGGGATGTTCAGCACCACGATGCCCTGCAGCTCCGGCAGCGGTATTCTCTGCCCATCGCACTCAAGCTGAACGCGCTGCCCTAGATGTCTGAAAATGCGTTCAGTCAGGCAACCATGCACCCACGCAATGATGCTGCAATCATCAAGGGTATGCATTCAAGCACTGACGCAATTTTATAAGACTGGTGTAGATGATTTAGCTGTTTTCCTTCTGTGGTAGGGCCTCGCAACAGCCTTATCTGTAGCACGAATTGACAGGTCCGTCCGGGTAAATACCACGGTCTTACAGAAGACCAGCGTGATGTGGAAGTGCTATACTTCTGGGTTTCATCTGGTGAGTGAGGTAGCCGGGGCCCACTTTATTGTAAGGTGGCAAAGCATCTGCAATCCTACGGGTGTTGCAAATGCCAATGGGCGGCGGTTATCACTTAACGTCATGTGAACCGTAAGCTTGCTTGCGACCTTCTCACGTTAGAAAAAATAATAGCATTTGGCACCAAAATTAAACCTAGACACATAAAAAAAACATAGACTGTTAAATTATGGTCACGAATATTCAAGCATGTAGATATGTACCGTTAGATATTACTTAAAACAGCAAGCATATTAAAATAACTGATATTTGTGGAAACATAATGTAGGTCACGTATTAGAACGTCAGTCAAAGCGTTTTATCATCGTCACTTTTGACGCTTGGATCGTACCCATTTCCGGAAGCGTATCGCGAAAAAATGATTTATGTAGGCCAAATTTGTTTTCATAAGTTGTATGCAATATGGCATTATAGTAGCAAAACATAATTCATGGAATGTGAAATGTCGAATCTGATTTTATGGGCTTCTTTAGTGCATGAATTCTTTTGGTTGTTTTATTTTTTTTGTCAGTCTGCTTCATTTATGCTTGGGCAAGTTCGTATTGCTGCTATACATTTTACTACTAGGCGCGCGTCATAACTGGATAATTTTATAGGGTGATTGACCGTCTACAACTCACCTGTAAGTTCTGTTCACCCATTCCTTGGACCCTAGCACGCCGTACCACATGTAATTCCTTGCTCGCGATCTGCACTTCTCCGGGTGCTCCTCCCTCTTATTGTGGAAGTCGAGGGTTATCTTTGCGTCGATGCCGATGCCGAAGTAGTTGTTCATTACCGCCCGTTCGTAGAAGCCCTCTAGGAGCGTGTCGTCGGGGTCCATTAGGGGACTGACGGCGGCGCAAAGCGCGTCGGCATTAGCTAGTAAACACTGGCTGATGAACCCCTGAGCGACGTGTGGCCAAGCGGGAAGCTGTACCAGTGGGTTGATGATTGGCAGCTTCCTCGCCCGCTCGCTTGTATCGGATCTAGAGGAACCCATTCCTCCCACGACGCCACTGTCCCCCCATATCGATGACACCGACGTGGACAATCTGCTTTTAGATAAATTTAATGTGAATTTATTGAAAATACCTTACTTCTTCAATTTAGGCATTGGTTGAACAGTTGACTAGTTGCCAGCTGGATAGGTAAACTTCGGCGGTAAGTAAATAAATATGTAAACGTATAAATAAGGCAAATTCTAAACCACAAATTACATGGACCTATTTATTCCTTGGTTAAATGCGGGCGTTACACATACTTAGATGACATTATATTTTTATGCATTAGGCATAATAATGACTTTTTATTTTAATTTATTGGACACTTTACACCGCCCAGTTATGCCCATTTGATATAATGCTAATCATTGTTAACTAACGCGATAATCAGAAAAGTTACTTACTTGTCCGGCTCCCCGGGCTTGAAGAGACTTCCGCACGAGATCCTCCTGGTTGCGGCCGGTGAGCAGCTGAGGAACTTCCCGTATTCACTATCCGTGGAACCCAGCAGTTTTGGATTGTCTGACTGCCGCCTCTCCCTACCATTCGCTAGGCTTGGTTCCGGTGAGTGGACGCTTAGCGTGTCGGTTCCCTGGTCGAAAATGTCACTAAGTACGGAGGCCATTCGGCTTCCGTTTGCCTTGAGGCTCTTCCGTTCTTCGCTGTGTGATGGAGATGGTGGCTCCACCACCACGCTGACTTGGGGAAACATCGGAACTTGGTTTTTCGGAACCGTATCCTCATTCAGCAGGGTACTCGGTTTCGGCGGAGTCCGTACCGGTGATCCGTCCTTTGAGGCGTGTTCTTCTGTTGTTTTAGGCAGAAGATGCTTGGTGGCAGAGTCGTCTCCCACGCGTTTCTTCACGCTTTTCCTTAACTGCTTTCGAAAAGACTTGCGAGCGATGTCGCTGCCCTCCTCGAATTGAGCTAAGCTGCAATACTTGATCTGCTCATCAGCTTTCGGCGCGTTCTCTATGTAGAATACTCTGTTCTCGAAGCCAAATTTCTCTACTTCGGCCTCCTTGCGTTTTTTCATTTTCGATAGATGCTTCAATTTGCTTTCGGTATTCTTCTCTAAGCTGGGGTTTCTGCTATCCATTGGTATATCGGAAACAGTGTCCGACGTAAACAGGGTCGTGTCGTCGGTGTATGTCTCGTTGTCACCACTCTTGCCCATCATGGCGAGTAGCACTTCTTGGCCGAGCATCGAGCTTATGTCGTCCATGATCGATTCACCGTGTATCGTCTCTGAATTGACGTAAGTTGTCTCGGAGGCCTCCGGGGAGTCAATATGCCCAATGCCACCACCCTCGTCAAGGTCCTCGGGCTTCGTGTCGATGATTTCGGACATGAGGCTGAAGTCCTCGCTGATATTGGACCCTTCGGAGCTGGTTGCATCCACCTCCAAGTCAACGCTGGAGAGTTTCCTTTCGGGCGTGCATTCACCGCTTGCGGGCGTGACCCTCTCGCTCAGGTCCCGGAAATGCACATCGTCGGTATACGGTTTGTCGATATCTATAATTGTAAGTTGGTCTGATTCGTAGGTCTCTCCGTGCATCATAGAATCTCTCTTGTCACTGTCATCCGATATAATGAGGTTCGGTATCGTGAGGCTGCTGCTATTGTAGGTGCCGCGATCCGTGCCGGTATCCGGCCTGAAAAGGTTCCTACAAGAGCTAGTGTCGCATGATGACAAATTGGAAAGCGAGAGGCGATCCTGCGGCGACGCCAAGTTGCACTTGCCCCGATCTGGCTTTTCTACATCTAGAGTTTGGTCACTCGGTTGGGAATTTATCAATTTAGCTATGTCTTCATCTACGTCTGGAATGCTGTTGATATAAATGTTTATTTTATTTATAGGCACACCTGATTTATAGAAATTGTGGAATGCATTATTTAATCTTACTGTTCTGGCTGCAGTGACGAGGCAGAGACCGCGGAGGCAGCAGATGAGCGGCGACTGTCAGCGAAAGCGCGTGGGACAGGCAGCGTGTCGGTGACATCACTCGCTCTTGATGCCTCAACCACAGTGCCACGCCCCCCTTCCGCTGCCCCTCCCTCACAACCCTCAACCGATATTTCGGCCCAACCACCCGCTCCCTGTTGCGTCACCTGCCATCCATACAGACAAATTTGGCTTCTGCTCTGAGATGTAAAATAAAACAAATCTAGAAACAAGGATGATATACTAAGAGATGTCATCCATGTTTATCAATCTCAAATGCAAACGTTGCGGTGACAGTAGCTTTTTTACAAAATTGGGGATAAAGACAATAAATTTAATTGAAGGTTTATTATTTAAATAACTTAATCAGGATTATAGGTAAATATCAAGAAGTTGTAATTGGTTGCCATGGAGTCGGTGTCGCATTTAGGTCTTGCGCAATGTAAAAACTCACCCTCACCATCTTTTCCAAACAGTCCAAAAGAAGTATAGGTTCAAAAGTAAATAATGGAGGAGATTCATGATTTATACGGCGTTGGGAATGACGACAAAGTATGGTCTGAACGTGCCTGCGGGTAGAGATGAGCCAAAGTGCGCACGAGGGTCCGCAGCGCCCTCCGCACGCTGTCCGCCCGCCCGGCCAACGAGCAACTGCGCGCCGCCCAGTTCATCTGCTCCTGCCGCGAACGCCCAGAAATTATCTCAGTGCCGCAGCGGCTGAACGGATTTGAATGGAATTCGAAATAGAATTTTTGGACTTTGATCTCTCTGCTGGATGGAATATTGAATAATTTAATAATCCAATAGAGGCCGTTATCAGCTTACTGATAGCAAATAAGATAGCATTAACGTCCACTCAATCCTGATAGAGATGGGATAAGTTAGATCTAATATTTTATTTCCTGCCGTGTCGTCTGCAAAACTATAGAGTAGGTTTTATAAAGAAGATGGTTTAAATCAGTATAACATTAGGCTCAGCTACGGAATATACATATATATATATATATATATATATATATATATATAAAATAATGTTATGTCTATGGTTTTACCTTTTCAGTCTTTTCGATGCTGCCCTTCTCGGCAACGTTTTGTGCTTCGGGCTCACTGTCGCTCGTTGTTGTCTCCGCGGGCTCCCATGACCTGTAGAGAACTTTGTACATTTATTTGACATAAGTATTATGTATTTTAGACGTAAGCTTGTTATGGTCTAGCGTTTGTTTGTGCAGTTTGTGGATTATTAGGTAGTCTGAAGCATTTATCGATACCAAAATCCAATTACGTGATCTGTGGCAACAGCGTTGCTCAGTTTCCTTTGTCCCAAACACGGTCTTTTATGAAGTTCTTATATCTACCGACTTTAAATTATGATTTTAATATAATCTGTACTGGGATCACTTTTTGTGAATCGCAAAAATATATTTACAGCGAATTTCGGGTCTTGAACATCTTGTATATGAACATTTATTTAAATTATAACCTTTATAAAGTTCCACTGATTAAAGTTTAGACGAAACAGAGTGTAACATTTTTCAAGATTAAGGCAACCGGGGAAGCTGCATAAGGCTTATCAGGTGTTGGGAATGTGCAAGATGTTTGGGAGACTATTTACTGGGTCCTATGTGCTTCCTATTCCTACTACTACACTATTTTGTGACAGCTGACCTGCACAGCGTACTGTCGTGTGTCGGACTGCTGGCGTCACGGGCGGCCATAGACAAAAGTTTATATTTTCAATAATTATACAGTAATTTTTAATATAGTGAAGACGTAGACGGCAAAGCTTTCTCGGTGGATATATATTCTAAAAAAAGATACTCTCAGTCCCCGTTGTGAATTGGCAGTGCTTGCAAATCCTCGAATACTTTTTTTTATTTCACCGTCCCGCGGAGATCTCGAAGTTTTTTTTTTCATAGCACGAATTGTGAAAAACACGGGGAATTTATTTTCATCAATCTAAATACATAATTAATCGAAAGACTAAAGCATACCCCAATTAATATTATTCCATATCCATATGACCGTTACTAATATCGATATATTGCTTAATACTGGCACAATCGATAAATACTGGCACATTTCGACAGGGCTTTGAAGTGTCGAAAGCGATGACTATAGATTGTTATCGATATGCGACCGCGGACCGCTATCGATATCGATACGTCACCTGCAGCGCGCGTGGTCGTGCGCTAGATGCGTCCTCGCGTGTAGCAGAAGCGAGAGCGCTCTGCGCAGCCGGTGCGCCGCCCGCGCCGCGCCCCCTCCCGCCCTCTCGCCCGCCGCCGCAAGCCGGCCGCAGCCGGCGCGCAGCGACGAGCTCGCCGCGCCGCTAACCTCGCCCGCCTACGCGCAACAAGCTCAGCGATGACAATACCCTGGACTATACGCTGACAGACGTTACGCCTTGTTCACGTGTCACGCGTGCTTCGCTAATTCTTAAAATAAAGACGTCATTCCGAATGAGACATGTAAAACATTTTAAGTCACAGTAAACAATACCGATTTGAAATATCACATTAGAGTTTGAGGAGTTTCCTGATGATTATTTATTCACTGTGTAATTGACTGTATTAGGGTTAATCAAAATCAAAATCAAAATCAAAATATATTTATTCAAATAGACGCTTGCGCGCTCTTATGAATCGTCAAATTTTACATCAAAGATTATGTGTATAGGTTCGTAAGGTACCACCGGTTCGGAAAGCGGTTTCTGTTGAGAAGAGACCGGCAAGAAACTCAACAGTTGCTCTTTTTCAAAAATATCAGGGTACAATATAATATACAGGTATAATAGTCTTATTCTAGCCTACGTGAGTATCAACAGTATTAACTCCACACATTTGGCGTCGTCGAGATATTCCGAAATGGTATAATATGCTTTAATCATCAGTTGATTTTTAATTTTACATTTAAATTGGTCAAGCGGCAGACTTAATATCGACTGTGGGATTTTATTATACATGCGTACACTTTGTCCCATGAACGACTTATTTACTTTTTGTAGACGAAACAATGGCGTAGTAAGTTTGTCCTTATTTCTAGTGTTATTTTATTTATGTCTGTCACTATTCTTTAGGTAATAATTAAGGTTATGACGTATATACAAAACATTACAATAAATGTATTGAGAAGCAACAGTGAGTATATTAACCTCTTTGAAAAGATCTCTGAGTGAATTCCGGGCTCCGATATTGTAGATTGCTCGGACAGCTCTTTTTTGAAGAATAAATATAGTATTTATATCTGATGCACTACCCCACAACAAAATGCCGTACGACAAGATGCTGTGAAAATAACTAAAGTAAACAAGTCTGGCAGTGTCGATGTCTGTTAGCTGCCTAACCCTTCTAATCGCAAAAACCGCGGAGCTCAGCCTATTCGCAAGAGATGATATATGGGGACTCCACTGGAGCTTTGAATCTACTGTAATTCCCAGAAATACAGCAGACTCAACTGGATTAATGGGTACGTTATTTAATATTAAACTAAAACTTTTCCTTCTTATACTGGGAAGGGTAAAAAGAATACATCTGGTTTTTTTTGCATTAATACCATATTATTAATAGTAAACCAGTGGAGGATATGTGAAAGCGCACTATTCACGTCGTCATAATTTAATACGTTTCGGTCAACTTTAAAAATAAGCGATGTATCGTCAGCAAACAGTACAACACATCACAACCCACTGGCATAAAAGGGGAGATAATTAATATATACTAAAAATAATAATGGGCCCAAGATTGATCCTTGTGGGACTCCCATTTTCATCTGGGACCCAGTGGAATTAACATCATTTATAGATACTTTTTGAATTCTATTACTAAGGTAAGAGGCAATGAGATTGAGGGCGATCCCACGAATGCCATAATATTCTAGCTTTTGAAGAATAGTTTTATGGTCTACGCAGTCGAAGGCTTTTGAAAGGTCACAAAAGACACCTATTGCATCTTGTGACCTTTCCCAGGCGTTATAAATATGTTTGACAAGTGCGACGCCCGCATCTGTTGTCGATCTGCCTTTAGTGAATCCATATTGCTCATCGTGAAAGATTTTGTTCACATTAAAATGAACTAAAAGTTGATTTAATATTAGCTTTTCAAAAACTTTACTAAGAGATGGCAATATGGAAATAGGTCTATAGTTGCCTGGATCATTTTTATCACCACTTTTGTAGACAGGTATTATCTTACTAAATTTCATAAGATCTGGAAATATTCCAGAATCTATGCAGTTGTTAAAAATAGAAGCCAAATGTGGTGCAATATATGGCATTATTGTGCTCATTAATTTTATGGACATACCCCATTAATCCTCTGTATTTTTAAGATTAATAGAATTCAAAACTTTTATAATACAACAGAAAACCAGTGCCGTGGTATTGTTTGCCAGGGCAATATACTGAGCGGAGACCTTTTTGGTGCATACATTTTTACAATTATAATGTTATTTTTTTTTTTCCTGTAATGTAATGCGCCGAATAAATATTTCTTCTTTCTTCTTCTTTCTTTCTTTCTTTCTATAATATCATAAGTATCTACGTGATTAAATTTAAATGTGTGTAGGCAAGGGGTAACATTATTTCTTAAAACATTAATTGCGTCTGCGGGAGATGATTTTAATGTACGTGTGACATTAACCGCAATGTCTGAAAAATAGCTTTCGAAACTACTCGCAATTTCGTTATCTGATATTATGGGAGTATTACCTATAAAACTAGTTTTATAGGTTCAATGAATATCTTGGTTCTTCCAGATATACGGGTAATGATGTCCCATGTGGCTTTAGTTCTATTGTTTGAATTTATTATGCTATTTCTTATATAAATAGATTTTGCCTGAATACAGACTTTTTTAAATATTTTTGAAAATGTTTGTACACGTTTAAGGAAGTTAGGATCGTGATTCCACTGCCTCATACTATATAATTCATACAATGAATCCCTACTTTTGTATATACCCACTGTTGCCCAGTCACTAAATTTTAATTTTGAATTCTTAGCAATTGTGCGCGATTTAAAAGTATCATTATAAGAAGATATGAGAAAGTCAACCATTGATCTATAAGAGTCATTAGGGTTATTGACTCCTATATCTTTATTTAACATATGATGTGCCACTTTATCTCTAAAAGCATTTATTCTATTAGTAGTGACTGGTCTACACTTGATCTTAAGTTTGCTTGTATTAGCTTTTTCATTTATTGAAAATTTTAGCCCAAAGTGATCCGAGCTCAGATGATTTATAACATATTTATCATATACATCACTGTGACAGAATACATTATCTATACATGAGGAGGATAAGTTAGTAACACGAGTTGGTTCATGAAAAAGATTTTTAAGTTCAAATGAGTTTAAATAAATTTAAAAGTCGTTTACTGAGTTGTGTTACTTGTAATAAATCCACATTAAAATCTCCACAAACTATTAATGATTTACTACTTGAACATAGTTTTTTAAGAACATCATCCATTACACACTCAAACTGATCGAAATCACCTGAGGGGGGCCGGTATACGCATACTATAATATACTGTTGACTCTCAACGCAGGATAATTCAATAGAACGTTCGACAGAGTGTGCCACTATATCCTGTCGATTTTTACAGACTATATCAGTTCTAACTAATACAAGAGAGCCACCGCGAATAGCATTTACTCTTACGAACGAACTTAACAATTTATAATTTTCTATATTAACAATATTACAGTGCTTATGTAACCATGTCTCTGTGAAGCAGATGACATGTATATTAAATTTCCTAAGGAACAATTCAATTTCGGGTTCTTTGCCGCTTAAGCCTTGTATATTTTGATGCACAATATTTAATTTAAGTGGCCTAGGCGTTGTCTCAATGTTTAGTTTAAACTAACATTGTTTGCTGAAAGATTATTACATAATAAAATATTCTTAGTTGTACTATTTACAACTGGGTTTTGTATATTATATGCGACAGTCCTCTGTTGCAGGAATGGACAGGTCCGTCCGGGTATGTACCACCGCATCACAGAAGACCGGTGTGAAGTGTAAGATTTGAGAAGCTCCTCTTTTCTTTTCAGAAAAAAAGAACTGAAAATTCGGACCTTCGGATCATGTCATTTTCATAAATACATTTTTCTCATACCTCGATCCAAAATAATGGGAATAATATGTACAATAATGTAGAAATAAGTACCTGCATGATGTCCTGCAAGTTTTTGAGCAGTGTGGTCTCCTCCAGCAGGTCGGGGGGCACGGGGGGCGGAGGGGGCGCTGCCGTGGCCCTCTCGAATGTCATTATCGACCACCTTGTTGCATAAAAGTTCACAATTACTGCTTGTTGTAATTGTTGCGTTGCATCATGAGGCGATATTTCGCGCTTTACGGCCGCTTTCAATTTTCTATCTGCAGATAGGTTTGCTTACTAGCGATAGGTATTTGACGTTAGCTATATGATATAATCTATTTGTATATAGAATATTCAAACCGGCCATAAGTGTAATGATGGCGAGTAGTTTCATATGTTGGTGAGAATAATAACGGTTGGGGCTGACAGTTATCTTGCAGAAGTATTATATTTTTATTATGTAACAGAGATAAATGGGACTCATCTGAAGGCAAGTCACGCATCAGCGATACAAAAAAGGTGGTAAGACCTACCACGTTTTCGGGTAAAAATAAAAAAGAGTTATAAGCATCTGAGTGAAATTGGTTCCGCAATTTTTCTAGATATTCTTTCGTTTGCAAGAATCGACTCATCTTTTATTTACACTATTTAACATCTGAAAATTGTCAATGAGTTATATCGAAAATCCGAACACGAACAGCATTTCGTTGTCCGCAATTGTACGCCAACGAGCAGTGTAAGTGAGACAGAAGTGTGACGTTAATTATAACCTATTAACTGTGTTAAAAGACAAGAGTCTTTGTTGTACCTGTCCAGCATTTTGGTGGAGGCCCTCTCGTACCGCTCTATCAGTTGCTGTAGGTTGGCAGCGTCATCGCAGGAGGCACCCCAGCCGAGCACGCGGGCTAGGTCGTTTCCCGTGCCGAGGGGCAGAACGGCCGTTTGCACGTGACGCTGTCAGAAAGGTTCGAATGCACTTATTGGCTCCTACCATCTAATCCCGCCAGATCTAGTGTTTTGTTAAAGAATTTACATATGTTTTAATTGACACTGCACTCTTCAAAGTCAAGATTTATGTAAATTCCAGCTTATTTGAAGCTCTTCAAATAAGCTTACGTTAAAGAGTTGTGAAAAGTCTGTATATTCGTTATACATATGGTATAACGACTTGACAACAGTGTGAACATCTGCTAAATCTTACATTTCACGGAACTTTATAACGGAGATATGTGTGCCACTAGGAAGCGATGCAATGAAACGTAAGTACGTATGCATATCCACCTGGGAGCACGGACACTGGAGGTGGTACACTCACGTGCATATCCAGCTTGTCGATCTCTTGCAGCACCCAGCCCACGGAGCCGTCACCGCTGCACACGAGCACCCGCAATGGCGCGAAATGTCTGAACAGGCGCAGCCCTAGTCGCGGCCCGGCGCCGCTCAGCTCGAACACTTGCGCCGGATTCAGGAGCTGCTTGAAGCGCCTCAGGAACTTCACGCCTTGGTTGTCGCCTAGTCGAGCAGTCAAGGTACACGCGGCTAGAGTCTCTCAAGTACTTACGTCACTTGCTGCAAGAGGGTGAAGGAATCGGAGAAGGTTTATCCTTTTCCGTGGCGTGCTCAGGCGTAGTACCGAGGGGCACCGGTGCGTTCCATGGGATCCCGGAGTCCCTCCAAATGTACAGACGGTGGGCACCGAGGGGGTTTTAGTGGGTAAGAACCCCACATACCACGACAGGGTATCTTTCGAAGATTTCCCCCCGATACAAAAAAAAGTCACTTGCTGTTTGGTTAGTTCATTGTCTTTCTGCCTAGAACTTCTAGTCTTAGTTTTGGAAAGCTTGTCACCAGGTATTATAAGTAATGATCGCCTAGTCTCATGTCATTAGTTAGCTTGTTACCAAAGTGCTGATCGAATCACACGTCATTTTCTTTATTGCTCCGCTAGCAGTTTTGGCCGTCTCGTATCGAAATGTGTAGAAGTATTTTTTTATGTGAGAAGGAAGGGAAGAATGGGCTCATTGTTTTACTGATGGTTTACCTAATGTTAAGTAATAACCGCAACCTATTGATATCTATAAAAGCATCCTGCGTCGCCACCTTTTTATAAATTGGGCCCTGGTTACCTCACTCACCAGAAGAAACGCAGAAGCATAACACTTCAACTTCAATTCTGTGAGGCCGTGGTACTTCCCCGGAAGAGCTGCCACTGTTGAAATTCGCAACTTCTGAGGAATAGTTGCAAAATTCTCAGCCTTTTAAATAACAGAGCCCTCTTCTTGAAGGTTCCAGTGAGTATCGGCGAAAATTTGTTTATCAACATCAAACTATACGGAGTGATCTGATTTCGATGTTAATTTTACACTCATCAAATCAAAAACATGGTGTCACTGTCCTTAGCGGAGAACAAAGATCCTATGCGCAATGAATCTAAGATTACAAAATTTTTCGGTGGTAGGGCCACGCAGCAGCTTCGGCTGTTGCACGAATGGGCAGGCTCGTCCGGGTATGTACCATGACCTCACAGAAGACCGGCGTAAAGTGGAAGTATAATACTTTCCCGTTTCATCTGGTGAGTGGTAGCCGGAGCCCAATTTTCAAAAGGTTGTCATCGGCAACCTTCGGGTGTAGCAAATGTCCATGTGCGGTGGTATTCACTAAACATCACGTGAACCGTCTGCTCGCTTGGCAACTTTTCT
Organism: Iphiclides podalirius; assembly: GCA_933534255.1. Taxonomy (NCBI): domain Eukaryota; kingdom Metazoa; phylum Arthropoda; class Insecta; order Lepidoptera; family Papilionidae; genus Iphiclides; species Iphiclides podalirius. The sequence goes on from OW152817.1 coordinate 14,698,570, forward strand.
CATAAAAAAAAATCTGTCATTTTATCTATACAATCTGTTTAAAAAATAACAAAAAAACCATCAAGTCCCAAACATCAGGTACTACGCCGACCTGATCTGGAGTTGACGAAGACGATAAGGGGCGAGGCGTTCGGTGGCCTGTCTGGCAGCCAGCCGTCGTCCGGGCCGACGGAGTGGAGCCTGGTGGGGGGCACGACTGAGGCACGCGCTGGTCCCAGGGTGCAGGTCGCCCGCCAGCCGGGGCGGCAGTTGGCGTGCACGCATTTCCGACACCACACGCACCTGAAGTCTTGGAGCCTGTTTCAAATCGATACGACGGAATAAACAACTGCATATCGGACCAAATTGTAGTTCGGCTCCTAGATATGTTAATATTTAGATTAATAAAATTGTGGGCTTATAAGTTAAAAGTAACTAGTACTCCCTATTACCTCTATTTGTTTAAGCTGCTTGGACCACGTAGATCAGTTCAATAGTTGTATAAAGTGAATCTTTTACAATTTCTTTTAGGAAAAACCGATTGTGCGGTTCTATTAAATTGACAACACACGTCGCACATCGCTGAGGAAAATTCATCAGGCAGAAAGCAAATTACGAAGAGCCCAATTTGGGAAGATTAATTTTGTTTTCGAGCTTATGTCATAAATTTTAATTATTACGGTGTAGCGAACATTCCTAATACATATATACGTGGTCTTTTGTTTATGTGAGATTCACCTAATGTTAGATGACAAATGATGCTAATGGATACCCGTAACGTCAGAGAAAATAGAGTGAGCCTTCGTTTGCCTCATTTACCTGACGATACACAAAAGCGTAGTCATGTCGATCCTCTATGTCCGTGGCACCTCCCTCGTCATGTCAACCCAATTATGCATCGTAATAAGGTTGGAATGGTCAAGGGTTACAGATGATTTACATCTAAAAAGGGTTTATTTCGGGAACTTACAGTCATTTAACCGAGGAAGGTCCATGAAACGATCTTCGCTGTTGCCAGAATGAAAAGGACCGTCCGGGATTATACCACGAGCTCATAGAAGACCGGCGTGAAGTGGAACTACTTCTGTATTTTGAATCAGTATATTTTTTCTTTTTTTTTTCTTGTTTTATAAACATTGCCCTCACTTTAGGATAACATTATCCTGCGTAGTAAGGGCGTTTTAAACATAAATTGCACGAGGACAAACACCCAGATGCGAAACAACTATCTGTGGGTTGCACTAATAGTTGTCCCGTGTGGGAATGGAACCCACGACCCCCGACGCCGAAGTCAATACCTTGGCAACTGCGCCATGGAGTTAATTTGTCATGTATTTTGTCTGATGAGTGAGGTACCTGGAGCCCACTTAATTAAAAGGTGACGACGCATCTGTAACCTTATACGTGTCGCAAATGTCCATGGCTCGCATGCCACGTTCTCTCGTAAAAAAAATTAAGTGTCAAATGTTTTTTCATCGCAGTAACAATGGGAACGGCGAATTTAAAACAGTGTTGAATTTAAAAATTCATCAACACCATTTTGAACTAAACTACAAACTAACGGTACAATCGATCCAAAAACTGAAGCACAAACAGTCAACTGCCAGTTCTCGCTCCAATATCATCGGAGTTAGCTAAAGGGCGCCAGGAATGTGAGCTTGAGGCCTACTCGAAAGTTCGTTTATAAAAAGCAAATAAGCCTTTACCGCTAATTTGTTTAACTTCACTTTTAGTTTGGTTTAAAATTGCCAAAGTTTTAAACCTTCAATAAGCGGAGTCAAGAAAATAATATGAGAACAAACAGATTAAAAACAAACGTTTCAATGTTGACAACGATTATCCATTACTAAACTAACATGGTTAATGTGTGAAAAGAGTTAAGAACGTAGTAGATGAAAACAGAGATAACTGTGACTCCGAGGGACTTTTTGTGCGATAGCAACAATATCAAACGACTGACTGAGTTGAAAGAGAATATTATTGCTGTTGAAAAAGTGCTTCGTTGGTTCGGAGAAACGGAAAGGAATACGGTACGATATTGAGGGAAAATGGTTGCAGGAACCGGGCAAGTCTTAACTGATGTGTTTGCTTTCAGTCCCGAGACTATTAAGGCTTGGGGCAAGTCTTATAATGGCCAAACAATCGACCAGATAAGTGAAATAAAAACGGGGTGAAATAATAGTAATAACAAGCATGTATATAAGTGTATAGATAGAATATTGCTACTCATTGGGCATCTTAGACTAGACGTTTTCTTAGCATCTCACTAACCGCGAAGTAAAGTGCTCAACAAATATGGTATTGCTTACAAAGAGCCTTCTGACGTCAACGTAATTAAACTAAAATTGGCTTCACTACAGAGTTCATTTCTATGTTTGAAGGTATCCGATGTCAATGTTAGTGTCTCAAAGGCAAAGAGCAAATATACTTTTACTCAGCTAGTTCATTTACCAAGTTGCTAGTGACAAATAAAAATAAGAAGGGAATAGTTATCATTGCAGGCGATTTCAACATTGACAATAAAAAGCAAAATAATATTTCAATGGAGTTTGAATGGCTTTTATTATATTGTTGGAAATAAATCGAAACATCGAATAGCAACACTGCAACGGGCTATAAAACATAAAAAGTAAGAGTCAAACATGAATAGATGATAAATTAAACAAATTTTTACGGATTTATCGAGTTTATTTTTAATTTTAATTCCCGACGTTTCGAACCCTTTACAGTGTTCATGGTCACGGGACAGACTTAGGCGTTGGACGTCAGCTTGTCATAGTTAACCCGGGCTACCGTCAGTGTTTTGAATTATTAATTTTGTGTCCGACCTATGCAGAGGGAGCTAATTGTATCTTGTCTTGCAGTAGTGGTTCGTTTGGGCCTAGATTTAATTTTGTTGATGATAGGATCCCAAGCTGATGGTAGCAAACAACCCTCTTTTTTAATGAAATGAGGGTGTTACAAAACAACAATTTTTATAAACTATCAACAAAATCAAATTGCCAATGAAAAAAAAATGACTAGTCTATTTGTTATAATTCTGAGTAGTCTTAAATAATTAATTTAACACTACTCAGAATTATAACAAACGACACAAATAATTGTCCCGTGTGGGAATCGAACCCCAGCCCCCGACGTCGAAGCCAATACCTTTAGCAACTGCGCCACGGTGTCATCAATTTATTTATATACAATAACTACTAACTACAATTTTTTTATAAAAATTATTATATTGTTTAGTTTCTTATGTATTACAAATTAAAAAATAAAGCAATAATTATATTCAGTGTTGTTTGTCTGTGGTGGTTTGCGCTCGTGAGAAATGCGCAACAAATTAAAACGGCGTGACCCCGTTTTTTAATTTGTTGCGCATATACTTATATACCTCACCTTAGTACGGAGCCGCAAGTTTTCTCGCAGATGTCGCATTTCGCCGCCACCGGTAAGTTACCTTCCAGCCACTGGTGAGGCATTATGATGTTCTGTAACAAAGTTTTCTTTTTAAGCGGACAGTATTGGGTTTATACAGGGTGATTTTTATAGACGACGGACATATTAACAGAGCGTATGCAGAATTTGATTCTAAATCTGAATCTGGAAAAAATGAGGTCATAAGTACGTAATTTATGATCTAATATTTTCAAAGATTATTTTTATTTTTTTCAAACAGTATGGACACCTTAAGAAATTACTGCCTTACCGTCTCAATACAATAACCTAGTGACGAGCACTAAAACTTTTCGCTGAACGCAAAATTACTCAACCGCTTATTAATAGGGTGACGACTTTTAACGGGATAAACAAACAAAGTTTGAATAATAGATGTTTGTCTGGTTTTCTTGGCAAAATTAAATATTAATATATATTTTTTAAATTATGAAATGCTCCATTAATATTACACAACAATCAAAAATCACAATTTATCATATAATTTTATCTGCCCATATTATCTTTTAAGACTCAGTGGCCGCCAAGTCGTGAAATAATGAACTAATGAATAATTTTTATTTGAAAATTTGTCAACGTCACAGGTGGCCCACTGTAGGTAGGCAAACGTAGAAATTGTTGCTCTAATGGGCCTCTAATGTCGCCGGGAGAAGCGTGAAGTGATATATCGGGACATATTTTTACACAACGTTATCTAGTACCAAACTAAGCAAAGCTTGTACTATGGATACTAGGTAACTGAAAAGTGTAACAGATAACTGATAAACATACTTAAACGTACATTTCTTTTATAAATAAATACATATTATATGTATTTAAACACACAGACACTAGAAAAACACTATGTTTTCATCACAAAATATTTTTCTAGTTGTGGTGATCGAACCCTTGCACAAGAGGACCACTAGAATCAGTATCAAATACGCCAATCGGGTCGTCAATCTATAACTACACAGATGCTGCTGATGTGTGTAGGTGAACTTAATTATTCAAAATCAGGTGAATTCTTATATAAAACATATCCATTTTTTAACATCCAAGTTATTATAATTTCATAATTACCAACAGATAATTATAGCGGGCAGGAATATTTACTAGGTTAAAATCCAAAATGTATACCCGTTAAAATATAGGTGTGCTATTTTAAATTATGTAAGCCGAAATCATCGGTTTCATTTTGTCAAACATATTTGCCTATACACAGGTTGGAATTACGCGTGTAGTTAAAACATTCCTTCATATGCATATGTGAAATTTGAAATATGTAACGTGAAACTGGTATAGTAGTAGTATAAAGCTAATAGAAGTAATCATGAAAGGGAAATTCATGAAGGCTCTAGTAATATCTTTGGATTTAAAAAAAAAATTAAAATAGAAATGTAAAATATCTGATGGATGAATGATGATTATTTCATTGTCATATTAAAAAAAGATATAAAATCGCCGAAACTATTATTAGAATATTAAATCGAAAAACTGCTCTATCACAATCGTTATTTTGTTTAATCTCAAGTTTTTTTTTCTCCATTGAAATTGTGGTAAATTTAGACATATAAATGGTCACTAACACTAATGGAGATGGTCACGGGGATCTGAAATCAAGTTGCTCGAATATACTGAATTAAAAATAGCCACCAGGACACTAAGCTATCGGAGTAGAATTTATTATGGTAGAGTAGGACCTATATGGTAGAGAAGTACTATACTTTAAAAAATTCCCTTCCTCCTAGGAAAAATACATAGGAAGACACGAAGAATCGGAAGTTAGTTAAAAGGAAGGCAGCAACATAAATTTTCAATGCCATTCTCCGCAGAGATTCGAAGAGACGAAATAAATACACGGTAAAATTTGTTCGGCTACGAATAAGACTGAAAAGCGTGAAAACCACAGGGTTGTTATTCAACATATCTCTAAAGATCTTTTCACAAATGTGAATACCAAAAGGTTTATTAATCACGGACTTTCACTAACAGTTACTCAATACCTAGTAAATCTAAGTTCGAACCCCAAGTAATCATGAAGCACAATCTTTGTACCCCTTTCTAAGAAAATTGCGCGGACGGAAATTTGACGGAATGAAATTTCCCACTTATAGTTTTATAGAGAAGGAGTGCAGACTACTAATATTTTTTTTAATTATGCATAAAAATACATTAAATCAATAAAATTAAACAACCGTGTATATGATAATTACGGTTGAATTTCAACTGCTTCGTGACCACTAGTTCATATAGATACTAGTATATATATACAGAGGAGACCTATGCCTGAGTGTAGTATATATATACAGAGGAGACCGATGCAGACCATCTGCTTCGCAGGCATAGGTCTCCTCTGCACAAAAGATGCCTGGGTGGAATTCAATACAGGCTCTAATGCGGATCGGCATAGTCCTTATAATTTAGAAATGGTTTTTTCAAAATTTCTTCAATATCGGGTGTCACAAGTTCCGAAATTAATAAACTATCATTAAACAAGTTCCGAAATTTTTAACAACTACTAAATCCAGTGTTGATATGAGAGAGTTTAATGTAAAGTTTCTATGTTGGGCCAAAACAAATGAGTTATATTACAGAAGTCTGCAAATACGATTTCCGATCATACGATGTAAATATTGTTGGGCGCAAAATCGGATGCCAATTGAGATACGTCGTTAATCCAACCTTATTGGAGCGCTACCTTCATAACGCTCCAATCGCTTCGTTTTTTGGCGAAATAACTCACTTACACGCGATCCTTTCATAGATTAAATTGAATCTCAACTCATTGCCGGGGCACAAAATGAGGGGCTTTTATACCCAACATCATTTCTTTCAGTTAAATATTATCGTATACTTCGTTTTTGATATGTATACCTACTTTAATGTAGATTTTTTTAGGATAACGAGGTAAAAATTTAGTGATTAATTACATTTTAGTGCTAGTCTCTGCACACAAGATGACAGACACTAAAACTGAAATTCGAAATGAGGATATGGGCTGCTAAGCTTAGTTGGTTAGAGCGGTTTAAAACCAAAGGTTTAAGACAGTGGCGAAAATGTTTCGACAATTTATGTACAAAAATTCAATTTAAAAATTTAACGAATACCAGTCTGAAAAATAAATAATGTAGAGTATTTTTAGTATATAATTAATGCGTTTTTAGAAGGCGACTATATTTTAAGGCCTAACCTACCTAAGATGTAACCAAATTACTTATATTATTTACAAATTAATATTCTGGTACGAGTAGTGTTGTGTAATGTTTGCTTTAATATTGCAAGAATGTTTTGTAAATTCATGAAGTATGTATCCTTTAATTGGAGCGGCAATAAACTAATCTACGCGTATGATATTTGTATAATACATTTTATGTATTATATATTTGTTTGTATTAAAAATATATTGTATCAAAAATGGAAAAAGTAAAGTAACAACCACCATTCGGATGGTATTTGGTGGCAATTCATTGGTATTGTACCAATGAATTGTTAAGTAAAATTAACAATTTCATTGGTGCCGGAACCGGGGATCGAACTTGGGTTGCTTGAGTATATTGAATTAAGGGCGAGTGCCCGATCACTAGTTATCACGGCTCAATATATTGCGTTAATAAATAAAAACTTTATCCGTCCAACTCACCCCTCGGCGTCTTCGACCACGTGCGGCCCTAGCGAGGCGAGCGTGCTCCATTTGCAGGAAGGGGGCGCTCGAGCGGCGCACCTCTTGTGCGCTTTGTACTTGCACAGTTCGCAGGCGAGGGCGTGCGCCGTTCCCAGGGCGCCGAGGGGCTCGCGGCAGACGTTGCAGAACGTCGGCCGGGCGTGGGTCGCAGCGTACCTGCGATCGCAATTGCGAGATCGGACGTGAACTGTAAGATGGTTTTTACCACCGGGAGGGGGGGAAATGTTCATGAAGTGTGCAGCGGTTTTTGCCGTTGCCCGAATGGGCGGGCCCGTTCGGGGAAAAACCGTACACACGTAGTCATAGACGACAGGGTTGAAGTTGAAGTGTACTTGCGCGCTTCGCCTGGTGAGTAATGGATTGGGAAAGTAAGACGGTACACTTCTTAATGGTTGGTAACGTATCTGCAACAGGCAGGCAGTACTGTGCAGATGTCCAGAGGTGTCGGTGAACATTTAACATCAGCTAAATCGCTCGCTTGCTATCTTTTCACATTAAAATATCGAAAAGGTATTGTAGCGCCTTGTATAGGAGGTTTAGTTGATAAAATTGAGTAAAGATGAGACTTCTTTATGTAAGAAAATGGCAAGTGGTCTGGCTGTTCACTTGATGTTAAGTGATAACTGCCGCCCATTGATATTGCAACACAACACGCTAACTCTCTCACCAGACGAAATGCAAAAGTAAATCACTTCGACTTCACACTGATCTTCGTAGGTCGTAATACCCCGGACGGACTTGGCCATTCGAGTTTTATGTAAAACTTAATAGTTTTCGTAATTTTAGTGTATTTCGTAATTTTACGACATCGAGCCGAAAGACGTGTGGTAAGAGACATTAGGGATCAATCTAATAAGTACCAGTGGTGATCGCCGGAGGAGAGACGGGCGACCAGGTCCGCTACATCTGCGCCGCGGTGCAACGCGCCCCGCAGCGCCCCCGCCCAGGACTCCATCTCGCTACGGCTCTCCGCGCACAGCACCACGCACCTGCTAGGCGTTATCACCTGCAACAAAAGAAACCATCAACGGCTGCATCGCTACTTACCATCAGGTGGGATGACAGACAGGTGCTGGCCAGTTTTGAATTAAAAAAAATGTTGAATCACATCGGTGTATGATCTGGAATAGGGGGTTGCGGTGAGACCAGCTGTGTAGTGTTATATTTTTATGTGAAATACACCTGTCGTCTTGGTCCCCAAATTCGATTCGAATTTGTTTTTGTATTCGATTCGAATTTTCGAACTCGATTTGAAAAGCTTACTCCCAAACCGAGTCGAAACTAGAAACAAGATCGTGCGTTATCAAATCCTTTAACGGTATCCGCCCTATTACGTCACAGATAAATGTTCCATGTTTAAGGTTATAACATCTTTCTTAAATAAAATGTTAATTGCTCAATTTTTGCCGAAAAGTTATACGATCTTAGTTAGTTCCAATTAGAGCCAGCACTTGATTGTGCGCTGGCGTCAGTGGTGCGGACTGTCATGAATTCGAGCCAAACTCGATTGATTCAGAACTCGAATCTGTCGCTAGTAGGCCTGCTGATTTTAAGTGATATCCGCCGCCCATGGACATTAAGTACACCTGTAAGGTATCAGATGCGTTGTCTTTTAACAAAGTGGACCCCGATTGATTCATTCACCAGATAAAAAGAAGGAGTATAACATTTCCACTTCACTCCGGTCTTCTGTGAGGTCGTGGTACTTCCCCGAACGGTCCTGCCCATTCCTGCAACAGTGAGACTGTTGCGTGGTAAAATTTGTAAAATAAAATACTGTTTACAAAAATATATTAAGCTTTATTATTAGGCAATTATAAATTCATAAGAGTTTAACCGAGTATCATTATCACCAATCGTCTATACATTTAAAACGTTAATTTGAAAAATAATTTTTAATACAGTAGGTAGTATTAGTAGGAAAACGCATGCTCAAATCAGCAATAAGTAATTTATTTAAAGTCTTAGTAGAGCGGTATCTATTTGCGCCAACCGTCCTAACATGACATTTTTTTCCGAATAGGGAGGAGCCGCGTGTGTCGATTATTTTGGAGTAGTGCTGTACAGGCCTCGTCTAGGAAGCGATTATCTTCTTATCAGTAGATAATAATATAAGTGAGCGAACATCGGTAACCTCTCTGGCCGTCTTTGTCAGTATAAAAATTTTTTTATAAATTGTATGAAAATATATTTTTAATATTATAAACAAAGTATTCAATTTAACGACAAATTTCAGTAATAATATTACGTATTAATCAATCATTATACATTTTTCTCCCCTTCCATACCGTTCCAAGCAATTATTTAAGTTTACAAGTTCACAACAAAAGACGAACACGTACAGTAAAATTACAAAAAACGACCAATAAAATTACACACAGCAGTACTTGTTTCGGAAAAGATTAGCAAAGACATTAGCAGGCCATTTCGCTTGATCCTCATAAATTACTTTCGTTTTGCGATGTATTTATTGCGAACAAGATATCTTCTTTTTCTCAATAAACCCTCTTTAACCCGCTGATCTGATTTGTGAATTATCTCAATGGACAATATCTTTCTATAGCTAGATTTAATTTCTTGTATCATACCTAACAGCCTTACTGAATTCATTTTTCCTAGAAGTCTTCCTCGTTTTATCGTTCATTTCTCTTCTTATTACCACATCTTTATATACTTCCATTACTTCGTACTTCTGTCCATCCGTTTCCACGTTAATTTTTAATTGAGTTAGTTATAAGATACGACATTAAGTTGAGAAAATTCAAACGCCTTTAGGTCGCCTTTAAAGGCCAGTTTCAATATTCTATCTACATGGATTTGGTTAGTGGAGATAGAATTTTGACGTAAGTATTATGGAGCCAATGTCAAACACCTATCGCTAATAACGCAATCTATCTACTCGTATTGATAGAATATTGAAACCCGCCGTTAGTCACCTTATACCATATGGGAGACAATAAGGCCAAACTCAAAGCCTGGGTCAAGTAATTGAAGTGTAGGTAAGTTTTTAATAGAGTAAATTTTCCAAAAGTGGTCCGCGCTGCCTGCTAAAATTAGACCTAATACATTTATCATTATGTATTTTATAAGACATAGTTCCGTGAAGACAGCATGTAGCTCAGATATTCAATTATGCTGGGACTAAGTTCATTTCTAATGAAGCAAGCTAAGGTCATCCGTGCGTAATAAACTGTTCCCCAATCAGACCGTTTCTCGTGTAATGGTTGTTTTATTAAAATACTTCACTCGTTATAGATCGTAAAGGACCGCACGGCAGAAAAGCTACATAAAGGTAAGTCATAAAGACGAATTGAGCGTTCACGATGGTCGCCAAAGAAGACTGAACGAATTTTTGTCTCGGGACTAATAGTCTCGGGACTGAAAGCAAAAACATCAGTTAATACAAGATGAACGAATTTCACGAAACGTAATTACATCGCCGGAATGGCTTCGCTTGATTAAAATAACCATCGGAAGAAATTTGTTGTAAATAATCAATCGTTGGAGCGTAGCTTAAAGACCTCCAGTTTTATAAATCATGATTTATCTTTATATATATAATTATAGTCTTTTTGTGGGTGTGTATATCCCAGAACTCCTCCTAAACGGCTGGACCGATTTTAATAAAAAATAATTATGTCATCAGGTGGATGCGAGAATAGTAGATTCACAAACTTATTCAAAATGATTACAGAAGAACGTCTGTCAGGTCCGCTAGTGATGTTATACATTGACTCTAAAACTATTATTAATATCATAGCATATCATAGTGGTAACGTTGGGTAGAGTGGTTGGCAAGCGAAAAAGGCGGTTTACCTGCTGCTGAGCAATAATCCTCACGAATAGAAAACTCCTCACTCATCAGATGAAACGCATATATTACTTTAACTTCAGTCTTCTGCGAGGCTTAGTTCGCCACATCACAGTAAAATACTGAAGACAGAAAAGAGATCAAAGTCAACGTGGTAATTTAATGCAAAAATTTTCGAGTAATCGCCGATTACCAGTGGCGTAGAGATTTTATTCTTTATTCTACATGTATAAAGGCGAGGTTAACCCTAAAAAGTGTTTTCTTCCAGTAAACCCTGATATAAGATTATAAAAAAATTATGCGATTTTAAAAACTAAGCGCTAAAAAAATTGGCTTTACTAAATTGACAAGTTATTTGATTTGGGCATTGTTTTAATGACCTTTAATAACTACTGACCTTTAATAATGAAATCTACGGACGATTTTGTTAAAAGCGCTTCTATATTATAGTGTAGTGGATGGTTTTCAATAAATTATTTCAACAATGATGACTCCGTGGCGCAATTGCCAAGGTATTGGCTTCGGCGTCGGGGGTCGTGGCTTCGATCCCCACACGGGACAACTATTTGTGTGACCCACAGATAGTTGTTTCGTATCTGGGTGTTTGTCCGCGTGTAATCTATGTTTGTAAAACGTAATTACAACACAGGATAATGTTATCCTAAAGTAAGGGCAATATTTAAAAAAAAATAGACACGACTATTACCTTAAACAAAAAATTACTGTGAAATCTTTATGTAAAACTGGAGCTTTAAGAATACACGAAATGTATAGGCACCACGTGTTCAGTGATGTGTGATGTCTTGGCTTATAAGTGGAGCAAGCTGTGTTGTGTTAATATAATAAGAAACGTAGACGAACTGGATGTCAGTTACTTGTATATAAATACAGACTTTTGCTCATTTGTATACAAGTGATAGATAAGCAGGGAGTATACTTATTAACAAGAGTCTTGAGTTGTGGCCGAGCTTAAAGGCTTCCAGCTTTTCCCCTTGAAGCGTCACATATATTATAAACAGTAAATAATTTATAACCGCCTTTTCCGGCTTTCCAGGTTTTCCACCGGTGGCCCAATTAACTAACATCAAATGTTCCGTATCATAATTTGCATTACGTAACTATACAAACTTAAATAACCGACGTTTCACATCAAAAAATTTAATTAAATATATAATCAACCTTTAATATTTTCAAAAATTGGGGATCCCAAGCTGATGCGTATATTTTTAATAGTTTCCTATTAAAAATATACGCTTATTTATATCAATAAAAACTTGCCATATTGACTAATTATTACCTACTACATACTTCTGTTCCCCCTATGAAAATTGTATACACAAACAAGTAAAGAAAATTAATGTCTTTATATCAGTAGCACATATTTCAGATGCTTACGTATTCCTTTCCTGAGTTTCCACCACCAGAATATAAGAAGAAAGAAACATTTCTCGCTTCATCGTGATACTAAATTACCGAAGATGAATCTAGACTGATGTTTGCAAACGCAATATATGTCTCCAATCATTACAAGCGATTTAAGGAGAAATTGAGTAATGGTGGACTATCTTTCGTGTGTTGCCCCCTTATTGACCTCTTATGATACATATATGTATATATCTATATGAATACGTGAAGCAAAAATGTTGTACGCATTTTTACGATAATTGCGCGGACGGAGGAGTATGAAATTTCCCACACTTATAGTTTCATTTATATAGAAATAGAAACAACAACACAATGTAGACCATCTGTGAAAATTTCAACTGTCTAAATATCACCGTTCATGCGATACAGCCTGATGACAGACAGACAGACGAACAGACAGACAGCAGAGTCTTAGTAATAGGGTCCCGTTTCACCCTTTGTCTTCAGAATCAAAAAAGGACAAAAAGTTTTTACAACGCTGCGGAAATCGAATCCGCGTCTTCTGTCTGTCTACGTTTTCATGCTGTAAAAGATATAACAATAGTTGTAAACACAATGTAGATAAATAAAAGACGTTGAACAGCGAAAAGCCTCCTTCGTCCTTTTCTCTACGAATTTTAATGTTTCATCTTAAAACACATTCACCGTTTCACAGTCAAAAAATATCGATATAAATTATCAGATTATTCTTCTTCCATTAAAGTTTCCTTTCCATATATTTCTCGAACTGCTCGCTAAGTCCCGTAGTATAATCGTACCCGTCAGCGTGTTTGCCCGTGTAAATAAAGCGAGCGCGGCGTTCTTAACGACTGTACACAAAGCTTCCACGGCTGATACTACGGGCGGCATACAGAGTAACGTTCTGTAAACACACTTTGCATTTCGCACGAGCCCGCGAAATGCGAACGCGACGGTACCGGCCATTTTTACATCAAATTAAACAGATTGAAGAGCGTGCGAGAACGTTTCATCAAAACGTTCCAGTTGGCCTAAAATTTACATAATATAACGCTCGCCTCTGTTGGATTTGTATTTTATATAAATAAAAAAAATGAGTGAAACAATTTTTAGGTTAAACGGTTTTATTGAAAATAAATATTAAAATGATGTCGACAATGTACTAAAAGCTAAAAAATAATTCGGTAGGTCCTAGAGACTAAACACCACTCTCCTGATCAATTTAGGCCATAGAACAGACAAAATAATATAATCGTTAGACGCGTGTAACCTGGGTAAATATGTAAATGGAATTTAGATTTAGCGGTTGACTTTATAGAAATTTCACACATCCAACGATTTTATTTTTTTGTCTGATACAGCAATACTGAAAACGACAGCAGAAAATGTCCAGCGTAACCAAACCGGCCTTCTACGTGACTAACTACTTTTTGGGTTTAGTATTGTTATTATTAAAGTGGGCTAAAGACATTGATTGCCAACCGAAACTATAATATTTAAGGATTTTAATATTGGTTTCAGAGAACATACTATGGCATTCGGTGCCATAATGTTATAGTTAGCTCGGACTACCGTTTATACACCGATCCAGGAAGAAAGTAATTTAATCATCGGAACCCAAACAGGTGATAGCACTAAAATTCATATTGTATTACATTTAGCTTACTATTCATAGTATTCGTAAACAATATAGTCAAGTTTTTAAATATATTTTCATCACGAATAATAACGACCGAAAATATGAAACGATTATTGATATTTATTAAAAAGCCTTTAAAGAGCTTGCCCTGTTCCACCTGATGAATATTTATAATGTTTTTTTATGACTTTCATTAGCGTCAATTTTCGCTTGTTATCCTATATTAATTGGATATTTTTGGACCCTTTTAAGGGTAGAAAAGGAAAGTGAAACAGTCTAGTGATTGGAACGGCGGACTTATAATCTCAAAGGTGTAAGATCAAATCCCAGCAACTGTTTTCTTTACAAACTTTCCGTTTTTCGGTGTTCTTAGGAGAAAAAATAGCGGTCTAACATGTGTGCTCAGTACACAGCGACAGGATCGTCACCTGTTGGGACCCAAAGGACCAAAAGACATTTCAGTAAGTTACGTTATGCGCCTAGGGTGCGATAAACTCGCAAACGCGCGCAACCTTCCCCCCTCTTAGTGAGACCCTGAGCGGCAGGCATGGGGGTGTCTGTCGCTCAATATGGGGCTCGTGACACGGCCTGTGCCAATTGCACCGGCATGTAATAGCGGAGGCCCAAAAAGGCCATGGTCGCGCCGGGGTCGCGGAAGATTGCGTCCACGTGTTCCCGTGTCCCCGGCCCATGCGACAGGTGCACTGTGGGTTCTTTTAATGGGTACCCGTTTCTTAATGGGACTCCCACATACCCCTGCCCCTCCCCCGATCCAGTGGCAGGGGATCCGTAGAGGATTTTTCCCGCGGAAAAGCAAAGGTGCGATAAATTCCATTTTTGACGCGAGTAAAACCGTAGAGCACATCCAGCTAATTTCACGAGCAAATATTGACCGCTGCGGGCTTGATAGATTAAGTGCACTTGAACTAATTGAATTGGGGGCTGCGTCCTATCTGCTGATCGCCGAGTGAGAGAAACGCAAAATTAAAAGTGAACTTATGGCTAAGGCGTATTATACCATTGCGGAATGTCTTGACCACACCAATGTGTGGGATTAATACTGTTGATACTCACGTAGGCTAAAGTAAGATTTATATACTTATCCTATTATATTGTTAACTAATCGTTTTAAAAAAAGAGCAGCTGTTGAGTTTCTTGTCGGTTTCTTCTCAACAGAAACTGCTTTCCGAACCGGTGGTAGCTTACTTACGAACGTATTAATTTTTATGTGAAATGTTGACGTTTCATAAGAACGCGCAAGCGTCTATGTGAATAAATATATTTTTGATTTTTGATTTGATTGATTTGATTTGAGTTACACGCGACGAGTGGCTTGTTTTTGAAACTATAGATTTCTCTATATTACATTAATAAATTACATAATCATCATCAACATCATTATTTCGAGTTTACGGCTGATCCCTTGATCGCTGACGAGTTGGTGGGGCTTATTTTTACGCCACACGGCAATAACAGAATATTACTTTGAAATTTCACCTCTGTTGGTTGCTGCTAAAGATTGCTTAGTTAATAGTGAGTTCTAATTTTAAAGCCACTAGGGTTAGCCCATTATAATTTAAAAATGCAAGATATAAACGAAAAGCTTTTTAAATTCGACAGAAGTTTTTATATTCTTTTTCATGTATCACCAACATTGTTATACGATAAGTACTAGTTCTGTTTCGGTTAATCGAATGACGAATGACATTTTTCCCGAACTCGATAACTTCAGATTTGTATTTCTGAACAAAAACCATTGTTCTTAGCTGATATTTGTTGAGTAATAATATTATAAGTTAAATTCCTTTTCACCCGGCAACAAAGGAATGAACATGGATCATCTAAATAGCTCGTCAAAAAAATCAATATCACACTTATTGCAAGCGTTGCATGATTGCAACCATTAAAATGCATTTTGATTCATGTTCCGCATAAACTTAGCAATATTGAACGCTGGTGACATCTAGTGAAACTGGCAACTTTATATACTCACATCCTGATATCGAAATTATAGAAATTAAGTCACCAAAGAGCAACCTAGTCAACAAACAAACAATTCTAAATCCCTATGTAATGTCTTTCACTATTTGAGGGATTCGGGAGCAGATATTAAAACGCCTTGAATAGTACAACCGCCGTTTATTGACTGACCCATTAGACGAGAGTACATGCCGAAAACATTATAATCTTCTACCGACAAGAACAATACATATATTACACCCTACTTACAAATAAAAAGGAGATCAAAGATAAAACGAGAAGCGTAACGAAGCACAGAAACCTCTCCCTAAAGGTCTATTGACCCTACAGACCGGACAATCCATCCCGAGAACGAAGGATGACCGCCGCTTGAGCGATGGCTGTGCCGCATTTCCTTGGGTCGCGTGACCCCACTGACCCCGTTAGCTCGGCTGCCTATCGGGGTCACGGGACCTCTTCAATTCCCGGATTATCTCGCTCGATGCACGTTGACGGCAGACGATATGGGTACTGCGGAAAGTTTCACGGTCGACTGTCCGCAATTACATTGGTTAGATGTTCACTGTGTTATATTGTATTCTCAGGACCGTGGCGGTCTGTGAGAGAGGCTTATGTTCAGTGATGTTTGACTGTTTTTGTGTTTTTTTTTGGACACATTTTTACACAACGTTCTCTAGTCCCAAACTAAGCAATGCTTGTACTATGGGTACTAGACTGAAAAACATACTTAAACATACTTTTCTTTTGGAAATAAATACATAGTACCTGGAGGACCGAGCTTTGCTCGTTTTTTTTGGTGAATCATGTAGTTTGGAAATAAAAAAAATAAAAAATAAAGAAAATGATCTGGTATAGAAAGAAAAAGTAAAAAAATAAGTGTGTAAATGATCGTGATACGAATCGCACCGTCTGTTTTGGGTCCGCCCGATTACCGACCGAGCTATTGTAACATTTTTTTTTGCGGCGAAATTTACCGTCATATTAGAATGATATTTTCCATTCCCTGAAAACAGGGATAAAAGGACATTTTCTAAAAATGAAACCTAGCGAGATCGATTTTTCGCCCCCGAATCTACGCACATACAAAATTTCATGAAAATCGCTGGAGCCGTTTCCGAGATTCCGATTATTATACATATATAAACACCCAGCCACTAGAAAAACACTATGTTCATCACACAATGTTTTAGTAGTGGGTGGTGGTAACCTGTGGGTTCGATCCCCCCTCTGGCGCAGGAGGCAGGTACGCTACCCACTACGCCATTCGGGTCGTCATTGTTACTGTTAAAACTTACTTGGAAGCTATGGTTGGCGTTGTTTATACTGCACTCTGCAAAAATTGCGTCCTCTAGTTCGAACTCGTCCCACAGTTGACTCTGCAAAAGAAGATAAATTATTTAATGATTAGGGACTTAAACACTCTCACACAATAACTTCTTTGACATCCCCTGAATGATGATGATAACAGAAATTATTGGCTTCTTCATTTGCATGGATTCCTAATCTGATTGTATGATGTCATTCACATCCCGAAGACGTGAAAAATTCACATCCCACGGCGGCGAAAAACTTTTCGTTCTTTTTTCTACAAATTTTAATGTGTAACCTTAAGTGCAGAGATCAGCACTACAAAAATTTGAATGACAGAAAAGGGATTAAAAATTAACTGAAGAAGTCCTTATTCATGTACAAGTATCTGTAATCTTTATCGTTTAAAATTTTATTTAGTACTTTCCAGGGCATAAAAAAGGCGCTTAAATTTTTTATGTTAGAGGGTTGCAAACTTCATCCGCGTACACAGCGTCGTATATAGGTAAAGCTACTAAAGTAGTGTTTAATAAAAAAATTAAAAACAATTAGAAGTATGGACGATCTATTACATAAGTAAATAGATCTTTTACAAAAAAATAATTTTCAAAAAACCCCGAAAAGTCGGTTAATTAGTTTTAGTTTTATTATTCACAAAGAAATCATTTAATTCGCGCAACGAATTCCTTTTTTTGAAGTTCTTCGGGAGAATGGACATCACGAGCCAACATTTAGTGTTAATAAGTTAAAAATCTCCCATGGAGACAAACAAACAGATCTTGTAATCGAATTAATAAAGTCAAAACTCGGCACGTATATACTAGCCATTAAAGCGTGAGCTCTCCAAGATTACGTTATTCAATAGCTTTTCAAATCGGATTCAGCGTAAGGAGTGAAATGGCGTTACACAGTACACGTCTGACGTCATAACGACGCACAACGAAAGCCCCAGATGAATATTGCACGCCTTTTATGTTCGAAGGCGAGCTCCACGTCGCCAGTTTATATGAAATATACCAAAGCCAACGGAACGACTGGATGTGATATTCGAGAGGGAATAATTCACATCAAGAGGTCATAGAAATATATGAATAAAAACAATAATAATCATTTTACAAGCTTTTATTAAGTTTCAACTCTCCTGGTGTATGCAATCGAATTAAGGAAAGTTACATTTGATCCATTTCACGGTGTCCGATTGAGCTGAAAGTTGCCATTCCCATTTGGTTCTCGATGATGATGTACGGAAGCTGGCGCAAGGCCTGCTTTTGATGCGAGGTACACGCGTTACGAGCGAGGCGGAAACCAGACCATACCACGCCGGAGCGGCGTAGGTCAAGCATGAGCGAACGTACGTCTTATGGACGCCGAGCTTGGTCTTTAATGGTAGCTTGATGCCAGAATAGGATCGGCGTGATCGACCAGGGGAACCATGCGCAGCGAGCGGTCAATCCGGCACTCAAGGTACCTCATGGTGCTCTGGTTGGTAATCGCTTGACCTCGCAGCTCAAGTGTGGGTTGGTCTTTGATGCGGCGGATGTATATGGCGGACGTCTTGTCTACGTTGACAGACATCCGCCATTTATCCAGGCGCTCGGGCAGCTGGCGCTGCATGTTCCTCGCCGCAATCGCCGCGACGTGAGAAGACGTGAAGAACGCACTGTCGTCCGCGTACAGGGCCAACAGTACGTCTTCATCCCAGTCGGAGGCGTTTTGGTTCTCGTGACAATGCATGATTAAGTAATTGCCGCCATTTTAAATCCAAAATGGCTGCCGCTGCTGTGGGTATTAAATGAAAGGGCTTCATGAACAAGACAAAGTAAGTAAAGTGAGGTCTCGGACAAGTCTCAATTACTTCTATGCGAACTGTTTAATTATTAAAATCGTTAAAAGGTTATTTTTATTAAAGATAAACTTTTTGTTTTACTTCATTATAAATATTGTTTAATGTTTGAAGGTAAAATATAGATAATAATCTGCAATCTTTATCGCTTAAAATTTGATTTAGTACTTTACAGGGCATAAGAAACGCGCTTCTCTTTTTTATGTTAGAAGGTGGGAAGCGAGCTGGTTGTTCACTTGATGTCAAGTCATAACCGCCAATCATAGATAGACATTTGCAACACCCATAGGTTTGCCATCTTTTAATAAAGTGGACCCCGATTACCTCACTCATCACACTTCCACTTTACGATGATTTTCTGTGAGGTCGTGGTACTTCCCTGGACGGACCTGCTCATTCGTGCAACAGACAAGACTGTTGCGTGGCCCAAAAACAGTTCTCGCGCTATATTAAAAAAATCTATATAACTGTTTCTTGAAAAGACATCAATGTGAAATACCTTTATCAAGGCCACATCCATTGATAGCAGTTCCATTTTGCTGTGTCCGATATTGCACCGGCAGTAGGTAGGTATGTTATAACAATACGAACAGGTACGGAAAATATATGGCATTATTATAACCGTACCAAAACGAATCGTGCCGTGCCAATCTAAGTCTGCACTCGAGGGGATTTAAATACTTGAGAGCGCAGGAGTATATGTCTACGTATATTATTTCACAACCCACGTAGCGTAAAATAACCTCTGTTTTACAAATATCTATGCAATATAGCTTTTATGAATATGGCTTGGTGAGCTATTGACTTGGGCGACGGTCTTCTGTGAGGTTGTGGTAGTTACCCGGACGGACCTGCCCATTCGCGCAACGGTGAACACTGTTGCCTGGGGCCACGACAGTTGCCTACCACAGAGAAACACAACTACCCAGTTAAAGTTATTCAATTTCTGCGATATTCTCATCGCTTCTTAATATGTCTGCCGAATTCCAAACTCTCCGAACATCTGGAAGTGTATTTTATCGGTGTGTATTTCTTCGACTTGTGGTCGTCGTACAATGAATATAGATGTTGGACAATAATTTTAGTGAGTAAAGAATTCTAAAAGCTTAAATTTTATTACTTTATTCCACTGAGATTCGAACCTGTTATATATGTCATAAGGTCAACAATGATTTCTCTTAAACTGAGTTTTGTTGACTCCGTGGCGTTTGTTGTGGGTTTGATTCTAACATGGGACAACTATTTGTGTGGCCCACAAATAATTGTTTCGGCTCTGGGTGTTTGTCCACGTGAAAATTATGTATGTAAAATGTCCGTTCAGCACAGGATAAAGTTATCGTACTGTAAGGGCAATGTTTAAAAAATATATGAACCGGTAAACATTAACCAAATCTATATAGAAGAAAGCACTAAGAACTACGTGATATATGAACATTTACCGTATACCGGACTTTTATAAATTGCGGGGCGCATAGTCGACGCTGTTCGAAATTGATATGAGAGAGCATTGGGAATTCCCCCGTTTAATGAAAATATCTCGAGGGCATCCATCGACTGGACGCCTTGTTATTGGCAGCTGTAATAAACAGCTTGGGGCGCTCAACTCGATTTCCAGTGACAAAACTTGCACCTGCCAACGTCCACCTATCTAAAGACGTAATGGCAAATCGAACAGGCCTTATGATGGGTTTTTAGCTGTTTTATTTTGTAGAATCATTATAATTTTTAATAAAAAAACCGACTTCAAACCGGAAACTAAAAAACATTGTTAATACCTATAACATTTGAGGATTGCCCACGATTTCTCTGAGACGCCATCATCAGATCCGGGTTTCCTTCAGATCATGGTAGCACCCTTGGGATGTCTCCTTTCCAACAAAAAAAGAATCATCAAAATCGGTTCGTAAACGACGAAGTTATCCGCGAACACATAAAAAAAAATAAAAATATATACGGTCGAATTGAGAAACCTCATTCTTTTTTGAAGTCGGTCAAAAGGAGGCAAACGACCAAGTGGTTCACCTGATGGTAAGCGATCACTGCCCATGGACACTTGCAACATCGGTAAATCACAATTGTAAGCCTTCAAGGTAGGAGTAGGCTCTCTTCTTGAAGGCCCCTAAGTTCGTATCGATCCAGAAGTACCGCTGGCGACAATTCGTTCCACAAAGTAGTTTATCACTGACCTTATAAATTTGTAAATATAACAAATTGAAAATGTTAAGTAGAAGTTAACATGTTTCCCATTGGCTTCTTTTGGACTTAAATTAAATAAATTTTATTACGTTGAGCAGCTATTATTCGAATCCATTAGTTTATTAAAGTGTAAGTGCAATATAATTAATTTACCAAGCTAATGAAAACGAATGTGTTACGGTAACGGTATTCGTAGAATAGATGTGATTAATTTAATTTCATTACTTGTTCAAATTGAATAGTGGATAATAAAACGAACCCAACGGAATTATTCTGTGAAAAGCAAAACAGTAAAGCCAAAAAAGTTGAGTATGAAAATTCCACGCATAAAAGGCATAGATGAGTGTTACCCGCACCCTTAAAAATTTAGGGGCCGCTGGTCTAGACTTGCAGCATCAAATTTCATTACTTTATAATCTACTTATATGTACGTGTACATATATCATCAACAAAACCCGAGATTTGCGATTTTTCAATGACCCCAAGCTGACCTTTGGTCCGCTCATAACATTTTCAAAGCCCCCATACTAAGGTTAACCCTCTTCAAATTAGCGTTGTGTAAGCTTTGAAATTGTTTTTGCTCTGCGGGGACGCGTTTCAAAGAGTGACTTGCAAAACTCCGTGTTTTTTATTCTGAACTAGCCTCCCGCCCCGGCCTCGCACGGGTGCAATGTATTATAATACATATAAACCTTCCTCTTGAATCACTGTATCTACTAAAAAAAAAATCGCATCAAGATCTGTTGCGTAGTTTTAAATCTAAGCACACATAGGGACAGACAGACAGCGGGACGAATTTGTTTTATACTACGTAGTGATAATGTAGAACTTTCTTGTAAGAAAAAACAAAATCGCTTTCTTGTTTACTAACTTTAAAGTTATCAATAAATTTCAACTTTACAACTCACTTTTTTAGCTGTGGTGGGCCATGCAGCAGCTTTGGCTGTTGCAGAAATGGGCAGGCTTGTTCGGGGAGTTACCACGGCCTTACAGAAGACCGGCGTAAAGTGGGAGTATGATTTTTTAGCGTTTCGGTGAGTGAGGTAGCCGGGGCCCACTTATTTTAAGGTTGTCAACGCATCTGCAAGCACTCGGGTGTTGTGGATATCCTTGGGCGGCGGTAATCATTTTAACATGTTTTTAGTAAATAATGCATTAGTATTTTGTTAATTAAGCTTTTAATTAAGTTTTGCCATGTTTCTCTATTTACCTTTTTTAAATCAACTTTTTTGAACATGTGTCTTTTTTGAACTTATTATTACCAATCATTATTACCAATCAACCGACAAATAAGAAGCGGAGGTACGACAGAGCCACATGACAAGTAGTGAAAAATGAGATTTTGTATAAAATATTACATACATTTTGATGGAGGTAGGGCCACGCAGCAGCCTCGGCTGTTGCACGAATGGGCAGGCCCGTCCGGGTAAGTACCACCACCTCACAGAAGACCAGCGTAAAGTAGAAGTATGACAAATACTTTCGCGTTTCGTCTGGTGAGTGAGGTAGCCGGAGCCCAATTTTCAAAAGGTTATCAACGCATCTGTAACCCTCGAGTGTAGCAGATGTCCATGGGCGGCGGTATTCATTTACCATCAGGTGAACCGTCTGCTCGTTTGGCAACTTTTCACATAAAAAAAAAACATATAAATATACACAATGTAAGATCAGTCGTTTAATCTTCGTAATAGAACCATTTAAAAAGATGTAAAGTAAGTTTTCAAATAAGAACTTCACAGCAGACATTCCCGACGGTCCCATCCTGTAGTATCGCTTAAAAAGCGCCCCTCCAAGTAAGAAATAGAAAAAAAAAACTTGAATAGAAGACCGCGCACAATGGAGCGAAGCGACGTCGCGGCATAAGAGGTCATTTCTAACAATGAGAACTAATTTTCAGCGCCGGCATCTCGGTTTCTGGGTCGGATGCCCGCCAGCGCTGCACCCACACGATGTATACAACACCTACGGCCAAAAATACAAATCAGAACAAACCGATACGAGTCAAGGTCAATTGCGACTTCAAATTATTCGCATACGACTGATCAAATCTACATTAGAACTATTTTTTTAGTATTATTTATGTAGATGCGTTGAAAACCTTTTGAAAATTGCGCTCCGGCCACCTCACTCACCAGACGAAACGCGAAAGTATTATACATCCACTTTATGCCAGTCTTCTGTGAGGTCGTGGTACTTACCCGGACGAGCCTGCCCAAGTTTGCCACTTTCTCACATTAAAAAAAATTATAAAACCACACTTTGGATCCTAAAAGATGGAAGGAATCTAGAAAGAATCAACTAAATAATGGTATTTGCCTATACTTATTTTATTACAATATACCGCGATATAACAACTCTATTAAATCGCAAATAACTTACTTTTGTATGAAATGTAAACATACAGGCGGAGGGTAAACCAAGGAAGAAGAAGGAAGGAAGAAGGTAAACCAAGGGAGGGTATATTACTTTTGAATTGAATAAAGGACAAAGTTTGTATGGAATGCACAGACATAAGAGCAACAGCCTGGTCGCTGGCCAATTTTCACACAAAAAAGGTTAAAAAAAATACACAACTAATACTACTCGCTAGCTACCTCCGATAACCTCTTTGGGATAAAACGACCCACAGCCATTTTAAAACACACACCGTTTACTTAAGATTTCATTCCCGACATAAAAAGGAAAGCTTGTAAGATTCCTTGAGATGGTAACGTATGAAAAAATAAACAAAATAATCATAAATAAACATTTATTAAAAAACTCATCTGTTTAAAAATTGTTTCAGAAATTACTATTACCACGTCTCAAAATACAGTCACAGTTCTTTAAAATCATATAACTTAAACCATTTTATTAATAACTTTATATGTAGCTTTTCTTTAAACTTTTGTTATTAAGTCTTATATGATTAATGGTTCGTTAAATATATTTTTTAAAATTAAATTCGTAAATTATGTTTACGAATTTGATTATCAAATTTAACAAAGCTAAACGAGCCATTGTTCCATAACATGTTTTTGTTTATGAAAACAATTAAGAAAGTGAACAAAATTAAACTCGATAAAAGCGTCAGCTAAAAATGAAAGCATAATTAAAGATCTTGCAAAAGCCCTCATTAGGGTACTATTCATTAAAATTAGGCTGTTAGGGGACGTGTAATACAAGTCTGGTATTAATTTTGAAGCAAATTAAAGCCTACGAGAATTGTTAGTTTAACATCACGCTACGACCTATGGGGGCGAAGCAAAAAACGTTTCTTGGATGAAAGCGCTAGGAACAGCTAGTCATAGATATAGTGCATGTTAGATGTATCCAAGTGCATATGTGTGTCCATCTGTCCCGTTAAGAATTACAGACGTAGCTAGAAAGCTTTTGTGCGAAAAGTAAAAGTTAAGTGACAGCCTAGAGCTAATAATTTCAAAAGTCTAGTGTTGGTCAATGGTTAGGCCACGCAACAGATTCTGCTGTTAAACGAATTGTTATGCTCGTCCCGGGTACCACGTCCCCACAGAAGACCGGCGTGAAGTGGAAATATTAAACATTCGCTTTTCGTCCGGTGAGTGAGGTGACCCGGGCCCACAAGTTTAAAGGTTGTCAACGCATCGACAAGCCATCGGGTATTTAAAATGTCCATGGGAGGCAGTATTCATTTAACATCTGGCGAACCGCCTGCTCGCTTGACAACTTTCCAAATAAGAAATTAAAGAAACATTTAAGAGAATTACTAACAGACTCATCTATGGATGACTGTCGGCATTTCGAAATACTTGCAATTTATGTCGCGGGCAGCGCGTAATAAATCAACTAGTGAATGAATAAAGTAAATCGAAGTCTCGCTTTAATAATCCGTATAGACGGTTTCGTTCCGAATTCACGGCTGCTATAAAGGATACGTAGTAAAAAGGGGACCTTGGTATTCGCGGCACGTTGCCGAAAGGTCACACGGAATAGTGGCCTTGGCCTTGGACCTTGGAATGGGGTGCTCCAGTGCGTACTATTTCGGTTCAAGTTACGAACGTCGTCCCATAAGCGGCAAATACTTTCTTAGCGTCAGTTCAAGGCTAATAATTCACAAGCTTGCTTGGGTTACGTCGACAGCTTGAGACTTGGGCCACAACGATATAACGCTATGTCAACATTTTGTATGCTAGATTTGAGAATTACACTCGTCTGTTTTGATCAAATCAAATAGTTTATTAAGCGAAATAAAAAATATACATTTCATTTATCGATAGTCATTTTTTAAATCTACCACCGTTTCGTAGTGAGGTTCCTCTAACGGACAAGAAACAGGCGAAATAAACTCCGTAGGTATCCTCTTTTATGTCATTTTTCATTTTCATATTTTATTGTCATTTTCAAACAAAGCGAAAGTCACCTCTATCTATCGCTATAGCGATGATACTTGTTAAATTACGTTGTGGGCGTAATCTTCCAACTGTATGAAGTTAACACCTGAGAATGGATATTGCTCACAATCTTTATACATATAAATCGTCTGTGAGTGTGTATATTTTTTTATGTTAGAAAGAGAAAAGCGAGCGGGCGGTTCACCTGATGTTAAGTGATAAGCCGCCCGTGGAGATTTGTAACCCTCTTAGGTTTGCAGATACGTTGCCACCTTTTCATGGACCTGCCCATTCTAGCAACGTGGTCGCAAGCGTGGCCCTACCACTTCTCCTGAACCGAACGCCTCCTAAACGGCTTGATCGATTTTGATGAAAGGTTCATTGTGTGTTTAAGAGAATTCGAGAATGGTTTAGATTCACAATAAGGACCAAATGGTCCAATACAAAATGTTTTTAGATGATTTTTTTTGAGTTTTATGAGTTGCTGTCGGATTTAAGGCGTGTGTACGAGTACAGGACGTCTGTCGGGTCCGCTTGTAGCTTATAATAATTCCTTAAGAACTCACGAACTATGTCACTTTGGAAAATGTAAAAACCACATGCATAGAGAAAACGGAATATAACACAGCTTCATTATTTTGAATAGGTGTTGTTATTGCTTTCATATAATCTATACCGAAATACAATACATTTGAATTCAGCTTTTAGATTTAATCTTTTACACGCGCGAAAAGACCACTGATTGCTCGTGCTAGAATACATAACTATTGAGTTGAGTGTTTGGTGCTTAGTTAAATATTTATAGCAATAGAAAGCACTCAGTTATGATACTAGCTCTGGGAAGTTGCCCATTGTGCAACGTTGTAGCAACAACACGATAAATATTTACGATGCCAAGTTATGAGCTAACTACACGATTCAGTGTACAGTTTCCTTTGTTTGCTTTCAATGTTAATGGAGATTTAGAAAGCGGTTTATGAATAAGGTCTATTGTTACGGAGGTGGTAGCTGCGCTATTTTCAAAATTTATCATATGAGGTCTAGTCGTGGAGAGTTCCAGACTTATTTACATCTGACCGATTATAAAGTATCATTTCTTTCTGTGAAAAGGTGCCAAGCAAACTGGCGGTTCACCTGATGGTAAGCGATGATAAGCCCATGGACGTTTGCTGCCCCGGCTACCTCACTCACCACACGAAATGCAGAAGAACTTCTACTTTACGCTGGTCGTACAGCTGAGAAATGGACCAACCTGCCGGCGTCCGTCTTTTCGTCCGATTACAACGTAGGCGTCTTCAAGGCAAGAGTGAATAGGTTTTTATTGAGCTGGCGTGCGTACCATCAATGGCTGCATCGCTGATGGCATTCATAGCCGGTTTCGGATAAAAAAACCATTTCAAAGAAAAGCATAAAAGTCGAAATACTTGTTAAAGAGCTTAAAGTATTCAAACAGACTGGGAGACATTTAATTATATAGTATGAACGGATTCACGACGGTTTTTCTAATCTTCATAGCCACGAAAAAGACGCAACCTGGGTTATGAATCATCTATATTAATAATAATATAGAAACGAAAATGAGATGGTATATTTGTTTGCCAGTATTCTTTACGAATACTGAACAGATTATAATAACAAGTTTCAAGAATCATCTGTCACTCTGCATCTAAAGTAGAAACTATATATTACATCCGCCCCCCATTCCCGAGTGCATTAAGAGGGATGAAAAACATGAAGATTAACAGTTCCCATACAACATTTTATAATAGAAAATTGCGTTATAAATAAAATAATCAGTATTCTGTGTTATAGAACTTTGACATGCGTTAAGAATTAATTACCCGCGATGAGGCAAGCCGGTTTACTTAAATAACCGTAGTAATTATGAATATAAGATATCATAATTTACTTAAAACTAAATTTATAGGTCGCTCTAGTGGTGTTATTTTAAGTCTACGTTTGGGTCCTAATCCCAAAATATTACTTGTTTTATTGCCAGCTGATTTATTTTACTTGCTAATTTTGATATTTCTCTCTCAGCTTTGGATGTATATATGAATGGTATCTTTTTTAACGAGAAGGACACTCTACTTTTATCTATCACCAGTCTGGTACTTACTTCCAGGCTCTAGGTAGAGCTCTTCTCTGACCTAACATTTTGCCGGAGCCCAATTTTCAAAAGGTTGTCAACGCATCTGTCACCCGCGGGTGTAGCAGATGTCCATGGGCGGCGGTATTCACTTAACATCATGTGAACCGTCTGCTCGTTTGACAACTTTTCGCATAAAATAAAAATAAAATAAATAACATAAACCTATGTTTATAGGTATATACCTATGGCTATGTTAGGTAGAGATATAAGTCCTCTACCGAAATTAGCATTCACTATGGCATAAAACCTTTTGTTAGTTGCTTCTTTCACAGTAACACTATTTCGGCCTCAAACGATTTTGAATTATCATCATCATTTCAGTCTGTTAAAGTCTACTATTGAACACAGGCCGCCCCAACAGACTGCCACGAAGAATGTCCTGAATCAATTGTTACCACCGACTTCCCGCATATTTGCACAGGGCGTCACTCCATCTTATCATCCTAATTAAAAAAAATATTTCAATGGCCAGTAGGAGGCTGCCACTCAAGAACTTTTCTTCCCCAACGGTTATCGGTTCTACGAGCTATATGGCAGGCCTATCGCCATTTCAGCTTTCTAATATTCTGATTTATGACGGTTATTTAAATATATTCGCAACAATATATTCACCATTTGCAGCACTTGCAGCATATTGATTAATAAAAACTGTTTTGGACGAATATCTTCTACATTGTAAACGTAAAACGCGTATTAACCTCCCGAGCCTTTGTTTATTTTTAGCCTGTAGCTCAATTATATTGCGAAATACTTTTTAGTTCTCGCTCTTTGAACTTGAAAGTTCCAGCGCTTTGTATTTATGAATACTTCCCAAAGTTATCTCAAAGTCGTTCCAGCAAAATGAAAGTGAGATGTTTATCAAATTGTGAATTGTTCGTTGTTGTGTTGTTGAATTTTTGTTGCGTTTTGTGTTCGTTTTTAGGGTTCCGTAACCAAAGGGTAAAACGGGACCCTGTTACTAAGACTCCGCTGTCCGTCTGTCACCAGCCTATATCTAATAAACCGTGATAGTTAGAAAGCTGAAATTTTCACAGATGATGTATTTATGTTGCTGTTATAACAACAAATAAAAACCAGAAAAAAAAATTTGTGAGACCTCAGACACAGATTTACAGAATTACAGATTTTTTTGCCGCTTTTATTGATCGCGATTATTCACTACATAGTATAAAACAAAGTCGTCCCGCTATCTATCTGTCCCTATGTTTGCTTACATCTTTAAAACTACGCAACGGATCTCGATGCGGCTTTTTACTAGATGGAATGATTCGAGAGGTTTATATGTATAATACATTTCACCCGCGCGAAGCCGGGGCAGGTCGCTAGTAGTAATATAATTCATAAACACTTTTTAATGTTATAAAAACAGTGGACACAGCCCTTGCTAACCCATTTACCAGATGAAATAAAAAATTATAATACTACTTCACGCTGGTCTTCAGTGTGGGCTTATTTCTTCGTGCATGCCCATTCGTCTTACAGAGGAATCTTGTTGAGTGGTTCTAGCACAGTATTATAGAATGTGTATAACTTGTGAAATGTTCCCTATAACCGTAGGGTAAAAAATAGGTTGATCGAAATCGATCAATTAAATTTTTAAATAAGTAGAAAAAGACACGCAAATACGATAATAAGTGTCATAGTACAATAATAAGTGAAGGCATAGATAAGCAGAACTGGCGCTAAAATTTAATATTGCAAATACCACGAGACCGTAACTTGTTTTTTTTTCGTAAGTTTGTGTGAATCCTATCATTAATTAAGCCCTTCCTGATTTCCTTCAATTTGACAAGATCAAGTGTCAAATTTAAGGAGAGCATTTCAAAGGGATTGGAAAACGATGAGGGCTGTTGAACAACAGCCCTGGATCCCCAACGCGATTACTATCTAGTTTGGACAAAATCTGCTGTCTAATAAATTATATTTAAATAAATTTAAATGGTGGTGGGGCCTCGGCTGTTGCACGAATGGGCAGACTCCTCCAGGTAAGTACCACGACCTCACAGAAGACCGGCGTAAAGTGGAAGTATAATACTTTCGCGTTTCGTCTGATGAGAGAGGTGGCCGGAGCCCAATTTTCAAAAGGAAAAATGTCAACGCATCTGGAACCCTCGGGTATAGCTGATGTCCATGGGCGACGGTATTCACTTAGAACAGGTATTTACATCATTACAATGAAGCTCACTTGGCAACTTTTCACATAAAAAAAATACTTTGTATCCTAATCCGAGCGGATGATTGCAATGTGGAAATTTTTACTCCCTAACCCCTTCTATCGCTCGTGCGTCAAGGTTGTAAGACTGTTATAAGCAACCAAGCAATTAAAACTAGTACGAGTATAAGGAATCTTCACCGAGGTGGGAGATACATGTGCCAACCACTAAGATAGTGGTAGAGAAATTTGCGTGTAAAAGAGAAAATTAAATCTCAACGCTGTGTATTCCAAAAACAATTTGAAAAAAGAAAAAACTCTTCTACCCAAAAACAATTGATGCAAGTAATGACCACATATAAAAAAAAGGTTTTATAAACTTCAAAAGAAGAAAAAAGAACATTAGTTTTTAGTCCTGCGACGCTATAAAAATTCTTTCGCGATCCCGCCCGCCTTCAATTTCAGGTCACGTCTTGCGACCCTATCGCGGGAAGTTCGGTGGTTAGGTAAGACCCACGTAGATATTGTGCGCGTCGAATCGATTGTAAGTAATTATCAGTCAACAGGGAAATAATATTCCCTAAAAATAAATAAATACAATGATAATAACCTCAAAATGTATAATATGTGGAGGAGGTATTGTAAATAATATTTCATAAAATGCAGCAATGTTTTGTGATTCCTCAAAAGTTAAACGGAAAGATGAAACACTGTTACAACTTAATAAAACACTAGATATTGTGTCAGGCCATTGTGGCTTACAACCAATAATTTACTTTTAAACCGTACTAGAACTAAATGTTTTTTTTTAACGTCAGAAGGCGATTGTATATATTCTTCCTTACAATGTACAGAAGGAAGCGCTTGCTAAAATACTCTTTGCGAGTAAAAATATAATAGCAGAGAAAATATAATAGTAGAGATGTTAGAAATTATACTAATGCCAACGCAACGGCTTGATTTTTTTTATAAGCTTCTCAGTAGCATTTTGTTGCTACTGAGTTTTGTTTATTTTTTTGAAAGCACAAAAATGTTACGGCCTACGTGAAATAAAGCGCCACAAACGATTAATGATTACTTTACATTACTTATATTTTTACTTACATTACTTACTTGTATTAAAAAACTAAATAATTTTGTTTAACTAAACAGTGTGTTTGGTTCACACTAAAACTGGAACAACAATCCTAGTGCTAGGAATCTGTTAATTCAAAACGCTCCGCCTCATGGCTGCGTAAATAATGCTATAGCTCCATAGATAATAATAAAAACATCACTGTCACCATAAACTCCGTACAGTGCCTCTTGACGCGGCAATTATATAATGGGTCGGTTCCTAAAGAGCGTCGTAAATAAAATTAAACACGTTAGACGAGCTTGTCGTTTCTACCGTTGCGTCATTCACAGGCACGCCCGTTACCGTTAATTTTATTTATCGAGTTAACTGTATCATCTTATTGAAAACGCATTCATAACATTATTCACGACAGAAGGCGGTAAACGAGCAAGCTTTTAAATAACCACTATTGTATTTCTTTACATAATCTTGGTAAAAGTTACTCAATCACAAGGAGAAATACAGAAGTACCCCGTTCTAACTATGGTACGGTAGCAACTCTCCTGTATGGTTTATGATGAGAAACTACAATGACATTATCGATAAATGTCAACATACATCGTTTTAGTGATAGTCTGGAATCCTTAAAAAAAGAAATTATTTTTATACTACATTCAAGCTGGAAATAAAAAGCATAAATTATTATAATATGTTAAGCTCTCTACCAAATTCTAATATTAATTGTATTGTACAGAATAGTGTATTAGTGTTTACATTATATTTTATTATCTGTTAATTATAAGTTTCATGTTAAGAAATGATGAAATGTCATCCCTTTAAGTACCTGGAGGACCGAGCTTTGCTCGGTTTTTTTTTTTGGTAAATCATGTATTTTGGAAATAAAAAAAATAAAAAATTAATAAAATGATCCACTATAGAAAAAAAAGTAAAAAAAGAAGTGTGTAAATGATCGCGATACGAACCGCAGCCGTCTGTTTTGGGGCCGCCCGATTACCGACCGAGCTATTATAACATTATTTTATGCGGCGAAATTTACTGTCATATACGAATGATATTTTTCATTCCCTGAAAACAGCGATAAAAGAACATTTTCTAAAAATGAAACCTAGCTAGATCGATTTTTCGCCCCCGAATCATGAAAATCGCTGGAGCCGTTTCCGAGATTCCGATTATATATACACAAGAATTGCTCGTTTAAAGGATAAGATTCTGTAATAAGTAATGTTCAGTATGTGTTTATTTGGTAAGCCTAAATAAATAAATAAAGTTCCTTAGGAAAGTGGTACATCCCCGGAAAATCCTGTCCATTCTTCCAGCAGCAAAAGCAACATTTGTAAATTAAATAGGCATCATTTAAAAATACTCTTAATTATAAAAATAACAACGATATCATATGATGAATTGGTGTAATTTTATTGCTATTGCTAAGTGTCTTATGAATTTAAAGCATCAACTGTTAACCCAATACTTTCATTTAAAAAAATATATTGTTATAAGTATCTTTTTTGTTCTTTCCATTATTGTAAATTGTGTAAATATTTATAATTTTGGTGTGTCTATAACAATAAAAAAAATAACTGTACCAATGACACCTTGAATACACTGTGGTATTTTGGTAGCACGGATTGTTAGTTAAGTTTAGAGATGAGATACTTAAACCAAGTAAGTACGTACACTACGCACACATTCTTGTTAAACACGAAATCAAAGGATTTTCTCGAAACAGGATTACATTGAATAAAGGTGTTTTGAATTTAAGATTAAGGCGTCATTTAGTAAAACGTAAAGTTGTACACGTGCAAGTATTCTATGGTTTCAGAGCGGCCGTGTCATTAACACTCCTAACAGCCGTGCTTTTCGCACTACCGGCGTCTATAAAAGATGTTAACGACCGCATAGGAAGAAATCACATCTCTAGTTTCAATGGCCCACTTACGTTGGAGCGATAATGAGTGGGGAATTAAGCTTAAATGAGCTTAGCTTGGCTTCAAATGATTTAATGGATTTCTGAAGCTAAAGTCGATCGAAATTTCTCTTAATTAGCCGAATATCATATATCAAATGATACAAGTTTACGGAACTAGTATTATCACAATCGATTATTTATACAGCGTGTTGTTACAACCACGACAATAAATGAACACACGTTTAACGCTACTTGGCAATAATTATAAAAAAATATAAAACGTTAAAAAATTCCATAATTAAAAAAATATATTTTTCCAACAAACTATTTTAAAAAAGAAACAAAATTTGCAACATCCTATATAACTACAACTGACTGATTCATACATTCAGAGACTTTTTCATTCGTTGCCTCAAGGTCGCATTATAAGTCTCTCCTTCTAATAGTATGTTTTATCTCTTTTAAATTCATTCAACCCATTCATATGTTTTGTGACCTTTACAAATGAACTTTACGTTACAGTTTTATACATGAGGGTGTTCTAAAAATGTTTGTTTTGTAAAAATTAATAACTCGGTAAATATTGACGTTTAAAGAATGTAAATGCTTATTGCAATTTTAAAAAGTTATCTTCTATATGTGTGTTCATTTATTGTCGCGGTTGTAACGACACGCTGTATATCATTTATTATATTTATTTATCATTTATTTAGTTTAGATGTGGTTCAAGCTTTTTTTATGGAAAAAAACCGACTTCAAATATCTCGCTCTATATTCATTTTATAATTGATTTTCAGGAATTCCCTAAGTCTCTGGTTTCCGGAGCCCAAGATCCAATACCAATGATATTAATATGAGACCACATGGGAAGCACCAGCTTTCAAATAAAAAAGAAAAAGAATCAGCAAAATCGATTCACTCAGTCAAAAGTTCTGAGGTAACAAATATAAAATAAATACAGTCGAATTGAGGACCTCCTCCTTTTGAAGTCGGTTAAAAAGGGGCAAACGAGCAGGAGGCTCACCTGATGGTAATATATAAGTGATCACTGCCACCGTATAGGTTGTCCGACATAATGTTTTTCGTTACGCGATTCGAAAAGATCTCTTCCCCTTAAATAAAACTTTTTTTTTATGTGAAAAGTTGCCAAACGAGCAGACGGTTCACCTGATGGTAAGTGAATCCCGCCGCCCATGGACATCTGCTACACCTGAGGGTTACAGAGGCGTTGACAACCTTTTGAAAACTGGGCTCCGGCTACGTCACTCACCAGACGGAACGCGAAAGTATTTGTCATACGTTCACTTTACGCTGGTCTTCTGTGAGGTCGTGGTACTAACCCGGACGGGCCTGCCCATTCGTGCAACAGCTGAGGCTGCGTGGCGCTACCACTAACTCCATACATAATTTCACTCAATGCCGATACGGTAACAGGAGTAAACGAAAGGCCTTACAAACTAACAAAGGGTGGAAACGCTCCTTGCTGTCATAAGTCTTGATGTCAATTCTCGAGGGTGATCACTTTATATTTAATTTTTTTTAATTTAAGAAAGTGGCCAGTGAGCTGGCACCCGTAGTGTTGTAGATGTGTTGGCACCTTTTAATAAAGTGGGGCCCGGCTACCTTACTCACACCAGACGAAACGCTGAAGTAGGTATATAACACTTCTACTTTACGCCGGTCTTGTGTGAGGTACGTCTGGGTCCGTAGTTTTATTATGTTAGTTATTTTCGCTACTGTTGTGTGGGCCGCAGCCCTACCACAGTTAAGATCAGGTGTATTTATTATAGCAACCTACTTATTTATTATTTCCTCTCGCAATATTTTGAATTGTCGTGATTCGGCAGCAATCGAGGCGTCGAAACAGGCGCCAGTGCGCCCCCTCTCGTTAACCAGGTAAATAGCCGTATCGACCCGAAAATCTAGGTCGTGCCTCGAGCCCAGGGGGTGCAGGTTGCGTTCTAGTTGAAATTTTTATAGCTTCAACCGAACCAATTTCGACGATCAGCGGCGGCCGTTACCCTTTTGTTTTCGTTTGGAGTAAACGTTAAAGTCATGCATAAAAACACACACCAAGAAGGTTAAACAGACATTAGGGTGTTCTACAGTATTTGCTGATTATTAAAGAAAGTTCTAGAGAGTCATTTTTATAGGAGTCATCGCACTCGTACTTCCACAGATAATCGTTCCATTTAACAGGTAACCGTCATGTATAACGTAATCCATGTCTCGATCGTTAAGTACACAGGCATCGAAAACATGAGTTGAAAGGAAGTACTTACTTATAAAGTAGGAAGAATGGATCTGCTAAGGATCGCACACCTTTTTTTACCGCGGGAAAAATCCTTTATGGATTCCCTGCCACTGGTTCGGGGGAGTTGCAAACCCCTGCCGGGATTCCCACATACCCATGTGGGAATCCCGGAGACGGGTCCCCACTAAAAACCCACGTTGCACCTGTTTCTGTCGCATAGGCCGGGGACACGAGAATACGTGGACGTAAGATTCCACGAACCCGGCGTGGCTATGGCCTTTTTTGGCCTCCTCTTCTAAATAGTGCTGTGCCGGTGCAATTGGTACAGCACCACTCACGAGCCCCATGTTGAGCGACAGAACCTCACATGTCTGCCGCTCAGGGTGTTACTATCAGGGGGGAGGTTACGCGCGCAGACCAACCTCCTAGGTTCTGGTCTCCGGCGGCGGATTTCCAGGGTGACAGTTGCGTCAAGAATCGCACACCTACCTATAGTAAGAAAACATATGACATAAAGTACTTCATTCTACAATAAGCTTTGCCCAATTTTTCCGTACCGTATCTCGCAGCATCCAACGAAACTTAGACGGGTGCATAGTTCGAAAACAAACGCGTAATAGTTTAAAAAATCTAGCAAACAGCGGCTTTGGCGTGCAAATAATTATGCGTTATTTTTTACGGGATAAAAGGTTGCAAAATAAAAATTCTGTATATAAATATTTGCCTTAAACAGATGATACCTTTACTCATGTGGTTGTTTTGTCAACTGGCCCTTACGGCGTGCTGAGAGGAAGGGCTTTATTACATATTCAATGGAAACTTAATAGTGGATGTCTTCCAGCCGATGAAGATGAATTGATTTTAAATTAATTTTCCGATTAGCTATATGTTTGAAATTTTAAACCATAGCTGATAATCATGGTACAAAGCACGAGAATAAAAAAAAAAGGTTTTCTATTTAATTTTTGTTTCTTTATTAATAAATTTTTATATTTTTAACTTTGTGTACTAATATTTTTCTTTTTTTTTGTTTCTTATTTTTCAAACGATGTTTTATTTTTGTTTTTTAATTTTATATGTCCATCTCATTTATTTTGAATGTTCGTGATGTTCGTTGCTTGTCAAAATAAAGTTTATATCAGTGTCTATGTTATAAAAATATGCATAACGTTTCTAAACGAACTAAAAAGTGTAAATCGTTTCATGAAGCTTCATGTAAATGGCCGTGCAAATTCTAAGAAAAGAAGATTACATAAATTTTATTCATTCATAAAAGAAGCACTTTATTCCATTCGAAACCCAAAGTCCACTGCGGCGCAGCACAATGAGGGGCCAAACACACATACACACGAAGCATTTATAGGCGAAGAGCCAGTGCAAAAAAAGCTCTGAATTTATTAAAGCTTGGTTGGTTATAGCAGTTTTGTACATACACATACTGCAGTCAGTGAAGCGAACTGTAGAGTAAGCACCTTTGTTATTGAAGAATCGAGTTTGTTACATTGAAGTATAAATAACTGACTGCCGGGAGTTGTTCCATAATATGCCCAACCATTTTATTTTTGGTTAACATACGATTAAGTAACCCTAAAATAATTTTTAAATTTAAGAAGTAAATTTATTCATTGTACATAGGGCTGACTGAACAGCTATGTTCTTACAATTCCCGACTGAGATAACCATCATTTATATGTAATAAAGGGTGTCCCATAAGTAAAGAGACAAAACTGTTGCAATGGTAGCCACCGGTAACAAATCTGTCTAATTCGCGTGGTTTTGAGACGAGAATCGCTTACAAAAAGAGTAATTCAGTACTATCTGAATAATGGGAAATCCGAGGCAGTTTGTCATTTTTCTCAAGAAGGGACTACAAGAAAAAGTATCTACAGGATAATTAAACGGTATGAAGAATCAGGAGAGACTGATTTTAAGAAGATTCCGGGAAGGCACCGTACCATAGCAACAGATCGAAACATAGATAAGGTTTTTAAAGAAGATAGAGTAGAGAGAGAATCTGAATAACAATTTTAGCATTGGTAAATTAATTTAAATTCCCAACCTTATGATAACATATATGAGACGCCTGTTCTACAGTTCGCTTGCCTGACCAAATGGCAATAAATTAGCTTTAGTAAATTCAGAGCATGTTTTTGTCCTGGCTCTTGGTCCATTATAATGTTGGAGCGATCCGCGATATCGCCGTCTCTGTTGCACACGTGCCGTAACGCGTCCGTCCGTTCCGCTTCCGCAACGGAATTGTGGAAGTGGGTCGGAAACCCAAGGAGCGGCGCGATTCGCGAAAGTCGCCGGGGCCGTTTATTGCGCGAGATGAAATTATTTCTCGCCTTGTTTATTTCGTCTTTACGAGCGCAGTGTGATCTCAGATTACGTCGCCCACACCGCTCGTTCGATTAATACGCCGCGGCGAACAGCTGTGACGAGTTTCATCAAAGAATACAAAGTAAAATTAGTGCCTATAATTTGTACGGACAATCTAATCAGAGGTACGTGAAAAAATCACGAGTTAATCTTGCGAATGCCGATTCGTTGCCGACCCCTACAGTTTGTGCTGAGGTTTTCTTATCCAACAAACAAAACGCTTAAGTATAAATGTAAATACCTATACTTAATGCCCGGGCGGTGCAGTTGCTAAGTTTTTGGCGGCGGTGGTATTGGGTTCGATTTCCGCACGGGAAAAGTAATGGGGTGGTCCACGAATACATGTTACGGATATGCGTGCTGATTTCCAGGTTCAGCGATGTCGTCAGGAATGTGGCCATAACCATTACCATTCACAACATGATCCACAGGTTATGCAGAACAGACCAAGATAGGATAAGAGCAAGAGAAGTAAGAAGACCTCATTTTAATGCAGGTCTTATGTAATATATATTGATGAGCCGGCCCATTCATGGTATAGCGGAATCTGTTGCTTGGCTCTACTCCAGGTTAGGTATAACGTAAGTCTGCAATTGTGAAAAATTGTGGAGCCTAAAGTATTTTCTATAAAAATATATACAAGCTATTATCATCATTTCAGCCTATCAGAGGCCGCTGGTGAACATAGGCCTGTGGGGAACCACACACTGCCACGAAGCACGAGCCACCAGCGTCCATCGACTCCCCTATAACAATATGGGTAAGTAATTTACATACAATAAACACAAATATTACTTTTTCATAACATATATAGAGAGAGATAAGCAAGTGTTTCTTTGATTTCTCGGTAAATTCCAATACCACACAGCAGTAATAATAAAACAAGCGTGACCCTGATAGCTTAATAGAGTAATTGTTTAGTACTTTATTGTCTTCGTGATGAGCGACGGCAGCCATTAGGAAAACAAACACACCCGGCTAGGAAACAGCTGGCGGTGTCGAATTCTAATGGCGATCTATCAAAATGGGGCCATTAAGCACGGGAATAAACCGGCGAAGCGGTCCGCTCTCCAGATGCCGTTATGATTATATCGAAACAACGTCCGGGGGTGATGATGGCCCGTAAACGCGTCTTTACGAGCCCCAATGAGCCATCTCGGAGCGTTTAGTACGCAATCCGTGTACACGTCACGAGCCATTCGTTGTCACTCGGTCTTTCGGAATTTTGCCCCAATTTTCCAATCGATTAACCACCTGTCTTGCCCAACTCGAAGGCAAAGTGTGTATGTATGAAATGTCAAGAGTTAAAACCATAAAATATTTTCTTCTATTTCTATTTAGCTATACAAATATAAATACCCGCCACGGCTTCGCACGGGTACAATGTATTATAAATATAAACCTTCCTTTTGAATCACTCTATCTAGTAAAAAAACCGCATCAAGATCCGTTGCGTAGTTTTCAAGAACAAAGCATACAAAGACACAGACAGACAACGGGACGACTTTGTTTTATACTATGTAGTGATAAGGAAGTACCGTGATGTGAAACACCAAGATGAAATGGAAGTATTTATACTTTTAAGTTCCTTCCCGCGAGTGAGGCGACAGTTGGACCAACACCTCAACTTACAGGATGACAAGTCCTCAGGAGTTCCACTTATTCCCGGGTTGATAAATTTATCTGGTGAAGAGCTAGCTTAGTCTTGTTTAGACCACAACTTAAGTACTTCACTTTCAAAAATTTCTGTTTTTGGGTTCCTAACATGATGACGCTAACCTCAAAGGTAACCTTAATTACTTTAACATACATACAGCAGACAGTCATGACCATATCGGCGATCTATCTATACACAAACATCTTGTCTCTACCACGTAAATGCATAGATGCAACAGTAGTAGCTAGACGTTCTTCACCCAGACAGAGTTTTTGTATCAAAAAGAGACATTTTCCGACGGTGAAATCATCAACAGAACGCAATCACGGTCCGAACAACGGACAAGCTCTGTACAATTATCCAGCACTAGGAGGTCAGTTGGGTACGTTTTGATAATCACTAATATATAAAAATTCTCCACGTCGGAATCTAATCAACGACAAAGTTTTTTTCTTATGTAACATATATTTCGCAGTTGCAATATTATGGTCGTAAATGGTAGTTTAGATGAAGTTGATAGATTTTAGCACCTAAGAATTCAATTGTCTACGCGGACTTTACGATCATTTCCATAATTGGGTGGTTTTCCTTGTTTAATTTGTGTTTCCAAAACGTAGAACTACAACACAGGAATACTTTATTTTTTTTATTTTACTGAGCAATTACATAATAAAGCTTATGTAGTAAAGGAGAGTCAAAAAGGCAGAAAATACGACAAAAAAAATGTCACTCTTTTTGATATGGTTAGGACATCTTTTTATAAGACTACGAATAGCATCTACGGGAAATTGAAGATATCTAATCAAGACGAGTGCAAGCGGCTTTAATGCCCATAGAACTAGATATAGTAGAGTGTATTGAATTCTCAATACCCGCCTTGTTAACGGCAATTAGATGCACTCACAAAGCGAACAATAAAAGAAAGAAACGACAAAGCTTCATTCCGACTTTTCCAATTGAAGAAACTATTTCTTGAACACTAAAACTAACTTCGCTAAAAAATATTGAGTTTCTCGTTAATAAATATTAGTAGTAAGTACTGTGTGTGTGATGGTAATTAAAAAAAAATAAAACATGTCATAATACAATGTATACTTTAACTACTAGAAATGCAACTTCAGCGATAACATAAACCTAAAATAGACAAGTAATGGTACTAAGAGATAATATCATATGATAACTTAAAATAATTGTATGGATCCCTAAAAGAGTAATCCAGATTGATGATAATTTTGTTGAAATTAAAGACGGGTACGCGACTTATGCGCATCTGCGCCTCTCGTCGTATTTAAAACTGAACGTTCATTGTCTAAATGCAGAAACACAAACCGTACCTCACTAAAATTACAGCGCATGCTAAAAATAAACACCGTGCCAAAGGTCAACGGCCGCAGCTGGAAACCGCAACGTACTCGAGAGCACCGATATAGAGTCGATATACAAACGACGTAGAGACGATGTAGAGGCCGCCCCCGATCTAGTAGTTATAGTTTGCTAAGATCCAATTTTACCAACTGCTTAGCCATCGTTAATAGTTCTTTGCAATTAACAACGCTGTTAAATTGATTGAGTGTTTATAAATCAGACATTAATCAAAGTCTAGTCATTGTTAAGTAATTGATGGCGACCTAGGCGGTCTATCGACTAGTTAGAATAAAACATTCCTGAAAGTAATAATCATATTGAGTAGCACGTCGTTCTATGGAGTAATACACATATACAAATCTGGATCATTTTCTAATCAAATATTACGTTGGTATAGTCACTTGAATCAAAGTGTATAATGTGTCTCAATAGATTATGTTAATAGTTTGTTAATACATTTTAAAGAGCGTTGAGTAATAAACTAACAGATTATGGTGAAATTGGCTTCAACATGAATCTCTGAACGATATCTGTATGCAGTGAATAGAAAACATTCTCATAAAGTAGAATAAACAAACACACGCGTCGAATAGACAATCACCACTATTTTTGAATGACTGAATAAAACGCAATAAAACGCAAGACTATTCATCCATTCTGTACAAGTACGTACAAGACTGAGACGGGAAACATATCTAGTTAAATGTACATGAAACTAATTACGTTTCAGTATATGTATATAATCTCAAGTTTGACATACAGCTACTTAAATCTTTAGTGCGCAACTCGATTCCAACGGTAAATCTTGAAATAACAAAACAGCATTTCTATGTTAACTTAAAAGATTAATACATCCATCTGAAAATTTAGTTGGCCGATTATTAGCTTTGGCGTCACAGTTCCTGGATTCAATTTTCGTTAAGTAAATAATTTACAAGAAAAACCTTTAGTCCACTTTTTCTACAAATTTCAAAATAAGTTACATGCTAATAAAATCATGTTAAAAATAAGATAATGATAAACAGTTGAGTTCACGCAAGAACTTTCGTCTAGTATTTCGTTTGTAAACATGGGAGTGATTCATTTCTTCAAAACAATTTTCAGGAAGCTTCTGGCGAGCTAATTTAACAGTACGGTAACAAAAGTTGAGCAATAACAAATTTTCATGCATATGACAGCCAGCGTGACAGTGTGTAAATGCAAGTGGTGGACCAAAGCGATGATGACGGTACCGCTAAATGATGATATTTACAGTTAGATAAATAACAAATAGTTCTGATAAAATGGTAGAAACTTGAGAAGATGGCTAGCGAGCAGGCGGTTCAACAGAAGTGGAGTGATAACCGCCGCCCATGGACATTTGCACCACCCAACAACATTTGCAACACCCGTAGGGTTGCAGATGCGTTGCCACCGTTTAAAAAAAACGCTAGAACGTTAAAGCTAAACTTTAAAGCGGGTCCCAGCTACATCACTCACTAGACGAAACGCAGAATACACTTTCACTTCAGGCCGGCCTTCTATGTTGTCGTCGTACTTAACCGGACGGGCCTGTCGGGCAACACCCAAAGCCTGTGCCTGCCTACCACAATTTGTAATCGATTTTTTTTTGTCATCAATTGATTTTAACGTATCACTGACTATTTTTTTGCCTGCCTTAGTTTGTCTTAGCGATAATGATCACGAAGTTTTTAGCAAATGAGGTACAAAATAAAATTGAAAAGGAAATCCTGACTGAAGCTTTTTTTGCTTTTCTTTTAATTGGACCACAAATCTCGTGGTCTGGATCTCGTGGGTTTCATCGAAAAGCTTTTAGTATTCTTACTTTAAATCCGCGACAGTGCTTAATCCTAAATTGTCGCTTAACTGTGCTTTGTTTATTCTTCTTAAAGATTTCGGTGTTGATAAAGGAGAATTCGGTATTGATTATTGGAAACATTGGCATTGCGGCTAAGAGCCTTTCAAAGTGTCTGATTTGATCCGAGCTTTTGTGTTTAATAATGTAACCTTTTTAATTCAACTTACTTTTTTACCGGTGTCGGATAAAAAGTGATTACCGTTCAGTCAAGCTTAACTTTAATTCTCAGAATGGGGATTGTCCTATTTTAGCCAACCGTGGATGGTGGTTTGCATG
The DNA here is from genome assembly GCA_933534255.1 of Iphiclides podalirius. Taxonomy (NCBI): domain Eukaryota; kingdom Metazoa; phylum Arthropoda; class Insecta; order Lepidoptera; family Papilionidae; genus Iphiclides; species Iphiclides podalirius. Next base: position 14,741,246 of record OW152817.1, read on the forward strand.
TTCAGGAAAAAGCAGTTACACCGAATATTAAGATTATTTAAAAATTTAAAATACTATTATTTTAATTGTCCGTATTTATGCAAAAAGGAACCACCCAGCAAAAACGCACTTCTGAGATATTACAGGATTTACAAAAATATGTGCAACTCTGTTAGATGAAACAAAAGTACTATTTATTTTATTTTAATTTATTGATAAATTATGTATTTAAGTAAGTACATATAAATTTGCTCTGCACAGCCTGAAATATTCTAAATAATTAAGAAAATGTGCATGTGGTTCCTTTTAACATTTACTGATTTATAGGTTTTCTCATATACAAAAAAGAACCACAACCCAGCGATTTACTGATATAAATGAAACTATGTATTCATATTATCGTAATAAAGCTTTTATTCAGTAAAATATGTAAAATTTTACGTATAGAGAGCGTTTATTCGACATTATCATCAATTTGAACTTCGAAATCGACCATATTCAGTCCATATATAGCGACTTCTATTGTATTCACATCGTTATAATTGAGACCATTATAAAAACTCTGCATTTAGTGGCATGAGGTGTAATATAAACTGAACATCGGCTAATTTCGCTGATGATACTGGCTTCCTTGACGGCCACAGGGGAGGTAAATGTTTCGTCAACATTACAGCCGGTCACACAACTCTCAAGGAAATCTTTTAAAATAAATCGAGTTAGATGATTCTATTTTCAGGTATGTTTTTTGAGTTTATATACGATTAATACATTATTTATTAATACCACGTCTGTTACTAATACTTTTTTCAACCTTATAAGTTCCCATGTGAGTTTTTGGCATAACTGTTACGGTAAGCAGGTGATTTTTCATGCACTCTTTCATTACCTGGCCATAATCGTCGGGATTGTATAGTCTCGGATATTTCTTCATTGCCGTTTCAATGAGGGAAATCTCTGTCATTGGTTAGGTAGCATGTCCGAGTATAAAAATTGTGTTAGTGTTATTTTTTGAAGGTGAAATGAGGATGCAAAAATGCTTTTAACATGAAATTGAATCTTCTACATGAATCGCTCCATAAAATTAGATTCTCGAAATCTACAGAAATATGCTCGCATATATATTTTAAAAGACAAGAACCTAAAGCAACCCAGCCGTCATTTATGTAATGTTTTGGAGATCAAACTTGAGACTAGTTTCTTACATTTAGTAGCAAGAATAAAGTCAGGATTCGATTTTGAGCCTCTTTCCATTATCGGCAATGTTGTTCGCGTTCTGTATCTATGGCTGTTTTCTTCTCAGCAGGTTTGCAAGGAGTTAATTTCCGATTTTAATGTATCACACTTGTTACAAGAATCTGTTTTAAAGGCACTCGTCTAAGATTTAAATATGGGCCACGCATCAGTCTTCGCTGTTGCACGAATAGGTGGGTCCGTCCGGGGAAGTACCACGGCCTCACAGACCAGCGTGAAGTGGAAGAGTTATACTTCTGCCTTTCGTCTTGAGAGTATTGTACCCAAGGCCCACTTTATTAAAAAGTGACAACGCATCTTCGACCCTACGGGTGTTGCAAATGCCCATGCCATCTTCTTACATAAAAACAATATATTGCCTTATTGACCTTCTTAGCTTCTCCTATATGTACACAGTTTAAATCGCAGTTCTTACCTCCACTTTCCCATCCTATTCTATATAATATTTATAATTCTATGATATCACTTTAATTAAATCAGTATTATTGATCTTTGTAGAAACGCCAAGTGTTTTGATATATAAATTCAGTTACACCTCGACTTTTTCCAATAGATATTTACGAGAGAATTTATATATTTCGAAAGTAGTAAATATACGAGTACGTATATTACGTTGTTTAAAGGCAAGAGGCATCTAACAAGTTATGACATTTGGTACCTTTGGGCGATGATGTGTTTCAAAACGTTATATTGATAATGGAATCATATACTAGTGGTTCTACTATTTGACACAATGTATTTATACATGATGGAACCGAATGCTTGTGCTTCCATTTTGCAAAAAATATTAGAAATTAAATTATGAATTTATTTTACGCATAACGATACCACAGAATCTTGGTTCCATTTGGTATATTAAAAATGATTGTTAATAATTGAAATCTGCGAAATTTATAATGGAACCAAGTATGTGTGGATCTGTTTTGTATAAAATGACATGGTAGTAATATAGTTTATTTTTTTGAACAATCGAGTCCTGTTGTATTGTGGTTCGGTTTGGCTTTATATGTAATGTTCTTTATTGCAGTTGGTTCCTTTCTGCTTTTTGTATACCCTATTTTCAAGGGAAAAATCAAGTGGTTCTTTTTTGAATAAGAATTTAGACCACTTTTAAATTCAGTATTCTTAAAAAAAAAGAAAAACACAAAATTGTCGTGTGGTTCCATTTTGCATAAATATGGACAATTTCTTTAATGAAATGTTTCTTTAATAAGTAAATTTATTAATATTTATTGTTTTCTATCATAAACTATATGAATACTACACAAATCGAGCCGTGATAGTTCAATGTCCGGGCGCTGGCTATCAATTTACTCAAGCAACCTGAGTTTAATCGCCGGTGCCTGCACCAACGAAATTGTTAATTTTAAGTGCTGACTTATCACGTGCTCAACATCGTGAGAAAGAAGGGAAAACAGACAAAGAGACAGTAGAGTCTGAGTAATAGGGTTCCGTTTTACCCTTTGGGTACAAAACCCTAAGAGACCAGGAAAATTAGAAAATTAATGTTGAGAAAAAAGAAAATAAGTACAAACAATTTGCGTTAGAAACATTCCATAAAAGTTTTAAAAATGCTCTACTTTCTCGTGAATAATGTCTGCATTTGATATGACTTGTACGAAAGATACATAGAAGCTATTCATTCGAGCCTCGAGGGAACCGAACGCATATGTTGGCCGACGTTAAAGAGGTTTCTAAAATTCCATACGCGCTATAACTTTATATTGTGGTAGGTTTTAGTTCGTGGTATTTTGCATTAGAGGCTCAATCACGGTGGTAGAGCATTTCAGCAGCCTCGGCGTTTGCACGAATGGGTAGGCCCGTCCGGGTAAGTACCACGACCTCACAGAAGACCGGCGTAAAGTGGAAGTATAATAAATATTTTCGCGTTTCGTCTGTTGAGTGAGGTAGCCGGAGCCAAATTTTCAAAAGGTTTTTAACGCATCTGTAACCCTCGGGTGTGGCAGATGTCCATGGGCGGCGGTATTCACTTAACATCAGGTGAACCGTCTGCTCGTTTGACAACTTTCACATATATTCCGTAAAATACCGACAAATATGTTAGATTTCACCATATTTCTTAAAATATCTAAACATGGTACAGAACCGTTCATGTGCGAGTTCAATAGTAACGCAAGTAAAACCTCACGGGTGTTACAGATGTCAATTGCGGCGGTAATCACTTAAAATCGGATTAACCACCAGTTCGCTTGCCAGTTTCCAGTTTTCTCACAAAGAAAAAAAACTTATTAATATTTTAGTCATATTCCGGTTCTTGAAGATTCACGTGCTTGGAATATCACTGAAAATAAATAAATTAAGTAAGTTTCAATATAATAAGGTATAGCTTTGAATACAGAATCGTAAATAAAAAGCCCATTAACAATTACTAATGTCATATTTAACTTGACTTTCAAATTAATTTGGTAAAAAAAGTGGATGAGTACTGAGGATTAGGGAAGCCGAAAGAATATCGATAAACCGATTAGCCGACATGTTTTGATCCGATATATCGATATAAATAATTCAATATCGAAATCTTATAAAAAAAGGCATTTTTTTCAAATGAGAATCCGGGACAGAAAATACAAATATTTAATACTTGGCATATGTTAATTTTTGGACAACAGCGCCTTAAAAGAAAATTTCAATATATTGCTACATTTTTTCACTTTCGGCATCCCTACTGAGGATGTAGGCACATATTGATTGATTGATTACTCTTATTATTGTTCTAAATTCGGATAATTTTTTTTGAGAATTTCATTCATTCTTTTATTCAGCGGAGAACTTAATAGCTAAAAATAGTATAATAACCTAAAAAAAAAACTAAGTAAAGCGTCAGGCCGTGTATGCCGAAGACGTGGGTTCGATCCCACAGCGGCGACAATCTTTTCGTACTTTTTCTACAAATTTTAACGTAAAAAAGTTAAAAAACAAAACGTCAATCCGAGACGGAAATTAACTTTTCTAATTCGTACATACCTTCATTTAGTTACTAAGCCCACAATTTGTCAACATCGCCCTACCACATGTCCCTTCTAAGAAAGTAATTATGAAACTGGGGCGTCCCGATGCCGTGTGCTTGATTAGTGCGATCGGTCACAAAGTTGGTTAATAACGTCGAGGTTAGGAGGTGGTTGGGAACGGCGGGCGCAAAGTATACCGGATTTCCTATTTACTATGATGAGTCAGTTGCGCAGTTGTCATGGTATTGTGGCGACGGGGGTCGTGGGCTCGATTCCCACACGGGACAACTATTTGAGTGAGCCACATATATTCGTTTCGAATGGGGTGTTTGAAACGTGACATCTATGTTTGTAAAACGTCATTACAACACAGGATAAAGTTATTTTACAATAGGGGCAATGCTTTTATTTAAAAAAGTATAGTCGAATTGAGGACCACCTCCTTTTTTGAAATTAATAATTTAATCCACGTATCTATTGAAAGAAATATTTTGTTCCATAAAAATGTTTTCCCTTTATTTCTATGTTAATATTTTATATTTCTTATTTACATATTTTTGTTATACTGCAATTTCAAACCATTAGCATAAATCGTTAGCGTATAATTATATATAGCGTATAATTTTTCACCTGTTTCCTAGCCAAAGGTAACCCCTTGTGGATTAGCTGCTGTAACTTTAAACTGGGTTAAATTGTTCCAATATCAGAACAATTTTATGTCAAAATATTTTAAATTCTACCATACGACACGGAACCATGTTTATATATATAAAAAAATATAACACAAAATACATAAAACGCTTCCTACATTTATATCGTACATGCTTAATTCTTAACATATTTACGGGGACTACAAATCTTCTTTTCGGTTGAAATATCTAATTGTACGAAACTATAATGAGTTTATTAGGTAAACTAAGTATAAATAAATAAATGAGAGGGGTTGTAGGGAACTCTGGTAATTGAGTGCAATCGGTATTTCGCATGGGTATTTCCGCAAGGGTTCTCGTCCTCTTATCCCTCCAACTACTTGGCTCAGCTCGATATAGAGAACTGCGTGGATAACGCTCAACGCGACCTAAGTGAACATTTTCCGTCAAAAGGCGTTGTTTTTCAAGTTTTCATATGGGCTATCAATATCGCGATTTAAATGCACATCATATATAATTATTATTTATACAAATTATCATGTTTCATGCTAAGTGCGGAGATTAGCACTATGTTCGTATAGCAATGACGACATCTCTCGTTCTGTCTGCATGCTGTGAAGGAAAAAGTGCCAAGTATTGCTTGAAATGCGAAAAACAATAATGTAAATGAAAAAATAATGTAAATAAAATACGTTGAGATTTTTAGTCGGTATAGCAATCAGCCGTTTAGCTCAGTGGTTATAGTGTCGGGGCGCGACGCGGTTTAGATTCCATCAGTGCCAGTGGCGAGAAAATTTTCGCTATTTTTTACAAATTTAAAATTTAAGGAAAAAGTTAAGCGACAATTGTCGTTCTGGAGAGTTGTTCATAGCGCTTTATGTCTATCTAAGTCAATCTTGTGTTATGTATGTTCATAGTATACACTTAATTTAAACAAACAAATGTTTAATATGTATATTGTTGTCGACGCCAGCCGCGTTTCCTAGATTAGGTGCCGTTACATTGTTCCCGAACGGTCGGGTAAACAACAATCGTCGTCTAATTGGTCGTAAATGTATTTTTACGAGGCGTCAGCGCCACGGACGTAGCACCGTCGTCCCCTACGCGAGTAATTATCGATCTTTAACAACGAAATCGCCTATAGTAAAGCACACGACTCCACCCGCGTTGCTCTTTAAGAAAACAATTGGACGTTACGATTAAATTATTGCCGAGAAATAATATTTCAGACTAATTGGCACAGGATTGCAATTCATTCCAAATTTCGTATGAATTAACTCGGTTTAGAACCATCTAAAGATAAGCCTCCGATGTTTCGAAGTAATAAAGAATCCATTTTAAAAAAGTAACAGCCTATACATGTCCCACTGCTGGGCAAAGGCCTCCTCTATACAGAGGGTATCAGGGCATAGTCCACCACGCGGCCCCGCTGCGGATTGGCGGACTACACATGTCTTCGAAATACATTTTTTTTGTTATTATTTCGAAAGTATGCAGGTTTCCTCACGATGTTTTCCTTCACCGCGGAGCATGTGACAACTCAGCACTTAAAGTTAAAAATTTCATTGGTGCCAGCACTGGCGATCGAATTCAGGTTGCTCGGGTATATTGAATTAAAGGCGAGCGCCCGGACACTGGGCTATCCATTTTATACTTCAAGAATATGGTAATTCGGAAAATCGTTTACATGGTCTTATATGAGGCCTACCTCTTATGGATCCAACAGACAAGTGACTTTACTCTTGTAAACCAATTAGATTGCCTAGAGTTATTCTCCTTTATAACCCACGGCCGAAAGGCAAATGTATAAACGTTACTTTATACCGATATTCTGTAAGGCTATGAATGTATGTTTAGACCTCGGTATAGCCCCAATCCTGCACCGGGAGCTCTTACTTCAGATTTTAAGGGACCTTTTGACGACTCATTGGCGTCGTGCTAGTGCTCTTGAGCCAGAGGGTGTGGGTTCGATCCTAACTATTGGAAAAATATTTTTGATGAACATAGTGTTTTTCCAGTAAATGGGTGTTTATATAATTATAACAGGTTTTTATTTACAAAAGAAAAGTAAGTTTAAGTATGTTTATCAGTTATCTACACCCATAGTACTTTGCTTAGTTAAGGACTAGAGAACGTTGTGTAATATATCCTAAATATATAAATAATCAATCAATCAATCAACCAATCAATCAAAAATCTTTATTCAAATAGACGCTTGCGCTTTCTTATGAATCGTCAAATTTTAAATAAAAACTTGTACATAGAGGTTCGTAAGGTACCACCGGTTCGGAAAGCAGTTTCTGTTGAGAAGAGACCGGCAAGAAACTCAACAGTTGCTCTTTTTCAAAAATATCAGTTTACAATATAAAATACCGGTATAATAGTCTTATTCTACCCTACGTGAGTATCAACAGTATTTACTCCACACATTGGCGTCGTCGAGACAAAATAGAAAAGGATCTATCATAGAGACGGAGTATTATTAAGACATTTTTGAAAAGGGAAAATTGGATAGCACGATCTATATACACCCGGTTAAGGTTAAAAGATGAGAGAGCTCGTTGTCACCTGTATGGGTCTATTGGGGGCAAGCAATAAATCCGTTTGGCTTGACGCAATTTCCGCACAACTGGGTCACCTGGATCGGGGCTTGCGGCTACGACAAAATAGTATCGCGTGAACGCTCGCTCTTACCCGCTATTGCCACTGCATGGGTTGCTTCGCGGTAAAATGATTTGTTTTTCATTTGAAAGCTATGGCCATTGAGCCTCAAATATCTCTCTGGACGAAACTCAAAAGTTAACCAAACTGTGCTAGGGCCACGTAACAGTGTTCGCTGTTGCCCGAATGGGCAGGTCCGTTCGGGTAGGTACCACGACCTCACAGAAGACCGGCGTCAAGTGGAAGTGTTACACTTCTGCGTTTCTTCTGGTGAGTGAGGTAGCCGGGGCCCACTTTATTTAAAGGTGGCAACGCATTTGCAACCCTACGGTATGTGATTGTTTCGTGTGTTTTAATATAGTAGTCGGTAAATGGACAATAAACTCACCTGAATGGAAGTAATAACGAAAACTTGACTTAACACCAGACGATCTGCTGATTCGTTGCCAGAATAGGCCCTCTATTTAAATTGAATGAACTCTAGTTTTGAATAAAACTACTCAACAGATCCTATCGCAGTTAACTTCAGTTTAACTCCCCGCCGTTTCGAGTACTTTATGGAGTCATGGACATGGGAGAAGTTAATTCACGTAAATACTATTGTGTTATTCATCATCATTATATCAATAAATCCTGACCAAAAATGAATAAATAGCTTACGTCAACGCAATGCGAAAAAATTCTACTATTCAAACAGAAAATGCAGCAGAAAAGCTGTGAAGAAACACGTATCTAGTAACAAAACACAACAACATTGCTTCATAAGGACTGACAAGGGGAAAAACTAGTTCTGAACTAGGTCAGTGAAGGCCATATCCACAAACAGCTAGTTATTTCAGCTATTGCTATTTTATGTTCTTCGATGACGGCTTTATGTAGCCCTTTTAAATCAATAGACTATTTAAATGACTTCAGAAATGTTTGTCTCTCTTCAGACTTTATTAAGCTGGCTGAAATTTAACGACGCCAATTAACACAGTTTTATGACTGCGTGGAGCGAGAGTAAATTTACTTTATACGAAGATCTCAATAATCTCTCGATATCACCTTGAAGGTGGCTCGGTGCCAGAAATTAGCAAATATATGACTACTTATAAGTATCTACGGAAGAGCTATTATAAAAAGCATATTAGCGCCATTTCATAGTAAACTACCAAACGGATGAATACATATATAGATAGGTTGGAAATATACGTTTCTCCCGCGATATTCAATAAGGCTCGACTCTTAATAAAAATAGAACATCATATGTGCTCACCATTCTTTTTGTAAAAGACATACACATGGGGGAAACGGGTTGTTCCCGCGAAATATGCAAACGTCGCGGGAACAAGGTCCCTCTTATCTCAGACTCATATCTCTTATCTCAAAAGACTTAGTCTTCATGTAGTACCTGGTTTGGGGCTATACCTCTCACCACATTCCAGCCGCGGAGGGTAGGGAGAAAGAATTGTCATAACTCCTCTCCGCGGCCCCACCATTACTGCAACAGTGTTGCAGCCCCGTCAAGTCGCGGAGGGTAGGAGAGTTGCCAAACTCAGTACCAACACTGGTCTTCCCCTGCAGAGGACAAGGAGAGTGACTCCTCTTCTAACATCCGCGACCTTTCCCCCTAACCCTCCTAGCACGCATCCAGAGTGGGCTCAATGATTCTACTCGGAGCGGCCCTCTTAAACCAGTGGTGGCTCCACCACGCCAAGGCGGGAGCCTAGTCGGAGAGGCACTGCTGACTACTAGGGTTTGACCTGGCACCTTAGCACCACAAGTCAAAAAAAAACCAGCCTACGCTATCACTGACTCATAAAGACTTTTATAGTTCTACGAAATAGAGCAACAATATGACTCCGCGTCAACCATCCTCAGTCTTCATTAAATTAAGAGATAAATGCAAATCAAAGCTGCAGAAATAGAACGAAAACAACATTGAAATACTCGCAATAGAATTCGAAATTAATTACAGCTGACGGGGCTAATTAACGAAATGCTGACTGCATTTCGCAAACTAAACTAAAGATAACAAAGTGGCTGAAGTTGCGAGTTTCAATCTGGTGTTATGGTATGGAAAACTAAACTTCTACAAGAACTATCATCAGATACAGATATAAAAATGCAAATATGAGAAATATAAAAAAATTACGACAATAATTCAACGTCGATAATAGGGCATCAATATAAAAAAAATATTCACCATCATCATCATTATTTCAGCCTGTTTGATACCACTGCTGAACACAGGCCCTACACACTGCCACGAAGCACGATCCTGAGCCACCTGCATCCATCGACTTCCCGCACACTTGCAAACGACGTCACTCCATTCCATCCAAAAAATACATTAAAAGTAAAAAAGTAACAGCCTATACATGTCCCACTCCTGGGCAAAGGCCTCCTCTATATAGAGGGTATCAGGGCATAGTCCACCACGCGGCCCCACTGCGGATTGGCGGACTTCACATATTTTCGAAATAATTTTTTTTTGTTATTATTTCGAAAATATGCAGGTTTCCTCACGATGTTTTCCTTCACCGCGGAGCACGTGATAAGTCAGCACTTAAAGTTAAAAACTTCATTGGTGCCGGCACCGGGGATCGAACTCCGGTTGCTCGGGTATATTGAATTAAAGGCGAGCGCCCGGACACTGAGCTATCACGGCTCTAAAAATACATTAGTTGAAAGGAAATAAATGTAACATTTTTGCGTCAAAAAGATGTTCGTATAGTAACTTCCTAAAATCATTAGGAAACTAAAATTATCCTCACTCAGAAAACACTTTGGATCGAATTGTTTCAAACGTGACGATGCTGATAAAATAGAACGCCGTGTTAATCTCAACTTCAACTAAACTTTGTTAGTCAACGGATAATGAAGGGAAAACTTGATCTGGTTAGTGTTTCGTACCTTCGGGCCCTTATACTATTGTACTTAAGTTGAAGAAACGAATTTCTCTGACATCATCATTTGAAGCTTCGTTTTGAGCAACTACAAAGGTGTCCAACGGACCGTGTTAAGCGAGCCAATTAGCAATTAGTGTGCAGACGAAACGGAGTGGAAAAGTCTTTCTACATTAATACGCAGTGTAGGACATCATACTAAGCGACATCAAGCCGTACTAAGTGAGAGAGGAGATGACTTCCGATCTGATGGTGATGACTTCCGGAAAAAGTATCCACAATATCAAGTATATTGCTTGTAGTTGCGTTGCCAACATTTAAGAGGGTCGGACCCAATTACTTTGTTCGCCAAACGCTAAAGTGTTACCCTACTTTCAATCTCGAAGGGTAGTCTGTGAAGCCGTGGTACTTTTCCAACCGAAATGGCCCATTAGTATAAGAAGGCTCTAAAATCCTTTTTAAAAAATCCATATTGTAAGTTGTTTTTATTATTTGTTACGCTTTCACGCGAAAACTACTCAAACTTTGTACACATATTCTTAGTGGTATAAAAATAGGATTCTTTTTATTTAAAAAAATATATATATTTATTTAAGGGCTTCAACGCGAGCGAAGCCGCGGGTATAAGCTAAGTAGAGGGCAGGCTCGTCCGGGTAAGTACCACGACCTCACAGAAGACCGGCGTAAAGTGGAAGTATAATACTTTCGCGTTTCGTCTGGTGAGTGAGGTGGCCGGAGCCCAATTTCCAAAGTTAACGCATCTGCAATCTTCGGCTGTAGCAGATGTCCATGGGCGGCGGCATTCAGTTAACATCAGGTGAACCGTCTGCTCGCTTGGCAACTTTTCACATTAAAAAAAAAAAGAAAGGTAGTATGATAAACGCGAAACTTTGTATGTATGGTGGTATGGATGTTTGTTACTCTTTCACGCAAATATTACTGAATGGATTTTAATGGAACTTTAAAATAATATAGCTTATACATCAAAATAACTCCTAAGCTATAATTTATAAAGATATTGTGTGAATCATCCAAAATATAACGATACGTGTGAAAATTCTGCCATCTGCGAGCTATTCTGGTGTATAATAAAAAACTCATTGTTAATTCCATTACATAGCGCGGGATAAGCTGCGGTTAATAACTAGTATTGAAATGAAAATAGATAATTTATAAGCTTTAAAACACTTATGAGGAGGAACAAATAGAAACATGTCTACAAAGTAAGGTAGTTCATTTACAAGGATATTTCCTTCACTAAAGAACACGTGTTCAAAGAGCCCTCATTGTTTCATTTGCAATTCATTGAAGCCACGCGTAAGGCCAAAGTTATTTCTATCTGATATGTCAACGGAGAGTAAATCGTTACAGTAAGCGATCTCGTAAGCGATTGATTATATTAGCCGACCTCAAAAATAGGTGGTACTGTCTTACACGCGCGATGTCTTATTTATTTAACTCAATGCAGAATTGCAATTACATTAGCCACGTGTCAAAACCAATTTGTTAATGGAAAACATATTGGATAAAATCATCGTATTGTAGCCATAAACTATTTATGAAAACGATTTCCAAGGTTTATTATTATACGGCTAGGATCTCTGTTTGTGAGGTTTTATAATAATCTTTATATACACCAGACGGGTTACAGAGGTGTAAGCAACCATTAAAAACGTGAGTGAGGTAGCCGGGGCTTACCTCACTCATCTGACGAAACTCGAAAGTATAATAAATACTACAATACTTCCCCGGATAAACCTGCCAATTCGCGCAATAGTGAAATGATAGTGGCCCTACTACAGTTTAGCTTGGTTCATTGGAAAAACATAAAATTAAATATCTTAGTTTAGAAGAAGGTCGCCGAGATTAGCTAGTTTTCGAAAGTTTAGAATCATGATTAGAACCAGCGAAGTCAAAATAAGCGCACAAACAGACAGAAAGACGTTTATTTGTGACATTTATGAAAGTGGAAAGGCATGTAATGTGGAATATATGAGCACTTTACAATAATTAGTGTTAAAAATTAGACTCGCATGCTCTCTCTGAGTATGCTTTTAGCCCTAATACTATTCTAATTAGTGAATGGAAAATTGAACATAAATGAAAGGATATAACTGACATTTAAGGTACGGTATAGTTCATGAGTTTATAATTTTAGTGTCTCGGAATATGAGAAATTTCTCAAGATGAAACTAAAAATGGAAATTTATGTCGATAAATCGACAAAAACTTTGCAGGATCAAACCTGCGTCCAGGATAACGTATTCAGACACTTTACCAATCAATATGTGCCTTAGTCAAGCATTTATCCTCTGGCCCTTCATCGTGGCGGAGGGGTTTAGTAACCATGGCTAGGTTCCCCACGGTGAGGCCAAGAGAAACCCACACTGGCCCGGTCTGTGTGGTAAGACTGGTATGGGAGGACCGCTCTGAGTAGGCTGCGAGGGACAGATTGAGCTTCATCGGGAAGAGAGACTGCTGAGGCAGCCAGTAATGGTGGAAGGGTGCAATTGTGCTCCCAATATGCACCCTGGGTGACTTTTTTATGTGAAATTTGCCAACCGAGCAGACGGTTCACATGATGTTAAGTGAATACCGCCGCCCATGGACATCTGCTACACTCGAGAGTTCCAGATGTGTTGACAACCTTTTGAAAATTAGGTTCCGGCCACCTCACTCACCAGACGAAACGCGAAAGTATTATACTTCCACTTTGCGCCGGTCTTCTGTGAGGTCGTGGTACTTACCCGGACGAGCGTGCCCATTCGTGCAATAACCGAGGCTGCTGCGTGGCCCTTCCACCGTAAAACTTCGTGGGGATTTTACTCGGCGCGGGACCGACATACTCCGCCCACACTACGCGAGCGCTGGTATGGCGTTTGTTTATCTGGTGGAAATGAGTACATTTCCTCCAGGTAAACAAA